>CM053769.1:35331688-35369866 GCA_028658325.1 Potorous gilbertii | reverse complement strand
CATTCCAAAAGAATTACGTCTTACCCTGCACTCT
Source organism: Potorous gilbertii (assembly GCA_028658325.1). Classification (NCBI taxonomy): domain Eukaryota; kingdom Metazoa; phylum Chordata; class Mammalia; order Diprotodontia; family Potoroidae; genus Potorous; species Potorous gilbertii. Next base: position 35,369,832 of record CM053769.1, on the reverse strand, counting down.
GAGTTCATCGCCTCTCTGTCAGGAGTAGATAACATGTTCTCTGGAATTGACACCATGCCTTTGTGCATTCCCTTGCATGTACCTGTATGCCTTCCTCACCTTCAGTTTTGTCTTTTGAATTTCTGCCCATCTTTTTTGTTTTTACCTAGCTCAACGTCGTTTCCTCCATGAAACCTTTGTATTTTTTTGTCCTACTCCTTAACAGCATTATTTCTTTTCTCTTGTCTCACCACTGTACTTAATTTCTTTCATGACTAACTATTAGGGCTCTGTGATTTTTATCAGGCACGATTTAGATAAGTTGGAGAACCTCCCTGAGGCACTTAGAGGTTCCGGATCACGTAGCTGGGGTCAGAATGTAGATTTACCTAGAATCATCTCAGAGAGTGTCCGAGACCAAATGATTTTGAATATAGGCCTTCCCAAGTCCAAGCCTGAGTAGGGGGCATTATAGATAGAGTGCTGGAATGAGGAAGACCTGAATTCAGATGTGGCCTCAGACACTTACTGGCTGTGTGACCCTAGGCAAGTCACTTAACTGCTGCTGCCTTCCTCAGCTTCCTGATCTGTTAAAATGAGGGTAATATAAATAAATAAATAAGTAGATGAGGATAATTAGACCTTGCCAGGCTTTTATAGGATCAAATGAATGATATTTGTAAAGTGCTTGGGACAATGCCCATTTCATAGTAGGCTCTGTATAAAGGTTAGCTACTGTTGTTGTTGTTATGACGGTTTTCCAGGTTAGTTGTTTTTTATATCAGATATCTTCTATTTTCATTTTCTTCTGTCTTTTCATTCATTTGATTTTGTTCTAATATATTTGTTGCTGTCTTGTGGAGTCATGGATTTTTATTTTATCTCTTCTAGTTTTGGGGAGGTCTGTTTCTTGTATAAGGTTATCTTCTAAGCTTTTCTCCTTTTAATTTTTTCCTTCAGAATTTTTAGTTGATTCTTAAAAAACTTTTTTATTTCTTTTCATTATTTCTGTAGTCTTTGTGTAAAATCCATTTCTTTTTTTTTGTCTTTCTGTAGTTGTTATAGAGTTAGATTTGCTGTGCTTTCTGATACCAGTTGATGCTTTTAAAAATGTACTCATCTCTCCAGTTTTAGTTCCTAAGAGCTAAGCTCCTCCCCCTGCTACATATTTGGTTGGGGTGGTTAGCAGTGTTTGGTTTCATGCTGAGGCCCATGTCTCCTTCCTGGGCCTTTGAGGTGCAGTGTGCTGGATCTTCAGGCCCTCCTCTGGCACCTAGGAGACCTGGTCTGAACACAGTGGCGTCACTGAAGGCCTTCTGGGCTTCCAAGGGCCCCATCCTGGGTCTTTCTAGGACTGCTTGCCTTTCTCAGGAGAATCCTCCTCTGCTGCTGCCTTTGAACACCAAATCTCATAGGCTGCAGGTGTCTTATTTGCTGTCTGTTGCTGTGCTTTAGAGGTTGTGGGATGATGGCCTTCCTATTGTCATTGGGCTTCCCGCAGACTTTTTTGTTCAGTTCTGGAGTGGAACTGTCACTTTACTGTACTTTCTTGTTGCATGTTTTAAAAAGCTTTTTTTTTTTTTTTTTTACATTTTTAGATTTTGAGTTCCAAATTCTCTTCCTGCCACTAGGCCTTTCCCCACCCATTGAGGAGGCAGGCAATATGGTGCTCATACACGTGAAGTCATCTTATTGTATTTGATTTTGTGTGAACTTTAAAGTTTTGTTACAGTTGGTGTGGGGAAGCTGGGCAGCCTGCTGCCTATTCAGTTACCTGTTTTGTCAGGAAATCCAGACTCATATCCTGACTCACAATCTAGTGCTTTTTTTCACTATACCATGCTTTGTGCTTTTTGGTAAATATATATGCTAGGTGTATCCCTCCTTATTGTAAACCTATTCATTCCTTCAGCAGCATTGAAAACAAGTAGTATGTGTAGAGCATTTTATTAGGTACTAGGGAAATATGATTGTTGATATGATATGATAATTGAGATGTGATTCCTGTCTTTGTAGAACTTAGAATAATTTAGCAGGAGGAGATACAAACATGAACAACAATATGCAGTTTTATAAGGTAACTTGTGAATAAGCAATACATGTATGAGAGGTTGAAAGTATCATGTGTTGTCTAAGGCAGAAAAGATATTTTCTGACTGAAGGGACATAACTTTGAACAGGGTTTTGAAGTATTGATTGGATTTCCAAAGCGGCGACGGTTGATGGAAGACCATCCAGCTGAAGGCAGAGATGTATACGAATGCACAGATCCAAGAGTATTGTGTTGGATTTTGACTGGGGTCTAGTGCATGTATAGAAGAGTAGCGTGAATGAAGGTTGGAAAGAGAGGATGGTGCAAGGTTGTGAATGCCGGGTTAGGGAGTGTGAACTACTGATGGTTTTGATTAGATGCACGTGATCAGATTTATACATGAGAACAGTGAGTTTAATGGTAGTGTAAAAGAAGAATTGGAGAATGAAGATAATGATTGATAGGGGGATTAGGAGACTTTCAGTTGTTTAGGCAGGTGGTAATAAAGTGCTCTGCGAGGATGGCGACAGTGAATAGAAAAGGGGGATGGCTTAAGAGGTATTGTACAGATAGAATAAGTTATAAAACTGGGGACTGACTGGATTTGGAAAGGGTAGGAAATGATCAGAATTAAAGCTAACACAGAGATCTTAAGCCTGAATATTGGTACTGTTTACAAAAACAGATATTATAGGGTGAAGGGTTTTGGAGAAAGATGTAAATTGTTTTGGACGTGTTAAATTTTAAGATACCAGTGGGGTGTACAAGTGAAGACATGCCCTTTAGGTGGTCAGAAATAATAGGATTAGTATTACAGTCATAGGTTTGGAGGTCTTTTGCATAGAAATAACATTTGCAGTTGTAGTAATATGATTGCCAAGGAGGAGAATATAGAGAAAAGGGGAGGACTGAGAATATGATCATGCAGAGTATCTTACTTACAGGATCTAGAACAGGAGCCTAGGAAGAAAGGAACTGAGAACTAGGAGGGGCATCAAGAGATTATAATGCCAGGGAAACTAAGGAAGAAGGAGGTGGCAGGCAAGTCTCATGCTGATGCAAGGTTGGGGAATATGATGACTGAGAAAAGGCCATTGGATTTGTTAATTAGGAAGTCAAGAGGGTAATTGGTATTTCTGGAGAGAGAAGCTTCCAGAGGGTACCTTCAGGGAATCTTCAGGAGCTAGATTGCCACAGGTTAAGGAAAGAAAATTGAAATATTGGGTATATAGATTCCTTTTTCAGCAGGTTTGGAAGTGAAGGAAAGAATGGACCTGCCTGGGACTATGTTTATATAGAGTAGGATTGAGGGGGATCTTGAACATTGAAAAAAGTTTATTAATCTCTTTTGTTTTCATATCTGAAGGTACGCCTTTTTCCTCCCTTCCCCATTGACTTACTCTTTGTAACAAAGATCAAAAAACAGAGGAAAAAGTTCTGAACAGAATTAATCAGTGCGGCTGAATCATTCGTATTTGCTATTTTTGCTCCATTGCTGTCAAACTCAGTTAGAAACAGTGCTATTGACTGCATATGCTTGATTTGTTAAGTATTTCCCAATTAGTGTTTAATCTAGTTTAGCTTCAAGTGGTAGGTGCAGGGTCTTGCCTTTCACCTCTTTGATACCTTTGTTTTATAGCTATAGACTCTCACCCTTGCAAAGAAGGGAGTTTTTTCCCCTTATTTTACCTGAACATTTCTCAGCTCAGCTCTGGGGCCAAGTTTGGCTGTTGTAATTATACATTGTTCAGTTTTGTTTTTGTTTTTTTTTTGATATTTCCATTTATTTTGTTGTAGTCACTATGTTTGTTATTTTCTTGGTGCTGTTTGCTTTCTCTCTGCATCAGTTGATGAGTCTTTTTATGTTTCTCTGAATTCACGTTCATTATTTCTTATGATACAGTAATTTCGCTTAAATTCATGTACCACACTTTGGTCGTTTCCTAATTGATGGGCACCTACTGTGTTTCTAGTTCTTTGCTACTACAAAAGGTACTGCTGTGGATGTTTTGGTGTGTGGGGGGCCTTTTATTCTTTGAAGTCTTGGAATGAAAGGGTGTAGATATTTTAGTCATTCTCTTCACATCCAAATTGAATTTCAGGATAATTGGGTCATTTCTCAGCTCCACCCACAATATCGCCCTCTTCTTGTCTTTGCCATTTTCTTAGTATGAAGAAAAAGAAACCTCATTTTTCTTTTTAGAGATGTTAAAGAGTTTTCATATAGCGTAAGACAAACACAGCACACTTGAGGGCTGTTAGCATGAGTTTACTCTTGATTTGATCAGACAGGAAAAACTAAGAAGGGGTTAATAATTGTACTTTATTCTAGTCTAGTTTTCCCAGAAGAAGATTGTTGATAATGGGAACACAACTTCTACAGCGTTCCCTAATCACTCTTCTCGAATGAACCAGCAAGAATGGGGGGCAACTACCCTTATGTCTTGATGAGATTAATCAAGATAGGCACAACTTGTGTATCTCCTAAATCCCCTCAAGCCTCAATGGGGGCCATTTGAGGCAAACACAGATTCTCTCTAAGCCTTGATGGGGGCTGATCAAGGCATACACAGCATTCCAGCTTGTGCATTCAACCCTAAGGTTCCCTGTTCACTGACCGATGAACACTTGCTTTGAAAGGGCAGTAGATGAAGAAGGCATATTGCCAGTAATAGCCTCTCCAGTTTACATCACCTCATCCCTGTATCTCACTTGCAGCTGCAGTGGATGTTTATATTATTTCTTATTATATAATGCTGAGCAAGTGTGGTGGAGGTATTTTGAACCATAATTGTGGGAACTCATATCTAATACCTGGGAACAAGAGATTGTTATGGCTGTGGATCCTGGGAAACTGAACTCTTAAGGAATAATAACAAAAATTCACCTTACACACACTAAAATCCACCTTACTTATACTGATATTCACCTTTCATACATATAGTTAATAGTGTGCAAACTATTTTTCATATCCTTCGATGCCTTATCCTTCATGGAAAGGCTTACTGGTATTCTGTATTTTTTTTTTTTTGTAAGGACAGCTAGGTGGAGTTGGGTAGATTTACTTTCCCAAATTCGAATTTGACCTCAGACACTTTATAGCTGTGTGACTGGGTAAGTCACTTAACCCTATTTGTTGCAGTTTCCTCATCTGGAAAAGGAAATGGCAAACTACTCCAGTATGTTTGCTCAAGAAAATCCCATATGGGGTTATGAAGAGTTGGACACCAGTGAGCAACAACAGAAATTTTTCTTGTTAATTTACTTTATGTCTTGGATTATAGACCCTTATCAGAGAAATTTGGTGCCAAGATTCCCCTCCCCCTATTTAACAGATCTTTCCATATATAATAGTTGAATTGATTTAAAAAAATTTTAGTGCAGACATGTTTCATGCAATAAAAATTGGCTATTTTATCTTTGTGATTGCTTCTGTCCCTTGTTTGTTGAGGTATCCCACCAGGCACAGTTGTGAAAGATATCTCACAATATTCTTTTTTGGGAGGAGGAAGTTTTGACCTTTTGTATTCTTGCTTAACCATTTTGTACTAATGATGAATGGTAAAAGATGTTAGTCTAAACCAGTGGTTCCCAATGATTTTTTTGTTCCTCTGTCCCCTTTCAACGATGATTAAAACATTTTTATGAACCTTCAGGGCAATGTAATACACTATCCATAATATTCTGCAATTGTTTACTGTTTAAGGCACCATTAAAGAATTCTTAACAATAACCCCTTGGATCATTATCTCAAACTCCCATGGGAATTGCCACTCTCTAAATAAATGGGAACCAAGTGGTCTGAACTTAATTCCAGCTGAATTAGTTTATAGTTTTCTCAATAGTCATCATCTACTAAGGAGTTCTTCTCAAATAATTCATGTTCTTGGATTTTATTGATTAGTGAGTACATGTATTCCATTGCTTCTAATTCTACTTTATTTAGTCTGTTTCATTGTTTTATCTTATTTTACCTGTAACAAATAGTTTTTGGTGATTACTGCTTTATAGCATCTTTGAAGTCCAGAAGGGCTCATTATTTTCTGTCTTCTATTTCTTGTTCTTCGGGTCAAGGTGATTGCTTAGAAACTCAATATATGGTGAATTTAATCAAATTCTGTTAATCCAGAAAAACTGTTGGAGAATTTCAGAACTTTATTTCACTTTCTTCCCCCCAGATCTTCCCCATTCCTTTCTCCACTCCTACAAAATAAACAAACAAACAAATAAATAAAGTGAACAGTATTGTTGCTGAACTTGTAGGTTCTGACTAGAATCATAGATTATTTGAATGGTGAGTGAGAAGTTTAAAAAAACAGTACTTAGTTTAGACATGTAAAGCATACTGATGGACACAACATCTTTGAACTTTTTAGAAGAGCCACGGTGACTTATTGCCTTTATTGAACAAACTGTTTAAAAATAAAACAAAATTAAAGTTCAAATGTCCCTACCTGTCTCCTGTCTTTTTTTGCCTTCCCAGTTTTTGTTTCACCTGGGACTTCTTTAATGATTATTTGGGAGAAAAAAAATCTGGTATTAAAATAGACTTACAAAGTTTTGTGACTATATTTTTTTGACATTTTAATTTTTCCAGAGGAGCTTCTGAATAATTTTGCCCAACAGATTGGAGCCTGGAGATTCTGCCTCTATTTTCTGTCTAGCACACGGAATGACTATGTAATGATGTATAGTTTAACGGTTTTTGAGGTAAGTTTTCAGACAGGTCTAGTTTGAAAATTTTGTTTTTATTTTGCCTTTGATGTTATTTTAGTAGTGTGTATTTCTTATTGCAAGTCTAACTTTTGTAAACACATTTAGACTTTTGTTTAAATACCTCCGTTAAGATAACTGAGTCTTTTCTTTCTCTAGTCAGTGGGAAGTAATGGAAGCTGAGAGTAAGTGACTGAGTAGAGACAAGGTTCATGGGAGCATTTAACTTCACAGTCGAAAAGTTAGTAGTTTTTGGTATGATTCTTGCCAGACTTTCATATGGCTAACCTGCCATTTAACATCTTAAGATTTTTCATGCCTTGGGAAGATAAGGAGTCTTACTCTGTTTTAGTGTTGTGATACCTCTGATGTCGTAATCTGCACATTTTAAGAAAATCACCAAGCAGACTAAAGTAAGAACTGTGCTTCTGTATCCAATTTAGAATGTACCTTTCAAATTACATTCTAATTCAATTTACATTCAAATTACAATAGCATTGGTTATTATATGTAGTAAGGTAGAGGCAAGGTCTTACATGCCTTCTTTGCCATGAAGTGAGTATTTCTCCATTTTACAGTGGAAAAAAAGATACGTGAGTAACCGCTACAGGAACTGTGCATTCCTAATCCAAATGCCAAGCTGTGATCATTGTAATTCAGCTACTATGGAAAATGTTGAAATGAAAATTTTACAACCTCTATTATAAATCAGATTTTTAACCAGTATGTGCAATCTTAAATTTTTTAGGTAAGACACATACATATATTTTGTTTAGTGATTAAAGTCAGTTATTTGCATATGTGGTTTGCTAACATAAAAGGTATTATTCTCTTTGTCTTTTAGAATCTGATCAATAAAATGTGGCTGGGAGTCCCATCCCAGGATAAGATGGAAATCCGAAGCTGCCTGCCCAAGCTCCTTCTAGCTCACCACAAAACCTTACCTTATTTTATCCGAAACAAGCTTTGCAAAGTTATTGTTGATATTGGCCGCCAAGATTGGCCTATGTTCTACCATGACTTTTTTACAAACATTTTACAGGTAAGACTATGCCTAAGGAAATCTGATGAACCATCTTAGGAGTTTTGGATATCTTATCCTGAGAAACTTGTTATATATAAGTTGTTTCCTTCTTGGCTTGTAAAGAAGTTTTAAGAAGAAATATTTTAGGAATATGTTAGAAAGATTTGTGTGTAAGACAAGTGTTTTTTTTTTTAATTTTTCTATTTGGAAAATAGCTATTAAGGTTGTTCTTGTTTATTTGTTACCTCTCTTGGTAAATAGTGATTCCTTCTAATTCATATAGTTGACATTGGAAAGTTTGAGGTAAGCAATATGTCAGCTGAGAATAATGTGCAAAACATAGGTGAGCTATTTCCTGGACCACATCTGTAAGCAACATTAAGGTCTTTTGGTGGCCTCTCTCTCTCTTTAAGAATATCCCGGTTTCATTAGTCATGGAAGGCAGTGGCCAGAGTAAACAGTAAGATGCCTGGAGACCAGACAATTTATTTAGTAGTTTAGCAGTAACTGAGTTCTCTGCTATATAAGAGGACCTCTGGCATTTGTGATAGGTATTTTCTGAGAAATCCACTGAAGAAGGGAATATATATTAGTTTTGGATTTAAAAAATTTCAAACTAAAAGTGTGTTGTCATTCATTTGTTATAGTCTTAAGATATCTAGAGAATTTTTGATTTTGTTCTAACATTTCTTGCTGTCTCTAATGGAGTCACTGATTTCAGTTTGATACGTTCTAATTTCCAAGGATTCCATGTACATCAGACACCATCTTAGCTGCAAGTCCTGTCAGTATTTTTTAATCTGTGAATCACTCTGACTCTCAGCTTCTTAGCGTTTAACTTCTCACTGGAAGCATTGCTAACCGTTTTCTTTTGCCCATCTTTACCATTTTCCCCCTTTCACACTGTCTTATTGATTCATTTTAGCAAATGTTTTTTATAAGTTTTTTGGGTTATGTGTTGGGGTAGAGAAGTTTAGATAAGGCCTAATATCTACTGTCCTGAAGCTAAGAATCTAGTAGGGGCAGTAGACATCAACATAGATAACTCTCCCATAATGGTGTCAAAGTCAAATAGAATTGGGGACCACTAATCCCTGCAGGTTGCATATTCACTTAGTTTTGAAATTTAATGTTAATCTATGTTTTATCACATTTTTATTTATTTTGTTAAGTTACATTGTCGGTTACATTGTTGCAGTCTGATTCTGGCTGTAGGCTGGAGTGTTGAAGTCTGTGAGCTTGTATTTGACATGTCTGCTCTATAACATTACTGAGAGTTCCAAAACAAAATGTTGTTACATAACACCTGATGGGGAAAGGGTTCTTACTTCCCTGGGCTTATCATTAAAGTCTTCTAGAAGAAGTGGCTTAAACAAATGTATAACGAGAGAGACAGAGAGACAGAGAGAGAGAGAGAGAGAGAGAGAGAGAGAGAGAGAGAGTGTGTGTGTGTGTGTGTGTGTGTGTGTGTCAAGCTTCATGAAGAGTGTAAAGACATATAAGTAGAAGAATATAGGATATGCTTAGGGAGGCAGAGGGTGATAATCCAGTTTAGCTATACTATAGCATTCATAGAGGAGAGAGTATTATGAAATAAAGGTAAGCAGGTAAATTTATTCCAGGTTGTATAGAGATTCTTAAATGCTAGAAAAAGATATTTGAGTCTAACTTGGTAGGCAAAAGGGAACAACTGAATATTTTTGAATATAGTGATGTCATTATCAGATTTGTGTATAAATAAGATTACTTTGGCTGTAATGTATATTGCAGAGGGGAGAATGGAGAAGGGAATATCTGTCAGCATACAGCAATAGTCTGTTTAGGTAGTGATAAGGAACTGTTGTAGTATGGCGTAGAACCAAGATATCTTTGAAACAGTTGGAAATGTGGACTTTTAAAAATATTTATGATGTACTTGAATGAACACTGTATTTGGGAATAATGAGACAGATTTTAGTTTCACTTTTGCTCCTAAATAGCTTTGAAATTTTTGTGAAGTCACTTTACTTCTCTGGACTTGTTTCTTTATGTGTAAAATTAAAGGACTGTACTAAACTTTAAAATTCTGTGATAACTTTTTTTATTATTAACTTTCAGTGAGAACTAGCATATGGTTAGTATTTAAGATATGCAAGGAAAAACTGCTGCTTGATTACTGGCATTCTTGGTAATAAAGCAAAATTTTTTATCAGGTATAACTACAGCAAAGCAAAACCGGTTTTAGAGTCAACTTGGTTATCATAAAATCTTTTGAGTCAACCCATTAAAAGTTTTTCTGGTCCAGTTGTCATGGTGAGTTTTTAGTTTAAGTTGTAGATCTTGCCAAATTATAGTAGTTGGTTAATGCTAATGAAGAATCTTACCATAAAGAAACCTAATTTCTCTCCCTCTGTTCCCCATGACCATGACCAGGGCAGCTGTCTTCATGTCTTTTGGATAACTCTCATTGTTAGAAAAAAAATCAAACCTAAATCTGCCTCTCTGGGCTGAAGTAGAACAAATCTTCTACTCCTCAACTGAAAGCCCTTCATATACAGTTTGTTTGTCAGATATATGACAGTTGTCATGTCCATCCTGTCTTTCCTTCAGTAAGCTAAATTTCCATATCCTTAAGTTACTCATTTGGAATGATTGATTTGTTTAATGGGTTTTATTGAGAATCACGGAATCCCAAGGGATGAAGAGGGACCATAGAGGCCATTGTTCAGCCTGTTATCTGTGGAAGAGTCTTGATTATAATGTACGTGACAAGTGTTAATTTAGTCTTTGCTAGAAAACCTATCAGTGATTTCACTGTTAGGAAGTTTTTCTGTACATCCAGACTAAATTTGCCTCTTTGTAACTTCTCCCCTTTGATTTCAGTTTTACCCTTGGAATGAAGCAGGATATTCTTTCATGTGGTAGCTATCGTTTAGCCTCTTAGTCTTCCCTTCTGCAGTTTAAACGTTCCCGGTTGGACTTGTTGCCAGTGATTGTTTGAATGAGAGGCAGATGGTCTGGCCCCCACACACCTGCTTCAGCCAAATTCTGACGTTTGCACCAGAGAGAGTAATGATGTAGGGTTCAAATGGGAAACTACAGTAAGTGATCCCTCCCAGCCAGGAACTTCACACGAGTCATCCAGAGGGACACTGGCGATAGGAGAGGTCAGCGCAGGCTGGCCTCATGGCATGACCAGAGGCTAGACTCGGAGCCTGTAGGGCTTCGTCTCTGGAACCAGCAAGAACAGAGAGCTCCTCTGAGAAACCTTCAGAGTGACCAGAAAGTTCCATTATGGTTGAAAGGTCCCAGAGTATGGACCTTCAAAGCCCAGGAAGGTGACAGTGAGCAGGGACTATCCAGTAACTTACAGTGCTACGATGATCAGACTGGGTTGCTAATGAGATGCTGTAGTATTCAGGCTGGGATACTGAGGTGCCCAGGGCCTCTGAAGCCTGTAACACCCTCAAACGAAATACCATAGAAGATCCTGAAAATCTAGCATTCTGAACTTCAAGGATCTAGGGGAGCCTAACCCAGGGAAGTGGAGGTCAGTAAAGGTATATGAAAGCATAACCAAACAGGGCTGAACCACCCTGCCTGAAAGTTTCAGTGGAAGATGGGGAGTGGGGTTTAGCCTGACGCTGGTACAAACTAGTTCAGGAACTCAAACTAGAGAGGTAAAACTGGCTAAATGAAAACACTGACCAATACTAAAAATTATTTCACATCTGCATATTCCCCCAAAAGACACAGTAACTTTATAAAAACTGCAAGCAGACTCAAAGGGTAAAGTAGATTTTTGATATATCCTGTAGGAATACCTAGAAGAAATCAAATAAGAAATTTAATAAATTCTGTAGAAAAAAGAATTGGTAGGAGAAGAAGTAGTAGCCTGGATTAGGCTCCCCTGGATCTTTGAAGTTTCTTCTCCTGGGCTTTCAAGCATTCTGCCTGGGCTTTTAAACCATAATGGGACATGATAGGCTTTAACTAAGAAGTAGACTTCCTGAAAATTAAAACAGATAAAAAAATTAATGTCTTTGTAAGACAGCAGAAAGCACTTAGGGTAATATTAAAAAGGTCAAAATCAAAAGATTGGAAAAACAGAATAAATGAAAATGTAAGCTATCTGATAGGAAAAATAATTGACCTAGAAAACAGATCAAGGAGAAGTAATTTTAAAAATCATTGGACATGAATAAAACAAAACTGCCCAAAACTGGATACTATATTTCAAGAAATCATCAATGGAAATTGCTTGGCTTTATTAGAATCAGAAGCCAAAGTAAATGTTGAAGGAACCATTGATCATGTCCTAAAAGGTATCCCAAAAGGAAAAAAACTCCAAGAATAGCATAGCCAAAATCCACAGCTCCCATGATAAAGAAAAAATAGTGCTAGCAAATAGAAAGAAGGTGTTCCAGTTTTAAGGAAGTACTATCAGGATCACACAAGATCTGGCAACTTTTATTTAGAGTGAGAGGAGATCTTGAATAGAACATTCCAAAAGGCAAAAGAGAGAGGCTTATAGCCAAGAGTAAGTTACCCTCAAAAACTGAGTATAATCCTACAAGGGAAGAAATTATTGTATTGAAAATGAAAAGAGTGAAGTTGAGAAAGAACTTTGAAATGGAAACACAAGAATGCATAGTAAACTCAGCAAGGTAAACTTGGAGCAATTGGAAGGAGCTGTTTAGATTGATGTAGTGCTGATATTATAATGGGAAAGAAGAAACAAGTATGCCTTCAGAAACTTAATGATTTCAAGGATTTTGAGAAGAATTATACAAGAAAAACAGGTCTTAAGAGAGGATTGATTCTGTTCTGAGGGTTTGAAGGGAGAAAGAGAAGGAAGGTGAAAGGAGGAAGAAATGAGGAGGGCTGTATGTGGCACTGACTGTTTCTCATGATTTGGATGCATGCGAAGAATGTACCAAGAGGAAGGCAGGGGAGAGTGGGCATCAGGTAAATGTCATTCTTATCTGAAATGGACAAAAGGATTGAATGGAAAACCCTTCTCCCTCTCCCCTCCACCTCCACACACAGAGCGAAATAGTTTGGTGTACAAATGTATGACGCTCAACTGGGGAAGACGTAAGGATAGAGAAGAAATAGGGAAACAAATTATAACATGTGCATGTTACAGAATATTGTGCTGTAAGAAATGATAAAAAGGCAATTTCAGATAATCCTGGGTAATGTGAAGTGATATGCAGAGAATTGAGCAGAACTGGGAGGATAATTTATGTAAGGACAGCAGTTTTGTAAGGAAAAACAGTTTTGAAAAAGTGATACAGGGACCAGTTTTGTCTCCAGAGGTCCTAGGATGAAACATGTTACCATCTCACCTTGGTCATATCCTACACATTCCAGTGATTCTGACTCCCTGTAGGTCATTATCCAAACCCTGTTCCTTATCCTCCACTGCCTGATTGTATATTTTTGTCACCTCTCAACCCTTCTACCCCAAAGTTCCAACTAAATATCATCCTTCCATTTCACTATACCCTCTGGAATGCCATAGGGAGCAAACTTCCCTTCATCCTGTATCCTTTCTTTTCCTACTCCTTCCATCTTCCAGATATTATTGTATCCTGACTCCTTCCTTCTGGAGCCTTCTTGGCCACCCTTCCTAGTGCTGGCTGCACCCTCACTCATTCTCTTTGACCCTTCAGTTCTCTTGTAGACCATGTCTCCTCTACTAGCCACACTCTTCTCTTTTCCTCATTTTGACCCCTTGGTAAACCAATTCACTTTTATATTGTCCTCTTTACTTAAGTTCCTGTTCCCCTTACCATTTAAATCATCAATTGTATCTTGCCTTTGCTCCTACACGTATGTTGCTGAATGAAGGTGTGGGGAAAATTATATAACCATTCTGATGGGGGTACACTACAAATTTACATTACATGACTTCAGCTTGGCCCTCACTGCTGCTCGGTAATCCTACTATACCTTCCTCATCACCTCACTATCCCATGCTTCACAGTTCTTCTAAACTTTTTCATCCATCCTCAAGTCTTCCCATGCTCCTTTTCTACCCTCTCAGCTGAGAACCTTGCTTCATAGTTTACAGAAAAAATTGAGATTATTTGGTGTGAGCTCCCTCTTCTCACTTCATCCTTATCTCATATTGCACATATGCCATTTGCCAGTATTTTCTCTTACATTCCTGTTCTACATGATGAAGTGGCCTTCTTACCAAGGCTAATAATCCTTTTACTTGCTCAAGAGATCTTGTTCCATCCCATCTTTTCTCAGCAGATTTCCCCTTCTGTCATCCCTACTCTGTCACTTATATTTCGCCTCTCCTTGTCTCTGGATGCTTTTCTATTGCCTATAAACATGCCCATGTCTCCTTCATCTTCAAAAAAACTTAATCATCTATTCCCTGCTAACTATCATGCTATATCTCTTCTGTCCTTTGTGGCCAAAATCCTTGAACAAACTGTTTACAATAGGTGCCTCTACTTTCCTCTCTCAAAAAAATTAGCTGAGGGAAGTAAAAATGATGAATTGTATAGGATTTTAAATGAAAAAGGAGTCTTAAAATCCCTCAGCACTTTTATTCCATTATCATTAAAGGGAAAGTCCATAGTTCAAATGTCCTACCCTAATAATGAAGGCTCTTTAAAGCCTATACCTGAATGTTTGTAGCTTCTTAGGAGAAGATTATTTTAGCTCCTAATTTAAGAATTTTGTATTTAAAATGTGAAAATGTTTTGAAAATATGTAAGATTATGTATTTTATGTATGTATAACTTTTTTCAGATTAAACTTACATGAAACTGAGTTTCACTCTTTCACTGTTTTATAAAAATGAAATTCATCTATAGAATTTTTGCCAGTTTTATAAGCTTTCTTCAAAACTTGCTTGTATTTTTGTCCTTTCAGTTGATACAGTCCCCTTTGACCACTCCCCTTGGACTGATCATGTTGAAAACTACTTCAGAAGAGCTGGCATGTCCCCGAGAAGACCTCAGTGTGGCTCGGAAGGAGGAGTTGCGGAAGCTGCTATTGGACCAGGTACAAACTGTACTTGGACTACTTACAGGTGAGTGTGATTACAGTTTTGGAAAAAGTGTCCAGCCTGTGGTGACTCAGAGTCAGCACTTAGAATTTATAAGCCAGCTGACATCTTCCTAAAGTAAAATCCTTTTCGTTGTACAGTTTGTTGTCAGTTCAGTGATTTAACATTTTCTAGTTAAAAAAAGTTAGACATAAGGATGCTTTTAAACTGAATCAGGAATATATTAAAATAATTTGATTGAAAGGAAGTTTGGTAAAAAATATGAAGGACACTGAACAAATGTAGTTGTAGACAATTGAAAAACAGGAAGGGTTATCTCCCTCAGGGGAGAAGTTTTTATGGAAGAGAAGACATTTGAGTTTAGCTTTAGAGGATAATTATTATTCAGTAGGCAGATAGTAAAGGACTAAGGGAGGCTAATGTAATCATACGAAACAGAGAGAGGTTAGGGAATGCTCTGGGGTTGCAGAATAGTCCATGTTGGCTAGATTATCCATCATATGGAGAGTTAAATGATGGAACATAAGGCTTGAAAATTAGGGAGGAATGTACTTGTGAAGGGCCAGGTTAGCAATGGAGTTTAAATATTACTCAGTAGTAGTCAAGGAGGCTCAAGAACATGGAGGAAGGATGCGACCAATATGTGCATGAGGATCACTGTACTAAGTCAGAGAAGGAAATAATAAACTTTCAAGGTCCTTTCTAGATCTTGGATTCTGTCATTGTAGAAGGGAGCTTCGGATTTCCTTTAGATCCTGAAAAAGGGAGATAGGACAAAATTCCAGTGAAGTAGCAGAATTATTTTTCTTACTTTACAAATGAAGAAACTCAGGTCAGGTTGTTAATTGACTTGTTCAAAGTCACACAGCTAGAAATCAATTGAGCTAAGATTTGAACTTTGAGTCCCAAATCATTGATGTCCTTTAATAGTGTTTACCTTGTATCTCCTTCAATGACTTGCAGGTGATTCTACAGATTATTTGCTTAATAAATGTTTTTTATTTCCCCTATCTACTTCTTTGTATCTACCCTGATTATTTCAAGTTAGCCTTGATCAAAAACTTGACATCATTTCTACTTTCTAGTCATCTCATATATCCGTTCCTGATTCATTCCTTCACACTCTCCCCCATACTTCTTTTCTTTATTTCTCTTCCACCTTCTTTCTTTGCTGTCTAGCACCTATCCTGAAACTTTATTGTGACACTTTTGTTTCCTTAAACCATCATTCTTTGTTGATTATTTATACATCTTTACCATCTAGTTGCTTCTTAACCCTTTCCAGTCTGGCTTCAGACCTTTCCACTCAATTAAATGTTCCTCAAAGGTCTCCAGTGACTTTTCTTAGTTTCTTTCCTCTCTTAGACTTTCTGCAGTATTTGGCACAGTTGACCATGACTTTTTCTTGAATATATTCTTTTCCATTAACTCCTATGACATGTTTCCCTCCTTGTTCTCCTGCCTGTCTCATAGTTTGTTCAGTGTCCTCCCAGATGTTCAATGTGAGTTTCCCCCCAAGGTTCTTCCTTTGGCTCTGTTCTTTCCCTACATGCTTTTCCTTGGAGATAATCATCCCCTCTTTTGATTTACAATTATTAACTCTTGTGCAAATGACTCGTATGTGAGTGTGTCTGTGTGTGTGTGTGTGTGTGTGTGTGTAAGATTTATTTAACTCCAACCTCTACCTGGATATCCTATTGACAGCACCTCAAATACATGTTGTCCCAAGCTGACCTCACCTTCTTCCCCACATTACGTAATGTAATGTATGTATGTATGTAATGTTCCTTACATTGTCACTATTGTTGATAACATCACCATCCTCTCAGTTGTGTAGGATATAAATCTCGAGGTCTTCTTTTATTCTCTCTTTCTCACCTATTCATCCAGTCAGTGAACAAGTTCTGTTGAGTCTTTTTCCATGATCTTGGATCTAAAAGCCATTGTGATGTAGTGGAATTTGAATTCAGAGGGCCTGGGTTCAAATGAGGGCTCTGCTGACTTATAAAATGAGGAGGATCTGCTAAAAGTTCTTCTGGTTCTAAATCTATGATCTCACCGTTCCTTTTCCCTTAGCAATGGTTACCACCCTTGTTTCAGACCATATCACCCCTAACTTAGCCTGTTCTAATTGCCTCCTCTTAGATGTCTGGTTAGATAGATTTTTTCTTTTCTAGTTGACTCTTTACACAGTTGCCAAAAAGAATTTTTCATATTGACAAGTGTGACCATTTATTTTACTGCTCCGCTCAGGAACTTGTAGTAGTTCACTGTTGCCCATAGGATATTATAAAAGTTTCTTCTTAACCCTGACATTATTTAAGGGCTTTCACAGTCTAGCTTTGGCCTCCCTTTCCAACATCATGTCACACTTATCCCTCTCATGCATGTTTAAACTCTAACCCAAACTGGAATACTTGCTATTTTTTAGTCCTTTCCTGCCCTTTATCTCTGTACATTTCATGCATTTCGTTCCCCACTCCATCTGTATCTCTGCCCGTTGAAATTCTTCAGGGCCCCATTCAAGTACGGCTCATCACAGCAGCCTCCTTTGTTTTCCTCCTCCCTCCAGTTAGAATCTCCTCAATCTGATTTTCCTAGTGCTTGACCTCCTTTGTCTTCATTATGCGGTCTCTTATTTGTGTACGCATTACATTCCAGGATTCCTGTCTCCTCCGTTCCCCTCCCCTCCCATAGTGGCATACACTCTTTGAGGGCAGAGGTTAATCTTTTTCATCTTTGTTTCCCTGTGTTTAGTACTGTCCCTTGATTTGTTATAGGCACTTAAAATGATGAGTGACTGGTTTTAAACTCTTTCATGATGTTACCTTCAGTGGCTCCCTTTTGCCTGTTGCTAAGTTAAGTCCTAGGATCATAGGGTGGGAGAAATTGAGTTCTGAGATCTCTTCCAATTCTAAATCTATGATCCTATGAATACTTAATTTATTCATTATGTACTGGTAGTATCGATTCATGTGTGTCAGTCTTCAGCCAGATTTTAAACTCCTTGAGGGATAGCAATCTTATCTCAGTTTTGTAGCTCCCTTCTCCCTTCCTCCTCCAACCACAAGTTAATTGACTAAAATGACTACCTAAGTAATGTCTCCACTAACCCCTTTCCCCCAGCCTTCCTAAGGTCATTTTTTATGGTAGGTGTGCTTAGATCTAGTTTATGAGTTCCTTGAGGGCTGGGATTATCTTTTGATTCTTTTTGTCCCCAGCACTTGGCACAATGCCTGGCACATCAAACACTTAATAAATGTTGATTGACTGACTAGTAAACTGTATTTCTCTATTTGCAGGTATTTTGGAGACCATTTGGGACAAACACAGTGTTACTGCTGCCACTCCACCACCGTCCCCGACTGCAGGAGAAAGTGGTATGGTTTGCAATACCATGATATCCTTTTGTTGTAAACTTAGTGTCTAGGAGCGGTATGTTAGCTAAATTAATCAAGATGATAACTTCCTTGACCTTTTTTTGCCTGTTTTTTTTCATAGTTGCCTGTAAGGAACTATAACAAATGTATAGAATCATAGATTTAGATCTATAATGCTCTGTAGAGATTTATTCATTTTATAGATGTAGAACCCTTCCTGAGGGCATCTAGTCATTGACAAGAGCCAAGACTCAAATTCAGGTCTTCTGCTTCCAGAACAGCAACAGTTATTACATCTAAAAGAAGTCTTTCGTTTTCACTTTTTGCTCATTCTAAAAGAATGCATTTTATTTAATTTCATTCTGAATTTTTAGTCCCAGTAGTCTGATACCTTGGGTCCTTTGCTCCCTCCTCGGTTATGGCTTGCTGCCCTTTATTGGCTAAAGCCTGTAGGTTGTGAGGTTAACAAATCAGTTTTATAGCTATACATTGAAACTACTCAGTAAGTAACCAGGCCAGAGATTGCCATATTACATCTCAATGTACTTTTATCCCACAGTTAACTCACAGAGTTGAAGATGACCAAAGTGGATTGGAGCATTGTATAGTGTGATTTATTTTGTTTTTTACTTAGACTCATGGTCAGTTTTGTGTTGCATATAATTTGAATAAAAACTTGCGCATTTACAGTGGTGGTCAAATAGTTCTAAATTATACTTTATTTCACAAGTAAAATGACCATTCTTAAGGATGGGTAGACAGAAAAATTTTGTTTCTGAGCATTTCTTGTTTTTGCACCAGGTGGTCACAAAAGCTTTTCAAGTAGAGTGTACGTCCTGTGACTTGGCACTTTCTCTACAGTAAAACTTGAAGTGTTTTATTAAAATAATTTCTATACCTTTCCCATAAGGAAAAATAAAACTTGAAGTGTTTTATTAAAATTATTTCTATATCTTCTTCATAAGGAAAAGGCCTGTTGAAATTAGACAACTCTAGCTCAAATTGTTCAATTTAGTTTTAACATTTGAAAGATGGAGTTGTGACAAAAGCTTATGATAGAAAAGGACTGCTTTTATTTCAGATTTATATTTGTTTTTCACTCCATTTATCAAAATACCATTACTTTGAAAAGAAATTCACTTTAGAGAATCTTAGATTAAGATATTACAAGACAGTTGTGTACAATTGTGAAGAGCTTTTTATTTTAGGGTAGATAATATACAACTTAAGATTCATTGGTTAATTGATAGAATAAAAATAGAAATGGTTTTAAAAGTGACAATTCTGGTTTCTTTGGCATTTAAAGATGCCGTTAAATTCTTCCTTTTGGTAGTTTGCAAAAGGAAATATTTTTGATAGTGTGGAATGGCTTTCAAACTAGATTTATCTTTAGATGGATTAATGCAAGTTTTGTTATTAATATTGACTGTAGCAGTTAACTTGATTGAAAACCTTTTTGTAAATGAATTATAAATACTAGTTATCTCCATTTAGTTGTACATGCAGGTCACTAAGTAGTTGTGTCCAAAGAAACCCATTTTCCTTGTGACATACAGGAGAAAATGAATTTGTTAATACTTTTTGAATTTATGGTTGTTGGAAATGTTAAATGCAAATATGCAAGTACACATTTCTGTACAGGCAAAATTAAGTCACAACAGAAAATGGTAGATATGTCATTTCTCCTTAGAAATTGCTCCAGATCTTGAATTTAGTGCAGTGTTCTGTGAGGAACTGGTCTCAATTACAAACCAAAGGAGTTATGTAATCCCACAAGTTTTCTTCCTCTTTTTAAAAAAGAAAAAACAAAAAACTCTAATATTCACTTGTTATGATTCCTTCTTCCCCTCCTCCCCCTTTTTTAAACAGTTAAAAGGGGGAAGCAATAACTTGTGCAGTGTTTTCCGAAAGTGAACCTTCCAGATGAGGTCATCAGACCTTGCTTCATTATTTGATCACATTGTTGATGACTTAACATTCTCTTAAAAAAAAAGGATATGCTCTAATTAGTTGGGCATCTTTTGGTCTGTCAAAATCCTAAGTTAAACTATATAACTTGGAAAAGATTGATTTCTTCTCCTACCATAGGCCCAATTATAAAGGAAATCTATATGTTAATTTCTTCTATCCTAAACTAAGAAAATTCATGTTCTGAGAAATACTTGTCGTTTGTCGGAATAAACTAAATGCCATTTTAACAAAATTAACACCAAATTTAACAGCTTGACCCTCTGTCTGTTTGGATTCTGGTTTAGTTAATATCATTTTGGCTCCTGAGGTGCTTTATCTAATTTCTTGTCTACATTCTTATTAAAATAGTAACTAATCTAAATGTAGAACCTAAGTGTAGAATAGAGGATGAAAACTAATTTATGGAGCTGAAGGAAGAGCCCTAGCCAGCCATTGATAAAACTGGGTGTAGCAGAAGCAGGATGTGATGGGAGGAATATTGACAAAATTTATTTGTCAAGCAATAGGAGAATTCCTTAAGTCTTTCTTTGTCAGAGGTCTTGTATGATCCTTTGCTTACCATAGCAGATGGAAACAGAGCCTGTAATCTTTTAGATGAGATACCAGATTGAGAAGAATAAAAACTGAAAATCAAAAATGCAAAGAAGATGAGTTTCTCCTTATGGAAGCTTTACTAGCAAACAGTGGAAATTATCATTTCCATTTCCTCCCTTTAAATTGATGGAGGAGCTTTATGACACCCAGCACACCTTTTCTTTTTTCTTGGTTTGCTTCCTTTTGTTGTGGTCATTTTGATATTGGCTTGTTGTGCTGAGATAGTTTTCCCTTTTTGTTGATGACATTGCTTCAAAATGTCAAGATTTATCCTTTCACTGGAGTGAGTATCCCTTCGCTGGTACAGAGATCCTTTCTGCGTTGATGATTTTTGTAAGTTGTTGTGACTGACGAAGTCATTACCTAGTCAACCTTTTGGTGATGGAACTTCTCTGAACTTAGCTAGGCTGGTTCTAGCTTAGACAATAGGTACATATCCCATCACAAAAGCTCTGGACTTGAAACCTTTCTAGACTGGGGAGACAAGGGAACCTAGGGAGAGTCATCAGACTAGGATTTAAATGAATTTTAATGTTTATTCTTTTTGTATATTTGTTTTATATCTCTGCTAGAAGCAGTAGCACTTATTTTTTTTTTTTAATTCCAAACTTAGACACCAGATAAAATGGGTATTTTCAGAAACAAGAGAAAGAATAGTGTCCATGAATCTGCAAATCTCCTGTACAGCTTGCTTTTCTTTTTAAATATGTGATACATTTGACATGTAGCTTTCAAAGCTGTCCTATATGTCTGATTTTTTTTTTTCTGGTTTTCTGTTCTCTTGAAATTTAAGATTGTTTTGTTTTATGTATCTTTTCAATATTTGTGTCATTGACATTGTTGTGGTTCTCCTCACTTCACTCTGCCTCAGTTTATACAAATCTTTCTAGTTTTCTCTGAAACTCTCCCTTGCATCATTTCTTACAGCACAGTAATATTCCATTACATTTATACAACATAATTTGTTTAGCCAGTGCAGAGCACCTCCTTGGTTTCCAGTTCTTTGCCACCACAAAGAGTGGCTATAGATATTTTTGTATATTTGGTTTTCTTTTCTTTTTTAAAAAAACTTCATGAGTTTCTGTTGGTGCAAAATCTTTTTACTTTTATGTAATCAAAACTTCATTTTATCTTTTGTGATATTCTCTTTTGCTTTAGTCATGAACTCTTCTTTTGCAAGGCAGTTTCTTCCCTGCTCTTCTAATTTATTTCTAATGTTACCTTTTTTGTGTGAGTCTTTGATCCGTTTGGATCTCCTCAGTGGGCCTGGGAGAACTGGCCATCCTGCTCTGTCTTCAAGGACTTCATGTGTGGCTATTTCTTGCAGTTTACAACAAAATAATTGCCATGTTTTATTGAGGGATTCGTCTTGGGCCAGCAGCTTTTTTTCTTCGTGGCTCTTCTTAGTGAGCATGTGTACCCTGCCATATGTCTTACTTCTCTTTCAGCCTCCATGCCTCATGGTGCTGCCTTTCATCTCTGCATACTACCATTGAGGAACACAAAGGAGAAACATTGAAAGTAAAACCAGCATAATTTTGCCAAAGTTGCATACAGTCGTCACTTTTTTTTTCATATTTGGAGGTGGTTATTTTTAACTAGTTACACAAACCATTGTCTGTAATGCTGGCTAGAATTTATGTTTACCCTCTACTTAGGCCAAGGTAGCACAGCCAGGTGCATGACTGATATTTGAAGATAAAGCATCCTGGAGAGTTGGAAAACAGACAATAGATTTAGATGATCTTCCAAAGTTCCTTCTATTCTTAATTTTTAAAAATTTAATTGATATTTTGATTTTATATTACTTTTATTTTCAAATATGCCCCTCCTACTTCCCCTGCTCTAGAGAACTGTCCCTTGTAACAAAGCATAAAAAAGAAAAAAAAATACAGTCCCATAAAACTAAATGAATATATCATCTGAATCTGATATTGTATGTAGTATTTCATACCCATAGTCCCCCACCCCTCCACTAAAGGGTTTCATTTCTTACTTGGCGATAAGCTTGGTGGTTATGAAGTGTTCAGTTTTTTCTGTGCTGATTGTTTTTCCAATGTCAGCGCATCTGTATTTTCTTAGTTCTGCTTACTTCATGCCTTCTTATGCTTTTCTGTGGTCTTCATGTTAGTTTTTCCTGTGCTGCAGTAATATTCCATTACATTTGTATTGTCAGTTTATTTAGCCATTCTCTAATTGGTGGGTTTCTAATTTATTATTTATTCTAATTTATTGCTGCTACAAAAAATATTTTAGTGTATATGGAACCTTCCTTTTTTATCTTTGTCTTCTTGGGGGTATAGACTTAATGGTGGATCTTTGGGTCAGTGAGTATGGACATTTTATTGACTTAAGCATAATTCCAAATTATTTTTCTGAATTTCTGGACCAGCTTAGCATTTTACCAATAGCATTTTAATGTGCCCAACTTACTACAGTGTCTCATGTATTGACTATTCACACGTTTAATCATCCTTGCCAATGTGTACTGTGTATGAGGTGAAACTACAAAGTTGTTTTGATTTTCGTTTCTTTTATTAGTGATTTGGGGCAGTCTTTGATAGGGTTGTTTTTTTGAGAGCTATTTCAGTTTTAATTTCATTCATTTTATCTTCATTCCCTATTCTGAATTTTACTTAATTTTATGTTTTTTTATTTGTATACATTTGTCTGCAAGTGCTTATACCTTTCTTGTGAAAGTAGACTTGAGAATTGTTGGGGCAGCTAGGGTAAAGGGACTGTATGTGAAAGTACTAATTTTTTTTTATTTACAGATACTGTGAGTGATAGTAGGAGTAGAACTGTCAGGAAATATCCTGTCTCACATTGCAGTTTTAAACCCAAGTTGTAGGATAAATGAGGAGTAGTCATACCTGGACTGAATTGTATTCTTAACAAGCATTTTAAAATAGCAAGGTTTCTCAACCTACTGCCAGTAATAATTACATTGTGATTATTTGCACTATGAGCCATATGTTAAGCAGATTAAAATGTTTGTTGAGTTTTTGTTTGTTAAAAAATAAAAGCTTAAATATTAATCTGAAAATAGCTTTTGTGTGACTGTACTGTACAAACTAGTTCCTTCTCAGTCTGCAGGGTTCCATTTGAGTTAGTAAATAACACCAGTAGATACAAACATCATTCAGCCATGAAGAGTGCCAGGCAAAGTCTGAATTTCACAAGAGAAATTTTTTGAATCAGATTTCATTATTGACATACAGTATTACAGTTGAATTGTTAAGCTTGGTTAAGTTTACATTGAAAATGTGGTGGGCAGTCTTAATGAAAGCAGAACTCTATTTAAAGGATGGTGTTACCACTTTAATGACAGAGATCGGTAGATTTTATTCATAGTTTGGCAGAAAGTTTTAGACTGGGAAGGGACTATTAAAAGTTTCTAGTCTAGGTTTCTTATTGTACAGAGGAAAACTAAGGTGCAGAAAAAGGAAATGACTTGCCTAGAGTCAGAAAATGAATTTGTGACAATTATGACCAGATAGACTAACCCTTTTCATTACACTATGCTGCTTTCAAATTGAAGTTGTGTATAGTTATCTACTGCACATGTTGAGTTGATTGGAATTGCTCACATTAAGTTATATTGACACAAGCCTTCTGTATTGTTTTTTGTAGCATCCTTGATGTTTTTTGCAGCTATGGCTTTTGCCTCATGTGAGATCTAGTTGTTTGAAATGTAGTTGTTTCAAAGTAATTTCAATCTTGGTGGAGACATGAACTTTTGGAAATAAAAAGGAGCTTCTATTCCTTTCTCTCTGTTTCCTTCAGCATGGATTCTTCTGTGTATATTCAGTCTTGTTCACCCCACTCCTCCTCGTGTCAAGATCTTAAATATCCTTTCTACTTCTGTGTATCTAGTATAGCCAAGGTCTGATTAGTGCAAATGCCCTTAAAGTGGTTTATTCAAATTCATATCAGATGTTCCCCTTGGGCTAGAGCTAGTTATTTTAAAAATGTAACTTTGAATTGTGCCAGTTAGAATTTATGTAGCCGCTTCAGAGGATACATTATTAACTAGTTGGGACCTAGACGTGTATTGTGTGCTGAGGTGATAGAGTCCTACTGTGATCATTCTGATGCCATTGATGAGAATGAGTTGCTGTAGAACTGTTGGCATGTTTGTCCTGTTTACCATCTGTTTGTTGTATTTTCATTTAAAATGCTGTTGGAATGATCCTTTGTAATCTAGTCTTATTCTTTGTTTTAGACAGAATAACTTTCCCCCTCTACCACTTTTTGCTGTTTTGAGGTCATAGTGAAATAATCTTCCACTTTTCCACAACATTTTATAAATAAGTTTGTATTCTGAACCAGTGTTGGCCTTGGTTTCAGTGTATTGGTAAGGAGATTAGGTGTTTGTTGGAAGAAGTGGTTTCACTTTTCCTTTTGCTTTTTATTAGTGAAATTTGTATTAGAAATAGTTATTTGTATGAGAACATCTGCTGTCGAAGTTTGAATAGTAGAGAGTAGTTTACACAGGGCAGAATTCTTGGCCCCTAAATTCATAATTTCTTAGTTAAATTAAGACAGGTGGCAGTCAAGGCTGACAGTAGTTTAAGATGTGAAGGTTACAGAAGGAGAGTGGAGCAAAGCGCAGGATAATATGTTTGTGGAAAGTGGCATGAGGCCCCATGCAGCTGTTCAGATGTGAGATTGGAAGGAAGACCACGTTCAGTTGAGAAAGGGAATATTTTGTATAAGAAACTCTTTTCTCTGTCAGTGACAGTCAAGTGACAAAACTAGGTCCCTTCATATCCCCAGTGTGTTTCAGGAAGGAGTAGCAATGACTCTGAAGGAAGTGGCATAATTTTCTACCAGAAAAGAGAGATGGAATGGTAGGGGAAACAATCATGCACAGTACTACCACTTGTAAAAAACAATGTCTCAGTTCCTTTCCTCATGGAGCAGAAAGGCTAGTGGTAATGACTCAGGTTCGGTAGCGCTTTTGAAATGAGCCATGATTTCAGCCTGAAAGGTTGTGGGCAGTGCAAATGTTGTTATTTCTATTGCATAGGATGAGGAAACTGAGTCCCTGAAAGGTTAAGTGGCTTGGCCAGGGTCTCCGGGACAAAAAGTGAGTGTTGTAGGATGAAGGCTTGAGGGGTCTCCTGGTTTTAGGTTTAGCACTCTGTTTGCTATGTGACACTGCCTTTAAGGCATGTGGGGGTGGGAGTGGGAAGGGTGCAGAGAGGATACAGGTACATCCATAATATAAAACATGAACATCAGTGCAAATTAGAGAGGTCCATAGTGATAATTGAAATCCAGAGAAGGAACATTTGACTGGCATATTGGGAAAGATTGTTATTTTGAACTCGGTTTAGAAGGATGGCTAAAAATTCAGTTACAGGCATATGGGGATGAGCATTAGGGCATAGGCAGAAGCATAGGAGTGACAAAGGTTTAGGGTATATGGGAAACAATGGTTAGTAGATTCTAGATTGGCTAGTATATGATTTGTGACATAAAGCTGGAAAGGTAGTAGAAGAGGAGAATGAAATAGTTTGTTATAAAGACCTGGAAATTATTCTGAGGAAAAATCAGAATTGGCTTTCTTAGGTTGTTATACTGGGAACTTTTTGAAATATGATGTTTTATACCAACCTTAATCGATTTTAAATATTCAGATTCTCAGAAAAAAAAAAAACAAAACCCTAGCATACATGGTAATTTTACAAGCCGATTGAGAATGACTTAGATGATTGAAATATTTCTTACTCTGTTAAGATGATTTGGGTGTGGTCTTTCAAAAATTTTTTCCCCTAATTTTTCAGGTGATCTATTAAGTAACCTGTTGCAGAGCCCTAGTGCAGCCAAACTGTTAAATCAGCCAATCCCTATCCTTGATTCAGAGAGTGAGTATATCTGTTCCCTGGCTTTGGAGTGCCTGGCCCATCTCTTCAGCTGGATTCCTCTATCTACCAGCATCACCCCATCCCTCCTTACCACGATATTCCACTTTGCTCGATTTGGCTGTGATATTCGGGCCAGAAAGATGGCGTCAGTCAATGGCAGCAATCAGAACTGTGTCCTTGGTCAGGAACGTGGCAGGCTTGGAGTTCTGGCCATGTCTTGCATCAACGAACTCATGTCTAAGAACTGTGTGCCTATGGAATTTGAAGAGTATTTGCTGCGAATGTTCCAGCAGACTTTTTACCTCCTCCAGAAAATCACCAAGGATAACAATGCTCACACAGTGAAGAGCAGGCTAGAAGAACTAGATGAAAGGTAAGAGAAAGAAACCGTGGCAGAGTAAGAGTTATGGACTCAGGGTTATTATGGTTCGTTGCTCTTGTGCATAGCGTCTTTAATCCTCTTTGATTTCAGAATTTGGAGCTCCAAAAGAAGAGTGGAAAGGTAGGTGTGTGATGGTAAGTACAGGCCTGACTATAGCTCACAGGGCTGGGGTGGCCTAAGGGGAAAGGGACTGAGTTTGCAAAGTGATTGTGGTGGTTCTAGGTTTTGTTGTATGTCCCATATTCCTCCCCCTCCTTTCCTCCTTTTCCTTTCTCCCCTACTTATTTGACTACAGGTATAAGGTGGTTCGACAACTGAAACTGTCCCTCATTCATAGCCAGGAACATCAGAAGAGGCACGTGGAGGTACAGGAATTACACTCTGCCCCTTTTCAGTTGGTGTTGCCTTTTAGCTTTGAGAACTTTTTTTTTTGTAAGTAAAAGGAGGTGCCTAGGACATTTTGCAGGGTATGGAAATATTGTCAGTTTTATGAATATTACTTGATGAATTTTCATCAAAAGATAGATTTATATGGAAAGCTTTGTGGCTTCTTTATCATTCTTTGTAGTGGAACCCAGAAATAAGGGCTTTGGTCTTTATTTGCCTGTAACCCTGCTCCCGAACCTCTCCTTAAGCATCCACTTGAGCATAAATAGAAGCACTTTGAGTTAGGGTCTAATTCTTTCTTTCCCTTGCAGTGGGATGTCAGTTATGTATCATGAACAAGATGCTACAAAAAGGCAAGAGGGAAATTGGATGCTTATTTTAAGAACATTCATGTTGAGTATGTTTGCAAGCCTCCAAGTGGGTGTATTATATTGAACTAGTAGGCATTTACAGATTGCCTGGAAGCAAAAATGTTTACTACTTTAACTACTTTCCCAGGTCACTTTTGATGATTATATGTAGTTGAGAAATTTGTGTCCTTTTCAGTAGCAATTTTATGGGACTGTTAACTGTATGATATGTAAATACACGTGCATGGAGTGTATAATTTATAGATTAATTTTAAAATTTGGCTCTTGGTTAATTTTATTAATTTTATATGCTTAATTTTATAAATTAAGAGAAATAAAACTGATGTAAGAATTTATTGGATCTCTCCATTCCAAATATTAAACTTTGTATACTCATGGAAGAACTCCTACCCTGTTACAGTAATAAAATTCTTTCCCTCTAATTTGATGTTATTTTAAGTAGCAACTGACCAAATCAGTTAAGAGTACCAGTGCTTTCTTGAAAACAGTTTTTTCAACATCCTTTTTTAGCTTCATTAAAAAGACTTTCTAATGTAAAAGTGTTCTAATTACGTATAACAAGTCAATGAAAAGATAACTGTTGTAATTGAAGTAGTATTCTCTATTTAAAATATCTTTTTTCTTTCTTTGAGTTCATAACTTTTGATCTTCTGAGTTTTTGCTGTGAAACTGCCATTAAGAACAAATTGCCTTGTGTTTTACTCTGAGGACAGTGCCATTTTCACAGAGTGGGCTTACATGTGGGTGGAAAATCACAATAGTGATTGTAATAGTGTATGTAAACTTTAAAGTTAACTTTTTTGCTTCCTTTGATTTTTATGTTTCAATTATATGCTTCCAGTTGCACTGAGAAAGGCAAGCTGTGCATGTACAGAAAGGTGACATGAAAAATATTTTGTGCTTGTTTTATGACTCTCAAGAGTCTGTTATAACAAATTCTAAAAAAGTGATAGCCATTTCTCAGTTGTTCAGGAGCTGCTTAACCTGGGTCCTTTGCTTCTGTTTTTTCTCTGTAACTTTTTACCTCTTAACTCTTTCACTGTTCATTAGCACCTGTACCAGAAGGTGGGCAAAGGAAGGAAAATGAGGTGAATAAAAATTAGTTAGTGTTGCTGCTTGATCAGGTTTATTTATTTTTTTTAATAAAGAGGTTGGCCTGGAGAGTAATAAATTTTTTGTATCGTATATTATTTGTCCATGCATTCAATCTCTGTGTTCCATGAGTTTGTATAACTCAGAATTGAGTGTATTTTCTAAGGAACAGAAAATTGAAATATTTTACACATGTACATTTAATATATAAGAAACTAGATTAGAGTACAGGAGGTTCCATTTTTGATTGATTTGGACAGGAGCCTTGACACAAATCTCTCTACTTGAGGGGCCATACCTGTTTCAGAATCTTCAGAGATTCTGATAAAAGGGGTGCAGAATGGTAGCTTAAAGTACTTTTAATGCTAGTCTTCCTAAGTATTTGGTTCAGTGATCTATTCAGCCTTTATCCTTATGAAATAATTAATATCATATAAATTGTAAATCCTCATTTCCATCTATGTTTTCTAGAATTAATATGGGCCCCAAAGTAAGCAATGTGATCAAGTCAGTTAGGGGACCCTATGACAATATGAGGAAGTTAGATTTCTGGCTATTTCAAGTGGACTGAGGGAACTTGAGTGAAGTGAAGTGGTACCTAGTGATTGCAGCAAAGAATTTCTTTTACTAGTAGGCTTGCCTTTTTCTAGGCTAGATGATTCTTTGTATCCTTAATTAATATTTTCAAAAACATGTATCCATCTCATTTTCCAATCACCTTTTGGTATTTAGGGGCTTGAAATGACAGTTTCTGAATGTGAGAGTGATGTGCTGTGCATTTAATCAGAGGATTTTGTTATCCTGATTGTTTTGGCACATGGTTATCTGTGATATGATACTAGGAAAATCTTTGGGTTTGGGTGGGGGTTGAGATAGCATCGTATAGTGGAACAAATGCTAAACTGGAGAGGGAGAGGAATCTGGAAATCTGAGTCCTCATCTCGTTCCTGCAAGTTAGTGGATAGATCAGTCAGTTCTTAATCTTTGGGCCATAGGTTCCTGACTTGATGAACTCTAAAGTCTTTTCAGGCTCTAATGTTCTATGATTCCGTATAGGGCAGGTTGTTGCATCTTTCTAAGTATTAAAATGTTTCATTTCTGCTGTAAAGAATGCTTGGAGGTAATCGGGGCATGGGATATTTAATTTTCATCAGGAGTAGAAGAACAAAATCTATTTGGATTACAAAATAGAAATATTTTCGTAGTTGCTAACCCTTTTGAAGATCATCAGCTCGTCTCTGGTTTTTGGTTACGTACACTTTCGTAATTATGCCGTCTAACCAATGAATCTTTGCCTCTGTTACACTCTACAAATGATATGACCTACCCAACAATCTGTTGGCTTAATTTCCTTTCATTTTATTTTTATGGTTCATGCCACTGGGTAGTTGGGGACATATGAGAGCAGTTGCTTATCAGAAGGCCTCATTTATCTAAGCATTAAAGTTACTTTTCTGCTATGTTTCAGGTGTTAATGGAGAGAAGGGTTGCGTGTCCTGTAGGTAACTGATGCAGGCTTTTGTTTTTAACTGAAAATGTCTTGGTTAAATCAAAGTGTTTTGGTAATGTAAAGGATTTGGGCTGTTTAATCTTGCATTCATTTATCTCATTAAAGTTATTTCCATTGAAGGTAGACTACAAGATTTTTACCTTGTAATCTTTTTTCTTATTTAGCTACATCGAGAAGTTTACTGACTTTCTTCGTCTCTTTGTGAGTGTCCATTTGAGGAGGATAGAATCCTACTCCCAGTTCCCAGTGGTAGAGTTTTTGACACTGTTATTCAAGTACACGTTTCATCAGGTATGGCATGGAATTACTTTCTTTCATTTAATGTTCATTTGTTTTTAATACTGTATTTTTACTCTTATAACCTTATAAACCTTAAAGCACTGTATAATGATAATTTATAATAAGTCCTCACATTCTCTAGTTCATGCCATTAAATTGAAGGGAACAAATTGAATTTCAAAAATGCCTTAAAATTAGAAACTTTTAGCTCCATGTGCTTTTTATGAGGAATTTTATAGAGGAAAGGAGTCAGGCTGCAGGCATGCTATAACATTGAATCCTTGTATCCTATTACTTCTTGAGAAAATGAGTCCATTTGTTGTGAGCCCCTTCCACTCCTCAATATCCCTCTTCTTCCTCATCTCTTGGTCTCTACTCCTTAGTTCCAGCTCTTGCCATAGTCAGCCCTTTTGTTTGTCCCTTTGACCCTCTCTTACCCCATTTTCTTCAGGAGCTTTCACCCTTAATCATCCCATCTCTGTCATCTTCATTCTCATTAGTACTGGTTTCCTCCCTGCTGCTGGCAAACACCTTTGGTTTTCTCCGTTGTCAGACCATTTACTTTATCCTGCCTCTTCTTCTGTGTTCTATTGTCAGATTCCTAGAATAAGCCATTTTACACTCATTGCCTTAACCTCTTCCCTTTCATTTATTTCTCCGTCCCTTGCAGTTGGCTTCTGACCAGACCACTCCGCTGAAACTGCTGTCTTACTCTGGCTTCTTAGTTGTTCCTTGCCAATGACACGCTGTCTCCCGAGTCTGTGCCCTGTTCTTGGAATGTTCTTCCTCATCGTCTCTCACCTCTTAGCTGCTCTGGCTTTCTTTAAGTCTCAGCTAGTCTCACCTTCTGCAGGAAGACCTTCCCAGTTCTTTGTGGTACCTTTCTTTTGAGGTGGTCTTCAGTTTATCCTGTATATATTTTGTTTGTACATAGCATGATGTCTCCTCCGTTAATTAGACTCATGTACACATATGATGTCTCCCCCATTAGACTCTGTGCTGCTTAAGAGCAGGGACTGTCTTTTGCTTTTTTTTGTATCTCTGTCACTTAGCACAGTGTCTGGCACATAGTAGGCATTTAATAGTTGATTGACTAACTGATTTAACTCTTAATTAGTTTGTATGTCTTCCTATCCTGCTAATCCTTCATATTCATTGTTTCTTAACAGTGCAATAATTATATTGTGTACCATAGTTTGTTTAGCCATTCTTTATATATATATATATATATATTTTCATTTTATTTATTTTTAATGCTCTACATAAAACTTAGATTATTTTTCCCCCCTACCTACCCCCCATTCTCTCCCTCCCTTCCTAAGATGGCATACAATTCTATATAAGATCTATACATACATTCCTATTGAATACATTTTCATTATAGTCATGCTGTGTAGAAGAACTAAAATAATGGGAGAAATCATATAACAAACCGAAACATAACACACACACACACACACACACACACACACACACACGCGCTACATTCTGCAGTTGAATTCCATAGTTCTTTCTTTGGAACTGTCGTACACTGTGGTCGTTGCTGTGCACAAAGTTCTCCTGGTTCTGTTCCTTTCACTCAGCATCAGGTCATATAAGTCTTTCCAGGCCTCCCTGAAGTCTTCTGTTCATCATTTCTAATGGTGCAATAGTATTCCATTACATTCACATACCATAATTTATTCAGCCATTCCCCAATTTGTGGACATCCTCTTGATTTCCAGTTTTTGGCAACTACAAAGGGTGCTGCTATAAATATTTTTGTGCGTGTGGGACCCTTTTCCATTTTTATGATCTCTTGGGGATTCAGTCCTAGAAGCGATACTGCTGGCTCAAATGGTATGCAAAGGGTATGCACATCTTCTTAGCCCTTTGGCTGCTCTCCAGAAAGGTTGGATGAGCTCACAGCTCCATCAACAATGAATTAGTGTTCCAACTCTCCCACATTCTCTCCAACATTTATCATCTTCCTGTTCTTTCATGTTTGCCAATCTTATAGGTGTGATGTGGTACCTCAGAGTTGTTTTGATTTTCATCTCTCTAACCAAAAGTGATTTAGAGCATTTTTTCATATGATTATAGATATCTTTAATTTCTTCCTCTGAAAATTGCCTGTTCATCTCCTTTGACCATTTATCAATTAGGGATAGCCATTCTTTAATCATTGAATTTGTTTCCAGTACTCTACTACCATAGAAACTGCCATGGTGATTATTTTGGTGTGAATTTTTCTTGGACTTTTTTTCTTCGACTTTCTTAGAGTATATACCTAGCTAGTAATAGGATCTCCGGGTCAGAAAGTATGGACATTTTAGTGACTTTTTAAGCATAACTCCAAATTGTTTTCCAGAATACTTGGATAAGTTCACCAATTCACAGCTCCATTAACAGTGTGTTGGAGAGCTTGTCTTTCTGCACCTCCCTTCAGTATTGACTGTTCTATTTTTTGCCATATTTACCAATTTGATATGTTTGTGGCAAAACTTTAGAGTTGTTTTGATCTATATATTTCTCTTTATTTTCACTGATTTGAATGTTAAATGGTCATTTGTCATATGGTTGTTAAATAGTTTGCAGTAAAATTTACTATTTTCCCCCTTAAAATTTTGCACTGCTCCAAATTGTCTATTATTTCTCTTTAGGATATCATGACCCTTTTAGATAACCCATATTGAAATGTGGAGTGATCTTCAGCTCTTCTCTTTTCCTTACCTTCTTATCACTCAGTTGCCAAGTCTTTCTAGTTTATCTACATAATTTTTCTCATATGTATGTGTGTGTGTAGTCCCTTCTCTTCCCTCTCATAGCTACCACCCTAGTTATAGTACTCTTTACCTGTCACTTGAACAGCCGTAATAGTCTCCTTGCTTCTAAATTCTTTCTTAGTCTAGTCACCACAAAGCTGCCAAAATAATCTTCCTAAGGCACAAATCTGACTGTGTCATTCCCATTCTCAAGAATCTTCAGTTTCTTTGTTTTCACCTATAAGACAGAAAATCCTCAACTTCACATTTAAAGACCTTTCCAGACTTAATTCAGATTACTTCCTTTTACACAATCTACTTTCTAGCCAAACTGGCTTATTCAGTATTCCCCTAACTCAGCATTCCATCTTCTGCCTCATTGACTGTGTTTTAGGTTATTTACTTACTATACCTGGCATTTATTTCCTTCAAGGTGCCCCCAGGTTTTATTTTCACTAGAAAAGAAGTACTTTAAAGGCAGGGACTGTATTTTTTAAATTTTGTTTTCTCAGAATCTGGCATAGTGTCTTTCTTATACATAGTGAGCACTTAATAATTGCTTGTTGAATTAAATTGAATTTGAGAATTATACATTCCAGTCAAATCAGACCATATTTGCTGTTTCCTGAATTTAGCATTCCATATTCCATCTCTGTGTGTTTGTTAAGCAAGTCTCTTATGCCTCCCGGAACGTGCTATTTACTGATCTCTGTCACTCATAATCTTTACTTTTTTTGTGTGTGGTTCATCTCAGGTGTTGTCTTCTGCAGGAAGCAAGCTCCTTCTCACACTTTCCCCACCAGTGTCCCAATTGTTAGTGCTCTCTCTTTCTTTGGATCACCTTTTATTTACATCTGTATTATTATATCCCCTAGTCGAATATAAGATGCTTGATGCTACGTAGGGACCATTGTATTTTTGTCTTTAGTAGCATAATGCCTTGATGTATAGTAGACATTAGTAAATGTTTATTGAATTGAATTAAATTAAATTTTTATTATAGCAACTAATCTTAAGTAGATTTAAAAAAATATTCCTTTATGAGGCCAGAAAAATAAATTTAGAGGGAGAAAGGAAATTAAAATAGTTTTAATGGAGTTTGGTCAGTCCTTGAGAGAATACAGGACATACCTAGGAAAAAAATGTATTGAGTAGTAAAGATGAGCCATTTCTGGAAGATAGGCCCCAAGGATTTAGGAATTAGAAGGGTGAAGAAAGTATTGAAAGATTTCAGTTATAGAGGGATTCACAGAAAGAAAGAGAAACAGTTACATGTAAGGGAAGGGCACAGAGCACCGTTGTTAACTTGGAGGTCCTGGAAAGAAGATGCTGTGATAAGGTGTTGGAAAGAAAGTAGGAAGTAGATAGTAGAGATTGAAAATGTTGAAATGGATGTAGAGAGATTGGAAGAGACAGAAGAATTTGAGGGGTTTCTAATAGAGAATTAGGGTTTAGGAATTTGAAGGGATCATAGAAATTACATAGTCAACCTGCTTCTTTTACAAGTTGAGAAAAATGGAGCTTAGAAAGGAGAAGTAATACAGCTGTTATCATATAGATGTTAAGTAACAGATCTAGAATTCATAACCACAGCTTCTGTTTCCAAATTCAGCGCCGACTGTGGGAGGCTGTGCTTGTTGTCCATCCATTCAAGGGTAGTAAAAGGGGGCCTATCTGAAGCTTGCCCTGTATTGGTGTGCTTTTATATTAGCAGCCTTGTTCCCTTGATTTGAGTGGGAGAAGGTATCATCAAGCTATACAGGCTTGTCTTTCTCTTAGAAGAGAAGCTAAGGAGGCTTGAAGAATGCCCCATCTCTCTAGAACATCAGAGAAAATGAAGTGTTTCTTTAAAAATGGAATAAAGGTCACAGAATCTTCCAATCCTGTGACATCAGTGAGAAAACAAGAAAAGGATCCTTGAAGAAGCAAAAGGGAAGGATTTCTGACCTGTTTCAGGAGGTTGGAGGGTTGAAGATTGTAACAAATGAGAAGGGAAGAGACTGTTGGGTGCTAAGCCCCAGAGGCTTCTTCTCCATGAAGGAAGGAGCTGAATCTTCTGAGAAGGAAGGAACTATATTGTACTCCCAGGAATAATTATGTGGATCCACAGGTGAGAAATCCAGTAAGGGCCAGAAGATGAGGAGGCAAGTAATGGCAGCTGTTTGTCAGCCTGATTAAAAATAGAGAGGTATGATGTCTCCCTCCATAGGATGGATCTGGAATCACCCAGAGAGGCTCTTAAGGCTTGGTGCTATGCGTAACCACTGTCCACGTCTGGTGATTTATTTGGGCACGAGTGATGCTGCCAGAATCACTATAGAAAACATTGCTGAAGGAACAGGCATTATGAGACTAGTGAAGATGTGGTTTTGATGTCACCATTGCTGATCGAGGGCTTCAGAAGGGAGCAGCAGATTTGTGAAGTACAGAGCTGGTTAGATAGTATCTGAGAACAGGATTTGGATTTCTCAACAAGGGTTTCAAATATAGGAATAATATGCTTTTGGCTAGAGATGGGCTGCATCTGACAAGGGATAGTATTATTGTATTTGCCAGGAGTCTTGCAAATCTAAAGGATTTTAAACTGAAAAATAAAGTTGACAGAGAAACTGGCTAGATAACAGAGTAGTTGTAGCTCTCAAAGAAGAATAGTAGAAATACTCAGATGTTTACAGGAGACAAAAATCCAAGAAAACCAATAAAATCATAACCTGGGATGTTTGTACACAAATATACGAAGTGTGACTAACAACATGAACTAGATAAATTTCAAAACCAGCTGGTAAATTTGACTTTATAAATATCACAGATACTTTGTGGGATGACATCTGTGATTGAAATGTATCTCTGGAAAGGTGTACTTTATTCAAAGGAACAGATTAGGGGAAAGAGGTTAAATGAAATGGTTTTTTAGAAAATTACATGCATATGAGCAAATATAGGAAATGGCAGAAAATATGAGGGTAGGAGAGGAAGGGAAGGGGTAGCACCTTGGTAAGGTTTTGTGTGAAAATCAATGTAGGCAGACAAAGTAGCAGTATTATCATCAGTATATACTGCAGACTACCTGTAATCCAACACTACAGGGGCCTGTAATCAATGTGAGTCTGCCCTCCAGATGCCTCCCCAATGAGGTGTTTTCTAAAAACTATCTTAGGGAAAAGAGGAGAGTCAAAGAAAGGCTAGATCTGATGTTTGGAGTAAATGAGATGATCATGGACAAGAGATAAGGTAAAGCAGTTGAACTCTTGTTTTGTTTGCCAAGGAGGGTGATCTTTGGGCATAGTGATCGAAGTAGTAATGGCTAATAGGGAGTTGGTAGTGAAGGCCAATGGGGAAGGCAGAAGCAAGAATCACCAGGCTCTGATGAACTGTATTCTACTGACAGATATTATTGTGAGTAATTGTCAGTGATCCTTGAAATACTGTAGAAAAGTATCTCAATTTTAAAAAACGGGGAGAAGGTCTAAGATGGATCTTAAGTTGCTGGAAAAAATTAGAGCATCTAGAAAAGTCAGGGTAAAGCAATGAAGTCTGCATGATTTCATCAAGAGCAGAACATGTCAGAATAACCTAGTTTTGTTTTTTGACAGGTTTTCTAGATTGGTTGATGCAGTATAATGCTAGAGATAAAGTTCATTTAGATTTTAGTAAAATACTTGATAAAATCTCTCCTCATTCTTATGGGCAAGATGTAGCCTAATAATAGAGTTGAACAGAATAAGAATCTGTTGATTGTCCAGACCCTAAGAGTGGTCAGGTTGGCTTTTGGGCTGAATAGAATTAAATGAAATTTAAAAGGGAAAAATGTAAAGTTGTAAACTTTAATTCAAACAGATTGATTTCATACATACAGAATAGGGAAGGGATACCTAGATAGCTGTTCATCTGGAAAAGATCTGAGTCCCTTCGTGGACTGCATTCCTAATCTGAATCAGTAGTGTAATACGACAGAATTTCAAAAGTTCCTGTAATTTTAGGTTGTATTGAGGATAAAGTATTCTGGATGAAATGAATTGATCATTTGCTATTTATTCAGCTTTGGCCAGGCCACTTTTGGAGTACTATGTTTAGTTCTGGATGCTGTATTTTCAAAAAGTTGTTGATAAGATAGTGAATACCTAGAGGAGGGCAACCAGATTGATGAAAGTCTTTGGGATCATATTAAATGAGAATCGATTGAAGCCCCTCTACTACGATGGAGAAAAGATGTCAGGGGAGACAGCAGATGTCTTAAAGGATTTAAAATGCTCCTGTGCTCCTGTTGGAGTTAAGAGATCATTGATAATTTTGGAGAAGCAATTTCATTTGAATGATCAAGTAGGAAGTCAGATTTCAAGGAGTTTAGGATTGAGTGAAAGGAAAAGAAGTGGAAGACCCAAGTCTAGAAACTTTCTCATGTGTCTATAGCCATGAAAGGGAAGAGAAACATAGAACTATCTGGTAGGAAGGCCAGGTGAAGGGAGTGCTTTTTTTCAAGGATGAGGAAGGTGTGGGCAGAAAGCCCTTTCTCCCAGAAAATAAGCAAAGTAGGATCCTTGTGCATAATGGCTGCAGCAGCAAGGTTTGGATTAGGGGGGATTAGCCTTCCCACTAGCACTGCAATAATGGATTTTAAATTCTTTTTGCCTGTTTTAGAAGTAAGAACTTGAGAAATTTGGAAGAGAACCAGGTGCAGAAGAAAATTTAAGATGCATAAAAGGAGAGGAGTAGTCAGATAACTTGGAACATCTCATCAGAACTATTAAGGAAACTTGAAAACGAACATCTTTTGGTTTTTTTGATTAAGAAATTCCACATC
>CM053769.1:35291697-35331588 GCA_028658325.1 Potorous gilbertii | reverse complement strand
CCCCCCCCCCCCCCCCCCCCCCCGCCGCCCCTCACCTCCCCAGCCCTCCCAGTCTTCGGTCATTGGAATGGTATTGCTGTGAGGCAGCCCGTGTTAGAGGATGGGTAGTCATGGAAGGGAAGGCTTAGACTAGACAGGGGGGCAGAATGTGCCAAGTGAGAAGTTTTGAGCTAGGCTTGTAGAACTATGCCTTGTACATAAAGAATGTTTAGTCTGAGTTAGCCTTTTAGTGGGGAGAAAGTAACATATAGTGCTCCACGAGAGGCAGTATGTGGAAGGAGGACTAGTCTTTGGAGCCCTGGCTTTATACATGGCCTCTGCTACTTAGAACTCTGTGACCTTTGGCAGGTCGTTTAGCTTCTGTGGGCCTCAGTTCTCCTCATTTATGAAACGAAGAGGTTGTGATCGGCAGTTGTTTGAAATTACATTTGGTAAGTGGGGCCTTGCTACTTGCCCCTACGTAAGCGGATTGGAAAATGCCTGGAGAGTTATATTGTAGTAATTTTTTTCTCTACATTTGTACACTTATTTTTATTTTTAGCTTCATTTCTTCTGGCTGATCTTGTTCTCATGGCCAAGCAGTTTTTTTTTTCCCTTTGAGGCGTTATTGTTCTCTTCTTCTGGGGTTCCCTCTTGGGCTTTAGAACCCGTAGGATTCTCCATTGTCTTTTGTTTCCTTCTATTTACCCAAATTGGATTGAGTGGATTACCCAGATTAGTTGTTGGACAGGACCTTTGTTTGAGGGCCAGGCTTTGCTTCTCCTGGCACTTTTGAATAGGTTGAGTAGGCCCAGTCTGGTTCTCTCTGGTTTGTAGCTTGGATATTGTTACTGTTGCCATTTGGAATGGAATTTCCCAGACTAGAGGGAATATCTGTCTTAGCCCCCAGGTGGTCCTTTGGCCTCAGTGTGTTTTCTGTCTCGTTCTCCTTGAACAATTTCCAGTTAGGAGTTGGTACCATTTCCTGCTGTAACAACAACTTGTCTCAGTTGAATGTTAGCAGTTATACTGGTCTTAGATCTCTTACAAGGTCTTCTCATTGGGACATTTAAGACCTGACTTGGCCTTGTTCATTGCTGTGGCCTTCTTTCCCTGTGCAGTGACTTATGCAGGCTCACCCCTTGTTCCCCAATTCTGTTCTGTTAGGCCAGGGCTGGGATCTGGCTTCAGGCCCCAGTTATGGCTCTTACTGAATTGAGAGGCCCTGAAATGTCCTCATTTACAACGCCTGCTGGACTCAGACCCATTTACTAGAGCTTGCATTGTCTTCCTTGGCACAACCCTTCTCTCTGTGCTTGTAGTATTCAGATCTATCTGATTATTGGGACTTGAACTGGCTTCTCTGATGTGATCCTGCTCCCAGCTTCTGCCTGGTTCTGGTTATATTTTTGTACAATTGTGGCTCAGACAGAAGATCTTTGAGATTTTTTATTGTTTTTGTTATCTGGTGTCCTTTTCAGATATTTTCTAGAGTGTGTAGGAGAGTTGTACTTTTTGGCACCTTTTTTACCCTACCATTTTAATCAGAAATTCTAAATTCAGTTGTTTACCTTTTTTTTCTGCCACTGAAACAAACCTTTGGTTTTAGAAGATATATTTATTTATTCTCCTTCACAACACTATTGCTACTTAATATCTATTAAAAGAGTTTATCTGTAACTCTGTATAAAGCTTTTAACTTGGCTGTCAGCAGAAAAAATTAAGGGACTTTATACAAAAGTGAACCAAAACTCTTTGATTTCACATATTAGAGAAATACTTGTTTTGGAATTAGCATGCTTTTGTTCTTAACTTCTTAAAGGAACAGCCTTTTCAAAAACAAGTACTTTCTATTTTTGTTAATTTCATTATCTGTATTTCTTTTGTGTTATAGCCTACCCATGAAGGTTACTTCTCTTGTTTGGATATCTGGACCCTTTTTTTGGACTACCTGACTAGTAAAATTAAGAGTCGTTTGGCAGACAAGGAAGCTGTACTCAGCAGGTAAGCAATAAAACTACTTA
Organism: Potorous gilbertii; assembly: GCA_028658325.1. Taxonomy (NCBI): domain Eukaryota; kingdom Metazoa; phylum Chordata; class Mammalia; order Diprotodontia; family Potoroidae; genus Potorous; species Potorous gilbertii. The sequence goes on along the minus strand of CM053769.1, from coordinate 35,329,585 downwards.
TTGCTAGGAGCTGAAATGGCATTCATTAGTATTCCTTGTGGCCTAAATGAAGTGACTCTGATGTTAGACAAAATCATGTTATCTTAAAGTAGAATAATGCCATTATGCATGTTTTTCTTAAGCTTCATTTCCTTGTTTATATGCCTTTGACACAATTCCCCACTTTGGTCCACAGAAAAATTTTCATTGTCTTATTAAATTATATACAGTATTGGGTAGAATTAGTGTTACACTTATGAAATGTTAATAATACAAAAGAAATCAAGAGAGTAGAATATGTTGTTAACATTTTAAATCAGACTAAAAATATTGGTTCTTGTGTAGTATATGTTCGGTCAGCACATGAGCTAACAATCCAGGCACCATTTTGTACTCACCCAGAATTTGCCCCATTATAGTGGAATTTGTTTAGATTTTGTACAATTTGCAGCTGTCCTAATTTATTTGTAACTTATTACATAGAAAATATTGGATAGATATATTGCTTCGACGTGAAACTGGCTCCCATCTGAATCGATTGCCATGTAAAATTGTGAATTCCCTATCTCTGGAATTGTGCAAGGATGACCACTTGTTAAGTATGTTATGGAGGGGATTCCTGCATGGAATGACTGTTTGGACTAGATGACCACCAGGGCCAATTTCATCTTATATTTTATGTTTGTAAATGAGGTATTGAGATTAAGTTTTGTAAACTACACTTAAAAAATGACAGCAGCCAGAGTATTTATAATACAAATATTAACATTTACTTCTGTATTCATAAAATGCTGCTGTTTAATTACACAAAGAAAGTCTCAAGTTACCATAATGTTGGTTCAGATGTGGTTACTGCAGGTATATTCATTATCAGAAATTCTCATTACACAGTAGCAGTTCCTCTCTTCTGGCATAACCGTCTTTGAAAAATCATTGGTTAGTTGGTTCTTGAACACGACCAGAATGACATCACTACGTTGATGTTGAGGTCAGGGTACGTTGTGTCTGACTGTAGCTGATTAGACCAGTACAAGCTTGGAAGACTACCACAGGTAGAGACAAATAGTCCATATGAATGTCTGGGGTGGAAATGTCTCTAAATTTGAGCATCTCATATTTCCTTTGCACTTACTACAGTTGCGCTTGGTTCATAGAGCACAGCGCCTTCTTTGATGCAGGCATGTCATGCTGAGTGGTCCTGTGCTAGTGTCTCCCATGTCTCACAATTGATTCCAGAGTTCTTCAGTGAGACCTTGAGGATAACCTTCTGTTGCTTCTTCTGACCTCCATGTACACACTTGCCTTGAGTGGGTTTTTGGAAGAATGTCCTCATAGGCAAATATACTTTTGGCATTTGAACAATGTGGCCAGCCCAGTTGTTTGTGCTCTCTGCAGTTGAATTTGAATACTTGGCAGTTCAATTCGAGAGAGGACCTCAGTGTCTGGTACCTTATCTTGCCAGGTGATCTTCAGAATGTTCCTACAACAACTTAAAGTGGAAGTGATTCAATTTCCTGGCATGGCACTGGTATGTTGTCCAGGTTTCACAGGCATACAACAATGAGATCAGCACAGTAGCTCTGTAGACCTTCAGTTTGGTAGGCAGTCTAATACTTAGTCTTCTCTCTCAAACTTTCCTTTGGAGCTCCCAAACATTGAATTAGTTTTGGCAGTGCCATGCATCAATCTCATCATCTAGGTGTGGACATCCTTGGAAAGTATATTGCCAAGGTAAGTGAACTTACCTGATAGTTTCATGTATAGATGGTGTGGTGCTGGCTGATGGAGAACCTGTTTTCTTGGTATTAATTTTTAGGCCAAAGCAGCAGGGAATTGTTTCATACTTTGTTGCATCTCAGCCTCGGAGGCTGCATTGCATACATGATCATGTATGAACAAAAAGTCACATACCAACTTTCCGTCTACTTTATTTGCCATCGGTACAGTAGCTGACTTTGATGCCATTTTTTCCTCCTTGAAAGCATCCAATATCATTGCTGAAAACATCATGCTAAAAAGCATGGGATCAAGCACACATACTTCCTTCACTCCACTGGCACCTGGGAAGGCACAAGAGCCTCATCTGTTATTGAGAAACACGCCAGCATGCCTGAAATTCATTATTGTTGAGGTGGAGTCAAGGTGGGCCAGCAATTTTACCTTAACTCTGTCACATCCTCCTCTACAATGACTGATAAAGAGCACCAGACCAAATTCTAATCAGGAAAGCCAAGAAAGTCACAGTGAGTCATTTTTTTCTAGTCTATGGCAACTTAAGAAGGCAGATAAAGAGTGTCTGCAGATATTTGAGGTAGGGCCTGGCCAGGAGTGCAGTACAGTACAACAGTGGTACCACAGCAAGCAGGAGGGAGCAGCCCAGCACCTAAGGACAGTAAGAAGAATGAACAGCTGGACTGAAAGATCCCAGAGTCCCACCCCTCTGCTATCCCTGGGAGTAGGAATGGGTGCCATCTGGCAGCTCTCACCTATTACCTGGTTCCAGGTCACAGATCCAGGTAGAAAGGAGTGATTGTGGGTGAGAGGGAGCCAAGGTCCTACCTGTGCAAGGAACAAAGAACGAGTTCCAGAATCATACCCGTGTGGCTCTGAGCCCAGGAGCAGTGGGGGGACTCATTTCTAATCTTTAACCCTGCACATAAACCTACAGTGGAATAAACCAAGGCAGGAAACCAAACAAAAGAAAACCCCCCAGTTCAGTGGCTCTCAACCAGTAGAGCCTACCCAGCAGGCTAACAGTGGCTGAGTCCAGCAGCAGTCTGTAGAAACTTAGTCACATGTAATCCAACAGACCCAGACTAGGTCAGGAATTTGTAGACTTGAAAGGCAGTGAACAAACAAACCTCTCCCTGTATCATATCACTTTGGAAATACTGAAAACTTGTAGGTCCCCAGACTGAGCTGTGAGATCAGCAGAAAGACCTGAAAGAACAGAAGCTAAGGTCAGATGTACCTCCTCAGGGATGCCAACCTAAAATCCAAAAAAGAAACAGGCTGGAAAAATGGACAAACAAAAAGAATCTGACCATAAAGAGCTGCCGTGGTGGCAAAGAAATGTAAGACACAAACTCAGGTGGCAATGACTTGAAAACATCTAAAAGCAAAACCTCAAAGAAAAATGCAGACTGGATACAAGTCCAACAAGATTTCTGGAAGAGTTAAAGATATATATATATTTTTTAAAACAAAGAAATGATTTTAGATTAATACTAATTAATCTTACATTAATCCTAACTTTAATTAATGTTAATGCTTTTGAATGATTCTATTAAAATAATATGTTTCTTGTTTGTCACAGTTATGTAGAATAGTCAGACCCTCTTGGTTTTTTGTCCTTCATTTTTGAAGAAGACCATGCCATCAGAGAAATGTTGACACGACTTGCACTTGACTTTGTTTGAGTGGGAGAGGGCTGTGTGGGTCACCAGCCTCACTTCTCTAGAGCCATCTGAGTCCAGTGACCAGATATTCATCAGGATGACTAGGGATGACCCAGGATGCTAATAACCACGATGCTAGTTGTGTGCAACTCCAGCGTATCTGTACTTTAGCTTCTGTCTCTTTCCCTTCCCACCTAAATTTGATTGCAGGTTTCAGAGTTCTTGAATAATCTCCCTAGTAGTTTATGACAGTGGGGAGACTCCTCAGTGTTAGGAATGTCAACAATGAAATGAATAAGTGATGGAGCATATTGCCTAGACTAGCAGGAGCCCTTTCTTTGTCTCTTTCTTCTATGCACAGACATTGCAGATGTGGTATGGTCAGGGGACATCTCCCTAGGTGAACAACTTTTTACTTTAAGCATCTGATTTCTTTGTAGTATCTATCTCCAAAGCTTTTGGTAATTACTGTACTGGTATGCCCAGTTTGATACATTTTTATTTTCTCCAAACTTTTTTTTATCAGGCAAAATGTATTTCCTTAATACTTGCTAAGATGCAGAAGTATACAGACAAGTGTCCATTCATATTTTTTGAAGTTACATTTTTGGAAAGAATTTCAGTAGCAACTACTGCTTGCAGGAAGTATTCTTGAATGTTTTCTTGTCATAATTTGAAAATGTAGGTGTGGTTACACCACAGGCATTGCATTGACATCCTGTTCCTTGTGGTTTAAAGTTGTTATTTCATGTTCTCTAGGCATTGTAGTGTGCCAGGTGAGCAGCCCAGATACATATATGGCACATGACTTATTCTAGATGCTCAGAAAAAGTTGGAGTTGTTAAGGTTCCTATTTCACAGAGATTGGTCACAATGTTAATCTTGTTGATTGACAATATCAAAGCCATTGTTGAAAGTTATTGTTAAGTCACTTCAGTTTTGTCCAACTATTTCTGACTCCATTTTGGGATTTTTGGGGTTTTCTTGGCAAAGATATTAGAGTGGTTTATTGTTTCCTTCTCCAGCTCATTTTACAGATGATGAAACTGAGGCAAACAGGGTCAGACAACCCGTCCAGAGAGGCCATATTTGAATTTATGAAGGGGATTTTTCTGATTCCAAGCCCAGTGCTCTAGCCATTGCATCACCTGCCTGCCCCTTTGTTGAAAGTACTATCAAGCAATTTAGATGACGATTGACAATTGCTGCAGTTGTCTTTTTTTTTTTTTAGCCTCATGTAAAGACCAGGCACAATCCTTTAGAGGAACTCTTTTTCCCCTTGTGGAAGATAAGAAAGTTTGAAACCTTAAGGCAACTGAGTGCTAGGCCTTGGAGTCATGAAGACTCCTCTGAGTTCAAATGTGACCTCACACACTTAACTAGTTGTGTGACCCTGGGCAAGTCACTTGACTGTTTGCCTCAGTTTCCTCATCTGTAAAATGAATTGGAAAAGGAAATGGAAACCACTCCACTATCTCTGCCAAGAAAGCCCACAGAATCGGATGAGACTGAAAAAAGCTGAACACAACTGAGTAACAACTAGTCAGAACACTGACTAATGTTAGACTTTGGACTAGCACCAGGGAAATGTGATCTTGGATTGGATTTTAAAAACAGATGTAGATGAATACTCTAATTTTTTTGAAAAGCTCTAATTTTTTGGGGGGGATAGCTACATTATTGAGCTTGATACTTTATTTTGTGATGTTGGTAAAGTCATTGGTATCAGCAAGCTTTTTTATTTTTAATCAGTTATTATATGTTAGCTGTTATGCCAAGTACAAACTATCCAAGTAACTAGTGGAACAAATGAGTGAAATGGGGAGACAATGTGTACACAAATGGGTATGTATGTATGTGTGTATTTATGTGTATATAGGCATATGCATATATATATATTGTCTATGTATATATGTATGTGTACAAATGCATGTCTATGTAGTGGATCTACTTTGTGTATGTGTGTATATGTGTATATGCAAATATATGGGAATGCATATTTTCAGTTCTTGACTGGAAATGCGCTAACATGGAGTTGTAGTGGGCTGGTGATGAGGAAGAACTAGAAAAGTTTTCATTCAGAAGTTGGTGCTTAAGCTGAGTTATGGAGGAAACCAAGAAGTCCAATGAGGTATAGGTGAAGAGGGGAGAAGGTTTCAGGCATGGGGGATGGCCGATGTGAAGGTGTGGAAATTAAGTGTCATATATGAGGAATATGAAAAGATGCATTTGAAAAGGAAGGGAAGGCAGGAAGATGCCAGGTTGTGGAGAGCTTTGAATGCCAAAGGACTTTATATTTCATCCTAGAAGTAATAAAGAGCCACTAAAACATGAACGGAGAGTGACTTAATTAGACCTGCCCTTTTAGGAAGATGAGCTTGGTGATGCTGTAGAGGATGGACTAGAGCGGAAGGGAACTTGAGTCAGAAGCTAGTAAAAAGGCACTTCTACTGGCTAGTAGTGATGAGGGCTTGCATTAGGGAGGAGACTGTGAAGATAAGGGAATGTATATGAGACAGGTCTGTGGATTTGGAGATTAGATATGTGAGAAGAATGAGAGTGAAAAGTCACTGGATTGTGAACCTTGGGTAACTGGAAGGATAGTGGTACTTTTGAGAATTATACAGAAATTCAAGAGGAGCACGTTTGGGAGGAAAGCATTTGAGATACACAGTAGGCAGTTGATGGTATGACGTTGGAGCTCAGAAGAGAGTCGGGCTAGGAATCATCTACACAGATGATAAGTAAATTCAGGAGAGCTGATGAAGTCACCAAGTGAGAAAATACAGGGAGAACAGAAAAGGGAGCCTGGTAGAAAGCATTCACAGTTAGCAGGTGTACTGATAGTAGTAGTGGTAGTCTAGCAAAGGAACCTGAAGATATGGTTTGAAGAGAACTGAGAGAACACTGTCATAAAAGTGCAGAGAAAGTTACGTCCATTAGGAGAGGGTGGTCAGCAACGTAAGGTGCCGCAGAGATACTGAGGATAAAGACAGAGAATTATCTGTTAGCTGTGGTAATTAAGGGATCATTGGTAATTTTAGAATGGGCAGTTTCAGTTGATTATAGAGTTAGAAGGCAGATTGCAGAGGGTTTAGAATTAAATGAGAGGAGAGGAAGAGGAAGTACCAGTGTAGTGGAGGCAGTTTCTGTAATCCTAGCAAAGACTTTGGCAGAAAAAAAATGAGAAGAGAATTAAAAAATTAGTAGACGTAGCAGTGATGAAAGGATATAGTAGGATTTTGATTGTGGGCCAAGATTTATTCATTTGCATCTATCTGGGTTTCTTATTTTTTTCTACTTTTGATTGAGGAAATCTTTTTTTTTTTTGTATGGCCAATATGAGTAGACTTTTAATTATTAGGTTTTTATCTTTAAGTTGATGTCTAAGCTTCTTTGTTGTTTGTTTTGAATAAGTGTGTGAGAGAATTATATAAAAGCATTTTGTAATTTTTAAAGTATTTGGGAAAATGTAAGATATTAACTTTGATTTTTCCACTTTTCTTTAATTTCATTATTGTGATATAGATTGAGAATTGAACTTGGAGTGACAGGACCAGAGTTCAGGTCTCAGATCTTCCAGTTACTCCTTTTGAGACTCTTGTCAAATCACCTCACTTTTCTGGGATTCAGTTTTCTTACCTGTAAAATGAGGGAATTGGATCCAGAAGACTGATAAAGATCTCTTCCAGCTCCAGCTCTTTGAATGAATGGTCATATAACCTTTTAACATAGACTACAACATAAAATCATCTGGGTGGTGCAGTGGATAGAGCCCCAGTGCAGGAGTCAGGAGGACCTGAGTTCAAATACCTCAGACACTTGACACTCATTAGCTGTGTGATCTTGGGCAAGTCACTTAACCCCAATTGCCTCATCCTGAGTCATCTCCAGTCATTCTGATGAATATCTGGTCATTGGATTCAGATGGCTCCGAAGGGCAAGTGAGGCTGGTGACCTGCACAGCCCTCCCTCACTCAAGACAAAGTCAAGTGCAAGTCATGTCATTATTTTTCTGATGGCGTGGTCTTCAGGCCATGAAGGATGAATACACACAACATAAAATCTCACTGCTTACATTTTCCTTTAAACACTTCTTGATGGCCTATTTCAGTTATTTCAGTAACTGATTCAATTTCTTGGTTAATTTTATCAAAATAAGGAGATTTGACTCATGTGGTTAAAAAAAGTAGCTCTAAATTCTGAAATTAACTGAGGTGTTACTTGTTGGTCTCCTGTTGTTCATCTGCATGCGCTGACCGTGGTTAACGATGCCATCAGGGGACCTGCGCAAGATAGTTCAGAATTGTCTGTATTCAGGTCTCCCCAGTGTTGCCTGTTTTTAGTTAATGCTGGTTCAGAGTTCTAGGCAGAGACTGGCTCTTTTAGGTTTTATGTAAAAATTTCGTATTACAGTCTTATTGGTACTAACCCTTACAACTTTATTGTGTCCAGTCTTTTAGTTTGTTACTGTGTGCCATTTCCATATTGTATTATTGTACTGTCTCTTTCTTAGAACATAAGTTGGACTAGATTTAAAAAAAAACTTATTTGGAAAAATATTTATTTATAGCCTTTTGGAAGCAATGTGGTATAATGTATGAGTAGTGGACTCAGAATCAGGAGGGACCTGGATTTGAATCCTGCACTTAGACTTCCTAGATATATCACTGTAGACAAATTTTTAAAACATATCTTGATTTTCAGTTTTCTCATCTGTAAAATGGAGATAATATTGCTAGCTGTTATTATTCATAATTAATGAACTTCAGTGTGCATACTTTTGGTTCTTGAATTTTCTCCCATGAGTGTATTATCCTAATATATAATACCACCCTGCTTTCATTTCCTTTCCTTCATCTTGTCACATTCTAATAAGGCATACTCATTTTGACCTAGATTTCATTTATGACTCCCACCAAGTCTTAGTGATCCCTATGACACAAAATTTCTCTCCTTTAGTTAGGATATCTATACTTTGTACATTTGCGTGTGGACATTCTGAGGTTGTAGATTTTTGTTGGCTTTTCTTGAACTACTGGACATTTCTACTGCTATTTTTTTTTCAAGTATTGTAATTGCTGTTTCACATGATCTTTATCTTGGTATGTAGGCAGTTTTCCCCCTTAGGGTTATTTTGGGTGCCCTTTTGGAATCAGGCTTAGCACCTTGTTATCTTTTTAGCCCATGAAATTGAAACCTCCTGAATCTGGCCTTCTGGGATGCTTCTTATCTGTGCAGGATTCCATTCATTGTCACTGTTTTTGTATTCATCAGGTACCTGGTAACAGATTCCAAGGACAAAGGGTGAAGGCAGTTTTTTCCCCATCTCATGTTCAATTTTTCCTGCTTGCAGGTACAAAGATGCCCTGGTCCTTTTGCTTACCGAGGTATTGAATCGGATACAGTTCAGGTACAACCAGGCTCAGTTGGAGGAGCTGGATGATGAGACCCTTGATGATGATGTAAGAAATATACTGTAGAATGGTATTACTATTACTTTGATTATTAAATTTTCAGCACATGTAATTAATTTAAGTCACTAATAGGAGTCTGCAAATCTTTTTTCTAAAAGTTGAAACTTTTTAGCATGGGTAGTATTTTTAAGCTTTCTTATTTAAAATCAGTTCCTAGTCTGCTTTTAATTTGGTTTTACAGTCTTCAGCCATGGACTTGAGTGGGAGTAGAGAAGCATTGTTTTTGAGAAATGTGTTGGGTTAATGTGGGAAACTTCAGTGAATTTAATTTATGCCCCCTACTGCTACAGATTGTAATCCAGACATGTCTTATTTTCCTATGTTCTTGTTTATATCCTTTTATAAATCCTTCAAAGATTGTTTACTCAATGCTGGTGCATTTTCTCTATTTTGTGGCTACTGATGCCATAGTTGTTCTTTCTCTGCCTCCTTTTCCGATTATACGTGTACTTTAATGATGCCTTTGCTCCTGTATCACCTCTGGAGATGCACTGCATTATGTTTTTATCCACAGTAGCCCACTGAGTTTCCTGCACTTTTTATTTTTTGTTTTATTTGCAATTGTGGTGTCCCATGATTAAACACCATATAGAAACACTAAGAGGGTACTGGTGTTAAAAAGACTGGTGTATTAGGGGATGAAAAGCAGCTTAGGATCATTGAAAGCATTACTCACTTTCCTAAATGCTAATTCAACTAGCTCACTTTCTTTCTAGTCCTGGGTTTAACTTAATTGTCCTTCAGTAGCTCCTCACCGAGATAAATATGTATTTTGATGACTTATTTGCACATCATAAACAGATGAGTATGAATTTTTATCCACTTGGTTTTCCCTGTATGAATGATGCATTGTATGTTCAGATGATCTTTGAAAGTATACTTCAGTCTGCTTGTGACACTCAAGTCCAGGACTATGCTCTTTTATGGAACTCATACTGGAGACTTTGAAGTGTGCTGTGACTTGATATAACTGGCATAGTGCTTTCCACAAATAGTCACTCTCAGGACTCTGACACATATAGGGAAAATCTCCTCTATTTGACCTTTGCATTGGACATTTTCCAGGATGTTGGCAAATACCTTTGATGAGTATATGCCTCCTTGTGTTAATAAACCTCACTTAATATGGTAATCAGAGGATGACTGGAGAAAGTTCTCTCTCTGATTTCTTGTATTGAGGAACCTTGTACCATCTTAACATACGGGAGAACCCTTGCTGAAACAGACCTTTTAGTCTGCAATTTTGTTCTGTTGAACCACATGTGTTTTTTTGGTAATGACCAAACATTGAGAGGTAAACACTGAAGGAGCTTATAGTTTTTATACTTCTCAGATGCATAACCAGGATGATCTAGTCTTTTCTAGAAAATTATGTGCAAAAGCTTACATGTTTCTTTCCGTATTTTTGTCAAGATGCCTCCATGTTTTGGTTAGGGTTTAACCACTCTTTCCCAAGTTTCAGTTGCCATTCTGGTCTCCTTACAGAGCGTACTCTGTGCTAAAATAAAGTGTAGTCATCCTCCCATTGTCATTGATAAGGATAGGCTGCTGTGCAGACCCTTGTAGGTCTACTGTGTTTGATGTCCTGGTTATCCTGCCAGCTTCTTTCCTAAAGAAGTACCTCTTGCAGAATCAGTATTTGGACAGTGTTGGGAGAAGGGAGTGAAAAGAGGAGTTAGGAGGAAGAGACTGGGATGAAAATTAATTGGCCACCTGCTTGGAGCATTGTAATTATTGAGTGCTGCTAGATTGAACTCTCTTGGCATTACAATTTTTATTCCAGGATGAAAGTAGTTGTAGTTTCTGTGTACCCCTATAAAAAAGTCTTGATATTTTAACTATGTGACCTTGGGAAAGTCATAGTTTATAAAGTTATTTATAAAAATAAAAACTATTTTATGCTTATTTGTAATTCTCATTGTAATGGAATTACATATTAGAAAACAAAACAAATATTTTGGGGTTATTCTAGGTCAAGTTGAGAATATGTTATTGCTCTGGGGAAATAGAATTCTTAAATTTCATCTTTGGTTTTCTGTTATATCTGTGTGACTTAAGGGACCAAGTAACATTACAAGTGATTTTCTGTTTCTGATTTGAATTTTGTCTGGTAATGAACTTCATTCAAAGAACAAAAGAACAAATACTTCTAGATCCTAATCAGTTTTGGAGAATTCATTCCTATATTTCTTTTTACAGCAACAAACAGAGTGGCAGCGGTACTTACGCCAGAGCTTGGAAGTTGTGGCCAAAGTCATGGAACTCCTTCCCAGTCACGCATTCTCTACACTGGTAACTAACCGTCTGGGAAAAATTAATAGTGATCATTTTCTGCTTCATTTTGGCAGCATGGCAGAGAGGATCAGGAGCCCAGGCTGTGAAACTGGCTGACTGCTGGATCTTATGGAAGGCCTTTTCACCTCTTTGGGCTGAGTTTCCCTATCTCTAAAAAGGAAGGATCTGGGCATCATAGCACTTTCTAGTTCTATAGTAGTCTGTTTAATTTACAACACATTTTCTTTTGTAGCTTCTTGGACTGAGGGTGTATTTTACTGTCCCCCTAATTATATCAGGTAGAGGAAAAAGTTAACTATAATTCCCATCGTATTCAGGAGTTAATTGTAGAGCATTTACAAGCCTGGTTTGATCCTTTATGTTTATTTTGAATTCTTGGAATCTTTAATCACATGGCCTAATTTAGTTCCTTTTGAAAGCACGGCTGTATGACGAGTCATATTAAGTCCGTATCATCTTCTAAAGAAAGGAAACAGAATAAAAATGTAATGCAGTCAGCTTTTGGATTATCTGTTCAGCTATGTGGTCTCTTGTATTCCTTTTTCTGGGGAATGTTGTTTTACTTTGTCTTCTGCTTTTCTTAGTTTCTATCACATTAAAATCTCTTTTTTTCCTCCTAATGTAATTAATTAGTGAAGTAGCTTATGAAGTGAAAGGTAGGCTCATGGATAGGTGCTGACAAAGTCAGCATGAGAAACGGACTTTTGAATAAATCGTCCTATCTCTTTTCATTTTGTCAGCCTCATTCATTATATATATATTTTTTATTTTCCTACCAAAAAGTTGAGTGGGTCACCAAGAGATGATTTTACCTATTTTTTGGGGGAGCTTGTGGTCCGAGATGAACCTGTTACCAGAATACCGGGGTAGATTCTGATAGCTTAATCACAATAGATCTTGGTGGCTTAGGACGTAACTTGATTGTCAGATCTTTTTTGTCGTCCTTGGTTTTTGTGAAATGGATGTAGTTGTCTTCCTGAATGTTAATCCTCAGAGTAACTTCAGTGGCAGAAATCATTGGGGGAATTGAATTTAGAGATTTCCTTGACCCATATAACTACAAATAGCCAGGTTTCATAAGGCAAATGATTTCTATTTCTACTTTCCCAGCTTAATTACACATAGTTCCCCTTTACAAAGTGTAGGTTACCTTACATAATCTTCACACATGACATTCCATCTCCTCTCTCTTTGTCTTTACAGTGAATGTCCTCTTTGGTTGGAGTGCCCTCTCTCCTGTCATTAATGACTCTCAGAATCCCTAATTTCCTTCAGGATTCAGTTGAAGTGCCCCTTTCTGAATGAAACCTTTGCTAATCCCCCCAGCTTTAATGCTTTCCCTGCTAAAATTAACTTGAAGTCATTTTTTATCTACCTACATATGTACTTGTTGTTTCCTTCAGTTGGATGTTAACTCTTGGAAGGGAAGGTATTATTTCACTTTTGTCTTTGTATCCCAGGCACCTGTGATAGTGCCTGGGGCATAATAGGCATTCATTCAGTAAGTGCTTGTTCATTGATTCAGTTTCCATACTTTGGTCATTGTATAATTTGATGTTAATGGGATTAAAACACATTTCTGACTTTCACATTTGTTTCTTTGCTTTCAGTTCCCAGTTCTTCAGGACAATTTAGAAGTTTATCTGGGGTTACAGCAGTTTGTAGTTACTTCAGGGTCAGGTAAACCTCTTTTCATTTTCTAATATAAGCAGTTATTTTTAAAAGGAGGACTGATACTTTTCTAATTAATGATTCTATTGTTATCATAATGTTCCCCCATAAACCCTCATCCCCTTAAGTAAACTTTAAAAAACTGGTAATACCAAGGCATTATGAGAGGGAGGAGATAAGATGAGGAGACAGCAGTATATTTCAAAGGGAGGAACTTTAGTGAATGAAGAAAAGGGGGTCAGCTTAGGGCAGCGACAGAACTTGCTAAAATCCTGGCTGGAATCTGCCCGATTTTTGATTTAGACTTTATCTTTTAGGCTCCTACTGATTTGCAGCCTTTTAACATACATGATTATTTTTATTTAGAAATTAGAACTTTTCTTTGTGCTGGAACATTTTTTAAAGTCAGGGTAGTAAGTTGAGAAAAATCAGCTTGGTCTTTATCTTTACATGGCATAGCTCTCCTTTTCTAATATTTAGAACCAAAGAAATACAAATTTAGGCATAGCAGATAAAATTCTGCAAGGTGTAGTCATTACACCTGCTATGACGTAATTATTGTCCACCTTATTTTAAACTTCTCTTGGGAAGACTAAATTGATTTGCTTATGACGTACCTGATTTCTTCATTTAGTAACTATATGTATTTTGGTTTAGTTTGACATTAGTAATTACTTTTGCTCCTCTTCAGTTCCCCCTCTACTCGCTGCCCCAACAACCATAAAATACTAATCATTGATCTCTCAGCTTTATAATTCTGCTCAAATTCTGCTTAGTGATTCATTTTTTTTCCATGTCAGTCTCTTCTTCCTCCTTTAATACCGTATCTTCAGATTCTTTCTCAACCTTCTTTAGGGCTTATAAATGTATACTTTAAAATAGAACAGTTTAATAAAAAATGTCAAATAAGTTGCCCACATTTAGCTTCATGAGTTGGTAGGATGATAAATGAAATGTTGAATCCATCAAAATTCCATATGAAATTTTCCTTTTTTGGGGGGGTAGGGGTAAAAGTGGAAAACTGTGTGGTACAGTGGAAAGAGGACTGGATTTGGAGGTAATACCTAAGTTCAGAATTTCAGCTTGGCAGTTTATCATTTCCTTGACCTTTCTGGGTCTCAGTTTACTCATCTCTAAAAGACGAGTGTTATATTAGATAGGTGATCTGTAAGTTCCTTTCCAAACCTCAATCTGTGTATCTAATTTCTAGCTCTTCTATTTGTTCATTCTTCTATTCTTTATGTGGTACAGGCTTTTCTAATAGAATTCCAGCTATTGCTTAACCATACCTGTCACAGTTGTGTTAAGCATCATGGCCTGGGATTCCCTTCTTTCTGTGCATGGTCAGGATTACCTACTTAGGCTTGTCATGATTGGAATTGAGTGGCTGAGAGAAAGAAGCATGGTTCATGGAGAAGCTTTTTGACCACAGCAGATGCTACTTTATGGAAGCTGACTGGGACTTAATGAACCATCATAACTTGTTTCTGCTGTTATTGAAGCTTCAGATCTAGCATGTCTTTGGCACACAGCCAGTACAAAAATGTTTCTTTGGATACTGGAGTGAGTAAGTGCCTTTAAACAGATAATGAATGAGAAGAAAGTTATTTGTATGGATTTTTAATATTAGACTTTCAAAATCAAATTACTTTGTGAAATCTATCAATCTGTAATAAATTAATTTGACTTAAAACATGCCATTAAATCTGAATTTCTCTACCTAGAATGGTATTATTCACAGCCTGTATAAAAGATTACCCCCTCAGGGATAATTACAATGAGTTTTATTTATGTCAGAGTTACTTTATTTGTCATACACCTCTTAAGTGCCTACTCTGTCTAGCACATTGTGTTGGGTGCCCAGGATCTAAGAGTTTAGCCTTGATCTAATAAGATGGTACTGTTTTTCTGCAGAATTTGTTAGCTGTTTTTCCCGTTATTTATTTAATAAGTTTACTTAGGAATTTGTGGGGAGCTCTGTTGTTTTTTAGGGATGCAATGTGGAAAGAGTGCTAGACTGGAATCAGGAGACCTGAATTCTAGGACCCTCATCTCTACAGGGAGATAAGTTCAACTGGGTGGTCTCTAAAGCTCCTGTCAGGTTTAGGAGTGAGTCTATTACCTATTATCTCAGAACGATGTTTGTATAATATAGTGGAAAGAGTGCTGTACTTAGAGCCAGCAGCTAGGTTCAAATTCTACATCAGTAATTTTTACTGAAGAAAAAATACTTCAAATAATAGCATAGGCCAAGACGGTAAAAGAGGCACAAAAATCCACTGAAGAAAGAACACCTTAAAAAGCAGAATTGGCCAAGTGGAAAAAGATATATAGAAATTTGCTGAAGAACTCCTTAAGAAGGAGGCCACATGGAAAAAGATGTGTAAAAATTTATTGAAGAGAAGAACTCCTTAAAAAGTAGGATTGGTCAAAAGTAAAAGGAGATACAAAAGCTCACTAAAAAAAATAAATCCTTAAAAATTAGAATTGGGCAAATGGAAGCTAATGACTCTTTCAGACCTCAAGAAACAGTAAAGCAAAATGAAAAGAATGAAAAAAATAGAAAAAAATGTGAAATATCTCATTGGAAAAACAACTGATCTGGAAAATAAATCAAGGAGAGATAATTTTAATTTAATTAGACTATCTGAAACACACATGATCAAAAAATTAGTTTAGACATTATCTTTCAAGAAACTGTCAAGGAAAACTGCCCTGATATCCTAGAACCAAGAGGGTAAAATAGAAATTGAAAGAGATCTCAAAATGAAAACTCTCAGGAATATTATAGCCAAATTCCAGAGCTCCCATGTCAAGGAGCAAATATTGCAAACAGCTAAAAAGAAGCAATTCAGATATTGTGGAGCCAGAGACAGGCCATCATAAGATTTAGCAGCTTCTACATGAAAAGATTGGAGAGTTTTGGAATGTGATAATCCAGAGGGCAAAGGAGCTAAGATTATAACCAAGAATCACCTACCCAGCAAAACAGTATAATTCTTTAAGAGGAAAGAAGGGAGAGGAATGGATACTTAATGAAATAGAGGACTTTCAAGCATTCTGATGAAAAAACCAGAGCTGAATATAAAATCTGACTTTCAAATGCAGGTCCCAGGAGAAGCATCAAATGATAAACAGGAAGGAGAAATCATAAAGGACTCAGTAAAGCTAAACTATGTACATTCCTACATGGCAAGATAATACTTGTAACTCCTATTATTAGGACAGTTAGAAGGAGTGTGTGTGTGTGTGTGTATAGATAGATAGATAGATAGATAGATAGATAGATAGATATAGATATATATAGATAGCTAAAGAGCACTGTGTGAATTGATTATGATGGGATGATATATAAAAATAATAATAGGTGAAAAAGCAGGATGACTGTAATATGATATCTAAAAATGGTAAAATTAAGCCGTGAGAAAGAGGGATGCACTGGGAGAAGGGAGAGGTAAAATGGAATAAATTATCTTACATAAAAGAAGCGCAAAAGAACTTCTATGGGGTGGAGAAGAAGATGGGTGGGTGGTAGACAAAGCTTGAAACTTGCTCTCCTTGGAACTGGTTCAGAGAGAATAACGTACACACTCAGTTGGCTTTAGAAATCTACCTTACCCTACAGATAAACAGGAGAGGGAAAGAATGAGAGTAAGGAATGGGGCGGGCTGAGAGAAGAGAGGGTAGATTGGAAGAAGCAGTGGTCAGAAGCAAAACACTTTTGAGGAGGGACAGGGTGAAAGAACAGAGAGAAGAATAAATGAGGGAAAAATGAGACAGAGGGAAATATACAGTAAGTCTAATTGTGAAAAAAAAATTCAGTTTTCTTTGATCATTTCCCAGACGTATAGGGAACTGAGTCAGATTTATAAAAATACAAGTCATTGCCCAGTTGATTAATGATTAACAGTTTTCAGATGAAGAAATCGGAGCTACCTATAGTCACATGAAAAAATGCTCTAAATCACTATTGATTAGAGAAATGTACATTAAAATAACTGATGTACCCCTTTACATCTATTAGATTGACTAACATGACAAAACAGGAAAATGATTATGTTGGAGGAAATATGGGAAAATTGGGACACTAAAGCACTGTTGGTAGAGTTGTGAGCTGATTCAACCATTCTGGAGAGCAATTTGGAACTACGTCCAGATGGGTATAAAACCGCATATCCTCTGACTCAGCAATATCACTACTAGGTCTGTTTGCCAAAGACAAAAAAAAAAAGAAAAGGACCTATATATCTAAAAGTATTGACAGCACTTCTTTTTGTGGTGGCTAAGAATTGGAAATTGAGGGTATGTTCATGAGTTGAGGCATGGATGAAGAAGTTTTGGTATATAATTACGGTGGAATACTATTGTGCTGTAGGAAATGACAAGCAGGATGCTTTCAGGAAAACCTGGAAAAATTACATGAACTGCTATAAAGTGAAATGAGCAGAACCAGGACAGCATTGTACATAGTAGCAGTATTATTGTATGACGATCCACTGGGAATGATGTGGCTGTTCTCAGCAATACAGTGATCCAAGACAATTTTGAAAGATTCATGATGAAAAATGCTAGCTACCTCCAGAGAAAGAACACATGAAGTCTGAATTCAAATCATTGCATGCTTTTAAAAAAAACTTGAAAAAAATTTTTATAGTCTGTATTTTTTTTCATAATGTGACTAAATTTTCCATGACTGTACATGGATGACCTATACCAAATTGTTTGCCTTCTTAATGAGGGGTGAGGAGAGGGAGGAAGGGAGAATTTGGAACTCAAAATTAAAAAAAAAATTGTAAAAAAACCTTTTTATGTATAATTGGGAAAATATTTTAAAATGACATTGCTAATCAGTTATAGTAATAATATGTGATTCTCTAAGAATTATTTAGGAATTTTGTCTAAACCCTTCTTGAATCACTGTGTATCTCCAGACTGTGCCAAGATTTGGAATAGTGAGTTTGAAAAGTCTTGCCCTTTCACTTTCTTTTCTCCAGGTTGATTTGTATATCTTGAATTGGCAGTTGAATCTACTGGAACATTGCATATAGAACATCACGTTGCTCATGAGTAGAGTAACACCTATTCATTCATTCAGCTATCATTAGGAAATGATGGTTTTTCCTATCATTCTTTCTTAGAAAAGATTGAGATAAAAGATTTTTTTCAGGCCATTTTATTTTCATCAAGTATATCAGTTCAGTGATTATTAAGTGTTTCCATTATAGATAGCTTTCTTCTATCAGCAAACTTGTAGTTGAGTTGTGAGTTTTTGGTAAGGTTAATTTCAAATTCCTTTTTGGCCTGGCTCATGTCTAGTTTGTATTTGACCATAACACACTTTGTATCCTCCTCTAGTTTTGCTTGGGCATCTTCATCCCACAAGGAGACTTAGGGGGTGCTTTCTGGGAAAGGGAGTTTTTCCAATTAGCCAAGAAGGGTTTTATGCCCTGTTTTTCTCATCTGTGTGCATATTTCTGGTCTTGGTTTCTTTTGGTTGCTTAGTTTCAACTATTAGGGCACATATGACTGGATTTTAGCTGTTTGAATTACCAAAAGTCTATATTCCATAGTGGAATATGTTTATAATATTCCCCTTCTTTATAAATGTTAAAGTGAATGGGATGTAGCAATAAGTATCAGGCCAGATAGTTCACCAGTGTATTTTTCCAGCTATTGGTCCCATTTTATGACTGCTTCAAGATGATTTGGTTTCCTAAATCTGCTTTCAGTTACCATGACAATCTGCCTCTTTGACCCTCTGTGTTGCAGCACTCTTGTATGGAGATCTCCCTTTAACATGTTCCATGTTTTTCTGTTTTTTGGAGGGAGAGGGTGAATTCTGTCAGCCAGGTGTAGGAAAAATGTGAGTTGGAACTATAAATTACTTTTACGAAGTATAGACCAAACATGTGTGTGTGTGTGAGACAGAGACAGAGAGAGAGAGAGAGAGAGAGAGAGAGAGATTTTCCTCGGTTCATTAGGTGCAAGGCCTATTTTATGGTAATCATTTTTTTTTAATATCAGTGGAACTTTAAGTTGTCCTGACTTTATAGATTCAGTTGTATTACTCACTCATAAATCACTTTCTCAGCATTATAAACATTAAAAAAAATCAACCACAGTTTCAGCTTATCTGTCTTTTCCTTGCATATAGTGAAAAACAACAAAACCCCCAAGCCAGCTAGCACTCTTTTCTAATTTTATCAATTATTACATAACCAGGATTGTACCTTTATATAATTTTTCTTGCCTATGATTCATTAATTCATTCAACAAACCTTTGAATGTCTACTGTTGACAATGTGGTGGCTGGGCACTCATGTAAAAAAAAGAGAATGCTTTTCTTTTCTGTCATTCTAATCCTGTCACTGCTATCTGCAGTCAGTCCTATCTACACTGTTTATTAAGCAGTTTAATTCAACAAATATTTGAGTCGCTTTGGAGTTTTGAGGATAACAAAAATGAAGAAGACATAGCCAGTCCTTAGAGAGCTTTATACTGACCGGGTGAGCACACAGTGTCAATAACAGTGTCAGATAGAATCATGAGTATAGTTCACCTATTACAGTGTAGATGTTTAATGAATGTTGGTTGAGTTGAGTTATTTCCTCTGCCTAGAAAATATTGGGGCATGTTTGTGGAGCAGTAAGTAGTGTAGTTTGGTTGACCTTGTAGCACATGTAGGTAAATAATGGGAGGTAAGGTTTAAAAAAAAAAAAAGGACATCTCTTAGGTCTGCGTTGTGAACGTTTTGAATACTGGGTTGAAGAATTTGAACTGTGTTTAGTAGGCAGCAGGGAGATGTTGGAGAATTTTGAGCAGGAAATTGACATACTTACAGTGATGCTTCAGGAAGCTCAATTTGGAAAATTTTTTATTTTAGGAGTATTAAACTTAAAAAATTGATTCCAGTTATATCAATTTTAAATGAAACAATTTTCATAAGAAGGAACAATGTTGTAAACAGGCAGTTCCATTCAATGTAACAAATTATCTGACTGTGGTATGGAAGTGATTTTTTTTTCAAAATAGAAATGGAGGACAGAACAGGTAAGATGTGGGAAAGGGAAATTGTGAAGAAAGGAAGGGAGTACATGAATGTCTAAGTAAATTACTTTGACCAGTTTACTGTGGTCTTCTCTGTCCTAGGAAGTACACTGTTAGCTTATCTATTTAAACTATTTTACAGACTTTTTGAAATTTTTACTAGTTTGTAAAAGAATAACTAAAACTTATAACTTGCTTTGAAATTTTAGAGGTGCTGGGCAGCCTGAAATATACCTGTCAGCCTGAAAATACTTTTAACATTCAAAAGTTGTCTGATTGCTCTATTTGTTTTTTGAAATTAGCCCTGTCTCGTGAAGGCAATATGGCTAAGCATACATTAAAGTACCTGCACACCCAGAACTCTCAGAAGGCTTCAAAATCCTGTCCCACAACCAGGAAGTGAAGCTCCACCTCCTTCTCTTTTGTTTCCTCTATTCTTGCCCTCAAACTTTTCAAGAAAGGGAAGGGAAGTAGGAATTTATTTCCGTGGGGCCCTGTTTTCAGAAGGGAAGAGCAGCTCTTCTCCTGGTCTGTGGGAGAAACAGAGAGGGATTGTGTTTGCTTAGAGCTAGTTTAACTTGTATAGTTCAAGTTATTCTCTGGCCCTTTCCCTACTTCCCTTTTCCTTTTCTCTCTTACTTGATTCTGTTTTCCTTGCCCCCTCAATGTCCAGGATTCCTGTCCTACTTAGCTGCACAAAGCTGCTCACTGTGGTTGCTTCTGCCAACAATGTGCTCGTATTTCCCTTCCCTCTTCAGTGAGCAGGTCTCAGGTAGTAGCTGATTGAATAAGACTATTTTCTTATTAATAATTAAACTAATAGCTTACATCCCTTAATTCTTGGAAAATTTTTGAATTTTAAGAGAAAGCTAGCTAATCAAATGCATTTCTGATTGGCTGTTAGTAAGTGAATTTTAAGAACCCACTAATTATTCAAGTGAATCTCTGATGGAATTTCAGATAGTGTAGTGGAGATATTTTTAGGTGGAACCCACTTTGAGAAGGTTCCCTTGTTTATGGAATTGTAGGAATTTTCAGAATTGACACTGAGCATCTTTTCTTCACTGTTCATTCCCTTCTCCCTGCAGGAACCACCAATGTATTCTTCTCATTCTGGTTCCCGCAGCCCTTTTTCTTGTCTTCCCGTTAGACTTAGCCTGGTGGTTGTATGGTGGCTCACTGGCAGGGACCTATCAGGTTTCTACTATGGCTCTAGGGAAGAGCCAAACCATCTGCTGAGCACAGTGCTCTCACTCTCAGAATGTTTGCATACTTAGACTTAATACAGATGTTGTTAAACCCTGGTTCTACTCTCTCTGGCGAGAATGGTTGTTCTCACCAATATGCCTGGCTGTTAACAGCCAGCAGAGGGAGACAGGGTAACATTTTCTGTTTAGCAGTAGAAACTGCTAATGTAGTGCAGGTTGTTATGTGAGTTTCTCGTCCTTACTAGTTTTGATGACTAAATCAAAGATTTCCAGTTGTAGGAAAGCTATTCATTTTGGATTTCTAGTCCTTTTACTGTGTGGGCATAGAATTTGTTTGTTTGAATAGTTCTTAAAAGAAATGGGAATGTTTGTTATTTCATAAGCACTCATTTAATTTCTTACCCTCCCTCTCCTGTTATCTGTGTACCCTTGGGTACCTTGGGTAAATCACTTTAACTCTTGGGTTCTAAGTTTCTTCTTTTCTAATATCAGGAACTAGATGGTCTCTAAGATCTAGATCTTGCATCTACTGACCAAAAAATTTACCACGTTGGCCTCAGATTTGTTCATGTCGTATCTGTTCATATTCATGTTAACTGGAATTATTTTTGTTTTGAGAATTGCTTTCACTGTCTTCTGAGTAGCTGAATTATTATTTTTAGAAGAAACTTAAAGCATTTTTTTCTGTGAAACTGACAAGAATGGTGTGTTCAGGTCACAGGTTGAACATCACAGCAGAGAATGATTGCCGACGGTTGCACTGTTCCTTGAGAGACTTGAGCTCTCTCCTCCAGGCTGTTGGCCGATTAGCTGAGTATTTTATTGGAGATGTGTTTGCTGCCAGATTCAATGATGCACTTACAGTCGTGGAGAGGTAAGCAAAAGGTCACAGTGTAAGTCATCTCTTCATAGTTTTGTCATTCCTTTGAGAAACCTTTATATAAAGACTCGAGCATAATATTAACCTTCGAGAAACCAAGTGCAAACGTTTTGTTTTGGTTTTTGTCGTGCAGAAATGTGGCCTTTTGAAAACGTGGATTGGTGGTAGTCAGTTATTGTTGTGACTGCTGCTGCTTCTGTTTGTGGTTGTGGTTTTCCAAGTCACATCTTTTGTTTTTGCATCAACTTCATTTCCAAATCCATCTCTCTTCCCTCATTTACCCAGAGAGCTATCTTTGTGCTTAACTGGGATGGGGAAGCTGCAGCCTCAAGGCCACATGTGGCTCTCAAGTGCAGCTCTTTGAATCCAAACTTCACAGAACAAATCCCCTCAAGAAAAGGATTTACCGTATAAAACTTGGACTCAGTCAAAAGACCACACCCAAGGACCTAGACGGCCACAGGTGACCTCATTGGCCACAGGTTCCCCACCCCTGACTAAAGCATTGGAAAGAAAGAGGAAAAGCTGTTGAGCAAAACTAGTTTATAAATCAATCTGATCTAACTACATAGCTGCAGGATTTCACACTTATAGTCTCCTACCTCTGTAAAGAAGAGCGGGAGGTGCATTTTCTCTTCTCTCCTTTGAGGTCAAGCTCAGTACTCATAATCACTCAGCATTCAGGATTTGTGTTTGGTTGTTTTTGTTCTTTTTTTTTCATTTACATCATTGTGGTCATTATTTGGTAGAAAGTCTAGTTAATCATTCCACACAAGATATCCTGTTACTCTCATACCAGATCCTTTAACTCTAATTTAACTCTACCTCCCCTCAACAAGTACTCTTTCTTTGTCGTTATTGTAATCTTAGCCACCTTGCCCGTGGTTTTTGATACAGAGGGATCTAGAATATTTTACCGTTGCTCCATTCTTACTGTAGCCCTCTACTGATATAGAGATCATTCTCTCTGTTTTTTCAGTGATTATAGTACCTGTTTCATTTTTTTTCCCCTGATTTTACCCCATTTTTTGCTATTATCTTTGTGGGACCTACTGACTATATGATTCCTTAGCCTTCTTAAAGCACAGATGTGATCATTTTACTCTCATACATTTAGTTCTTACCATGTCTCAAAACAGAGCTGTTTCTAAGTGCCAGAACTTTGACATTATATTCTCCAACTACCATCAGTTATACTTATATATTTTTCTCTGACTTTCATCTATTTAGGGACTGTTGGAATAGACATCCATATTCAAGCTATACTTTTCCACTAGTTCTTTCACAGATGCCTGCAAATATGTTCAAACATCTCTAATCCCAAAAAATATCTTCTCTTGGCTCTTTCTACCTCATCTTATTTCTTTTCACCCATTTATTGATAGTACTTAAAAGATACATAATTTAATTTTGTGGGTACCAAAATACCTATTGGATATTTTGAACTAGTTATTCTAGAAGCATTTCAAACTCATCATATCCAAAACAGAACTCATTATCTTTCCTCCAAAATCTTTCTTTTTTTTTAAATTTCTTTTTTCTGTCAAGGATACAATACTCTTAGGCACTCAGCTTTGCAGCCTCAGAGTCATCACTCTTTAAAGACTCCTTGACTCTTCACTTTCCCTCATCTCACATGCAGTCAGTTCCAAGCCTGTGCCCACAACATGTCCTCCCGTGTCCTCCTTTCCACTCACATGGATTTTTGAGGTCTTCATCACCTTTCACTTGGGCTATTGCAATGAACTCTTCATTGGTTTCCTTGCCTCGGTTCTCTTCCCTCTCTAGTCCATCCTTCACACGTTTGCCAAGATGATGTTCTTAAAGCACAGATGTGATCATTTTACTCCCATACTCACTATCCTCCAGTGGTTCCATACTGCCTTTAGGATAAAGTACCAGCTCCTCTGTTTGGCTTTTAAAGCTCTTCACAACATGGCTCCAGCCTCCCTTTACATCTTTATGTTACTCTTCTTTGTGCATTCTCCAGTCTAGCCAAACTAGCTTTCTTGCTTTTTGTCCTTCGTAGCACTCCATCCCCTTGCTTCTTTTAACATTTTGTCAATAAACGTTCATTAAGCACCTACTCTGTGTCAAGGACTATGGTATGAAGGCCTGGGTACAGACTGTTGCACCAATAGCATGGCCTTCCTTCTAACCTTTGCCACTTAGAGTCTCTAGTTTCCTTCAAAGTTCAGCTCTAGTACCATCTGATTCTCTCAGTTGTCAGTATCTCTCTCCTCTTCCCCATTACCTTGTTTTTATATTGACTAGATTTTATATATATGCTTAGGTATTTTCTCTCCTTTAATAAGCTCCTTGTGAGCAAGAGACTATTTCATTTCTGTCTTTGTATCACCAGTACTTAACAAAGCACTTAGATAGAAGTATTTGGGGCATGCTTACTGATTGATTTTTAAAAATCTTATGGAAGAGGATGGTGAAAGATTATGAACATTATGTCATTAAATAATGAGAAGCCAGTTTGTGGTAAACTTGGCAAGAAACTCAACTAAACCATACTATAATGAAAAGAAAGGATGAAGCTGGAGAGATGACAAACGTAAGAAAAATGGAAAACATTTTTCAGAATAGCTAAAACTCTTTTCTCATGGTAGAATCAGCACATTTGCACCTTATCATAGTTCTTGCTGCACAAGGAGTAGAAATGTTACTAAAGAGAAAAATGGGTAGTGCAGCTGAGTCAGATCAAGTATACATAGAAGGCCTTTTCGGGAGAAGACAAATTTACAGTGAGTTGAAGGACCTCTTCTTGAATATCTGAAAGGGAACTGGAAAAAGCTATATTTTTTAAAGTGTTACACACTTAAAACCTGAGTACTCACCTCCCTGTTTACTTTTCCAGTACTGCAAAACTTTATGAGAATAATCTGTACACAAATGTATCTTTGATGGAATTTTAAGAAAGCAACCAGACAAGCTTTTTAAAAAATTAAAATATGTGTGTATGTGTGTGTGTGTGTAAATATATTTGTAATTTGGGTGTGTGCACACACGTGTGTATACATATATATATATATGCATATACATTCACACATATACATGTATACATATATGTTTCATGGTAGTTCACATCTTTGAAGTTACACAATTGACTCGAAGGTACAGGAAATACAAGAGCCTGTAATATCCCATTGTACTTTTTGTTAGCTGTAAAAGTGCATTTGATGCATTTTAATGCTGCTTTCAGACCTAGCTTCAAAGGATCAGAATCATACACAATTCCTTGAAAGATGGAGCAGAAACAACTTTGTTCAGTGATCTCTGATTATCAATATCAAGTGAGGCACAAAACGAGGTGATATGCTCTTCCTCCAAGTGTTTGCTCTTTCCTTAGAGGACTTTTTGCCCAGAGCCCAAATGGAGCTAGAGATTCACTATCGATTGTGAGGGCCTTCAGATGTTTGTGGATGACCTTGTGTCGCAGCAAGCCTGGGAACACTGTGGAGCTTCCTCATAGGATCCATGATCACTCAAGGATTCAGGAGCCTGTAGTGATCCCAAGTAGCTCCCTAATTCAGTAGTTCAACAATTTATCATCACTATTCTTCTATTTCTGATGGATGATTTTCCTAGAATACTATAGTGTTTGAAAAATTAAAGTCGTAGGCTACTCAAAAGGCAGTAAGGAGATGTGTAGTAGATACAATATCAGCAGATTAGTCAGGAGAAGTGGCATAGTCAAGTCAGCAAGCATTTATTAAGCACCTACTTATGCACTGTACGTAAGTACTAGGGATACAGAGAAAGGCAAAAACAATTCTTCTTTCAAGATACTTGCACTCTTACTGGGGAGACAATGTGTAGACATCAGTATGCAAACAAGATGTATTCAGGAAATATCTATATTATAATGAAAAGAAACAGACAACTTGTGACTGTGCAGGCTGCTTATGGCATGCCATAGAATTTCCTGTATGTACAAAAGATGCTTTCCTCTACATTTTTCATAGGCCACTCAGAATCCTTTGGCTTGCCACAAGGGATTTGAGTAGCGAGTGGGCCTCAGATTGTGCATTCCTGTTTTAGAAGCTAGGTTGTTAGCTGGGCCTTGAAGGAGGGTGTGGAAATCAGGAGGTAGAGATGAAGAGGGAGAGAATTTCAGACTTAAGGAATGGCCAGTGCTCATTGTCAGAGTCAAGAGGTGGGTGTTTTCTACAAGGAACAGTAAGGAGACCAATATGGACACAAATATGTGGCAGGGAAGAGAAGGTATAAGAAGGCTGTTATGATAGACTTTAAAAGCCAAACAGGATTTTATATTTGTTCCTAGAGCTGGTAATAAGGATGTATGGGAATTAATTGAATAGAGGGGTGACATGGTCAAGTCTGTGCTTTAGGGAAATCATTTTGACAGTTGGGTGGAAGATAATTTGAAGTGGGGAGAGAGAAATGAGGCAAGAAGAGCAAACGAGAAGACTGGCCACTTGAAGTCCAGCCCTGAACTGGTGAGGGTCTGCACTGAGAGAATGTGGGAGAGAGATTCCGAAGTAAAAATCTACAGATCTTAGATGCAAATCAGATACGAAGGGTGAGAAGGTGAGACGTCAAGGATGACACCTCAGCTGTGAGTCTGGGAGACTTGGCAGATATCAGTGTCCTCAACTATAATAGGTTGGGAAGAAAGGAGAGTTTGGTGAAGAATTGGGTAAGTTTAATTTTAGACACGTCAGGTTTGAGATGTCTCTGTGGCATCCACTCTCAGGTACCTGAGAGGCAGTTGAGATGTGAGACTGTGAGGATGGAGGAGTTTTAGTTGATGGTGAGGACAGCTTAGGGATACACGGCAGAATAAGAGTGGAGTGACCACAGACTGTGATCAGATTAGGGAATTCAAGACTTCACGAGTGTGGAAGTGAGTCACTTGTGGGCGATGGCGAGGTCAGAGGCTTGACACAGTTCTGATGTAACTGAGGTAGGATGGAGAAGTAGGTCATGAGAACTGAAGCAGATTGGGGAACTGGGAAATGAAGGTATTTGAAGGACTGTCATTATGTTTATTGAAGTCTCCTAGTATGAAGGCAGGAGGCACTGAACTGATTGAGTAAAGGGTTGTCTTAGAGGTTGGTAGGTAACTACCAGAATCTTGACTGAGTGGCAAATATGGATTGAGTGAATTTCAAAGCAGCAGAGGTTGCCAAGTGATAATGGTAGAGAGAAGGGAGTGGAATCAATGATATTCCCACTCCCATACCTTGGCCAGTGACTAGGGTTGTGAGTAAAAGTATTGGAAAAAGGAGAGAGTCAGGTTTCAGCAAAGATGGAAAGAGTGAGAAAGTTAAAGATTTAAGAGGAAAGCCAATTTATTACTTAAAGAGCACAGTGGAAGTCATGGGTAATTTTAGTATGAGACATTGGGGGTTTGGGTTGAGAGGAAGGAGAATAAGAAAATAGCCAGCATGAGATGGGGGTTCAGAACCCCTAGAATAGAGAGGGTGAGAGTTAGTTAGTAATTGAGGAATGAGTAGGAAGGGTCTGGGTAGAGTCCTCCCAGGGCATAAAGGATGTTATCGGAGAGCTACATTGTCCTAAAAGGAGGTGAAGGGGAAAAATAACGGATGGGCAGCTTACAGTGTTCCATGGTATCCCTGCAGTGTCAGTATGTCTACAGGAAAGCCTCCAGCATGTTGGGAGGATTGATAGGAGGACTTGACAGTTGACAGAAAGCATGGATGGGTTGCAGTCTGCTTGGTTAGTGAGAGTGCACCACACCAAAGTATTAAGGAAGTACATTTATAAAGTAACAGCAAACAGCAAAATTTAAACAAATCTAGACCACAGTTTGCTACCTTTTTCATAAATTCTTAAATTTATGATTCATAGCTCTTCTCTTTTTTTTTCTTTTTATGGCTTCAAAGAAAAAATAATAGATGATTAGCTTCTTTCCTGTACTTCTTTAATTTATTATAAAAACCTCAGGACTCTTGTTTGGTTTGCCACTTAATGCCTTTCTTCCTTAGTTATCAAAGGGAGAAATGCTCTGGAGGAAAAAAAGGTCCTTTTTGTGTGTGTGTCATTTTCTGAGTAGGAACAGAAAGCTTAGGTGCCTATCTCATGTCAGTGGGATAAATATTTCTGGCTGTCTCTTCCCAACCAGTAGGGAATAATTTTCCACTTTAAAGGAGACAGAATTTTTCCTCTTGGGAAAGAAATTTAGCTACTGTTAGGGTATTTACTGGTAATTTGTATGCAGTGTTCCCCCTAGCAACCAACAGTTTTTACAACTTGTCTGTCATAGAGATTAAAATGAAATCTATCCTTACTATTGAGACTCTTCTAAAATGTTCAGTAACTCTTTTAGGACAAACTATTTTCAAACAGCGTTTAAGCAGAAGAGAGTTACTAGAGATTTAAAGTTTCATAATGCCCCTGTTATACCAAAAATGCTTACTCCTATCCTCTTAAACTCGTTGAAACAGCAAATTTACTTGTATTTTGACTTCTGAAAGCCATTTTTTGTGTCTTCTTAGTCATGTTATTCTGATAGATGTAGAATAATGTAGTTAGTTTTTTCACTATTGATTTCTATTGGTCTGTTTTTTTCCCCAACAGATTGGTTAAAGTAACTCTATATGGCTCCCAGATAAAATTGTACAACATTGAGACTGCTGTGCCATCAGTATTGAAACCTGACCTCATTGATGTGTGAGTATAGATTTTTTTTGCCATCTAGGTGTAGTTCTGTTTTTGAGGTGCAGGATTTTCTCTGACAGGATTCTTACAGGGTCTGAAGAAGTCAAGGATTGAGGGTGGGGTGGAGTGAGGATGAGAATATTAATTGTAAGTACTCTGCCTCAGGTTGACCCTTTCCTCCCCTTTCCCTCTTTCTCCTTATCTTGCGCAACTGTCCTCATTCCTTCTGTCTCCTTCCTTTCCATTCTCCATCCTCCTCACCTCTCTTTCTGTACTTCCTCTTCTCCTTTCTCCTTTTTTTACTCTCTCCTCCTCTCTTCTCCCTATCCTCTCCCTGCTCTTCTTACTCCTTCCCCTTTCTCTTCTTTCTGTCCTTTTTCCTCTCTCCCTTCCCTTTTCATTCTCTATTTTCTTCCTTTTCTCTGCCTCATCTTTTTAGTTTCCTCCCTCCTATCTTCTCTCTTCCTCTTCTTCCCCTTTTCCCTTATGACTCCTGCTTCCCTCTCTATCTCTCTCTACTTGTCTTCTTTCTTCCTTTTCTCTTTCCTTCCCATCTTTGTTAAGAGCATATGCTCCATTCCTTTTCCATGTCCTGCTCCCTTCTTCACTAGCTTTCCTTGTTTGGAAAGTGTGGACAGAATATGAATGCTTGAATTTCTCACATCCTAGGATGGATGATGACTTTTAGTGTTAGTATGTTCAGCTTTTAAAGAAATCAGAAGTTAAGACTCATGGAAAATAAGAGGGTATTTCTAATGGTATTTTGATTTGTCTTGGCCAAAGATTTGCTTCTTTCAACTGAGATAGGTGTCTCATTTTAATAAATCAGTGAATATTAGCTAATAGAGGCAGAACCATGGGGCCGGTTGGTGACAATTACAGGGAAGCATATTTCAGCTTGATATAAGGAAGAGCTTCTAAAAAATGAGAACTCTTTGTAAGTAGAAAGGGCTTCCTTTTGTGGTGATGAACTCTGCATCCTTGGAAGCTTTCAATTGATGACTGGATGACTATTTTTGGGTATAATTAGAGAGGATTTATGCCTTGGGTAAGCGTTGGACAAGGAACTTGTGAAGGTACTTCTCAACTCTAAAATTCTGTTCAACTAGCTTCTCTTTCCCCCAGGTTTTCCAGGTCCTAACCTGGCACATTTATGAACTTACACTGGATATGTTACGTAAAATCTTCAGATTGGAAAAGTAATCTTTCTTGTCTCTTCTCTTCAGCAATTTATTCTTACAAGTCTGGTAAAGAGCACAGTTATCAAGCTGATTCTCTACACAAAATAACTAGATTAGTACTCCGACTTTCAGAAATTTCAATACCCTAATGCTTATATCTTCTTTAAGTGGCTTTAAAATGGTAATTTTTTAAAGCTTGGTTTGTTTAGTGGCTTTCACCACTACCTCCACTTTCTTGAGGACATAACATTATTTTTTATTTCTCTTTCATTTGTTCATAATTATTTAACTTTAAAAAGGTGCAGAGTAAAATCTAGAGAAAGCAGACCTGGTCCCATCTTCTAAAATTTATCATGTAGCTGGGAGGACTTCTGAGATCCAGAATCTTCTTTCTGTTTTAGTGCCTTAGTGAGTCTCCCTTAAGCACCTGCCACTTAGGAACTGTAATTAAAACTGATTTTAATTGTTAATTAATAACATTGAATAGCTGACCTACAACTGTTAATGTGAATTCTTGAGCCTAGTAATTCTGAACATTATACATTATTTTGCAAGTTATATTATATTTCTTTGTAATTTTACCATTTTCTTGACTATTACACTGTAAAGTGTCTAGTAGTTTTCATTTATTTGATGCTTCATGAAAAGGTAACAGATTTCCTCTCTCTGTCACATGTTTTGAAAATAGATTTTTATACCTCTTTTGTAAAATATAAGGTTGATGGAATTCCTGTCCCACAAGAAAACTATTTAGTTGGTGATAGGTTATTACCATCAGCTTTAAAATATAGTCTTCTTTCTCTTTTCCCAGTCATGCTCAGTCCCTGGCCGCACTCCAGGCTTATTCTCATTGGTTAGCACAATTTTATAGTGAAGCTCATCGACAGAACCCACAGCAGTTCATCTCGCTGGTCTCCACTGCCATGGAAGCAGTCACACCTCTTATTAGTTCCAAGGTATTGAAACACAGAGAGCCAGTTTTGGCTCAGGGTTGGGAGTCAATAAAATTATTTTAAAATCCACTTTCTATGTGGATAGGTCAAAAATGTTTACAGAAGACCAATATTTTCAGTAAGTGCTTATGTTGAACACCTGTGTGTTGTGTGTGTGCGCCTGTTGTGCGTTTGACCCAGATATATGGGCAGTACTTGGATTTATGTATGTAACATTTTATAACTTATAGGTACTTTCTTCAAAACAATCCAGTAAGGTAGCAAAGCTAGTATTTGGGAGAACCAAGGATGAAAATCAGGCTTTCTTACTCTGGTGTTCTTTCTACAAGCAGACTACACTGCCTCTTGAAGTTTCTATCTTTTTGTTGCCTCCCCTCATCTTTTGCTAGTCTCTGGTAATGTTTGAACAGATAAAGGCAGCAGTATGTTCACACTTGGGATAGTATGATCTCCCTGCAGTCATTGTTTAATCTTGAGTGATTTAAGATTTCTGCAAAAGCATGTTGTATTTTTAAAAAAGGAGTAGAGGTAGGAAGTGCCTATGTTTGGTTTTGCTTTGCACATATTCCAGTAAATACCTATTGATTGGATTTGACAACTGGATATAAGGAATTGGGTTTATTGTCCACAGAACCTCTGCTCCTAAATTCCTGTTTGTCCAGTAAACGTTTTTTCTGCTGAAAGAAAGCATGGTAAAATATAATCAAGGGAGTATAATCAGAGATGGGGAGTGTTCAGTTAATAGTCTTTTGGCATTGGAAATGTTCTCTTAAAAACAAACTCATACATACAGGTATGCTAAAAGACTCCTTTTCACTATAAAGATGTGGTTACCATAAGGCTTGAAACATGGTATTAGGAAATATGCTAGAAGCAAATGAAGCCTGTGGGGAAAAATGAGATAAGATTTTGATTAATATTTGTTTTTAATGTCCAAAGTGTTGGAATTTAATGACTATAGAAAAGGACTTTATTCTTGACTTTACGGATTCTTGATTTGTATTGTTTTTATTTTCAGAATATGCTTTGAAATGACTGTGTTTTCCTATGGAATTATTAAACTCTTTGTAAAACTTCTTTGTTGGTTTGAGGCTGGTGGAAGGATTGAGGAAGTTGTGTAATAGCATCACAGTAGCAACAAAAATAATAGACTATACTAAGAATTGCTTCTCTCACCCACCTTGCAGCCCCTTAGGCTAAGCCAAATGATGGGTGCCCGTTGGATAAGAATGAGTGTAGTGTTAGTCATAAAGATAGAGTGAACACAATGATACTTTCTTGGGTGGTACCAGAAGGATCTTGTCATTCCTCCTGCTGTGGGCTAAGAAATGGTAGTCCCTATTACCTCCAAATGTCCTGCAGCTTGACAACTGTGATTCTTTCCCATCTCTCTGTTATTTGCCTTTTGAAGTTTTATCCATCTTGAGGCATTAGGTTATAAACTGCTTGAGACCAAGAACTGGGTCCTGGTTTATCTTTGTGTCCCCCAGGGCTTTGCAAGTCCATATGTCAGGACTTTGTGGGCCTATGGTTACAGTTTCAGGCCCAAAGTGTTGAGTAATGGATCAAGGTCATCCTGAAGGCATGTTTTTGGTGAAGTATAGATGACTATTGTCTTTGGCTCTGTTCTACATTTCCAAGGACTTAATGATGAAATAGCATGATACCACAGTGCTAGGAGAAGTAAATAGAAAATCAGGATCCAAAAAGATCCCAACAGATTGGAACAGTGGGCTGAATCTAAAAGGTCAAATCTAGTAGGGATAAATATAAAGTCCTGCACTTAAACAAGAATTGGATAGGAAAAATATAGCTAAATGGTAATTTATATGAAAACCCTAGGCATTTTAGTAGATTGCAAGATCCATATGAATCATGAATGTGATGATGGATACTAGACTGCATTAGTAGATGTATCATCTCCCAGATAAAGGAAAACGTGATGAACTCACCTTCTTATGGTCAGGTCACTTATGAAGTATCCAAGTTGTAGATACCACATTTTAAGAAGAATCTCATTAAGCTAGAAGGTGATGTTAAAAGAATCTTAAACGCATACCATTGGAAGGATCATTTGAAGTGACTAAGATTGTTTAGCCCGAAGAAGAAAAGACCTGGGTTGGGAGGGTGGAGTGTCAAGAAAATGCTGTCCTTTTGGTTTGCTTTCTTATATTTGAAGGATTGTCCTATGGAAGAGGAATTGTGATTAGATTTGTTTCGTGTGGCCCTGAAGGGCTAAACTTTATAGGACTCATGACAGAGAGAGAATTTTTGGCTTAATCTAAAGGGGAAACTCTCATAGCAGTTAGAGCTGTTCAGAAATTAAAAAGACTACCTCTGGATGTAGTATATTTTCAGTTCAGATAATTATTATGGGAAATATTGTAAAGGAAATATATGTTTAAGATAGTGTTTGGACTAGATGTCTCAAATCCCTGCCAATTCTGAGATTGTGTTTTAAGTATCTGAACTGAATGTAAATGTGACCTCTTCTTACCACCACAGCTAAGCAGAAGATTTCCTTCATTGTTTATCTTTGCCACTTAGTTGGGCCTTACCCTAAAGTGACTTACCAGTTTGTTTTTTTAATATATCACTGTAATGTATTTGTTTTATTACTTCTCCCCTCCCCCCAGTGATTGTAGTTATGGCATTTGGGGACTGTCTTTTGCTTCTTCGAAGGTACTCATGTAAGAAGGCCACATTCAGGTCATTTATCAGGTACTTACCTAGTGCTTACTATGAATAAAATTCATTATAAGTACTAAGCTTTGTGAGATAGGTTTTTAAAAAAGACCCCAGAGGATGGATTTGAGAATAGGGGGTGGGAAAGCACAGGAGTCAGAAAAGAATGAATAGTTTGTAATAAATTATAGATGCATTCTGTTGAAACATTAACCTGGAGAATGATTCTTGGATGTTGTAAGTAAGAGAAGACTTCTTAGAGGAGAGGTGAATTTTGAACCCCATCTTTGAGGCTGTGCACTAAGTAGAGAAGTCATTGCAGGGTGGGAAAATAACATGACTAGAGGGAGACAGAGTAAGATGAGGCTTGTAAGGTATGGCTTCATTTCAACAGAGGGGTTTTGATGAGAAGGATCAAGAGGTAAGGTAGAGTGGAAATTTGGTGCATAATTGAGACAACTGGGTGTTTATATTTTATTTTAAAGCTTATAGGGAGTAAGATAAAAAAAAAGATGGTTAAAAATAGCCTGGTTATTATGTTCAGGGTGAATTCCAAGAGGCAAAAACTTGTGGTAGAGACTACTGAAGTAGTCTAGATGTGACATCTGAAAAGAGTGAGGAATGATGGAATCTAAGAGAGGTCATAGGAAGAATTTCTTGTGATTTGAGATTTGTGATGTGGCAACATTATAATTAAATTGAGTTCAGGAAAGAGCTTACGGTGTCTCTTTTTAACATCTGCCCTGTATCCAGTTCTGATAGATGGAATTATTGGGTGTTGTCATTCTTTCTCAGGTACAAGAGAAATTACTCTTGTCTGCGTGCCATTTACTGGTCTCATTAGCCACTACGGTGCGGCCAGTCTTTCTCATCAGCATCCCAGCAGTTCAGAAAGTATTCAACAGAATCACAGATACCTCTGCTCAGCCACTTGTGGATAAGGTAAGAGTTGAGATAAATTCTTTGGCTGGGTTGTCCATAACTTTAGAGAAATATTTACCTTCATATCTTCCACTAAACGATTACTTTTTCAGGTTGTTGGAGTTGAACTTCTAAGGTGATCATTTTCTAGTTTTCTTCTTAACCTAAGCTATTTAGGAAGTTCTGATTTGGGAGCAGGCTCATACAGAGAAATTTTGCATCAGTCTCCTTCAGGAACAGTTATTTTGATTCCAAATGTGAGAGTATTTTACACTTCCTATGTGGTACAACGTGGTCTGATTTTTAAGACTGATAGGTTTCAGATAAGAAGTCCGTTATTAGCTCATGAGAAGG
Source organism: Potorous gilbertii (assembly GCA_028658325.1). NCBI lineage: Eukaryota > Metazoa > Chordata > Mammalia > Diprotodontia > Potoroidae > Potorous > Potorous gilbertii. The sequence goes on along the minus strand of CM053769.1, from coordinate 35,294,882 downwards.
CTCAATCTAAAAGTTGGGATTGGGGGAAATAAACCATTACCATTTGGAGCATTTTGGGGTGGGGAGTGGGATAAGAATCTTTAGCTACAAACTCTAGGAACTCAAAGGATATTTTCTTTGAAAATCTGCTAACAACATTGTGTATAGTTATCCACTCAGAAAAAGTAATAATTTAATCCAGGAATATGGTAGTTAAAGTTTTCTGCTTGAGGAGTTCCAAAGAAGCAGGAGTGGGGTGAAGTCTTTATGTATCTGCATTAGTTGTTGAAATCCTCTGTGTGTCACTCTGTTGCCAGTGTAATACTGCTTGTGGATTCCCACACTTTTTTATACATTAGTTGTCCATGGTTGCTTTTCTTAGGCCCAGGTGTTGGTATGCCGAGCCCTCTCCAATGTTCTACTGCTGCCATGGCCAAACCTCCCAGAAAGTGAGCAGCAGTGGGCAATGCGTTCAACAAACCATGCCAGCCTCATTTCAGCTCTGACTCGAGACTATCGCCACCTGAAATCCAGTGCCATTGTCCCACAGAGGAAGATGCAGCTGGAAGATAGTAAGTATATTAGGTTACTGGATAACAACAATAGTGATATGATGTAGTGCTTACAATTTTCAGAAAACTTTTATATCGCTGTTCATTTGATCCATATAATTGACTTGGAGACTGTGCAGAAACAGGTGTGTCTGTGTTTTATGGATAAGGAAACTGATGGCCAGAGAGATCATTGGATTTGCCCTGAATCCACACAACTAGTTTAGTGTGGATCCCACACCATTTTACCTGCTTTCTGCACAGTTGCCAGAATAAGGAGGGTCTGTGAATCCATAGCAATCAAAAAACTAGAGAGTTGATAAACTTAAGGGAGATGAATTTCTTAATTAGTGTTCATGGGATTATCCTTTCTCACCCTTTTTCTTTAGCTATTGAATTATGTAACATCTACTTTTCAAAGGCTAAATTTAGAGGTTCAGATAGCCAGGATCAAGTAAGATCATCTATTTCTGGTGTCTGCTCTGAATGTAAATATCCACCTGGAGTCCAGGATTGAAGGTAGTAGATGTAGAGGTGGAAAGGACCCCAGAGGTCGTCTAGTTCAACTCTGTTTTTGCAGATGACGAAGCTAGGGTTCAGGGGGTTAAGGAGAGAGATTAAATGATTTGTCTGGTCATATGGGTTGAGAACCCCAGAGAGAGGATTTGACCCTATAGTTCCTCTGACTCTGGAGCCAATGCTTATCCTCTGGACCATGCTGTTTTCTAGATCTGAAAGAAAAAGTTATGTGTATGTTTACTGTACTCTTGCCTAAAATAGCTATCCTGTCTGTTGAATTAACTCGATTACCACTTTATTCATGTAGTTATCTGGGTTTCAGCCTCCTTAAGGGTGATTTTGATGTTTTTCTTGTGTACTGTATTTTGTATGGGTTGGGCTCAAGAGGCATATGAGCTGAACAGGCTACTAAGAAGCTTAGCAGGTAAGTTTTTAGAAATGGATCACAGTTGAGTGTGTGTTTAATATGTGTCTTGCATGGTGTATATGTAGTCAATAAAGACTTGGATTTGTTCCCATAGAGAGGCTGCTGAGTGAGTGTTATACCTGATAACTCAACTGTTTACATTTCCCCATATTCGTTACTTGTTTTGTCCTCGGAACACATCATGACATGTAACTTGGTCTTGATTTGTAGCCAAAGTGATCATCCACCAGACACTTAGTGTCTTAGAAGATATCGTGGAAAGTATCTCTGGGGAAGCTACAAAGTCTCGACAGATTTGCTATCAGTCGCTGCAAGAATCTGTGCAGGTCTCACTGGCCCTCTTTCCAGCTTTTATTCATCAGTCAGGTAGGAATGAGCTCCAGTGCTGTCAGTGATTTATGGGGCTGATGAGAATGAGGGATAAGTACTTCTTTGAAGAAAATGGGGTTAGGGCAAGTAAGTTAGTGCTTTAGCTTGTTTAAATGGAATGAGAATCAACACACAAAATGATTATTTTCTGTTTGGTGAATTTGGTTCTGAGAAAATAGAAGCTAACAAGTTAGATTGGTCATGTTTCATGGTCATGAGTCAGATGAGAATTCTTCTTTCTCCAGGAACCACTGTCACCTTCAGTGTTCTTCAGTCTCTGTTGTCTCTAATGTGGGAGACTGAGGTAGATGAGAGCAATTTGGATCCATTGTGAGAGGAAAACTGCTTTATACAATTGGGCAATCTTTAAAATGCTGTACAGCAAGTGTCTCTAAGTTTCACTGGCATAAAGTACTCTAGCTATGTGGACTTAGTTTGCATATATTTTTGGCATGCTATATGAATTACATGAAAACAATTCAGGAATATCTCAGCAAATATTTGTTGTTGACTATCTCTTATATGCAAAGAGTTTATGTTATCTGGGCAAAAATATATCAAATAAAGCAATTTCTCTTCGGGAAATGAAGGTCATTACATGTAACTAGTATTTCTTTTTAAAATTCAGTCCCTGTAATATGAATCATGCATTCAGTTAGCTACTTATCCGCTAAACTTAGAGATTTTTTGACTGGAGGGAAATTGATAAAGCCCTTTCATATGTTAACAAAAATGGTTGTTTCTCTCAGTATGAGTACACCATGATCTAGTCTGCATTGGAAACCATATAATCTTGTTTATGGACTATTTTGTTTGGCTTCAGAGGAGCTTCGTTTCCTATGTTCAGGCAGGGATTGACCATTCCAAAGTTATTTCCCCAGCAGCTCTTAATCTTTCTTCCCTTCCCAGTATTGCTTATAATAGCATCAGTGGATATGCCTCTCAGCATAAGGAGTTCAGTGAAAATGGCCATAGAATTTAGAATTGTTCATAGTGTTTGTAGAACAGAGTTTATGGAGCATGGGGTCTTCACATTTGCCCCCTTTTCCCTGCCTTTGATTGGTTTATTTTGTGTTTATTAGATGTGACTGACGAGATGCTGAGTTTCTTCCTTACCCTGTTTCAAGGCCTTAGAGTACAGATGGGTGTGCCTTTTACAGAACAAATCATACAGACCTTTTTAAACATGTTTACCAGGTAATTGCAATTATATTAGTTATATATTTATGTGACTTCTTCAAGCCCCATAAAAATGTTTGATAACAAGTAACTCAGTATATTAGAAATTTTTAATTCTTCTGCTTGCTCCTTTGGGAATTGTGTTGGCTTGTGCCATAAGA
>CM053769.1:35267203-35291197 GCA_028658325.1 Potorous gilbertii | reverse complement strand
GAAATCTCCTTCACTGTGTTTCTGCGCAGCTTCCACTGTTCCAGAATTTGTCAGGAGTTCTTTTTAGAGGGACTCCATGGGCTGTGGGTTCGGAGCTAGCAAATGTGAGTCTTTCTACTCTGCCATCTTGGCTCCGCCCCCCTAAACCACTAATAATTAAAGAAATGAAAATTAAGTCAGTTCTGTTTCCATGTTATGCCTGTTATAAAAGCTAACATTTCCATAGTATTTAAGCTTTGCAAAATGCTTTATGTATATTATCTCATATTTGAAGGACTTGTAGGAATTCAGTAGGATTTAGTTCAGCAAGGAGTAAGTGATGCAGGTTAGAGCCTGAGAGAGAGTTGGTTCAGGGTTGGGGAGAGCTTTTGTAATCCTCTGCATAGAGCTGGTAACTTAAGTTGGTTTAGTGGATAAGATGACCATGTGATAGAGTGTAGAGAGAGGCTAAGGGCTGAGAGAGAACAGAGAAGACTGGCAATTATCTGCACCTGCCTAGGGGCCCTGACAATGTGACCCTTCATGTTTCTGGTCCTTTCTCCATAGGGCTCTTGTATCTTATCCCTTCAAAGATCTTTCTTACTGTGTAACGGTGGGAGGTGATAGGTGGTGGTGGTGGTGGTGGTGGTGATGATGATGATGTTGAAGAATATTATAGTCCTTCATTAAAGTCCTACTCAGTGCCCCATTATAGCATAGCATATAGCATAGCATTGAAAGTCATATCAGCAAAGTGTTTGCAAGTCCTGCCAAGCTGGAAAAGCTTCAAGTATGAGCCCAGTGACACACTTTAATCTTGTTATACAAGAACTTAACTAGCTAAGTTCACGGAGGCTCATTACTAGGTTGGTCCCACAACAGAGTTTCAATCACAGCAACTACAAAGACCATGTATTAAATCAGAGAGGGGTTGCGATCTGCATCTGTGAAAGGATTATTCACACTTAGGACATCATGGATTCTTGAGTAATAATAATGCTATATTGATATTGCATATTAAAGGTTACAAAATGCCTGCCTTATAACCTGATGAGCTGGGTAGTACCTGATCTACATTTGACATTTGAGGAAAATGGAAACTCAGAAGAGAACTGACTGGTAATATACTGTGCTAGCTATCATGCTCAATTCCGTCTACCCGCTCTAGTTAGCCGTAACATAGCAAAAATACAAATTTTTAAGGAGGACTGTGATGGCCCTAAAGCCTCTGAGGTTCAGAAGTCAGGGCTACAATGGCAGTCTTGCTCAGTTCATGAAGTTCTCTTGTATAGCCAGGCAAAGGTAGTCGAGTTTTTGTCTCAGCTATTCAGTAGGCCACAATGAATCAGACAAGAATCTAGTAGGAGAAGGGATAACCTTGTAGTTTTTTCCGTGCCCTTCTCACCAAGGTTCCTTGTCAGGTTCTCCCATGTATGCGTGAAAGACAAAGATGGCTAGAATTCAGAGAGGGAGCACTGAGTGACGGTGCCAGGCCAGATCCTTTCAAGGGATGGTTCTGGGGGTCAACTGGGTACTTCCAAGGGCCTAAGGGACTCAACATCCACACTCATTGCTCCTCATATTCAGCAAGAAAGATTTTTATTATCAACAGGCAAAATGCCCCAAACTTTCCCTGGGAGATAGACAAAGTGGATATTTATATCCTGAGGATAATTGAATGGTAATTCTTTTCTGCAGAAGAGATATATTTGAGTTTCATTTTCCACCTTTCTGAACTCTGAAGTGGTGTCTGAAACCACTGGAAGACCCTTGATTGACAAATGGAAAAAGAGACATGGGGCCCTGTAAGGAGAAAGTACCCTATCCCTGACATCCAGCCATACCCTGGACTAGCTCTCAATCCTACTAGAGCAGTGGTCCAAACCTATTCCACCTTCCCCAGGTGCTCAAACTTATTCCCAGATCTGACTTGTACCTTTCCCTACATCTTCCACCATAAACCACTTAAAGCTCCCTGATGGGGCCCTTACCTAGTGAAATCAAGGCCACCAGGAGAAGGAAAAACCAAGTGCTTAGACATCCCTTCCTCAAGGCAGTGGGATTCTCCAGAGTCTAGGGGAGCTAGGGATCCTGGGAGAGACAAAATCACAATAATAAGGGAAAGAAATTCCCAGGGCTGGTCTGAGGGGCGTGGAGAATTAACAGTTGGCAATGGTCCCATCCTTCTATCACTGTCATGGACTGGAGATGACCATTTTTTGAATATGACTTTCTGTCTCACTAATCTGGTAATTCTTAACCTGGGGTCTGTGAACTTAATTGTTTTTAATGGATATTTGATAACTATATTTCATTATAATTGATTTCTCTTTCACTAGTCTGGCAATTCTTAACCTGGGGTCTGTGAACTTGTTTGTTTTTTAATGACTATTTGATAACTATATTTCAATATAATTGATTTCCTTATTAATTCTATATATTTTATTTATGCATTTAAAATATTATTCTAAGAAGGGGGCCATAGGCGTCTCTAGAATGTCAAAAGGGTCCATGACACAAAAATTGTCAAGACACTGCACTAGACTGTATTTATTCTTGAAGTCAGGGTTTACTGTATCATTTATCTTGATTTCCCACAATGTCCTATATATGGTAGACATACAGTTCGTTGAGAAGAGGAGTGCTCTCAGGAGTTGTGGGGGCAGGATGGAGAAATAAGATACTGTTTACCCCAAATCCTCTCTTACCCTAACCTCAGGCCCTCCCACATGGCCATGGATTGTACTAGCCTTGGCCCAGAACCCCAGCCCCTGGGAAGGGGCCAATGGGAGAAGGGAGAACCTTCTGGTTCTTTCTTTGCCCTGCTTGCCAAGGCTCTTTGTCAGGCTCTCCTGCGTATGAGTGAAAGACAAAGGTGACCGGGATTCAGAGGGAGAGCACTGAATGATAGTGCCAGGCCGGAACCAAAAATGTGTTACTTCATGCACCCTGTCTACAAAGGACTGTCTAAGCCTACACAATGAGATTAAGTAGGCAAAGGTAAGTTTGGGTCCAAGACTCAATTTGAATTTAGAGGACCTGGATTTGAATTCTAACAAGTCTTTCTATCTTGGGCAGGCCACAACTGCTTTAACTTTTAGTTAATATCCTTGAAAATGAGAGAACTTAACTAAATGATCACAAATTTAGAGCTGCTAGGGACCCTCAGAGGGACCCTTCTCATTTTATAGATGAGGAAAATAAGACCTGGGGTTAGATGATTCATTCAAGGTCACATAGGTAATAAGCAACAAATTCAAGACTTGAGCTCAGGGCACTTGGGCTAAAGGTAGGACTCTTTCCACTATACCAAGCTGCTTTCTCCCTTTGAATGTCTCTTCCAGTTTTAGAATCCATGGTCTCTTGTAGCCTCAAGCTTCCTAATGATGATTTTATAGTTCCCATTCAAGTAACTTGAGACTGACCTTCCTCATTTCCTCTCCCCAGCGTGTATAGATCTATTTGCGTGTAGGGAAAACAGAGAACAATTTTCTTTTTTCTATTTTCCCCCTGATCTTATTTTTCTTTGAATCTTGTGACAGCCCTTGCTCTCAAGAGCTAATTGCTATTCTGAAAAGATCGGTCATGTGGTGTAGGGAGCTCCTGTGGCCTGGTAAGAGAGTGGAAAGGATGACAGCCATATTAAGCATGGGTTTTGTTGATACAGTAGAATTCTAGGACTTATGCCTTTTGATGATAATGGTGCCTGATGGTAATTGGAACCCCTTTCTCTGGGGGAAATCTCAAGAGCATTAGCTCAGTGTTCCAATTCTGCTAACTATGTAGATAAATGATTTAACTTCTCTGAATCTCTTTCCCTCACTATCAGATGAAGATGTTATTTATAGCTTTGGATGGTGGAATCTAGAGGAAACTTAAGTTCCCCTTTTACTCCAGATCCCAGAGTTTCACTTAAAAGAATCACTTGGGAGGTGTGCTGGGGTGGACAGCTGGCCAAAAGACAGTCACTGTTGGCTTTCAGCCAACCAGCAGAATCCGTTCATTCTTCCTGGTGGGCTTTTCTTCAAATAGAATAAGCAATGTGAAAAACGTTCTAATCAAAACTCTTACCTATGGCTGCAAAGAATATTACTTAAAGAAGTGACGGTGGAGGAAAGAAGGGTTGGCAGTGTTGCTAAAATGTGCGTGGATCCAGTGGTTTGTGTGGTCTCCTGGCTGCCTGTGTCTTCCTCCAGCACTCCCTGGGTCATTTCTGCATTCCCTGGTTCTATCATGTCTGGATTCTAGCTTTGCTGTCTCCAAGGAGTTATGTATAATTAGAAGTCCTAAGAGTCCTTCCTCTCAGAACCTCTTTCTTTTTTTCTACCTTCTTTGCTATGAAGATACAGGCAATCATTTTCTTCTTAACAGCCCTGAGAGGTGGGTGCATTTTACTGATGAGGAAACTGACTCACCCAGGATCACAGAGCTAGTGTCTGAGGCTGGATTTGAACTCACAACTTCCTGCCTGCAGGTCCAGTTCTCTGTTCATTTTTGCTAGCTCATTGCCTAGAAAATGACAGCTTTCAAGGGAGTCACCTATCTGGTGGCCTATGCTTGCCCTGCCCATCCTGAGAATGAAGTTTCTGGCTTTCTTGTCCCTTTCTATTTCCTTTTCTGAGTACAAATCTGAGATTTAGATCCTTAAAATGAATACTTCCAAACTCAGGGGTAGCTCAGGGATGCAATCTTGAGTTCAAGAGTTCCCAAGTTTGAGAATGTCTGAGTTTAAGGGTGGGGCACTGATTTCCTTCACAGCAGGCAATTTGGGGGAGGAAAAGCGCTGTCCTGCAGTTGAAGCAATAAAACCATGCCCTGGTGGGCAGGAGTTTTGGGGTTGCTTGGATGAGGCAGGTATGGGGTGAATGGGAAATTTTTTTCAGTAGTCACACAAAGGACTTTTATCTGCTAGGAAAATCTAATGAGTGTAATAGATTCTTTGAGTGTTTCATGGTTTAGTATGTAAGCACTTTGCATCTTACATCTTTGTGACAGAGGAAATAAAAAATTTTCCATAGTGTATGTAAATTATATGTGTGTGTGTGTGTGTGTGTGTGTGTGTGTGTGTGTGTGTGTGTGTGGTGGGAGAAATAAAAAATCCCCATCTTGAACATCTTTGCGGGAGGGGACCATGCTACCTCCATTTGGAGAGACCTGGACATAAGTCATTTGTAAACTTTGTTTTAGAAATTTCCCTGAAGTTTTATTCTGCGTGAGCATGAGGCAAGGAGGAAAAATGGCCCCTTTGGGACCAGGTTTTGAAAAATCTAACCTGATCCATGTGAGCCTAGAGACCTTATAGGACCCCTGTGGGTACTACAAATGACAATATAATAAGTTCATAAGGGGAGTATGAGATTATGCATGGGAGAACATCAAGGAAGGACATGAAAGTGACGACGGTTGAATTGGGCCTTGAAAAATAGGAAGTTCATAAGGAAAAATAGGAAGAAAAGAGGAGTTATTTCAAGTCATAAAGAGCAAAATAAACAGACATGGAGGGAGGAAAATGTGAGGCCATGTTCCAATGTAGCTGCTGGGAAAACTCCAATTCAGAGATCTCTCTGCTATGCAACCATCCCTTGGTATTTGCTGAAGGAATAAATGCCTGAACAAAGACTTCAACTTGGGAGGCGTAGCTCTTGGGATGTTTACTACAGGAGCAAATCGGCAGTAAAATAATGCCCTTGAATGAGGCAGTGGCAGAGAAAAGAGGTCTTTCCAAAAAATAGATTACCCAAGCAAGACAGGCAAGACAGGCCACCATAGACACAAACCAGAGAGTAAGGAGACCCCAAAAGAATGTTCAGATTAATTTACCAGGGACACCAAACATAATAATAAGAGTTCTTTAAATCCCACCAAGAGGATCAGTGAAGCTGCAAAAGCTATGTGCAGTAATGGGAAAAAAAATACAGACTGAATGAATGCTTCGATCTTAACTGAAGAAAATTCCTGCCATCTTCTGGAGCAAAGTAGTCAAAGACATTAGAACAACTTTCACCATTCTGGGTTATTTTTCACCCCATCTACACATTGGAATTATAGAAATGTTAAAGTTGGAAGGTGCTTTAAAAATAGAATGTAAAAACCTGAAGGAACCTTTGAGATCTTCTAGTACAGACTGGGAAAGCTGAAGCCCAGAGAGGGGCTTCCCTTCTAGGAGCAGAGACAATCCTATCCAATCAAAAATCCTTTGTTAAGTACTTACCAGTGTCAGGCACTGTGCCAAACCCTGAGGATACAAAGTGACAGTAGGGTGGGAGTCAGCTTGGAAGCTGCAACAATTCCTGAAGTACAGCAGCAGTTTTGGGAGCTCTCAGTCCAGACATGATAAAGGCATTTGAAAAAAGGGATACTTCATGAAATAGAGGACTTTCAAATACCATGATGAAAAGACTAGAGTTAGATAGAAGATTTGACATTCAAACATATCTTGAGAGAAGTGTAACAAAGGTAAACATGAAAGAGAAATCATGAAGGATTTAATAAGGTTAAATTAATATGGGAAAATGGGAGATGTAATTCCTAAGAACTTTATCATTACTGGGGTAGGTAGGAGGAGTTTACATAGACCCAGGGCATGAGTGTGAGTGAATCATTTTGGGATGATCTCAAAAAAATGAAGAGTTGAGAAAGAGGGATGCACTGGGAGAAGGGACAGTAAGAGTGGGGAAATTATATTAAAGAGGCATTTGAGAAAGAGCTTTTATAGTGGAGGGGAAAATGGCAGGGGGAGAGGGAATCTCTCTCTCATTGGAATTAGTTCAAAGTTAGGTATAGAACTCTCTTACCAACAGAGAAATAGGAGGGGAAAGGAATAAGACGAGGGAATGACAGAAAGGAGGACAGATTAAGGGAGACAGTGGTCAAAAGCAAAACAGACTTTTGAGGAGGGATAGAGTAAAAAAAAAAACAAAACAGAAGAAAATAAAATAGAAGGGAAATGCACAGTTAGCAATCATGACTGAATGTGAACTCATCCAAAAAAATGGGAGCAGATACAAGCAGGTACAAGAACTAGAAAACAAAATTCAACAAGAATTTACAAGAAACATTTGAAACAGAGACACACAGAGTTAAAATAAGGTACTGAAGAAGAATCTATTATGCTTCAGCTAAGGTAAAAAAAGGCAGGGGTAGCAATCATGATCTCAGACAAAGCAAGAGCAAAAACTGATCTAATTTTTAGGTCTAAGATAATCAAAAGAGATAATGAGGGAAACATGTGTGTTCGTCCTTCATTGCTGAAGAAGACTATGCCATCAAAGAAATGATGACATGACTTGCACTTGACTCTATTTTGAGTGAGGGAAGTCTGTGCAGGTCACCAGCCTCACTTCTCCAGAGCCATCTGAATCCAGTGACCAGATATTCATCAGGATGACTGGAGATGACTCAGGATGAGGCAATTGGGGTTAAGTGACTTACCCAAGGTCACACAGCTAGTGAGGGTCAAGTATCTGAGATGAGATTTGAACTCAGGTCCTCCTAACTCCTGCACTGGTGCTCTATCCACTGCACCACCTAACTGCCCCTGCTGAGGGAAACTAGATTTTGCTAAAGCGTACCATAGACAAGGAAGTAAAATTTTTAAAAAATTGCAATGTTTCTTTGATGAAAGCATTTCTAAGGAAGTGAGTCAAATTTATAAAAATAAGAGCTATTCCCCAATTGATAGATGGTCAAAGGATATGAATAGGCAGTTTTTAGAAGAAATCAAAGCTATCTATAATCATATGAAAAAATGCTCTAAATCACAATTGACTGGAGAAATGCAACTTAAAACAACTCTGAAGTACCAGCTCATGTCTATCAGATTAGCTAACATGACAGAAAAGTATAATGACAAATGCTGGAGGGGATGTGGAAGAATAGGGACACTGAGGCACTGTTGGTGAACTTTTTGGAACTATGTCCAAACAGCTGTAAAACTACATATCCTTTGACCCAGCAATGCTACTACTAGTTCTGTATCCCAAAGAAATTGAAGTAAAAGGAAAAGGAGACCTACATGTACAAAATATTTAGAGCAAGTCTTTTGGTGGTGGCAGAGAGTTGGAAACTGAGGGGATGCCCAACAAATGAGGAATGACTGAACAAGTTGTGTATAGGATTGTGATGGAAAGCTAATGTGCTAGAGGAAATGATGAAGGCAATTGTTTCAGAAAAACCCTGGGAAGTCATATATGAATTGATGCAGAGTGAAGTGACCAGAACCAGGAGATCACTGTACACACTAACATCAGTCATTAAATGATGATCAACTGTGAAAGACTAAGCTACTCTGATCAATACAATGATACAAGACAAATGTGAAGGACTCGTGATGAAAAATGCTATCCACCGCTATAGAGAGAACTGATGACCTCTGAGGGAAAATTTAAGAATAATATTTCCACTTAAAAAAAAAGAGCTCCCTAGAAAGGAGTTCTTCACAAGGACAAAATAATATGACTTGTTAATAAAGTAAATAATTAAAGTACACGAGTCAAAAAAAATGAAAGGAAGGCAATATGATTAAATAAGGGAACCTGGTAGAAGCTTCTTTCAGATGGTGGAAGTTTAGTTGAGACTTGAAAGAAGCTGGGGAAGCCAGAAGAGATAGATGAGGAAGGAAAAAATTCTAGGCCCAAGGAAGAGACAGTCAAAATTGAAGTTGGGAGATGGAGTATCTTGTGCAAGTAAGAGCAAAGAGACCAGTGTCTTACTATTTAAGTAGGTAAGTCCTGAAAGTGACTTACCCAAGGTCACATAGTGAGTTAGTGGCATACCTGAGACTTTAACCAAAGCTTTCTGAAGGCTATTTAGGTGCTTTGTACTTTCTCACCCCCTCTGAAAACAGATGTATGACATAAAGATGGTCTTCTTGCCTTCTGGTATTTCACATTGTTGAATACTTTTGGGGTTTTCTTGGTTCTTTTTCGGTCTTTGTGACACTACTTTCTCATGCTTCTCCTCCTATTTGCCTCACCATTCCTTCTCAGTCTCCTTAGATAGACCATCATCCATACTGTGTCCCTGAGTTATAGGTGTACCACAAGATTCTGTCCTAGGCCTCTCTTTCCTCTTCTTTCTATACTCTCTTGATATACTCATCAGTTCTTATGGGTTTATTTACCATCCCTACACAGATGACTCTCAGATTTATATATCCTGCCTCAGTTTCTCTTCTGTGTGCAAACACTACATCACCAGTAAGTAGGAACTGCCTATTGGACATTTCAAATTGGAGGTCTCAGAAACATTGCCAAGTCAGAATGTCCAAAACTGAATTTGTCATCTTCTCCCCCAAATGCACCCTACTAGACAAACTTCCCTATTTCTGTTGAAGGCATACACGCAATTTTCCCAGTCTTCCAAGTTTGTCATCTTGGTGTTATCCTCTCCTCCTCACTCTCCCTCATTCCACATAACCAGTCATTTGCCAAATATTGCCATTTGAACTTCCACAAAATCTCCCATATTTGACCCCTTCCTTCTGTTCACACAGCTAAGATGGGCGTCTTAGTTCAGGCCTGTATTGCTTCTCATCACTTGGATTATTGCAGCAGACTTCAAACTGATCTTCTTTCCTCAAATGTCTCCTCATTCTATTCTTTTCTTCCCAAAGCTTCCAAAGTGATTTTTCTTATTTAACAGAGATTCTTCGGCCCCCATACCCTGAGGTACCAGTCTGAACCCCTGGAGTTGGGAACGTCTGTTGAGGTCAGATTTTGGGAGAGGGGTTTGGGTGTTGAAAGAATTCACTTAAACCTTCTTTGTAGCTTATTTATCCTCTAAGCAAAAACGAGCCTCCTTAGCAGGAAAACTAAATGAGACCTGATATTTGGGGGAGTCACGCTTATACAGAAGTTTCAGAATGATGATGTAGTTAAAGATTATAGACATGGGACAAGAAAAGATTTGATGACATTGAATGATGGAGACAAAGGGAATTCTTTACAGTTTAAAGTTTTAAGGATAGGGCAGGGGGACACAGGTTGAAGGTTAAAGAACAGGGGAACACAGGGGAAGAGAAACAAAGGCAAGTCTTTTGGTACAGATTCAAGATAAGGGGGAAAGGACTTCAGGATATCTTCAAGTTACAGAATAAGCTATGGGATTTCACAAAGTACTGGAAAAGCAATCCTTAGTATTCTGCTTAACCCTTAGGACGATAGTGGTATCCACATCACCTCTATTCTCTGACGTGGGCTAGAGCTCCCACCAATTGTGTTACCCCAAATGTTAGGGTCCAAGTACTCCAGTTCCATTTAATCATTACATAGTAAAATTAGCTCTCATAGAGTGATATTTACTTCAAAGATGTAGTAAGACATACAAACATTTTACCCATCATCTTGGGGCCACCTAACACTACCTCTCTCTCTGAAGAAGAGAGGGTTTTTAGATTTAGGACTTACCTCAGTTCCTGCAGTTGCATTAGGGCAGCTGGGTGGTGCAGGGGATAGAGCACCACTGCAGGACTCAGGAGGATCTGAGTTCAAATCTCACCTCAGACACTTGACACTCACTAGCTGTGTGACCTTGGGCAAGTCACTTAACCCCAATTGCCTCATCCTGAGTCATCTCCAGTCATCCTGATGAATATCTGGTCACTGGATTCAGATGGCTCTGGAGGAGAAGTGAGGCTGGTGACCTGCACAGCCCTCCCTCACTCACTCAAAATAGAGTCAAGTGCAAGTCATGTCATCATTTCTATGATGGCATGGTCTTCTTTGGCAACGAAGGACAATCACACAATTGCATTAGTTTCACTAAACTCGAGACTAAAGCTCCTCTTCTCTTGGGCTGGCCTCCTGGTATCCTGGCTTCTTAAAGCCTACCTGCTAAGTTAGGTACAACATTTGGCTTGAAATCTTAAACTACAGTAATCCATGGTTCAGGCTAAAACTCCACTTCCTGAATCTAGAATTGCAAAGGACAAATGAAAGACCAAAACTCTCAGCCTAGTTTTCTAATCCACATGACTTGGGAAGAGAAGGGAGGTGACCCTCAGGCCTTACCCCAACTCATTGCATGATGTCGTTTGCTGAGAGTGAATGAGTCCTTCATCCCTGGACACTAGGAAAAAAGACAGAGTCTGTCACCCACAGACTTTTTTTTAAGAAAAAGACACTTTTGTTTATTTCATTAGTTTTCAATTACATTTAAAAATAATTAACATTTAAAAAATCTTGAGTTTCAAATTCTCTCCCTTCTTCCGACTCCTTCTTAACTCCTTGAGAAGACAGGCAATAGGACATCAATTTTATTTTATTTTTTATTATTTTCTTAGTATTTCATTTCCCTCTGTTACATGTAAAAACATTTTTTATCATTTGTTTTTAAAATTTCGAGTTCCAAATTTTCTATTTTCTTCCTTCCCTCCTATCCCACCCCCAATGAGAAGGCAAGCAATTTGATATAGGTTATAAACTGGTAGTCCAGTTTATGTGCCAATCCTCTAATCTGGAAAAAGCAGGTCCCTGGTCTCACTCATGTGAGTGTCTCCCTCTTAGTTGATCTTGGTGTGAGCCAAACCCCGTTACATTTAATCACAGATCTGACCATGTCATCCCCATACTCAATAAACTCTAATGGCCGCCTTTAGGTTAAAATAGAAATTGGTTTTTAAAGCTCTTTACAATCTGTCGCCAACCTATTTTTCCACCCTTGTATTACTCATTATTACCCTTTCTGCATTTGTTTTTTACTCAAACTGATCTTTTCTCTATTCTCACATAGTATCACTCTATCTCCTGTCTCCATGCCTTTTCTTCTAGGTCTCTCCTATGCCTGGAATGTACTCCCTTGGCACCTCCATCTTGTAGAATGCTTCACTTCCTTCTTGATTTAAACACTATTTTTCTTTCAACTGTTAATACCATCTCTCTCTATCTTATGTTTGACTACATTGGATTTATTTTGTATTCATTTTGCATATATGGGTATTTATTCATATATCTATATATGTTGTGTCTCCAGAGAGAATGTCAGCTCCTTCTAGCAAGAACTGTTTATTTTTTGTCTTTGGATCCCCAATGCCTTATACGATGTCTGGTACATAATAGGTGCTAAATAAATAAATTTGACTTGTTGGTAGTGAAACGTCATAGTCATAATTCCCAAATTGTTTTCCATAATGCTTGGACCACTTCACAGCTACCCCAACAGTGTACCTGCCAACAAGCATTTTTCACTTTAGTAAACATTTACTATGCATCTACTATGTATCAAGTATTATGCTACATTCTGGAATACAAAGACAAAGCTAAAAACATCCCTGCCCTCAAGGAGCTTACCTGCCTAGTGTTCTTTGTACATTACAAGTATTAGGAAGACAATGCATATTTATTTTGTATGAATGTATATGAATGAATATCAAAGTTCCAGTGGCCATCTTGAACGGCTCCAGAAAGTTTCAGTCCTCCCTGAATCCAACAGAGACCATGGAACATCTGGAGGCTGGGAGGAGGGGGAATGGATGTACTGAAGGCAGCTGAGAATTATAGGGCATTTCATCTTTCTAATTTTAGATGGAACCAAATTAATCATTTCAATTCAGGGCTCACTGATCTTTCCTAAGAGTGTATTAACCAGGAGATTTGGCTTCAGCTGCCTTCAGATGAGGGCAAGTTAAGTAATCATCTATATTCAGGAAAGGGAGAAAATGACATCTTGATTACAAAGGCTTTGTTGACTCCAGATTGTATTCTTTGGCAGTCCTTTGTGGAGATTTGGGGGGAGCCAGGACCTGAAGGCTACTGGTGACAGGAATTACAAATCGGGTGATGGGGGTCTGAGGGGCACTGGGGATATGCTGGCCTTTAAAACATGTCCTGTTCAGTAAAATCAGTGCCAAAGAGAGAATGGTTCCAATCGATTTAAATGTCACAGAGAATAACCTTTCCTTGTCACCAGTCTTCAGTTGTTTTAATGGAGGCAAATATCCCTGGTGCTCAGCTATTAAGCAGATCCAGACCTGGGCTTTAAGGAGCAGAGATTTAAGGTCATTAAAATGATCATTTAAAAGTGACAGAGAACTCTTAGGGGAGAAAACAAAAAGTAGTTAGGCTGCTACCGGGGTCAGGAGTCTGGAGGATCTCTCTGCCCAGGAGAAGCATTGCTTTCCAGGTTAGTCTTCTGTATGGGCAGAAAATTGCATTATGTTATGAGATATTATATACACTAAGCATTTATGATCACCTATTTGGGAAGGGAGAAAGGAGGAAGGAGTAGGTTTTAAGAAGCATCTTTTTAAAGCATGCATTATTGATGCTTCTAAAATATCACTATTTCTTTTCAAAGACCCACACCTTTATCTCCTATGGATTTCTTCAGTGTCATAAAGAAATAGAATTAAGTAAATCGAAGCAATGCATTTACTATGCATTACACATTGTACATGCCTAAGAGGCATGTTTTCCCAAAATACCTCAACGGATAATAGGCAAGGTATTTTGGGAAAATATGCCTCTTAGGTATAGGTGGTATATAATGCACAGCCAATGCGTTGCTTTGATTTGCTTAATTACATTTCAATTATAATTTTTTATAATTATAATTTAATTTTAAATTATACTTCCCTTCCCCCAATACCTTGCCTATTATCTGTTCAGGCCAGCAAGGTAGTACAATGGATAGAGCACTGGGTCTGGAATCAGGAAGACTCAACTTCCTGAGTTCAAGTCTGGCCTCATATACTTACTAGTTGTGTGACCCTGGATAAATCACTTAACCCTATTTGCCTCAGTTTCCTTATCTGTAAAATGATTTGGAGAAGGAAATGGCAAAACACTCGAGAATCTTTGCCAAGAAAATCCCAAATGGGGCCATGAAGAGTCCAACATGACTGAAACGACTGAACAACAGCTACAATGATCTCTTCAGAAATCAGGTTTTACAAAGAATAATTCAGAACACTGAGCTTGAAGCCGAAAGTCCTAGGTTGACATCTTAGCTGTACTTTCTCTGGGATCTTGGGTGTCACAGCCTCTCTAGACCTATTACTTCTTTTCTAGAATGATGGAGTAGAATGAAGTGATTTCTAAGATTCTAAAGTTCACCTCTAACATCCTATCTTGACTAAGACTTTCTTTAAGATACTCAATTAGGTGTCCACCATGGGTGCTCCTCCCCATTTAACTTCCCTCCCCAGTAACTGACTTTTGTGTACTCTCCTAGCCTCTCTATACCTCCTGAAAGATGCTGTATCCCTGGATCCCCTCTCTAGTACTAGGTGCATATACCACCCTGACACACTGAGCCAGGAAGAGGAATAAACCTCATTTCCAGACTCTCTTTTTGAAGCCATTACTTAATCTCTCAGTTTCCAAACAGGATGTTTGAGGGGGAGGGAGCAAGTGAGGGCAGGGATAAAGTGATTATATATTTTTTAACACAGCTCCTATAGCAATCCAACCACTATTGCCAATAAAAATAAAGTTCAAGTCAAAGACAACAAAAGCAAGAGTAATTGAGCGAATTTGTTTCAAATGACAGTGAATCAAGCAAAGTCTTTATTTAATACAATATGTGTAATCAAGGTCAAACTGGAGTCAACACAATGACCCTGTCATCATTAATCCGTGGAGGCTCATGTCATAGATGAGCCCTGTATTCATGGTTCTTGCTGAATTTGAACGTGAAGTGTATAAATTTGAAGTTAAAAAGTCTTGGTGCGGAAGCTAAAGGTACCACAATATCTATTAAAATTATCAGTTACTCATTTCAATAAATACGCTGATTTCAAACCCCTTCTTCCCAATTTAAAATAAGTTGAAATAACTCAAGAAGTTATAAATATTTGGATTTGCAAGGTGAATTTTATTGTCTTAAATTTTTATTGTTTTTAATTTTTAAAAAGTGAAATATTATCCTTTCATGTGGAATACATTTCGTTTCAGTAATGTGAAGAGAAAATTCAATGAAGATCTGTAATGTATTTTCAGCAAAGAAAGTGGTGGTGATTGTTGCCCTTCATTCTCTAAGAGGACCAAAATGATATCACTGTTTGTAAGTTTCGTGTGTCCGACTGTGGCTGCTCGGACCAATATGAACTTGGAATACTGTACCATAGATTGGACATAGAGAGTCCATGTGAATATTTGGGGTGGTTACTTCAAATGTGCATCCTACATTTCCTTTGTACTGTCTCAATTTTGCTTTGCTCATAGAGCATAGCACCTTTTTTGATGTGGGCTCACCATTCTGAGTAGTCCTGTGCCAGTGTCTCCCATGTTGCACAGTCAAATCCAAAGTTCTTGAGAGAGACCTTGAGAGTGTCCTTGTATCGTTTCTTCTGACCACCATGTGATCGCCTGCCCCATGTGAGTTCTCTATAAAATAGTCTTTTTAGCAAGCATACATTTTGCATTCAAACAACATGACCAGCCCATCAGAGTTGCGCTCCCTGAGGCATAGTTTGAATGCTTGACAGTTCAGCTCAAGCAAGGACTTCAGTGTCTGGTACCTTGTCTTGCCAGGTGATCCTCAGAATCTTCCTAAGACAGTTCAGATGGAAGCGATTCAGGTTCCTGGCATAGTGCTGGTAGATTGTCCATGTTCCACAGGTATACAACAGTGACGTCAGCACAAAGGCTCTGTTTGACTTCAATTTGGTAGTCAGTTTAACACCTCTTCTCTCCCAAACTTTTCTTCAGAGCCTCGCAAACACTGAGCTAGCTCTGGTAATGTGGGTGTACATCCCTGGGAAGTATGCTATCAAGGTAAGTGAACTTATCCACAGCATTCAAAACTTCTCCATTTGTTGTAACCCTTGGTTCCACATATGGATAGTGTGGTGGTGGTTGATGGAGCACCTGTGTTTTCTTGGTGTTAACTATTAGGCCAAAATTAGCACAGGCAGCAGAGAATTGATCCACACTTGGTTGTATCTCAGCTTCAGAGACTGCATTGAGTGCACAATCATCTGCAAACAGAAAACCATGCACCAACACTTCCTTTACTTTGGTCTTGGCTTGTAGCCTTTTCAAATGGAAGAACTTACCATCAGTACGGTAGTTGACCTTGATTCTGTGTTCATCCTCCTTGGAAATATTTGACAACATGGCTGAAAATATCATGCCAAAAAGCATGGGAGCAAACTCACAGCTCTGTTTCACTCCACTGATGACTGGGAAGGCATGAGAGCATTGTCCACTATCCAGAACCTGGGCAAGTATGCCATCATGAAATTGACTTAAAATACTGATGAACTTCTCTGGGCAACCAAATTTTGACATTATTTTCCATAAGCCCTCATGACTAGCAGTGTCAAAGGCCTTGGTCAGATCTACAAACATTGTGTACAGATACCTGTTCTGCTACTGACATTTCTCCTGGAGTTGTTGGGCAGCAAACACCATATTGACTGTTCCTTGGCCCTTTCTGAAGTCACACTGGCTCTCAGGTATATGACCATCTTCCAGATGAAGGATCAGCCTTTTAAGGAGGACTCTAGCAAGAATTTCTCCAGCAATGACTAAGAGAGAGACCCCCTGTGATTGTTGCAGGACCATCTATTCCCCTTACCTTTGTAGAGATGGACAATGGAGGCATCCTTGAACTCCCTGGGGGATAACCTCCTCTTGCCATATAACCTGGAAAATTTCAGTCACCTTTTCTATGAGCAATGGTCCCCCTACCCTGTAAATCTCAGCTGGAATAGAATCAGCACCAGGTGCTTTGCCACATGAAAGGAGCCTAATGACCCTCAAAACCTCTTCTTCAGTTGGAAGCTGTCACCTAGCAAAGACAGTAGAGGCAGTTTAAGTACCAAAAATATAGATACAGAAAGTAGGATGTCTAAATACAGACAAAATGATTCACTACATTTATCACTGGGATTCGCAATTAGCTATTGAAGGAGAACAAAGTTTAATGTGTTCGCTCTGTATGACTGCTTCAGATGACATGAAATATAATAAATTAAAATCACTTCTTGAAAGAATATGTGCAAAATATGATGACAAAACAAGCATTTTATCAGAGAATATAAAATACTTTAAATAAAAAATACAAACTAAAAAATGTCTGTCCTATGATATCAAAGGGATTGGTTATATCCTATAAAGTTGGCTACAGTAATTGCTAGATATAAAAAAATTATTAAATAAGAGAAATATTGGTACTATCTGAAAGCTATTTATTGACATGATTGAAATGATTTTTGGTGAGTCACATATAAGATGCTTTAAAAAGTTACATGTGCATAATAGGAAGGAGAATTACCAACATGTTCTTTGTGATCACTTAATTGAAAAAGCTAATATTTTCCTATTTTGCTTTGCAGATGAATAAAGCAAGGGATGTAGTTAAAGATGCTCATGCAATTGCATATATATATATATATATATATGTGTATATATATATATATATAGTGTTTTGTTGCTATTGATGTTAAGAGATATGTGATACTTTGTAAACCTATTGATGGCAATGCTACTTTAAGAAAAAATGGAATTGAATTTATTGGACTGAGCTGACAGAACTTAATGTGAGGATGAAATACAAGTTTACATGTATTAGTTAAAAATATGATCCCTCATGTGTACAAAAACATTTATAGCAGCTCTTTTTGTGGTATCCAAGAACTGGAAATTGAGGAGATGCCCATTAGCTGGGGACTGACTGAACAAGTTATGGTTTATGAATGTAATGGAATACTACTGTGCTATAAGAAATGATGAACAGGAAGACTTCAGAGAGGCCTGGAAGGACTGGTATGAACTGATGCTGAGTGAAATGAGCAGAACCAGGAGAACATTGTACACAGTAACAAGTATGTGTAAGAGGAATTTTTCTGGTAGACTTAGCCCTTCATAGCAATGCAAGGACCTAAAACATTCCCAAAGGACTCTTGAGGCAAAATGCCATCCATATCTGGAGAAAGAACTATGGAATTGGAATGCAGAATGAAGCAGAATATTTTCTCTTGTGTTATGTTTTGTTCTGGTTTTTTCTTATGGTTTCCTCCATTCATTTTAATTCCTCTATGCAACATTACTAATGTGAAAATGTGCTTAATATGAATGTATGTATAGAAACCATATAAGATTGCATACTGTCTTGAGGAGAAAATCTAAGACCTATGGAAATGATTGTAGAAAACCAAAAACAAATTAATTAAAAAAATAAAATGTAGTTACTTCATAAACTTTGCACATTACATACTTTGTAGACATCTGTTACTTGTCTCAAGAAAAATGGGTGAAGAGCTACATAATGTTTTAAAAAATTATTACAAGAGTAATGAACTTTGTAAAAATAGTCCTTAAAAAGGGGAAGTGCTGCGCTTGCGCCGGGGTCTGGGACAGGGCGTGTTTACTCCTGTGGGCTCCCGGCTTAATCGTGCGGCACCCCCAATGCTGCGGCTGTGCACAACCATGTCCACGTCTTTGAAGAAGCTGATGAAGGAGAGCCGGGAGAAGAACCAGCCCGAGGTGGACATGTGTGACCGCGGCATCTCCAACATGCTGGATGTCCACGGCCTGTTTACTTTGTGCCACATTACACAACTGGTGCTCAGTCACAACAGACTAACAACTGTGCTTCCAAACGTGGAAGAACTGAAGAATCTGGAAGTGCTGAACTTTTTCAATAACCAAACTGAAGAGCTGTCCACACAGATCAGCAGCCTCCAGAAACTCAAACACCTGAACCTCGGTATGAACAGGCTAAATACTTTGCCCCGAGGATTTGGCTCTTTACCTGCCTGGAGGTCCTTGACTTGACTTACAACAACTTGAATGAAAAATCTCTCCCTGGAAACTTCTTCTATCTTACCACCCTACGTGCACTTTATCTCAGTGACAACGATTTTGAAATCCTGCCACCAGATATTGGGAAGCTCACAAAGCCTTAGGGATAATGACCTGATCTCACTGCCAAAAGAAATTGGGGAACTTACACAGCTGAAGGAACTACACATCCAGGGGAACCGTCTGACTGTCCTTCCTCCTGAACTCGGAAACTTGGATTTAACTGGTCAGAAGCAAGTCTTCAAAGCAGAGAATAATCCCTGGGTTACCCCAATTGCTGACTAGTTCCAAATCGGAGTGTCCCATGTCTTTGAATATCCGTTCTGAAACATACAAGTACTTCTATGGCAGACACATGCAGGCAAACCCAGAGCCTCCAAAAAAAAAAAATCACAACAAATCAGAGAAGATCAGTCGGAAACCCTTGACAGCCAAGAACAAATAAGGAGTTAGCGTGGACGGCGGCTTTTTCGTTTCTCTCTCTCTCTCTCTCTCTCTCTCTCTCTCTCACACACACACACACACACACACACACACACACACACACACACACACACTTCATGCATTCTGTTTTTAGTTCTGTAACCTCTAGCTACCCCCATTCCCTTGGCATTTTAGTCCTTTGGGAAGAAGCTAGATTTTTGCAGATACCTGTTTATGTGTTGTCCTATTAGAGATCTATTTTGAAAGCAAATTCTGAAGAAGACTCTGCTTTTAAATCCTTCAATAAGAATCATGAAGTTCCATATTATCAAGAAAAATTAAAGACATATAACCATTTACTATAGCTTAACACTGCTCATTCTTCTATTTCTGTGTACATTAACACGTGTATAATGGCTTTTATTCTGTTAAGTCATACATATATACCCCTTTGTGTTTTCATCTATGTCCTTGTATCACCAAGATATTATGTTCATTTTACTTATAAATGATTTTAATAAAATATTTTATTCATAAAAAAGGGAAAACTCTTTGTGAAACTGTGTGAAGATATGGGACAAAATATGGATATGCTTATATCATTGAGAGACATGATGTCTCTCTCCTGCCAGTACACTTCAAAGGTTGTTTGAGTTAAATGAAGAAATTTCTGTTTTTGTCATGATAACAAAAAGTTGAAACAAACTAAGTTTGCAATGCAAATTTGCTGCTGAAGCTTGCACATTTGATGGATATTTTTGAAAAGCAATATTCTTGATGAGTCAATGCAAGGTCTTCAAATTCATATTCTGATTTAGAAGAAGAAAATGTTTGAATTTGCGAAGATGGAGAAGGAATTTCCTATTGTTCATAACTGAAGTGTGCTAGGAGAAGATTATACAATCATAGAGGTGGGGTTAGAGAGAATGGATTTCTCCCAAATCTCACTCTTATTTTGTGTGTTCAATATGTCTTTTTTTTCCAGTTGTTTGTGAGTTTTTTTAATGCCCAACTACATGGTAAATTTTTGTAAGGTGTCATGCGCAGGTGGAAAAGTGTATACTCCTTTCTACTACCATTTAATAATAAACAAAGAACGCTCATGTTTAAATTTCTAGAATTCTCTTCAGGCCCTTAGCTTCTTCCTCATGTGTATGTGTTTTTTGGGTGGATGTATCTAAAAGAGTACACTGAATTCTCCAATTATTTCTTTCTGTAATTCATTTAACTTTTCCTTTAAGTATTTAGATTCTATGCCATTTGGCACATATATGTTAAGCTTTACACTAATTCATTTTCTATGGGGTGGCAATGGTGGAAGTGGGAGAAGATATATAGCAACAAAAGAAAGAAAGAAATAGAGGAAAAAGGAAAAAAGGTCAGTGATAAATCTTGTTTAAAAATGTAGAGAAGAAGATAGAAGGAAAGTCAGACAGAAGAGTGGACAAACAGGATAACTTTGAATGCTACTGGCTGAATTTATTATATACTTAAAAGGAAAAACAAGCTGTATATGATTCTATTTGATATTTGTTAACTTCAAGATCAAAATAAAAATTTAAAAATTAAACAAAAAAGTAGAGTAGTATCTTTTATGCTTTAAATGAACTTAAAAAGGCAGGGGTGGCAATCATGGGTTCAGACATAGTCAATATTCAAAAAATAATTAACTATATTTTTACATAAATTGTTTGCAAAAATAGAGAAAAATTAATTCTACCACATTTCTTTCAGGAGGCAGATATGGTCCTGATGCCTAAACCAAGGAGAAACAAAATTGGAAAGGAAAGCTATAGATTAGTGTGTCTAATGGGGAAGGAAGGAAATAAGCATCTGTAAAGTACCTA
Source organism: Potorous gilbertii (assembly GCA_028658325.1). NCBI lineage: Eukaryota > Metazoa > Chordata > Mammalia > Diprotodontia > Potoroidae > Potorous > Potorous gilbertii. The sequence goes on along the minus strand of CM053769.1, from coordinate 35,270,202 downwards.
CTACGTCCTTGGCACTGTATTAAGCTCCTTTTTACAAATATTTTCTTATTTGTTCCTCACAACAATCCTGCTAAGATAGGTGCTGTTATTCCTATTTTACAGTTGAGGAAACTGGACAAACAGAGCTTAAGTGACTTGCCCAGGGTCACATAGCTAAGTGTCTGAGACCAGATTTCAATTTAAGTCTACCTGTTGCCAGGCCCCGTTCTCTGTCCACTGCACCACCAGCTTCTGCTAATGATTCCTATGAGGCTATTAAAGGGGTATAAATGGATCCAACCAATGTGGCCATTACTTACATCTTCCTGAAAGGATATGCCTCCCACATCTATGCTTCTATCATGGCACATTCTTAAGTGCTATAGTGTCTGAGGCCATGACCATGAGGAATGCTTATTGTTCCAATTCTTTACCATTATTAAAATGCACATTTAGGGCTTCCTTGAAGGAGGAAAGAAAAAGAGGATATGTCAGAAAACAGAGCCCTCAGTTTGGGTTTGGGAAAATAGAGGAACTCTTGTTGCTTGGAAGACGGTTCCATGATTTTTTGTGGCTCAGCAATTTTTCAGTCACGTCCTACATGAGACGATTTGGGGTTTTCTTGGTAAAGACCCTGGAGTAGTTTGCCATTTTCTTCTCCAGCTTATTGTACAGATGAGGAAACTGAGGCAAACAGGGTAAGTGACTTGCCCAGGGTCACATATCTAGCAAATATTTGAGACCAGATTTGAACTTAGGTCTTCCTGACTCTAGGCCCAGCACTGTATCCGCCATGCCAGTTAGCTACCCATGATTATTTGATTATAAATGTGTATGATTGCTGTGTATATGCATTGGGGGGTGAATGGTATATTAATCTGCTGATTACATAGGTAAATGTATAGAAAGATTAATTTTTAACCACTAGAATGAACGTCACATTGATTTAGCAGTTATTGAGGGCTTATTGAACAATATTGTGCTAGGTACTGGGAGAAATATAAGGTTTAGATAAGACGTGATTCTTAACCTCCTGCGGGAGTAATGGTGGTGGTGGGAAAAAAGTAGGGCAGCAAAATAAAGAAAGGAATGAAAAGAAAATGGGAAATGAAAGTCAGTGAGATGCTCTAGTCAATGGGAAAAGTGAAAAAACATTGGCATCAAACAACGTTAAATACTATATTGCTTCTAAACATTCCCTTCTCATTGGGATTTGGTGACAGTATTCTCTCCTAGTCCTGTTCCTATCTGACTACTTCTTATCAATCTTCTTTGCAGGGCCATTCTTCATGTCTCAGCCTTTATGTGTAATTGTACCATAGGGTCCTATTCTGGGCTCTCCTTAATTCTTTCTCTGCATTCTCTAGTAGTTTCATTAGTGGGTTCAATTATCATACCCATACCTAGGACTCTTAAATATATATATTCTGGGGGTCCCATTCCATGTCACCAACTGCCTACTGGACATCTGTACTTGAAGAGTCCATGGACATCTCAACTTTATGTAGAACATTACCTTTGTAGGTTGATTACACATGAGCCCTCTTTCTACCCTATACACATGGATCTGTATATTTCCAACTGTTTTCCAACCATCTGAATTCTAGTGTTCCTAATATCTTGTTAATCACTTTAATATCTGTAGCCAAACAGGATCATAGTACTCCCAAAGTCAAGGTTCCCTATGTCCTATCTCTACTATCTTTCTGCTATTATCAGAGTCAGGGGCTCTATTTTCAGGAACCAAGAGTTTTCTTTCTTACTTTTCTAAAATAGCTTTCTTTCAGCAAGTAGTCTACACAGCATATGTTGTTATTTATAAACTCTTGCAGTTTCATTTCCTAGCTAATAGCTTGCATTTACATAGTGCTTTAAGATTTACAAAGAATTTTAAAAATATTATGTCATTTGATCCTTAGAGTTCTGGGAAGCAGTTGATATTAGTGTCTCCATTTTACAGATGAGGAAACCAAGGCAGACAAGTGAAGGGACTTGACCAACATCACTGGTAAATGTCTAGGGATGCACTGGAACTGAGGTCTTTCTGACACCACGTCCACCATTCTATCTACGGTCCCATCTGAATGCATGTGTTTTCTGCTCTCAGTTTGATCCTGTTCTCCCCCAAGTCTCTCCTGACTTCCAGTGTTGCATCTCCAACCGCCTCTTGGACATCTCAGATAGATATTCTGTAGTCATCTTGAACTTTCTATTCCAAAACTGAAGTTATTTTCCCCCTCAAAACCTCCCCTCTTGCTAACTTCCCTGTTAATAACAAGGATACCACCATCCTCCTAGTCACCCAGATTTTCAACTTAGATACCATCCTCCACTCTTCACGTCCCCAGTCCTCATCTCCATAGTCAATCAGTTGTGAAGCCCTATTGATTCTAACTTTGCAACTATTCTTATATAAGACCCCCTTCTCTTATCTGATACGACCACCACTCTGGTGCAGGCTCTCATTTTCTCATATTCGAGACTATTGCAATAGCCTTCTAGTTGTTGCCCTGACTCGAGTCTCCCTACTCCAATCTGTCCTCCACTCAGCGGTGCAATTGATTTTCCTTAAGTCTGACCAAGGTCTGACCATGTTACTCCATCGACCCATTCAGTAACCTCTAGCAATGCCCTATTACTTCCTCCAGAATCAAATATAAATCTTTGGTTTGTCCTTTAAAAACATCTATAACCTGCCTCCTTCTTACCTTTTCAGGTTTCTTACACCTTACTGTTCTCCACATACTCTAAGATTCAGTGACATTGGTCTCCTGGTTGTTCTTGTACAGGACACTCTCATCTCCTTGCCCTGAGCATGTTCACTGCTATTCCCCATGCCTGAAAAGCTCTCCCTTCTTATCTTTGTTTTCTGGCTTGCTGTCTTCCTTTGGGCCAACTAGGTGGTGCAGTGGATAGAGCACCAGTGCAGGAGTCAGGAGGACCTGAGTTCAAATGTCACCTCAGACACTTGACACTCACTAGCTGTGTGACCTTGGGCAAGTCACTTAACCCCAATTGCC
>CM053769.1:35250937-35266703 GCA_028658325.1 Potorous gilbertii | reverse complement strand
TTTGAACCTCCTTTTCCATTTGGCTAATTCTGCTTTTGAAAACATTCTTCTCCTCATTGGCTTTTTGAACCTCTTTTGCCAATTGAGTTGGCCTATTTTTCAAGGTGTTATTTTCTTCAGCATTTTTTTGGGTCTCCTTTGGCAAGGTGGTAACCTGCTTTTCATGCTTTTCTTGCATCTCTCTCATTTCTCTTCCCAGTTTTTCCTCCACCTCTCTAACTTGATTTTCAAAATCCTTTTTGAGCTCTTCCATGACCTGGACCATTGAATATTTATTTTGGATATTTGGGATACAGAAGCCTTGACTTCTATGTCTTTCCCTGATGGTAAGCATTGTTCTTCCTCCTCTGAAAGAATGGGAGGACATATCTGTTCACCAAGAAAGTAACCTTCTCTGGTCTTATTTTTTTTGCCCTTTTCTGGGCATTTTCCCAGCCAATTACTTGACTTCTGAATTTCCTCTCTACACCCACCTTGCCTCCAGATTTGCCCAGCTAGTACTTGGAGGCTGAAATTCAAATGCTGCTTCCCAGCCTCAGGGCTTTCAGAGGGGACGGGGCTGCTATTCAGTGTGAGATTAAATTCAGGTGCTCAGGTGGGGTCAGGGCTGCCACATGGGGCTCAGTTCCCTCAGAGATCTTAAGTGGAGACCTTCAACAATGGATCCGAGCTCCTGCCTGCTCTGGGAGCCTGTGTCAGCTGCTGCCTCTGCTGCTGCCTCCCGAGGGGGCCTGAGTTATGGGGACACCCCACTCCCCTCTCAGCAAGCAGAAAAGACTCTCTCACTGACCTTTGATGCCTGTGGGTGGAGGGACCTGCTCTGCTACTGGAGATTCTGTCCCTGAAGGCTGCTTGGAGCTGCTTCTCTTGGTGCTGTGCAGCCAAGGCAGGGCTGTACTGTGCTCTGGGTCTGGTGCATGATGGACCTTTTGTGTCAGTTTTTCAGGTCTCTCTGGAACAGATATCTCCTCCACTCTGTTGCTGTGTGGCTTCTGCTGCTCCAGAATTTGGTGGGAGTTCTTCTTTACAGGTATTTTATGGGCTGTGGGTTAGGAGCTAGCATATGTGTATCTTTCTATTCTGCCATCTTAGCTCCTACCCCGAGGTTGACTTTAATGAGAAGGGGCTAGGCTCCCTATTCTCATACTCCTCAGTTTTTTAAAGTCCAACTCAGGCACTCTAGAAACGATTTTACATATAGCTTAAATTATGGCTCACACCTAGGGTTTCCTCCAAAAGAAATGGAATGTAAAATATGAATCAGGTATGTGATTGGTAATTTAATCTTATACTCAAAAAGAATGCTAAATAACAGAATACACAAACATGTGTCTGACAAATACAAACTGAAAATAGGATTCAGTAACAACATAATTACTGTTACAATCTATCAGGAGAATGATACTTATGTGCTCTCACATCACAGAACAGTTTGCTGGACTGCTAGAGGAATGTTTTACATTTCATCTCAACTCTGTACTCTCTAAACAACTCCTGATACATGTATTTTGGTAAATATTGGACCAGTCTTGGTCCAATCATCTTGTTGGTGTCTATAGCTCTGACATTGCTGATTGGATCTAGGAATGGTAAGTTTGAACATACTCCATGGGAAGGCCCCTATAGACAAATTTAGCTTTGTTATACTATATAGTTATGATCCTATATTGAGGAAAAGAAAAATATCAATTGATCATTAGGTGGTTAGATGGAATGTTCATAATGGCTGAGGAAATGAATTATTTTGTTTCTGTTTTCTCTCCCAAGAAGAATAATTGATAGACCGAAAAGAATACAGCAAAAATGAATAACAGGGAGGTGAAATACAGAACATATAAATAGATAGCAAGAGATCACACATAACTGTCTGATGAATTTAGGTCACTAATCCTAGAGGAAAAACATGCCAGGGGACTGAAAGAACTAGAAGATATAATTACAATAGCTCCTGCCCTCAAGAAACTTAATTCTGGTTAGGGTGGGGGGAATATAAAAGTATATGTAAGATATAAACAAAATAGATTCAAGATTACATATTTGATTAAGGCATTCATAGCTAGGGGTAGAAGAGGAGGGAATCAGGAAAAATCAGGTGAGATTTGATAATTCTAAGAAGATTATAAAAAGACAGAACGTGTTCCATGGTAGAATTAGAATCCAAAAAATCTTGACAAGCTAGAATGCTGGAAATAATTACCAAGATAAAATTTAATTGACATAATTGTACTACATTTCAGTCTAGAGCTGTAACTTGCAATTTTGGCACAAAAATCAGCTTCATAAGACATGTTAAGGTCAAATAGCATGAAATGTCCCCCTGAGTAAACTTTTAAAGACAAATTCAGTTAAGTGTGATGGGAAAAAGAACCTACTTCATGGTAAAGGAATACAAAGACCCTGGGTCACCTGCTTCCGTGGGCAGATATGGGTAGCAGTCATGGTTGGGGACAAGGGAAAATGAAGGAATGCCAAGCTGGAGAAACATTCAATTGAAAATGAGCAAATAGGCAGTTTTCTCTTTTTAACTAATTTACTTTTGCTAATTAGGAATTAAGTTTAGTTGTTTCTAAGCTACTAAAGGAATGTAAGTGTTGTCAGCCCTCTAAATTCTGGGACTTTTGAGGCAAAGCCTGGACCATTCTTTCATTGTTACAGTTCTACTAGGATTCAAAAAAAAATCAATTTTGTAAGAATTTGATATGGGACCTGTGGTTAAACATCAGTTCATCTGCAAATGATCAAGGAGTGTTAGTGGACTGAAAGTTCAATATACCTTAGGGAGGCAATATGGGACTCAAGGAAGATAATGTGATCTTAGACTACTATAAGAGAGGTATAAGGTCCAGAAAGAGAGAGATGTTGATCAATCACATAATACACTACCCTGGTTAGATCATCTGTGGAGAACTGTATTCATTTCAAGGTATTGCATTTTAGTAAGATCATTGAAAAGAATCATAGTGTCAGACAAGGGGTAATAGGAGGGCAAGGACTTTGAGGCTATTTAATAATCAATCAATCTCTGCATGGCATCTTGGGGAGGGGAGGGAGGTGAGAAATTTAAGATTCAAAAGTTTATGAAAGTGAATGTTGAAAACTATAAATAAATGAAGAAATAAATAAACAAGAAATGATAAGCAGGAAGACTTCAGGAGAACCTGGAAAGACTTATACTAACTGATGCTGAATGAAATGAGCAGAACCAGGAGAACCAGAAGAACATTGTACATAGCAACACATTGTGTGATGACTGACTAGCTCTTCTCAGCAATGCAAGGACCTAAGACATCTCAAAAGATTCACTATCCAGAGAAAGAATTTTGGAGTTTAAATGAAGATGGAAGTATACTATTTACTCTCCTTTTCTTTTGTTGTTTTGTTTTGTTTCTTCTTTCTCATGGTTCCTCTCATTAGTTCTAATTCTTCTTTACATCATGTCTAATGTGAAAATGTTTAATTATGAATGCATAAGTTGAACCTATCTCAGATTGCATGCCATCTTGGGAAGTGGGGGAGGAGAAAATTTAAAACTCAAAAATCTTATGGAAGTGAATGTTAAAAACTAAAAATAAGTAAATTAATAAAAATTATCTATCTTTATGGCCATATATATTTATATCCATATACCTCTACAAATTGATATACCAAGCTATCTATCTATATATCCACCTCTCTCTATTGATATATCAATATAATATATCCCTACATCTATATCTATATACAGATATATATCTACATTTATATGGATAAGTTGAAGGAACTGGAGATTTTTGATATGGAAAGGAGATCTATGGTGGTGGGAGGCATTATGGCTACTTTGAAATGTGGCATCTCCCTTTTCCCCCTCACTTGAAATCTTATATTGAAAAATGAAAGATCACTTTCTGTATCTGTTGTGGAAACAATTCTTGGTCAAGTACGAGTTGTACTAATGGCATCTGGATTTCCTTTTAATTCTGAGAGCACAGTATAGATATCAGAGCATAGGGCTTGGACTTAAGAGACTCACATTCCCTATAATTTCCCACTTGGCTGCTTTCCTGGGCTTCATGATCTCCAGAAACTCCTAAATCTGCAAATTAATTAATAAATACATTAATTAAAATTAATCAACTCTGAAACTCACACCTCCTCAGCAATCCCTGCCCTTGGGACCCTTTATTAGAGAGAATAGAGGGTGAGATATCTGGGAGCTTTTCCCAGATCTTGATTTCCGGAAACCCATAATTCTGCCACATGAAATCAAATCTGAAACTCACACCTCCTCAGACAACTTCCTACTCTGGCTGCAGGACCTCATCGTGCTCTATACCATATCCTTTCCCCCTCCCGCACCCCTGTCAGCTTCTTTTCATGTGTTGTATTCACCTATTAAATTGTGAACTCTTAGAAGGCAGGAACTATCTTATGCCTTTCTTTCTATCCTCAAATCTTAGAACAGTGCTTGGAAAATAGTAGGTGCTTAATAAATATTTATTATTTATTGACTGTCTCTTTGGAAGTGCAGCTTGGTGGCACAGGGGACAGAGCACTCCATGTGGAGTTAGGAAGACATCTCTTTGAGTTCAAATCTGACTTCTGCCACTTACTGATTGTGTGACCCTGGGCAAGTGACTTAGTCATGTTTGCCTCAGTTTCCTCATTTATAAAATAGAGAAGGACATGGCAAACCACTCCAGTATCTTTGCCAAGAAAACCCCAAACAGAATCAGACATGACTGAAACAATTGAAAAACAAATTTGAAGTAGTTCTAATGCTAGTGCCTTCCCTCTATAATTCTTTCCAATACAACCTGTCTTTATCTTGTTTGTACATAGTTGTTTGCGTGTTGTCTCCTCCATTAAACTGTGAAGTACTTAAGAGCAAGGATTATTTTTAGCCCTTAAAAAAATCCCCAGTGCCTAACATAGTGCCTGACACATAGTAGGTTCTTAAAAAATTCTTTTTGCTTGACTGATTAGTCACATAATGTCTCTTAACCTTGGATTCCTCCTCTATAAAATGACATATGATCACCAATATTCCTTTTATGACATTCATATTTTTTAATTCTGCTAAATGTTATGAATGCTCCAGGTCCTCAGACCTGCCAAATATAGTATTCAGAATAGGAGAATAAGAAGTTTAAATAAACCACACATTTATTGTCATGTCATTTTTCAATGTAGCTGACTCATTGTGACCCCTTTTGAGGTTTTCTTGGCAAAGGCACTGGAGTGGTTTGCTATTTATTCTCCAGGTCATTTTACAGATGTGGAAACTGAGGCATGTAGGGTTAAAGTGACCTGTCCAGTGTCACACAACTAGTGAGTGTCTAAGGTTGGTTCTGAAGTCTTTCTGACTCTAAACCTGTCTCTCTATCCATTGTGCTACCTACTTGCCTTCTTCTAACTCTTAGTACAATTTTAAGATCCCCCTAAAAGCAGACAGTGACTTTCTCCAGGAACTCAGTGTAAGATACTAGCCTCACCAGCATTCTCATCTTGAATTCTGGAATATCTCAGCTTTTGTTGCTGTTCGGTGGTGTCCAAATCTTCAAGACTTCATTTGGGGTTTCAAGAAAAACAAAAATAATGGAGTGGTTTGCCATTTTCTTCTCCAGCTCATTTTACAGGTGAGGAAACTGAGGCAAACAGGATTCAGTGACTTGCCCAGGGTCACATAGCTAGTAAGTATCTGAGGCCAGATTTAAACTCCAGTCTTCTTGGCTCCAGGCCTAGCACTCTATCCACTGTAAGTAAATCACCAACACAGGGGGTTGAGTCCCCTCCAAATATATAAAATCAGAGAAGTTAGGCTAGATCAGGATCTGGGCTTCATATGGTATGTGTGGGTAGGTCTGAAGGTCTTCAACTGCTCTTTAGTTCTCTGTGAGAAGTAACCATCAGGAAAACCCTGAGGATGCATAATCCATGAGCAGTAATCTAGCATCCTGGCTCTTCCCTTGTTCTGTCCTATATGGTATCATCTGGCTCAGCTATGAAACGGTCATTGGAGAAAATAGGAAGCTACAACCCTCTATTTTGAGCTAGTCTCTAGGGATTGTCTGAGAGAATGGTTTATGAGTATTCTCAACATTAGTTGGCTAACTGCTGTTTTCTTAGATGCCTCACTCTCACTCTCCTATTTAGAATTGCATGTAGGGTTAAATGCTTCCAATTCTAACCCGAGGTACCTCCGAGTCTAACCTTGATCTGATTCTATCTGATTCTACTTATCTCTATTAATTTGCCTTCAGGGCTTTGTTGTTGTCAGTTCTTAACTGTTTCATTATGTTCTCACAAGCCAGTGGGTCGGGCTTAATGCCTCTGAAGGGATCCACCTTTGTGCTGTGGCTGAGGGGGAGGGACAGCTAGGTGATGCAGTGGATAGAGCACCAGTGCAGGAGTCAGGAGAACCTGAGTTCAAATCTCACTTCAGACACTTGACACTCACTAGCTGTGTGACCTTGGGCAAGTCACTTAATCCCAATTTGCCTCATCCTGGGTCATCTCCAGTCATCCTGATGAATATCTGGTCACTGGATTCAGATGGCTCTGGAGGAGAAGTGAGGCTGGTGACCTGCACAGTCAAGTGCAAGTCATGTCATCATTTCTCTGATGGCATGGTCTTCTTTGGGCAATGAAGGATGAACACACATGACTGAGGAGTATTGACAGAAGTTTCCCTCTGTTTAAAGCTACCTTTTATTCCCTCTACTTGGGATTTATGGGGTGTTCAGGGAGGACTAGCACCTCTGGTGTGAAGGCTTGCTAATCCTCCTTTTGTGTTCACCTGTCAGCCAACTCTCTCACCTGTGGCTCCAAGAAGCTGTACTATGTGCAGTGGCCATACCCTGGTAAAGCATTTCAGCAGACAGTCTATACCAAGGCTGAGGGTAATCGACAGGTGTCAAACCTGTCATTAAGTTGGGGGTGTGTGTGTCTACTCCAAGCTTGTGAAGACTTAACCCAGCACAATGAGCAGATGAGACCAATTTGTTCTAGAGTCCATGAAGGTGACTGAAGCAGATGCTGTGAACATTTAGAGCTGGGTCGGACATTGAAGATATAGAGGTCATCCACTACAGTGTGGGCCATCACTAATTGTCTTGACTTTTATCTTGCCAGTAGACTTCAATGACTCTGGAAGACAGAGAGACTTTGTGTAATTCTGTCTCATTTAAATCCAGTTCACATGAAAGTCAAGATATCACCCTGTTATACCACTGGTACTCTCTGAAAGATGAATGAACGACATCCCATCTACTTAAAGCTATCTTCTCTAACTTTTAAAAAAATATTTATTTTTAGTTTTCAACATTCACTTTTATAAGATTTTGAGTTCTAAATTTTTCTACTTCCTTCATCTCTCCCTCTCCAAGATGGCATACAATCCTATATAGGCTATATGTGCACAATCACACTAAACGTATTCCCACATTAGTTACATTGTGAAAGTGGAAGCAGAACAAAAGGGAAAAAGCACAAGAAAGAAAAATATTTTTAAAAAGGGAGAAAATAGTATGCTTCGATGTGCATTCAGACTCCATAGCTTTTTCTGTGGATGTGGATAGTGTTTTCCATCATGAGTCTTTTGGAATTGTCTTAGATCACTGCATTGCTGAGAGCAGCTAAGTCTATCAAAGCTGGTCATCACACAATGTTGTTACTGCGTACAGTGTTCTGGTTCTGCTGCCTTCACTCAGCATCAGTTCATGTAAGTCTTTTCAGGTTTTTCTGAAATCTGCCTGCCCATCATTTCTTATAGCACAATAGTATTGCATTATATTCATATACCACAACTTGTTCAGCCATTTTCTAATTGATGGGCATCCCCCTCAATTTCCAATTCTTTGCTATCACAAAAAGGGCTGCTATAAATTCTCTACCTTTTGTTGCTGCCGTTACCATTCTCATGGCTTTATTCTTCGGCTTAAAGCACTTTGTTTCTGAGTATACACTGCTAAACACATTTTCCTTCAGATGAAACTGACCCTTATCAGTTGTCAACACTCTAGCATGAATTTGTTCATCAGAAAAATTTGTGCTAATTTATCACTTACCAAGTCCCTCAGAGAATGAGGCTAAAGGCAAAAAAGTTTTTGTTTGTGGATAGAGGTGCACTGGTAATTGCTTGTGGAAGATAGACTTGGGCAAGTTATCCTGGTCAGTCCAGAGAAAAAGTGAGACCACTCCATAGCCTATCAAATGAGATAATGTGTATGAAAGTTTTAACACCTTAACGTGTAAGCATCAGTTTTTGGCTTGGTGGTAGAAGTAGTGGTGATGGTAGGGTTAAGAACATACTTTGCCAGTACTGTCCTGCCTAGAGAAGGCTCCCACAACATCACAGAATTATAGGATAGAGAGCAGCTGTTAAGTCTAACACACAAACAAGAAACAATCTTCCCTACAACACAGAGATCATTTAGCCTTGCTTGAAGCTGTCCAATGAGAAGAAACTCACAGCCTTCTTCGGCAGCCCATTCCAATGTTGGAAACCACTTTTTTAGAAGTTTTGCCTTATATCAAATATAAATCCTCTATATCAGCCATCTTCCTTAGCTACATTCAAGTTTCTTTAATGGCAGGCAATGTCTTCTATTTCTATTTTATCCCTCTCTGTGGGGCCCTAGTGTAATGAAATATTTCTGGCATATTTTGAGAGGCAGCATCATATAACGGTAGGAAAAAGTCAGGCATACATTTTATTCACTCTTACCTAGCTACAGTGAATCACTTTCATATAGAGCAGAGAGTGCTTGGCATTATTTCTCTTTTGGGAAAAGAAGTAAGACTGCTGAACCACAAAGAACATTCTGGGAGGAAGTTGAGGGCAAGTTTAGGAGGAAGGGATGGAGAGTGTTTATCCTGGACAAAGATCCCAGATTGTGGGGTCAGATTTGAATTCTGAAGAGATTCATTCCTAGTTTAGATTCAGAAGTTTAGCATCAGCCAAATATGCTGGTTGTACTTCTACATGAAAACTAGTCTTTGTCTCATAAGCTCAATCAGTTGACAGTTGAGCACTCTGTTTTTTGTACATGTTGCATGTCTTAAATTTGATTTTGCCCTTGTAATAAACCCTTGTAAAAAATCTGTTGTGACTTGAATCTTGAAAAGGGGAAGAAAGGTTAATATTTGCCCCAGCTAGTAGGCATGGAATTTACAGGATCCTGCAGGGTTCCTAGCTAGGTCAGGAAACCTCATCTTTGTGAGTTCAAATTTGACTTCAGATACTTACTAGTTATGTGACCCTGTGCAAATCACTTAACCTTGTTGTCTCAGTTTCTTCATCCATAAAATGAACTAGAGAAGGAAATGGAAAGCCATTCCAGTATTTTTGTCAAGAAAACTCCAAATGGGGTCACAAAGAATTGGACATACTGAAAAACAAGTGAACACAGTGCTCCTCCACCCATAGGACATTCAGATAAGGAAGCTGACAAAATGTGTGATAGTTAAATGACTATTTGTCCACGAAAATCAAAACTGGTGACAATTTAGACTTCAAAATTAAACACATGTATATCTTTAGAGTTTCATTATTCTAGTATTTGTCTGTTATCCAAGTGTAGAAAACTGTGTATGAAAAGTTGCTTTGGGACATTTAGGCTATATTATTAGGATACAGAATTTTTTGGCTAGAGATTAGCAACACAATCTGTGAGTTCCTTTTGAGAACTCAATATTGTAACTTATGTTGTTTGCAGATAGCCAGGCAGCTACACCTCATGGACAGTCGCTAACATCAGGAGTCTGTCAATTGTCTGCCAAAGTCCTCTCTACCCTTACTATAGTTAATTCAAGCATTGTGAGATTTCAGAATTGATTTTCTTTCACTTTTTGCGTTTCTCTTCTCCTCTCTTGAACGCATATTACCTAAAAACAGTTGCAGAGTGTCAGACTAAAAGGAAGATGTGGAGAATAAGTGTAGGCTATTCCCTATGGGGCCAATACAACATGTATCTTAAAGACAGATTTCCCCCTTTTTTGAGAGTTACTTTATTTCTGCCCAAACTCTCTAAGTCTTTCCTGATTACCTTATCCCTCCTTTCCACCCCACAGTTTTTCCCTCTCCTTTCCTAAACTGCCTTGAATTTATTTATATGGATGGACTTCTTGTCTTCCCCAGATAGACTATAAACTCCTTGGAGATAGGGACCATTTTTGCTTTTATCTTGTGTTTGCATTGTCCCATAGGTTCTTAATAAATACTTGTTTGATTGATGGATTGTTTGATAACTGAGAGCTGGTAGGAGCCACCCTAATTTGCTTTGTTATGGTTCGGTCTTTGAGTTGCGTCTGACTCTTTGTGACTTTTCATAGCCCCCTTTGGGGTTTCCTTGGCAAAGATTCTGCAGTAGTCTGCAATTGCTTTCTCCAGTTCATTTTATAGATTAAGAAAATGAGGCCAACAGGGTAAAGTGAAATGTCCAGGGTCACACAGCTAGTAAGTGTTTGAGGCTGGATTTGAACTCAGGTGTTCCTGACTCCGTACCACCTAGTTACCCCATTTTCCTTGTTAGGTGTGGAATGAGTTCATTAAAGCCTATATAGTTTGGGGACTCTTCTTCCTTCGCTAGCCCTCCAGTCATATGGTTATTTAGCTTTATTTTGACTGGGAGCTCACTCCCTTCTAAGTCAATCCATTCTAATATTGGACAACTCAATTTGTCATTTCAGACAATGATCAACGATAGTCTATTCATCAGAATGCTCCCATTAATATGGGTCTTGGGGGTAGAGGGAAGGGTAAGAGAAGCATTTATTAAGTGCTTACTATGTATCAAGCAGAATGCTAAGCATTTTACAAATTTTATCTCATTTAATAATGAGAACTAGTGATGGAGCAATTTTCTTGGAAGAAAATTTAGTTCTAAAATCACTTTCTCTAAATATTTTGGTATACAGTTTCCCAATTCTTTTCATAATATGTGGAGATTGTGAGCTTATGAGAGGAAGAGTAACTTTCATGAAGAGGAACCTATACTCAATGTAAAGAATTTTCTGATAATGAGATTATGCTATGGGAAGTCAAAGGCTTGTGACACCCTGTATCCTAATAAGTTAATAACCATTTATTGAGAATCTATTGTGTGCAGAGCAATGTATATACTAGATATTATGGAAGGATGCAAAAAATGCAAAATGTCAGCCCTACATTTAAGGGGCTGACAATCTTGCTGGAACAAAAATTAATTTCAAACAATTTCAGCCCACTATGCATTTCTTCAACAATTTCTGGACTACCTGTACCTTTGATTCTCTAGACTCTGTGGTATTCCATGATTTGCCACCATACAGCATCACTGGGAGAACATTAAAAATATAGATGCAAGGTTAAGATCCCTGATCTATAGGGAATCCCTCTTCTGTTTGGACTCTGTTCAAGACATCTTGTATGAGAGTGGAAAACATTTATGGTGAGCAACAGCTTATTTTATACTTCCTTTGCCATTAGTAATCAGAAGGTCATTGTATAGAATTAACTCTGTGGTTGTATTTGCCAAGGAATCTTGAATGATCTTAACTTACATATAAGAAACTTCTTGTTAGAGGAGAGTCTTTGAGGTTGCTCTACTGAATTAAAGGATTTATTATTATTATTTGGTAATCAACAAAACAATAAACAGAAATATCACATACTTTCTATCACTGGTATTGACTATAAAGATGCAATCCGTAATGGACAATAGTATACAAAAGCTTGTTTCTTCTCATCTCCTATGATATTTTCAATATTCATGAAAATCATTCTTTTAAAGATTTTATAAATATGTGAAAGTAAACATACAAGTTGGTAGTAACTGATATTTTCTCAATTGCCTTTTTTGGGATGTTAACTTTGTCTATTATTTTGTCCCATTCTTTTGGGAGCTTTCTTCATTCAGATATTTTGTAAAACAATCCTTTAATGTTTAACACTTGCCCAGATTCCCTTTCAGCAGAGTGGATTAAGCAGACATCAAGGTGAGTATGAGACTTGCCTAGAACATGGTCCTTCTTATTGAAAATATTGGAAGCAAGAAGCTTCTCTATAACCATGTACCCAGACGAGCTGCACCTGGCAATGGTTAGCAGTAACCACAAGAGTTGAGCATCATTCATGCAATACCTGGAGGAAGCAATGATTACCAGATACCATATGTCTGGTGTCGACTATAATACATGGTTCACAAGACTAGTGGGAGTAAGGTGATGAGATCACTAGAAGATATTGACAGTCATCATCAGGGGCATAAGTTGTTCTACATATATGTCTTAGTCACAAGTTCCCTATGTATGTGCTCCTTCATGTATATATCCTGGTTAGATGTGATCTTTACCCATGTGCATTTCTCCTGGCTACACATATGTGTGTTGCCTCTTCCCCCTGGTTACATGTGTAATTGTAGAAGATTGTGCTCCAGATGTTTTTTGTCGAAATATTTTATTGCTATTTTCTTACCATACTATTTAATGTTGACTCTATCTCAGTGTCCTCATCTATAGAATGAGGGGATTGGATTAGATAGCTCCTAATGTCTTTCCCAGTCCCAAGTATGGTATCCCACAATCTCTATGAGTAGGGGCAGGATAGTGGCTAGCCATGTCACTGTTAATTTGTCACATAGACAGAGTGCACATGCTAGGAAAGCTGAGGGCTTACAAAATATACACTCTTTATCTTAGAGTTCCTTATTGAGGGTATAAACCCCCCAAGAAAAATGAGAAGGATCAAGAGAACTGGTGACAGGTAATTTCATGAAAGTTCATTGCATAAGGTGAGGTTCCTTTCTTCCTATTGAAGTCAGTAACTGATGGGTTTTTCCAACATAGGCTGGATAAATCCACATGATAGCTACTATGGAAAGTATACTAGGACCACAATCAGGAGACTTAGGTTAAAGAAGCAGCTCTGAAACTTTCTAACTGTGCGACATTGGGCAAATAACTGTATCTTAAGTCTCAGTTTTCTCATCTGCAAATGGGGATTATATTTGCACTTTGTACCTTACAGGATTATTGCAAGGAAAGGATTTTTTAAACTGGAAAACACCACATGATATTAGTCATTCTAAGTATTACTAGGGAGTTTCCACAGACAAAGAAGATAACATGTCTCTTGAGTTATAGGAGATATCTGGATATTGAAGGATGGAAGTCCCATAGATAGTTTTGAAAATGCCAGTTGACGATCAGATATACAACCTAAATTCTGCTAATCTGTTTCAAACAACCATCTCTATATTGTCTTGGAGTTAATGCAAATGGTTTTAGATTTTGTGGGTTCTGATTAGTAAAGCATTCAAACTTTAAATCAGTAAAATTACATATATTGTCATTCAATCTGAGATAATAGGGAAAAAAGAGATGGGAGCTGAATTATCAGGAGAAAAATTTCAGGCAATATATTAAAATCACAAGTTATCATGAACAGGAAAATCTCACATTGCAAAGCTGCTCAGAAAGGAAGCTCTGCCTGGAGTTTCAAGTCCTGAACTTTTAAGAGAAAAGGGCACACAGAGACAGTATCCATGAATCAAATTCAGGCATGCAGAGAAAGCTTGGGGAAAGGAAACATAGCAACCAGTTCAAAATCAAGGTCATCTATATTTATTGGACATGATTTTCTAAAGAATTTTCCTAAGAAAAACTAAATTATTCCTTTTGCTTGTCCTTCAAATATCCTTGAAGAATCATTTGAAGAGAGAGGCTTTGTAGGTCCCCCACTCACTGAAATAGAGACCTTAGAGTAGAAAAAAAAAATCTTTCTCTTTCTCTTTTATGTGACTTTTTAAAAAAATGAAAATTTTAATAGGAAAGGTATATGTAAAGTTTAAAAAATACTTATTTTGCTTAATATACAATAATCATCTATTTCTTATCACTGCATATACTTTTAACTTAAAATTAATTTTTTAAAAATTCTCCTTCTGGTTGTGCTTCAATTTCTCTGGAATTTACCTCTATGCTTCAGGTACTTTCTCATCCTGAGATTTTCTTCAGCATCTGGGGTTGTTGCACTCAGAAACATTCCTGCAGCATCCCAGTTCCCTTGTTCCATTAGCGAGTTCCTGCCAGGGTCTTTACTTTGAGGATGGGTCCAGGTGTGTCATGCTTCCTTCCCCTCCTGCTGTGCTTATGACTCTCTGGACTTTGCCATCATCTTCCTCCAGTCCATCTGCTTTTCAGCCCTCTTTAATGTGTTACCTTACCCTATTTAAATATAAGCTTCATGAGTATATGGGTTGATTTTTGTTTGTTTTTTGTTATTTTTGTTTGTATTTGAATATCCAGCACTTAACATCATGCCTATCAGTGCTTAATAGATGCTCCTTGTTTGACTGTCATTTAAATTTGGGTTTTGTTTTTTTTTTTAAATTTTTAAAACAACCTATCTTTTATTTAACTGCAACTCTATTCTTTCTTGTGGTTTCATTGATATCAAGAATGTCAAGATTAATATGATCAAGTATCTCCAGCAACAAATCCATTTGTTAGTCACTAGACAAGGATTTCACCTTTAGACTACCAAGTGTCAAATTAAAGTTTATTGATGGTCTAAAAATGATATGATTCCTCTGCTCCTTCCTCCATTACTCTGCTATCATTGCTGCAGAAGTGGCATAGACCACACAGGACTTGAGGGAGTTTTAAATTTTTCTTTGTTTCATGGGTTGCCATGGGCAAAACATTTATCACCAAATGGCTAGCCTACCGGTGATGTTCTTTTTTGTGAGTAGTGAGGCTGGTCTTGGAAAGCAGACTGCATTCCTAGAGCCATACTTGAATCCTCTTTTAACATCGTAAAACCAGAACTTCGGCTCTGTTGGTGGAGCTATTGAGAATCTAGGGTCACTTCCACACCAGGATGAAGCATCCAAGTAGGACTCATTCCTTGGAGAATAAAAAAAAGGAACTGGCAGAGTAGATTTATTATATACTCTAAAATTACAATATGTCACAGGACATTTGGTCTTCTTAACTCTGCGGGATGGCTTCTTACGCCATCATTCAACTGAAACTCTCCAAAGTTACCAATGATTATTTTAAAATTTATTTATTTATTTTTAGTTTTCAACATTAATTTTCACAAGATTTTGAGTTTCAAATTTTCTACCCATCTCTCCCCTCCCCCACCCCAAGACACAATATATTCTGATTACCCCTTCCCCCAATCTGCTCTCTCTTCTATCATACCCCTTCTTTCCCTTGTTCCCATCTTCTCTCTTTTCTTGTAGGGTAAGATAGATTTCTATACCCCATTACCTGTATTTCTCATTTCCTAGTTGTATGCAAAAACAATTTTCAAAATTCGTTCCTAAAACTTTGAGTTCCAACTCCTCTTCATTCCTCCCTCCCCATCCATCCCCACTGAGAAGGCAAGCAATTCAATACAGGCTATACCTGTGTAGTTATGCAAAACACTTCTATAATAGTCATGTTGTGACAGACTAATTGTATTTCCCTCCATCCTATCCTGTCCCCTATTTATTCTGTTCTCTCTTTTGACCTTGTCCCTCCCCAAAAGTATTTGCTTCTAATTACTACCTTCTCCCATTTGCCTTCCCTTCTATCATTCCTCCTCCACATCCCACTTAACCCCTTCTCCCCTACTTTCCTGTAGTGTATGATTGATTTTCATACAAAATTGAGTGTGCATGTTATTCCCTCCTTAAGCCAAATGTGATGAGGGTAAGCTTCACTTTTCCTCTCTCACTTCCCTCCTCTTCTGCTCCATCTCTTTTATGAGAAATAATTTGCCCCATTCCATTTCTCCCTTTCTCCTCCCAATATA
>CM053769.1:35207167-35250437 GCA_028658325.1 Potorous gilbertii | reverse complement strand
AAGTTTCAAGAGTTACAAATATTGTCTTGCCATGTAGGAATGTAAACAGTTCAACTTTAGTAAGCCCCTTATGATTTCTCTTTCCTGTTTACCTTTTCATGCTTTTATATCTTCTTGTGTTTGAAAGTCAAATTTTCTATTCAGCTCTTGTCTTTCCATCAAGAATGCTTGAAAGTCCTCTATTTCATTGAATGACCATTTTTTCCCCTGAAGTATTATACTTAGTTTTGCTGAGTAGGTGATTCTTTGTTTTAATCCTAGTTCCTTTGACTTCTGGAATAACATATTCCAAGGCCTTTGGTCCCTTATTGTAGAAGCTGCTAGATCTTGTGTTATCCTGATTGTATTTCCACAATACTAGGATTGTTTCTTTCTGGCTGCTTGCAATATTTTCTCCTTGACCTGGGAACTCTGGAATTTGGCTACAATATTCCTAGAAGTTTATCTTTTTGCATCTCTTTCAGGAGGTGATCAGTGGATTCTTTCAATATTTATTTTACCCTCTGGTTTTAAAATGTCAAGGCAGTTTTCCTTGATGATTTCATGAAAGATGATGTCTAGGCTCTTTTTTTTTGATCATGGCTTTCAGGTAGTCTTATTATTTTTAAATTATCTCTCCTGGATCTATTTTCCAGGTCAGTTGTTTTTCCAATGAGATATTTCAATGTGTCTTCTACTTTTTCATTCTTTTGGTTTTTTTGTAATTTCTTGGTTTCTCATAAAGTCATTAGCTTCCATCTGCTCCATTCTACTTTTTAAAGAACTATTTTCCTCAGTGAGTTTTTGAACCTCCTTTTCTGTTTGACTAATTCTGCTTTTTAAAGCATCTTCTCCCCATTGGCTTTTAGGACCTCTTTTGTCATTTGGATTAGTCTATTTTTAAAGGTGTTATTTCTTTCAGCATTTTTTTGGGTCTCTTTTAGCAAGCTGTTGGCTTGCTTTTAATGATTTTCTTTCATCACTCTCATTTCTCTTCCCAATTTTTCCTCCATCTCTCTGACTTGATTTTCAAAATCCCTTTTGGGCTCTTCCATGGCCCAAGACCACTGCATATTTTTTTTGGAGATTTTGGATGTAGAAGTCTTGACTTTTTTGTCTTCCTCTGATGGTATGCTTCGTTCTTTCTCATCTGAAAGGATGGAAGAAAATACCTTTTTGACAAGAAAGTAACCTTCTATAGTCTTATTTTCCCCCTTTTGGGGGTATTTCCCCAACCAATTACTTGACTTTTGAGACCTTTGTCAAATGAAGGGCATAATTTAGGGACCTGTAAGTTCTCAGTTCCTCCAAGGTGGCACAATCAAGGGAGAGGAGTAAACTCCTTTCCTGTCCTGTGCTCTATTCTGTGAGCAACCACAAACATTCTTATGTGCCTAGGATCTGGAAGTAAGATTTCCTCTCCACAGTTACCACCAGTTCCACTAAGCCAAACCTCCTCCTCACCCCAAGACCACCACTCAGAACTGAGACCCAGATCAGCTGCTCAATTTCCCCAGGGTTTTTAGACCGAGGGCTTCAAAAATGGACACTGTTGCAGTGGCTACCACCACTCTGGGGCTGGAGCTGTGGCTGAACCCTGCTTCCTTCTCTTTCATGTTAAAGAGCTTTCTCACTGACCTTTGAAGATGTCTTTGGTGTTTGCGGGTTGAGAAATCTGGGAACTGCAGTTGATAACCATGATTCCGCATCCTGAAGCCTGCTGCAGTCCTGCCATGCTGTGCAACCAAGGCTGAGCTGTTCTCTGCTCTGAGCCTGGTGCAATACACTTTTCCTGTCAGCCTTCCAGGCTGTCTTGGGCTGGAAATCTCTTTCACTCTGTTGTTTTGTGGCTTCTGCTGCTCTAAAATTTATTTACAGTCATTTTTTACAGGTATTTTAGGGGCTATGTAGTAGAACTAGAGCAGGTCTGACCTTTTTCTCCATCATCTTGGCTCTGCCCCCATTACCAGTGATTTCTTAAGCCACCAGATCCAATGAACTTTTCTCAATCCTTGTTCTTCCTTGATCTCCCTGCACCCTTTGATACTGCTGATCATCCTCTTCTCCGTGATGTTCTCTTCTCTCCACGTTTTTGTGATGCCACACCCTCTAGTTCTCTCCCTGCCTGTTTGACGGTTCCTTTTCAGTCATCTTTGATGAAACTCCATCTGGGTAATGTCTGCTAAATGTGGGTGTCCCCAAGGGCTCTCAGTCTTGGGCCCTCTTCCTTTTCTCCCTCTAGACTATGTTATGTGGTGACCTCATCAGCTCGCATGGATTCAATGATCATTATCGTGCTGACGATTTTCAGATCTGCTTATCCACAACTAACTTCTCTCCTGACTCTAGTCTGAAATCTATGACTCCTTATTGTATATCCTGAACTGGAGATGTCTCATGGACACCTGAAACTCAGTATGCCCAAAACTGAACTCATTATTTTTCCCCTAGAAACCTCTCATCTTCCCAAACTTCTCTATTACTGTTGAGGGCACCACCCTCTTCCTAGTTACATAAACTCACAATCTAAGAATCATCTTCCTTCTCCACCTCCTCCTTTTTCCCTTTCTTCCTTCCCTTCTTCTTTTTCTTTTCCTCCTTCTCTTTTCTGTCTCTATCTCTTTCTGTTTCTATTTTCCCCTGTATCTAATTTGTGGTCTCTCTGCTTAAAGTCTTTCCTTACTCCAGTTCATCCTCTACTAAATTGTCAAATATGATCTTCCTCAAGCACATTTGACCATGTTACCTTTTCATTCCATAAATTCCAGTGGTTCCTGATTACTTCCAGGATCAGATATAAACTCCTTTATATGTTTTTTTTAAAAACCTCTCTCTTTTTAACTCCTTCTTACCTTTTTTTTTTTTTTAAAAAAAACTTCTCTCACTTTGTTTCTCTTTTTACACTCCAATGATACTGGAGTCTCCTTACTATTCTTTTCACTCCAATGATACTGGAGTCTCCTTACTATTCTTTTCACAAAACAGTCCTTTTCTGGACTTCAAATGTTTTCACTGACTGAACTCTGTGGCTGGAACTTTTTCCTGACTCAGCCTCATTTCTTGACTTCCCTGGCTTTCTTCTATAAAATCTTACCTTCTTGTAAAATTCTTTCCTGATTTCTATCTATTCTAGTTCCTTCCTTCTGTTGATTATCTACAATTTATTATAAGCTATGCAGACATACATATGTGTGCATTTACATATGTATATAACTTGTTTGTACATATTTTTTTGCATGTTATCTCCCCCATTAGACTGAACTCTTTCAGAAAAGTGACATTATTTTGCCTTTCTTAGTATCCCCAGTATTTGGCACAATACAAGGCTTTTAGTTAAATAAATGTTTCACTTGACTTGATAATGTGTTATAGTATCACTAATAATAAGTATTTCCAAAAAGACCACCATGAAAATAAATGAAGCTTCACATCAAAAGTCAATCACTGAAGCTGAAATGGTAGAGAATGTTTATGAAGAACTTGATAGTACTCTGCCCAAATAAAATGAGCTCTGATATTGATGCTTTCAATGCAAAGATGGCAAAAAGTGAAGACTGGAAAAAATAATATTAGTTCAGACAAAAGAAATGAGAGAGGTCAAAGACTTGATTATAAGGAAACCTTGTACTTCTATGTTATGAATAATTTCTTTAAAAATGAATGGGTAGGCTTTGGACATAGTAAGAACTAAATAATTTTTTAAAATAAAGAATGATACTATGTTTTAACAGGCAGGAAAAGGTATTATTATTTTGAAATCTTAATTTTTTACTATTTTTAATTTAAGAAACACCAAAGGAAAAAATTGTGTTTCCATATACAAAAGAGACCAGAAAAAGATAATCATATGGAAAACTGAGAGCTTCTGTCATATATAGTTTGCTTTTTAAAAAGTATATGATAAATTCAACATGTTACTTTCAAAGCTATCCTCTGTGAATGTACTTCCCTCTGAACTTCCTTCTCTTCTGTGTTTGAAAACATGGTCCAGTGGTAGTTTTTGGGTTGTTTTTTTTTTTTTGCTTAAAACTATCACTAGTTTCTCTATTCCTCTAAATAAATAAAGAAAACCACAATCTCTGTAACAAATGAGCACAGTCAAACAAAATAAATCCATATATTTCCCATATGCAAACCTTTATGTCACATTCTTTCTCCTAACTCCATCGTCTCTCTGTCAGAAGGTGGGTGGCATTCTTCATTACTGTTCTTTGAAGTTGTGATTTAGTCATTGCACTGATAAGGTCTTTTTTTTAGGAAAAGACAGTCAAAAATCAATCTAAGCTAAGATCAGAATTTATGATAAACAAGAAGAAAGAATAGTAATAAGAAAAATACAGGGGATACAATTAAGAAAATTTAACTCTGAATTGAGAAACAATTAGGTATTGTGGATAGAGATCTGGTCTTGGAGCTAAGAAAATCTGAGTTTGAATACTGCCCGTGTTGCAAACTAGCAAGTGTGACCCTAGCAAGGTGCTTAAGCTCTCAGTGTTCTGGACAACTCTCTTAAGACTTAAAACTGCAGAGAAGGTACTCATCTTCATTAAAAGAGTTTCTTCATCTGGGAGTTTCCTCATCAATGAAATCACAGATCCAATCTCTATCCTTAACCATGAGTTGTTTAAATAAACTATTGGAAATTAAAAATGGGAAGTGACAACAGAGATAACATAGACACCAACTGTCATAATTTCATCCAGAAAGTCAACCAATGTAAATTAATTGTGACAACAGGAGTTCAAAAGATCTCAGAATGTGCCTTAGTCAGCAAAAGTTTGACTCATTTGCCAAAGAGATATGACTGGGAAAGGAAATCCTGGATTAGAATATAAACTAGTCCGTAAAGATCCTGTGAAGAAAGATGATAGATGACTATGATTAGTATTATTTCATGGAGCAGAGAGAAGCACTGAAGTTTAGAACCAGTTTGGAGAAAGCTTGGCAAGACATTCAGCTTGCCAACTAAGCAGTTATCCTAAGGGTAGTCAAGGATGACAATGGACAGAAGAAAAATGGCAAAGATTTGCAAAAGGTATTTTAACAAATTATTTTCTCCATCAAGAAAAATAGAACCAGATTTGGATTTTATTATCATGTTTTTTGAAGAACTTATAGAGCAAATAAAAATGTCTAAAGAGAACAAAGATGAAAAGAAACAAAGACGAGATTGGATCGAGTGTAAAATCGAAGCATCTGGTGTCTATTTGTGAGGGCATTGAGATCGCAACATACAAGATATACAAAGGAGGGGAAATAAAAGCTTGGGAAAAATAGCTCAAAACATGTCCTCCCTTCCCCCCCAAAAGTGAGTAGGACAATATCAGTAACTAACAAGCTATGTTATTCTCCCATCTTTACAAAATTGTCATGAAGGTCATCTGTACACAAACTGAAAGCATGATTGATAGCCTTTCACAAGAAGATTTTCACAAGTGATATTCAACAATGGATCACATCTTCATAATATCACAATTAACTGAATGATGTGCAGACAATAAGATCTCATGTGTTTACTGTTTGTTGATTATGAAAAAGAATTCAATTTGGTAGATTAAAAGGTCTTACAGATTCTCCTACAATAAGGTGTTACTCATTCATATATCAAGGTCATTTCGAATTACTTGGAAGATATAACAATAGAAATAAACCTATTCAATGAGTCTCCGATAATAGACCTTGTTCAAGCTACAAAATGGGTAGATGTATGGTTGCCAAAAGTATTTACCACTATGACAGAATAGACTGAGTGCAAAGTCTAAGTTTAGGGGGGATTGCCTGTGGATAATGTCCTTCAGATGCTTCTGTTTGCAGATGACATTATATTGACTGTATTACTCTGAATATTTCAGAACCTCTTGGAAGAAATCTGTACTCATTCAAAGAAATTTGGTCTGCCCATCTACACAGGATAGACTACATGGATGAAAGATTTTTATTACTCAGATTTCAACAGTATTGGATTGGACACACAATAGAGATTTCCAACAGTATGTATATGTAGGAGGATATTATAGATGGACAAGGCCAGGAGGAAAAGGACATTCTGGATTGCTTTTGGGAAAATTAAAAGCAATTTTACTGTCCCCAAGCTTACCATAAAAACCAAGGTCCATCTTTCCCTCCCAAGATAGAAGACCTTCTTTTCAACACATTTTTTCTAATGTTTCTGTATGGCAGAGAGACCTGGAACTCCCCTGTGTCTGAAAAACTAAAGATGAGTATTATGTGAAACACAATGGAAAGGTACATATTATATGTGAATAGGCAGTAACATATAACCAAAGAGGAACTCTGAAAAACAGGAGTAAAGGATGTGATCAATAATGACATGACCAAAAGAGAAGATGGGCTGAAGATGTATCATGAGTGAAGGATTGAAAACCAAAAACAATTTTTTTTAAAAAAAGAGTGAAGATAGTAAATAGGTGATGATAGTGCTTCACTGGAACTCTTGAAATTTTGGGAGGGAGTAAGGAAGGCCTCTAGTATGTTAGGTGAACCTCCCTCCATCGACCCCTGTCCAATGGGGGATGAACTTCCTTTCCAAACTCATTATACATTATTCCCTTTCATAGTCCAGCCACTAATCTTTTTACTGTTCCTTTTATATGATGTTCTATTTTCTTTTTTTTATTTATTTTTTATTTATAAATTTATTTATTTAACTTTTTACATTCATTTTCACAAGATTTTGGGTTCCAAAATTTTCTCCCCATTTGTCCCTTCCCCCCTCCCCAATACACTGGACATTCTAATTACCCATATCACCAATCTGCCCTCTCTTCTTTCATCCCTCCCTTCCCTTACCCCATCTTCTCTTTTGTCCTGTAGGGCCAGATAACTTTCTATTCCCCATTACCTGTATTTCTTATTTCCTAGTAGCAAGAACATGATGTTCTATTTTCTTCTCAATGTCTTTGCCTACATTGTCTCCCATGCCTTAGAACTTCTAGTTTCCTCCAAAATTCAGCTCAAACATCACCTCCTACATAAGGCCTTTCCTGATCTCTTCCACTCCCCCATCTTCCCCCAGCTATCAATGCTTCCTCTCTGAAAATTTCCTTGTCTTTATTTTGTATGTGTTCTGCATACTACATATACCTGTTTATATATTGTACCTCTAATAGAATATAAATTCTTTGAAAGCAGTGTCCTTTGTGTCCCAGGGTCTACTGTTGATAAACATATGAACAAGATGCTCCATCTCTTGAAACTGGGCATTTTCTCCAACTGTCCCCTGGGCCTGGAATGCTCTCACTTCCCCTATCTGACCACTGACTTCCCAGGCTTCCCTTAAGTTACAATTTAAATCCCACCTTCTACAGGAAGTCTTCTCCAACCCCTCTTAATCTCAGTGAATCTTAATTCACTCTGTCAATTATTTCCTATTTATTTTGTATTTGCTTACTTTGTATGTATTTGTTTCCATATTATCTTCCCCCATTAGGTTGTAAGCCCCTTGAGGGTAGGGACTGTCTTTTACCTCTTTTTGTATCCCCAGTGCTTAGCACAGTGCTCATAGGAGCAGCTTAATAAATATTGGTATCAATATATTAGTATTAATTGATTGAGGTGACTGGTTTGTATTAAAGCATTTAATAAGAACCATACTATGTGGCAGGCACTTTGCTAAGCACTGGAGAAACGAAGGTGAAAATGAAATTAAGAAGTTTATAGTCTAATGGGGAAAGATACAACATGAAAGGGAGTTGGAAGGGAGGGAGGACATTCATGTTGGTAGTATTGTGATGACCAACAAGTGACAGAAAAGCCTGATTCTGGGCCAGGGAAGGTGAAAGCTCACCTATCAGAGATTCCTGTCCCAGAGACAGAGTCCAGGGTTCTGGTGGGAGAAGAATGAAGCTGAAAGCTAGAGTATGACTCAAAATAATTGGTTCAGAGATGAAGCCAGAGCTGGTTCTATGAAAAACTTATTGGTTGAGGGACCAGAAGACCTGAATTCTAGGCATTGTTTCCTTTCTCATTTGAGCAAAATTAGGAAGGTTTCTCTCAAATGCAAAATATGAGTGACAGTACTGGAAATCCTAAAATTGGAAGGCTAAAACTGAGAGGACTTCTAGGATTGTCTAGTCCAGTCTTCTTGTTTTGTAGAAGAGGTACTTGATCCACAGAGCAGCAATGCTCTCAGTTCCCATGGTTAGTGGAGAGCAGAGCTGAGGCTCAAATTCAGTTTACAATCCAGTGGTCTTTCCATGGCATCATATTTCCACGATGGTAAGAGTTTCTAAGAAAGTAATTCAGTAAGCAAATTTAGTAAATAAAGGATGTAAGTAAAAATGGTAGGAAGGGAAGAGAAAGTGGCACAATTGATTTATAGCTCACCTCTCATGTGACACGTGACGAAGCCATAAACTTTCTCTGGGAAGAAAGATGCAAGTGATGCCAATCAATCAGCATAGAAGTCAGCTGCCAAATGAAATCTCATTAGCCCTTTCCTTTTCCCCTACCTCAGATTTGAGATTTCAGAGGCATACATTTTATATATGATTTGATTCTGCTTGAAATTTGTAAGGATCTCACCTGGTCCTCTAGCCTAAGATGCTAAGTGACTGGGCTCATCATCTCACCAGATTTTTAGGATCACAGCGTTTAAAGCTCTAAAAGAATCTCCTTATCTTAAAGAGGAGGAAGTTAACGGTCAGAGGGTGACTTATTTGCCTAAAGTACAAGTAGAAGAAATAGGATTTGAAACAGATTTTTGACCTTCAGGTGTCACATGTAATGTTTTTTCCTCTATCCTGTTCGTGCTGAGGAAGAAATTTGCTATTTCAATAAAATGCCACCCTTTGTAAGGCTGGATCTGTAAGGATATCCCAACTCTAGGTTTATCTATTCCACTTAGAATTCTTGGTAGATGCTCCAATATGCCCTGGATGTACTGATATGATATGAGCTGCAATGACCTCTTATGTCACCTGCTGATTTCATAATCCTGTATTATAAGGAGCAGGATTTGTAATTAGATGCCACATGGTGGTGCTGGAAGATTTTGGTGGTTACAGATCTCAATATCCTGTTTCTAAGTTTTTCCACTTATTAAGAGCTCTTTGGAATTTGGTGCCCTTCGGCTCACCTTGAAAGAACTAATTGTTTTATTCTGAGATTTCTCAAAGGAGAAAGGTAAGTGTGAGACACTAAGCAGAGTCATACCAAGTTGCATAAATCTTTGGGTCTATAGTTCAATGTCAGATATGTCTAAGCCTAAAGGGAATCCAATGGAGGGTAAGTTGCAAGTGGAATAGTTTCCATCCTAATGGAAATTGAAAATATGACCTTCAGGGCTGGTAATTAAGTTCTTTGAGCTACTCAGGTTCATTTCCACCTAACTGGCCATTGTCCACTATGCCTTTGGTAAGCTAGCCAAGGGCTGTTGAGAATGTTTGTAGTTCAAGAGATGCATTTTATTTTAAAGGACACTAAGTGAATAGTGGAAAGATTATAGTTTTATATTTTTAAACATATACCTAGTGTGTCTGAGAGAGGTACATTTAAACTTTTTAACCATATTTTCTCCATTAGTACTAAAAAAATCTCCTTATGATGTTTTTTTGTTCATAGGTGGAGGAAGAAAGAGTTTTCCCTTACATATTTGAAACATTCTTAACATAATAGTTGATCTGAAGGGCTTTTGATGTAGCCTCAGGGTAAACCACTGTGAGTTTTTTTTAATTACAGATATTATTCAAATGCATTGGGACTTGATAAGATCTTAGTCACCAAAAAAGACTCATTCTCCTGTCTAATATCATAGAAAATGTAAGCTGCCTCATCCATACAGCTTTAAGAATGATCAGCATCTCTGGCTATGGCAAGGACAAAGTACATATGAAATATTAATTAAAAGTGTCATTGAAACAGAGCTACCTCCCACACCACATTGCCAAAATGTCCTGTGTACCGGCTGAGAAGAAAATTGCACTGAACAGGTTTATAGCCTTAATACTATTTAGTGTAGTTTTAGATAAGGACCAATGAGTGTTTCAAACATTTTAGAATTTGTTTTGTGGTGCTCCCTGCATGTCAATGCTTCTCTTTAATGCATCAGTGCATTTCAGTCACGTTCATATCTAGCAGAGGAGAGAATAAGAAGAACTGAAGGACAAATTCCATCACAGGTGGTGTTTTCCTAGGCCCTACTACTGTGATCATTGAACATGTAACCATCTAACCACAGCAAATTGAGGCTGTGGATAGGATAAGCATATACTGGATAAGTGGATAATCCTGTTCTACCTGCAAATAATCCATCAATAAGCATTTATCTATCATGTGCCTGGCACTGTCCCAGGTGCTAGGATGTATATAAAACTGAAAAATAGTTCCTATTCCAGAGAAGCTTATGCTCTAACAAGGGAAGACAACTTATGTATAGCCAAATATATTCAAATATATAAATAGTAATAAGGTGGGGGGATGCACTAGAAGCTGGTGGGGCATGCGAGAGATCACCAAAGGTGTTTCAGTTAATCATAGAAAGAAACTGGGGGTTTTAATAGGTTGAGATGAGGAGACTGTAGTAATAACAGTAAGATTGTTTCAGTTGTGTCCAACTCTTTGTGATCCCATCTGAGATTTTCTTGGCAGAGATACTGCAATGGGTTGCCATTTTCTTCTCCAGTCCATTTTACAGATAAGGAACTGAGGCAAACACTTAAGTGTCTTGCTCAGGGTCACATAGTCAATAACTATCTGTGTCTGGATTTGAACTCAGGAAGAGGAGTCTCCCTGATTCCAAACCCAATTCTCTGTCAACTTCACCCCCTAGCTTCCCCAGAGCAATAAGGGGATGGGACTAAAGAAAAAGGGTTAGATAGTTTCAAATTAGATAGTTTCAGGTTTCTTCCATGATTAACAATCTAGCTATACCACCAGAGGGGTTTTGGCAGTAAGAAATGTGAAGTCTTACTTCCCAATATATTTTCTTATTTGATTTTTACAACGCCACTCTGAGGTCATGTTTATATAGGGACACACATCATCTTATTTGATCCTGGCAACATCTCTGTGAGGTAAGTGCTATGATTATCCATATTTTACAGATGGGGACATTGTGATTGAGACAGGTGATATGACTTACCCAAGGTCATACAACTTATACCTGTTTGAGGCCAAATTTGAACTCGGGTCTTCCTGAATCCAGGCAGAGAGGGGAAGTGGTAGTTTTTTCATTTGACACATGAAGAAACAGAATCTCTGGGAGGGTTTGACTTGCTCATAAATATGGAGACACACACAGTTGTTTTTGTTGTGTTTGTCTTTCGTTTTTGAAGAGCACCATGACACCAAGATGATAAAATGACTTGCAGTTGACTTTGATTTGAGTGAGGGAGGGCTGTGCAAGGTCACCAACCTCACTTTCTTCTCCTGAGTCATCTGGGTCCAGTGGCTTGATACTCATCAGGATGACTGGAGATGGCCCAGGATGCAATGGGAGACCCTGGCCCTTTCAGACTAAGGTCTTATCACATTCTCACTTTGAGTGACATACACCCATTCAATGAATAGGGTTCTTTAAGTTACTCATGGAATGGCCCCTTTAATAAAAAAAAACTGGGAGGGAAAGACCCTCAGGGTTCCTGGGTAAAGGAGAAACAATTACTATTTAGTTATTACATTTACTCTGTACCAGGTGGATGGGGACTTGTCCAGTCTATGAGCTCCAGAGTGAATTGAGTTTAAAGCTTGATCTTTGAGCAAGAAATGTAGCCAGTAAACCCAAAAGACAAAAAGGCAGACAGTATTGTAGTATGGAAAGAGGAAGTATTGTAGAGTGGAAGATATGTTGGTTACTTGTGTGTTTGTCCTTTGTTGCTGAAGAAGATCATACTACCAGAGAAATAATGACATGACTTGCACTTGACTTTGTTTTTTTTTTTGAGTGAGGGAGGGCTGTACAGGTCACCAGCCTCACTTCTCCTCCAGAGCCATCTGGATCCAGTGACGAGATATTCATCAGGATGACTGGAGATAACTCAGGATGAGGGAATTAGGGTTAAGTGACTTACCCAAGGTTACACAGCTAGTGAGTGTCAAGTGTCTTATGTATGTAACTTTGGACAAATGACTCCTCTGAGACTCAGGTGTGTCCTCTGTAAAAGCTATATGAGATTACCACTAAGTTTCTTTCCAGGTGTGTATCCCAGAGCAGAGTCAGAATTAGAACCTAATTTTATTGCTTTTATATCTAGTGCAGGGCAGCTAGGTGGCTGGAGCACTGGGACTGGAGTCAGGAAGACTTATCAAATCTGGCCTCAGATACTTACTAGCTGCGTGACCCTAGACAAGTCATTTAATGCTGTTTGCCTCAGTTTCCTCATTTGGAAAATGAACTGGAGAAGGAGAAAGGTAACTTTGCCAAGAAAACCCAAATTGAGGTCATGCAGAGTCAGACTCCACCGAAACAACTCAACCACAAACAACAAACTCGAGATTGGCTTCTAATTTTCCAGACTTTATCTGCTATGCCTCAGCTAGGGGATGACCTCCTTGCTAACTGGGCAAAGACATGAACTCCCTGCTTTGTTTTTCATCAGACCTGCTGTATGCTAACATCATGGTAACCTCTAATGATGGCTGGGAGCTAATATTTAAGAGACACACATAAGTAGGACTCTGATGTTCCTAGGGAAACTTCTGAGTGGGAGAAATCGTATAAAGTTGTGCTGTTGTACAGCGGTATCACTGAAAAGCCTTCAAGTCTGACACCAAACCATCAGAGTCCAGAGTTTCAGTAATGGACCCCAGGTTACATTTAAGAGCCTAATCTGAAATGACTGATTTGGATGAACACCTAGGTTGCTTCCCCAGCATTGCTATGTTGGCGGCTTGCATGAGCAAAGTCCCTGCAAACACCAGTGTAGGCAGAGTCTTGGAATCATTGTACGTTATTGGGCATTGGGGAAATAGCCACTAGAGTCAACCAGTTATTGGAAGATTGGTGCACAACGATGGTACACAAAGACACATAATTTTAAAATTAATTTCTTTTTTAATCAATGAAAACCCACCTTCTCTCCCTGCTATTGAGAAAGAAAAAGAAACAAAACTCTTTCCTCATGTACAATGTAAAGTCTAGTATCAATAGTGTACATAGATATATTATTTTTAAATTAATTTTTTCAATCAATGAAAAATCTACCCTTTCTCCATTTACTTCCTCCCCAACCCCTTCCCACTATTGAGAAAGAGAAAAACAACCCCCCCTCTTTCATGTACAGGCCAAGTAAATTCCAGCATTAGCCGTGTTTAAAATACTGTGTCTCAATCTGTTGAGTTCATCACCTCCGGAGTCAGGAGTGGGTAGCTTGTCTCCTGCAGTTGCTTGTCACTGTGATGATCCGAGTTCCTGAGTCTTTCAAAGTTGTCTTTCAATATTGCTATTGTAAACCATTCTCTAGGCTCTGCTCACTTTGCTCCCAAATAGACATTTGCAGAAGACTATTAATTTAAGGGGCATCAAAAGATTGTTGCCAAGGGTACCACTGAAATCACTTTGCACCCTGCAATGCATTCTGTGGGGACTTAAGTTCCCAGGAAGGCATTTGGAAAGAAAGCAATGTGCTTGTGGCACTGGGTTGGCTACCTTCCAGATCCCCAAAGAAATAACTGGAAAAAGGGCTACCGGGAAATGAGTTTCTATCCCCTCTAATTTAGTATAAGATGGAATTTTAAGCTAGAGGGGTCTGAATTAAAATCCTGACTCTGATACTTAGTCAAGTTACAGAATTTTTCTGGGCCTCAGGTTTCTTCCTTTGTAAAGGGCATCTGGGTAGTGCAGTGGAGAGAATGATGACTCTAGAAGGATGTAGGCTCATCATCCTGTGTTCAAATCTTACCTCAGACACTTGCTAGCTGAGTGACTCTCAGCAAGTCACTTAATTCTCTTTGACCAGTTTCCTCATCCATAAAATGAGCCAGAGAAGGAAATAGCAAACCACTCCAGTATCTTTGCTGAGAAAACTAAGAGTCAGACGTGACTGTACAACAACAACAAAGGGAAGTTAGATTAGATACAAAAGTTCTTTCTGGTTCTAAGTTTTTGATATTTTACTTAGGGCCAATATTTGCTTAACCAACTGAGGACCGTTATAAAGAAAGATGGATGAACTGTGAGAGAGTTAAGGGTATTGCTGGCATGTGAGGCATCCTCTCTGGGTACTGAGCTGTTGACAACTGAGGCACGGACTCAGAATGTGTTAAAAGGCTGTCAATCATACAATGGAACCACAATCAGTCTACTATGATCGCTTATGATTATTTTCAGGGCAGGAGGCATCCACTTGCTTGATAGGAAGTTTCTGAGCCCTGGATGTGCTATGCCACAGATGTGATGCAGGGGTAACAGGAAACTAATGCAGAGAATATAGGTAATTGCTAGTGTCTTAGGTGTCCTGCCCTTGACACAAAACTATCTTTTACTTATTTATTTAGTTTTATTTGTTCTCAGTGTTCTACAGTCACGTCCACATATCTTAGATTGTTTTCCCCCTCCCTCCCTCTCCTTCCCCACTACCTTCTCCCTCCCTGAGAGAGCATACAATTTTGTATAGGTTCTACACACACATTCCTATTGAATACCTTTTCAGCTTAGTCATACACAAAACTATCTTTACAGTGCAATACCCCAACATCATAGTACTCAAATATTTGTGAGTGCTCGATGGTAAAATTGGTAGATCTGAGAGTATAGAAAATACTTTAAACTCATAACCACTTCCATAGAAGAAAGAGAACAGGCCTCCAACTTTGGTCTAAGGTTAAAGCAACTGCTACAGAAATCCAAGGTTCAGTGCCTGTAGAGTGCATAAGCCAAACTAGGAAGAAAGAAATTAGCATGTGGCCTTTCTGATGCATCTCTGTAAGACCACCAGGATGGAAACCAGAGACTTCATTTATTCCATATGTGTTCACTGATGTTTCAGTGAGAGCCACAATTACCAACTGTTCTGTGCTTTATTTTTCTTTTTGTCTCCAAGAGTGGGGAAGACGTAGCAACTGACAATATCATTTAGCTGAGAGATCAGATGAGGGAGGACTGCCACCTATATAGAACCTCAGCTCAGAGGAGCAGGGAAGGGAATAAGCAATGGTATAGCCTTGGGGTGGGGAACCTGGGACCTTGAAGCCACAGGAACACAGAGTTCAGGAAATGGGCCTCAGCAAATGCTCATCTTCTAATTGAAGATATAGGGAGGGTCTAGGTCAAAATCTGAATAAAAAGAGGGCCAAATTTTGGTACTCCTTTGAGGACTGGGAAAGATATCAAGACTGCCCAAGTTTAGGTGGCTAGATCTCAGGATAGACTGGTATATTTGCGTTGAATCCAGAGACCACTTAGATAACCTGACTTTTTAGGGGCTAAAGACAGCTCTTTTCAATCTAGGCTTTCAATGCCTCACAAGAGGGACTGCAGGTCAATAGACCTGATAACACATGATCCTGAATTGAAGACAGAGAGTCTAAGTATGCAGAGGTGATGAAGAATCACTGCAAAAACATCTGCATTATCTGTCCTTTGTTTCTATTGAAATAAGACATCTGTCTTCTTCATAAGTGAGGACAACACTCATGTAACCAGGAGTTATTTGCAACCTGAGGACTATTTGCTAACTCTGGGGAAGTTAATATATAGCTAACAGAATGTATATAAGGATTTTCACTATTGTAATATTTTATAATAAGTGCCTCCGTGTGACCTCTATCAGATGCACTTTAATGTAACTATATTAAGTCTAATTTGTGAATGTTATATAATTGTTGGATATTATATATCTATACATTGTAACTATGGTTTGCTTCAGGAGGATTGTAAATCCTTTAATTGGAGGAGGGGATAATTGTTATTGTTTTTTAAAGCAAGTATGTAAAGAGAGGATTCTTGTTGAAAGAGTATGAATTTTTGCAAGAATATTTGGTCCTTTCGTTCTCATGCACAGAACAGAAGACCAAAAGTGCAAGCATATAAAAACTTGGGAAGTGGGGATTTCCTTCTAGGAAATATATGGCCTGGAGTGAAATGAAATTTTGTGGATGACAGTGGATAAATGATGGTAGACAATTAATTGTTTACATACTTTAGGTACTAAACTTTTATCTAAGAAACTTGACACCAAGATTTTTTTTTTTCCCATTCAACTATTTCCCTTCTTATCCTAGATACATTAATTTTGTCTGTGCAGAAGCTTTTCAGTTCCATGTAATTAAAGTTATTTATTGTATCTTTTGTAATTGCCTCTAACTCTTGTTTGGTTAAAAATACATCTTACCATATAGCTGTGAGAGTTGTATGATATATTTCTCTTCTAATTAAAAAAAGTATAATCTTTAATATTAAGGTCATATATTAATTTAGAATAAATTATGGACTATGGTGTAAGGTGAGGGTCTAAGACTACTTTCTGCTAGCCTGCTTTCTAGTTTTCCCAGTAGTTTTTATCAAATAGGGAAGTTTTTTCCTTAGGTCATTTATGTTTTCCATTTTATCATACACACTAGGTTATTGAGTTGCATTGTTTCTGATTCTCTCTTGTTTAATGTTTCATTGATCTCATTGTCTGTTTTTAAACCAATACCAGATGGTTTTGATGATTGCTGCTTTATGCTACAGTTTGAAGTCTGGAAGTGCTATTTCCCCTTCATCCTTATTTCCTTCCATCATTTCCTTTGACATTCTAGATCTTTTGCTTTTTTCAAATTCTTTACAATTTCATCAAGTTCTATAAAATATACCCTTGGTAACTTAATTGGTACAGCATTAAAAACGTAATTAATTTTGGTAGTATTATCATTTTTATTATATTGGCATAGCCTAGCCATAAGTACTGAATATTCCTCTAGCTTTTTGAGTTTTTTTTAATTTATAAGGAACATTTTATAATTTAATTAATTCAAATCTTTTGTATATTTTACTAGGTCAATCCCCAGATACTTTATGCATTTTGCAGGTATTTACAATAGAATTTCCCTTTTTAATATTGCTTCTTGGGTTTTGTTATTATTGTTTAGGAATATTGTTGATTTGTAAAGGTTTAATTTATAGAATGTGACTTTGAGGAAGCTACTGTCTCAATAAGTATATTTGTTGATTCCCTAGAATTTTCAAATTGTAACATAATATCATAAAAAAGGAATAGTTTTATTTCCTCTTTAGCCATTTTTATTCCTTTAATTTCTTTTTCTAGTTGCTATTGCAAGCATTCTCAGAACTGTATAATAATAGGGAGAATGGAAATCCTTGTTTCACTTCAGTATTTATTGAAAAAGATTCGAGTGTATCCTGATTGCATATGATTCTGACTATGAGATTTAGAGAGATGCTTTTTATGACATGTTAATAAAAGGGCTTTTTATGCCTATACTTTGTAATGTTTTTACATGAATGCTTTTTCTACATTTATTGAGATAATCATGTGGATTTTATATGTTTTGGTTTTAAATGTGCTTATGCTATTTTCCTAATATTACTTTGTAGGACTAGACAAAATAATAACAAATTCATTTGGAAATAGTAAATATGTTCTTTATAGATCATAATGCAACACAAAGTCATTGGTGCAGGGAGCACAAACAAAAGACACAGATCCAAATGAAGACTTAACAATGAAATCCTAAATAATAAGCAGGTCAAAGAAAAAATCATAGGAACAATAATTATGTGAAAGAAAATTATAATGATGAAAGAACATAATAAAATTTTTGGAATGCCCTAAAGCAGTCCTTAGAAGAAGAATCACATCCCTCCCAACTTACATTAACAAAAGAGAAAAAGAGAGGATTGATGAATTGAATATGTATTTTTTTTAAAAAACAAGAAATAAATCTAAAATAAGCATGAAAGAGGAAATATTAAAAATTAGAGGAGAAACAGATAAATTGGAAACCAAGAAAGCCATGAAAATGATAAAACTAGAAATCAGTTCTTTGAAAAGACTAATAAAATTGATAAACTTTTAGCTAATTTAATTAAAAGAAAAAGTGCAAAAAAACCAAATCAATAAAATAGTAAATGAAAAAGGTGAAATCATAAGAAAACTAGAATAAATAAAATGAATAAGAACCTATTACATATGGTTAAATGCTTACAAAACTGAGAACACAAAAGAAATGAAGAAATACCTTTGATAGTATAAAATACCAAAACTATCAGAAAACCAGATGGAGATCTTAAATAAAAATTTTGGAAAAAGAAATTGAACCAGCTAGAATTACCAAGGTGGGGAGGGACCTCCTTTTTCTTATAGATTTATAGGAGAAAAGAATAGCCTATGTCCTCAAGGACTTAATTCAAATGGGGGAAGGCAACACATAAAAACGAGCTAAAAGGCAAGAGGGATAGTTAAAGAAAAATTAATACACAAATTATTCTCAAAAATAGAAAAAGAAAGAAGTCTACCTTAATCCTTTTATTAAATATAGACTAAAACTTGAACCAGGGAAAAATAAAATACAGAAGAAAAACTAGGCACACAAGGATGGTTAAACGTTAGAGCTCTTTTCAAGTTAAGAGTCAGCTGGTTGGAGTTAGGAAGATGAGAATTCAAATGTGGTTTCAAGCACACACTAGTTGTGTGACCCTGGACTTATAAAAATAAATCTTTGTATCTGTTTCTTCATCTGTAAAATGGTGAGAATCATAACACCTACCTCACAGGACTGTTGTGAGGATCTGATGAGAGAGAATTTGTAAAGCCCTTTGTAAGCCTTAAAGTACCATTTAAGTGTCAGCTATTATTCAAGTTAAGGTTAGAGAACCACTTGTCAGCTATGTTGCAGAGGGGGATTCTTGTTCAGCTATGCGAATCCTTCCAAATTGGAGATTTTGTGAGTCTGTGAACAGACCAGATCAATAAAGGTCAGAAACAATTGAACTTAGTAGCCTCATCTTTGAAAGACTCAAGGACATAAAAGGAAAGTATTCACTGAAGAACTTACCAGAAACCCAGAAAGGCGTTTGGCAGAAAATAGATTTAGATGGATCAGCAGCTTGTACCACATACAGCAAAAATTTTCAGTTGGATAAATCAACTAAATATAAAAGATCATATTGTAAAAAAATAGAGGAGAGTAGGAGAAATATTTCACAAATATAATTAGGGAGAGAATTCTTAAATAAACAATGGGCAGAAAAGATCACAAAAGGGAAAATAGATAATTTCAGTCACAGTACCTGGCACATAGTAAGTGCTTGTTGATGACAAAATCAGAGAGCTCTCATACAAATAAAATCAATGGAATAAGAAGCAAAACTTATACCTATGAAAAATTCTTGCCACATATGTTGGATAAAAGTTGGTTATTCACGATACATAAGGAATTAGTACCAACATATAAGACTACCAACTATTACCTAATAGATAAGTGGTCAAAGAATATTAACACTGTTCAAAAGAACTGCAAACTGTGTTAATCTTCTGTTAAGATTGCCTCAAATTACAAATAGTAAGAGAAATGCAATTTAAAACAACTCTTGAGTTTTACCTCATATCCATCAAGTTGGTAAAGATGACAAAAGATGGTAATAGTCAAGGTTGGAGGTACTTTGGGAAGGCAGGCACATTAATGCTCTATTGGTAGAGCTGTCAAGTGGTTCAACCATTATGGAAAACATTTTGGAATTATGTTAGAAAATGACTAAATTTCTCATACCCTCTGACTCAAATGTCCTATTTCTAAGAATATATCTCACAGCAGTTAAAGATAGAAAGTAAAGTTTCATATACATAAAAATATTCATGATATGACTAGTTATAGTATCAGAAAATGGAAACAAGGTAGGCATCCACTGATTGTGAGGAATGGTTGAACAAATTGTGTTATATGAATGCATTGGAATATTATTGTGCCAGAAAACAAAATAACTGAGGAAAGCAGAAAAGCATGGGAAGATGTATATGAAGTGATACAGAGTGAAATAAACAGAAACAAGAGAATAGGTATACTCAGTGACAATAATGGAAACAAAAAGAATACTAAAATGAAACTGAATGTTGTGAGCTAAAATGATCAATTTCAATGGTACAGAATAAATGAAGAAAAGTGCCTCCTTTGGCTGGAGAGGTGTGGGACTATAGGCATGACATATAATAAGACATGGTCTCTGTATTTTTTTCTTAACATTTTTTCTTTAGTATACATAAAGGATAGTGATGGAAAGAATGTCTGGAAGTACTTGTGATGTGCTAACACAAGGAATCAAGAAAATCAATAACACATTTTTTAAAGAACAGGATTTTCCTAAATTAACCTTATTTCCTTTTTGATGGAGTTACTCAAATGGTAGACTGGGGTGGATATAATTAATTTAGATTTTAACAAAGCATTTGATAAAATCTCTCATGGTATATTTATAGTAAAGATGGATATGGACAAGACAATTATAAATTAGATTCAGTACCAGTTAAATGCCTACACCAAAAGTATAGTCGTTGATGGTGCAATGTCAACATGGAAAGGGGTGTCCAATACAGTGGCCTAGAAATTTGTGCTTCACTTGGTTCAGTTTAACATCTTTTCCAATGACTCTGGTAAGTATATAGAGGTTATTGGGCAGCTAGGTGGTACATAGAATTCTAGGTCTGGCATCAAGAAGATTCATCTTCATGGTTCAAATCTTGCCTCCGACACTTCCTGGACCCTGGGCAAGTCACTTTACCTTGTTGGTTCAGTTTCCCTATTAATAAAATGAACTGGAGAAGGTAATGGCAAACCATTCCAATAGCTTTGCCAAGAAAACCTCAAATAGGGTCACAAAAAATTGAACATAACTGAAACAAATGAACGATAAAAACATACAACAATGGAGGGTATGCTTGTCAAATTTTCAGAACACACAAAGTTGGGAAGCATAGCCAACCCACTATGTAACAGGATCAGGATGAAAAAAGCTTTTGAAAGGCCAGAACATTGTGCTGTATCTAAGAAGGTGGGTGCCCTTCTTTTTTTTGTTTTTGCTTTCTTTTTATCTCTTCCCCACTGGCCCCCAGGCTGCCAAGAACCTACCCATTTCACTGGGGTAGACCTTTGTCTTCCCTTCCACCTCCCCCTACCCCATCTCCATCTCTGGACCACCCTCTCCTTACATTTATTTCTTGGGACCCAGAACTCAACCAGAGCGCTTAGCTGCTCTCAATATTTGAATGAGATGACAGTAATTAAATCTATTCTTTCCTGTGATATGGGAGACCACCAGGCCTTGCCGTCTGTCCTTCTACTGCATCCTAAGGTCACCTAGGCATTATCAACTGCTCTACTCTCTAGTTACCCACATTGTCATCTGACCTACTGAGCTGTGAGAAAGTAGCAGCTACTCTCCTCCTCCCCTTTCTTTTCCTCTTCCTCCTCCTCCTCCTCTTCCTCCTCCTCCTCCTCTTCCTCTTCTTCCTCCTCTTCCTCCTCCTCCTCCTCTTCCTCTTCCTTCTCCTTCTCCTCTGGTATTCTACCCAGGGAAAGAGGTACACTCTATGCGCAAAAGCTGCCTTTTTTCCTCTGGGTTTACTGGCTGCATTTCTTGCTCAAAGATCAAGGCTTAAACCCAGCTCACTCTGGAGCTCATGGACTGGAGAAGTCCCCACCCACCCAGCACAGAGTGAATGTAATTACTAAACAGTAACTGTTTCTCTTTTATCCAGGAACCCTGAGGGGCTTCCCCTTCCAGTTCGATTATTTTTTTTTTTTTATTAAAGGGGCCATCCCATGAGTAACTCAAAGAAGTCTATTCATTGAATGGGTATATCTCACTCAAAATGAGAATGTGATAAGACCTTAACCTGAAAGGACCATGGTTTCCCATTGTATCCTGGGCCATCTCCAGCCATCCTGATGAATATCAGGCCACTGGACCCAGATGGCTCTGGAGGAGAAAGTGATGTTGGAGACCTTGCTCAGCCCTCCCTCGCTCAAATCAAAGTCAACTGCAAGTCATGTCATCATCTTGATGTCATTGAAGTCCTCCTTAAGAATGAAGGACAAACACAACCTGACCTACTGAGGCAACCTAGGATTCTTGTGCCTTGCCATTCACCCATCCACAGTACCCTTATGACTTCTAGGTCTGTTATCTGTCCATGCAGCTGAACTTTTCTGTCTTGTGTGTACCAATGAAAACTGTCTCGCTTTTCCTATTTGTACCACCAGTGTTTAGGATAGTGCTTGGCACATGGTAAGCATTGAATAACTGATTTTTCATTCATTCATTTCATTAATACACTTTATCCAACTTAATAAGGAAAAATTTCATCTTAAACTTAGGTTAAAAAAATCACAAGACAGGCAAGATATGCCTAGACAGCAGATAATTTGAAAAAATATCTAGGGTTTTAAGTGGACTACAAGTTCAACATTATGATATGGTTGCCAAGAAAATAAATGTAATCTTGGGCTGAATCAAGAGTGGCACAGCTCCCAGAATAGGGAAGCGATAGGCTTAGTGTTCTCAGTGGTTTCTAGCCTTGTCAGACCTTGATTAAGAGGGACCTTGATAAGTTGGAAGTGTCCAGCAGAGGGTAATCAGGATGGTGATGCATCTTGAGTCAGGCTATACAAGTATCAGTTGAATGAACTGAGAGTATGTTTAGCTCAGGGAAGAGAAGGCTTCAGAGGGAGGTGACCGTTGTCTTTAATTATTTGATGATGTTATATGGAAAAGGAATTAGACTTGTTCTTCTTGGTGACAGTGGGCAGAACTAGGATTAATGATTAATAATAATTATTAATGATTAATAACTGGATTAATGATTAATAATTAGTTGTAAAGAGGTACATTTTGGCTTGAGGTTAGGAAGTCTTCCAAAGCATTAAAGCTACTCGTAACTAAACAGGACTGCTTCTGGAGAGAGAGGCTTGCCCCTCTCTCCATCCCTTTAATCAAGGGCTAACTGGCTGTCTGTCAGGTGTGGAGCGTACAGGATCCCCTTTCAGGTTCCGCTGGCCTATGAGCTCCCTCCCAATGGCAATCCTATCATTCTGTGAGCCTCAATCTCATCAGCTTCTTCCTTGACAAAATGGAGATCATGACCTCTAAGGTCCTGGTACCTCTAAATTTAATGATTATAAGCCAGAGGTTGGTTTTGCAGTGTTTGTCCAACTGACTGCTATTTCTGTGTCCTTTTAGTTTGGCACACTGTTAGTCTGTTTTAGAGCTAAATTCCTAAAGGCTAGAGTCAGTGGTATTTAAATAGGTTTGTGCCATGACCTGCATATGTGAGTAGGCTCATGTCTTTCAAGGTACCAATGGTCTTGGTCTAAGATCTCATACTTACAACAGTCTACCCTCAAGAGTGCTTAGAAAGCTTCTCATTTCAGTCATTTGGGATATTTTATTTATTCATCTACATCAGATTAATTTTCCTAAAGCACAACTCTGCCATGTCCTTCCCATCCTTAGTAGAAAACATTTAGTTAATCTCCATTGCACACTGAAGATTCCTTAGCATTATATTCAAGACTTTCCATGTCTTGGATCCAACCTTCCTTCACAGTCTTTTCCCCACAAACCTTCTTCCTGTACCTCATACTCCCACTAAAATGTACTTGATACCTTATTTCATCTGTTTCTCCCCCTCCTTGCTTTCCCCATGTTGTTATTTTCACCAGAAATGCCTTTTTCCTGTAACCAATCAGCAAACATTTATTATGTGACTTCTGTGTGCCATGGGCTCTCCTGATCACTAGGAGTACAAAGACAAAAATGAAATCTTGTCTTCAAGGAGCTTAGCACTATTCCTTCAAATCCTGTTCATCCATCAGGGCACAGTTCAGATGCCACTTCTTTCATGAAGTGATCCTTCCCTTATCCTTCTATCAGGATTCTTCTGTGCCTTCAGAGCATTTTGTTTGCCTATCTTTTATTGTGGTTTCATATTCTACCTTAGATTATAGTTATATACCTCTTAGAACCATTAGAATTATTACAACTTATGGAAAAAAGTTAGGGGTAGTGTCCAGTTGAATCAAGACAGGAGGAGCTTTGGTCCTTTTCCCACAAGAGTTGGGATGAAGAAGGTAGACCAGGGAGAAGTCAATAGCAACTGTGCTGAAGGAGTGTGGCTGTGGGCTAATGGAGCCTCTTGAGCTGAAGAATGTTGATATGGTAGTCACATGAAAAAAGTAAACCATACTGCCATGTTGTCAGAGATGAAATCCCTTTCACTCTGTGTTAGCTACAGTTTTGGGACCTCTTATTTCCCCACCTAGTCTGTATGTTCCTTGGGGGCAAAGAACATGTTTTATTCATCTTTGTATCACTGAAAGAACTTATCCCAGCGCCTTGTACATAGGTGGTACTCAATGGTAATGAATCAATGATTTAGTAAGTGAGTGAATGAATAACAGTGCAGACGTGTCACTTTCTTCACAGTTGTTGAGTGTGTATTCTGACAAGAATGGTCACATGACTGGTAGGACAACAGATGAGTTAAAGTATGAAGAGCCCATGAGACTGAGACCTTACAGGTTTAAGTCACTCAGGTTCCATGTCATTCTAAGAGTGACTTGTCCAGATCCCTTGATTTTATGTTGGTCCTGTGGGATAAAACATACAGTATGGAAGTGTACTTAGTGATTGGAAGATCCATTTGGGTATGAGGAATAAAGTCACCATATGTCACCTGAATCCATCACTCACATTTTGATCTTATTACTTTAAAATATTTCTGGCTCCCTGCAGACTATAGCATCTCAACGTTTAAAAAATTTTTTCCAGTGCGCCAGCAATCTTTTTCCTCCTTGGTTTTATGGTCCACTGCATCAGAACATCTTTTAAAACAAAAAAAATTCCTCAGTTCTGTTCATCACTGCCCAGGTGACTGTTTATATTCTTTGTCCTGTTACTTTCTTCCAGATCCTGGCTTCAGATTCTGGGATACCTGTCTCCATTTTTCTTGATTCCATGTGTATCTTCATTTTTCCCCCTTTCTCTGGGGAAAAAACCAAACCCCCATTATTAGATTATTTCCAATTCTGATCTCTCCAAATCACTTCCTTATTTTAAACCATCCCCTTCTTTTTGTTGTTGGTCTCTATGTCCCATGAATCTTAAAAGCAAAACAAAATAAAGCCCCAAATCTGATGCTTGTAAAATGCAGGAGTAGCCAAACAGGACTTTTACACCAAAGAGCATGCCAGAGGCAAATCAGAATATTGTGAGGGGGATTAAGGAAAACAAATTTTGACAATTGTCGCCCTATGAGCACCGATTGTGGAAACTGTTTTCAGACAATAATTGAATCCATGAATATCAAAATACAAAAATCAGACAATACTCTCCAGAGTTCTATCATGTGATATTTTTTCAAAATTCCCTGCTGCTCTACCAACCAGGCTTTCCCTAAGGTTTGGAAAATGATTTTTAGGTTTAATTACTGTTAAACTCAACAATCTACCTTTTCCATTCTCCCTTCAGTTTCAGTGTTTTCCTCCTTTAGAAAAAATGGAAGAAAGAAGGTCTTCCATCATTATTCTACATCGAAGAAAGTTTGTTCATTCTACAAAACATCAGACGGTCCCCTGGATGAAGGTTGTGTTACTGGAACAAGCAGCTTGTTCACTGATGAAACAGTCTGCAAAAATAAAATACTGTAGGATTAAAATAGATTTGTATACTAGAGAATGGTTAAAAAATGCTTTTGACAAATCCCACACAGAATTGACTTCTAGCCAGAAGAGAGCAGAGGTTGGGAAGAATTTTCAGAGAGTTAGGAACATACTGTCTGGGAAAAAAAGTTCACTTAACTGTCAAGGGGATATGTATGTAAGGGAGAAGGGTAGAGTGAGAGGGTCTGGGACCTCTTAACATTTTGTCCATAGTGACCTCTGATAAAAATAAGGAATCATTGACATTATTTCAGGAACAAGTCAGAAACTAAGCTCCAGGTAAGGAGAAAGCTACATTCCTACAGGGCCTGATAACCTATGAATGGAGCCTAAATTTAACCTGAATTCAAGGGCAGGAATTCTTAATTGTGTGTGTGTGTGTGTGGTGTGTGTGTGTGTGTGTGTGTGTGTGTGTGTGCATGTGATAGACCCCTTTAGCAATCTGATGAAGCCTCAGGCTTGTTGTGAGTATTAAATGAAATAATATTTATAAAGCATTTAGTGCAGTGCCTGGTACAGAGTAGGCACTTAATAAAT
Organism: Potorous gilbertii; assembly: GCA_028658325.1. NCBI lineage: Eukaryota > Metazoa > Chordata > Mammalia > Diprotodontia > Potoroidae > Potorous > Potorous gilbertii. The sequence goes on along the minus strand of CM053769.1, from coordinate 35,224,310 downwards.
CTTCCTTTCCCTTCTTCTTCTCTTCTCTTCCCTTCCTTTTCCATTCCTACTCTTTCCTTCCCCTTCCTTCCTTCCCTCCTTCCCTCCCTCCTTCCTTCCTTCCTTCCTTCCTTCCTCCTCAGAATTGTTTTTAAATGCATAAAATAAAATACAAAGGATTACATAGGAAATATATTTGTAAACCTGACTTCAAACATGGGACATGTGCATAAGATCCTCCTCATCAGTGGAGAAAATAATGACAACTTTGTGCCAGCATGAGGGTAAAATTGTCACTAAAACTTGGGAAAGAAGAGAAAATTTTCTTCCTTCCTGCTTTGAAGAAAGGACACATAAAGTTCCAGACTCTCTGGAGGGGAATTCTGGAGAGAAAACAGAGATATGTTGAGAAGCCAAAACTTTTACGGGCCTGCCTTGAACCTCTCCGTCTTTGGTGTTAATTCTATCCAAATATATTATCCAATCCAGGTTCTAGTACAATTATCTATAAGCTCCTATGTCATCTTCCCTTCTTTCTCAAAAAGTTTTGTACTGGATTCAGTCTTCTCTTCATCTTAACTCTTGCCTTTGTATTAGGGGGATTCAATATAAGTGTTGATATTCCTTCAAACACTCTAGTCTCTCAGTTCCTTAGTCTCACAACTTCCATGACCTATTCCTTTACTTTACCACAGCAACATCCAGGTAGAGTCATATCCTTGGTCTCACTATCACTCACAGTTTCTCTGATAAAGATGCTGTTTTCAAGATATATAAGAACTGATTCAAATTTGTAACATTAAAGGCCATTCCTCAATTAATGAATGCTCAAAGGATTTGAATAGGCAGTTTTCCAAGGAAGAAATCTAGGCTATCAACAATCACATGAAAAAAAATGTTCCAAATAACCACTAATTAGAGAAGTGAAAATGAATGAAATTCCTAGGTTCTACCTTACTATCCATCAGACTGACCAAGTTGACAAAAGACAAAAGAGACAATAAATATCTTTAGCAAAGTTGCACCTTACAAAATACACCCACAAATATCAATAACATTTCTATATAATAATTATAAAATCCAAGAGATAATACTAGAAAGGGAAATGCTATTCCACATAACTACAAAATATATAAAATGTGTTTAGGAGTCAATCTGTTACAGCACGCTCAATACTTCTGTAGACTCAATTACAAAAGAGTCCTTAAAGAAATAAAGAACAACTTAAATAAATTGGAGGAATATTCAGGGCTCATGGCTGGGCCTTGCCAATGTAATCAAATCACAATCCTACCCAAAATAATTCATAGCTTTAATGTTATACCAATCTAGCTACCAAGAAAATACTTCATAGGACTTGATAAAACAAGAAGATTCATTTGGAGGAACGAAAGATCTAGAACATCAGAAGTAAGAAAGGAAAAGGAAGAAATAATGGGGGAATATCATTTTCAGACATCAAGTTAGATTATAAAGCAGCAAACATCACAACCATTTGATGTTAGTTTAAAAATAGAAAATTAGAGCAGGGACAGACTATACAAGGGAAAATCAGAAATATGGGATTCAATAACCCAGATTTAATAAACCTCCAAATATTTAGAGACTGCTTAGAGAATAGCTCACTACTTGAAGGAAATTCTGGAAGAAGTAGAAATCATTCTAGAAGTTAGGCTTAGATGAACACCTTCCATCATATTCCATGATAAATTCAAAAGGGATATATAACTTAAGCATAAAAATAAAACTAAAACCATTAGGAATTAAAAGAGAAACAGACCATTATCTCTTTTATAGCTATGAGTAGGAGATAGATTCCTAACCAAACAAGGGATATAGAAAAATTTTGAAAGATAAAATAGACTATTTTGATTACATGGAATTGAAAAACTTTTGCACAAGCATTTGTATCAAATATCTTTATCAGTAGGAATTTGGCATCTAAGAGATATAGATAGCTAAGAGAAATATACAAGCTCTATAAGCATTCCCCAAAATAGAAGTGGTAAAAAATATGAAAAAGTACGTTCCAAAAGAAGAATTTTAAACTATTAACAACCATATTGAAGAACATGCCTTTTCAATGACAATAACAGAAATACAAATCAAGATAACCCTGATTTTTCATCTCACGTACAGCAAATTGGCAAAGACGGCACAAGGTCAAGGAATCAAGGTTGGAGACATAAGACGTGTATTGTTGGTGGAGCTGCTGTTCAGCTTGTATATCTATTCAGGAAATCAACTTGGAATTATGCAAATACAGATGCCAGAATGTACATACTCTTTGATCTAGAGATCCTACTGCTAGGTATATATCCAAAGGAGGTCATTGATTTTTAAAAATATGCCATATACACCAAGATATTTATAGCAGCATGTTAGTTTGTTTGTTTGTTTTTTTTAGTGGTGGCAAAGAACTGGAAATGAAGTAGATTTACATTGATTGGGGAATGACTAAACAAATTGTGGTACATGAATATAATAGAAATAACTGCGCTGTAACAAAAAAATTAGCATGATGAATGCAGAGAATTATGGAAAGACTTACACAATCTGATGTAATGTGACATAGAGTCAAGAAACTGATACATACAATGACTACAACGATGTAAATAATAACCACAACAAAACAATCTAAATTGAATATTCTAAATTATAAAGGACAGGTTAGGCCCCAAAGAAGAAATGTGAGAAGACACTTTTCCTCACTCCTTTGCTGAGGAAGGGGGATCCATTGGTGTGGAGCACAGCATATGTCATCAAATCTTTTTTGAGATTTTTCAGAGTTTTGTTGATTCCCTTCCCCTTTCTCCTCTTTTTCTTTCTTTAATTCTTTCTTTCTTTAATTCTTTGTTATAAGGGATTGTTCTCTGGGAAGAGGAAGGATACAGGGGAACATTTAGGTGATGTCAAAACAAAAGATATTCATAAAATTGATTTTTGAAAAAACTAAACAGAATATTTAATATTCCACATTAGGAGCAATAAAGAGCCAATGGAGTTGATTTAATAGGAGACTGACATGGTTAGATCTGTACTTAAGGAAAATCACTTTGACAACAGTGAGGGGAAGGATTGAGAGGGAGACTTGTAGCAAGGAGACCAAAGGGGAGTCTGTTGTAATAATTAAGGGGAGAAGTGATCGAGTATCTGAACTGAGATGGCAGATGTGTGAGTAGAGAGAAGGGGTTGGATGTGAGAGATGTTGTGGAGGTGGACCTGGCAAGATTTGGCAACTGGAAATGAAGAGTGAGGAATTGAGGATGATGCCAGTTGACATATGGGAGCCTAGAAGGATGTGGTATCTTTGACAGATACAAGGAAGTTTGCCAGGGCGGGGGGAAGGTGGGGGAATGGGGAGGGTTGGTGGGAAAGATAATGTTTGAACATGTTGAGTTTAAGATGTCTTTAAGACATCTAGTTTGAAATAATGGCAGAGGAGAGAATGGGGCTGATAATATACATCTATGAGTCTTCTGTGTAGAGATGACAGTTAAATCCATGGGAGGTGATTAGGTTATTGAGTGTATGGGTGGAAGAGTGACTAGAACAGAACCCTGGGGACAGTTAAGGGCATGCCAAAGATAAGAATAATGAGCCAGCAAAGGAAGCAGAGAAGGAGCAGTCAGATAGATAGGAGGAGAACCAGCAGGGAGTAGTCATGAAAATTCATATAAGAAATAGCAACCGGGAAAAGTTGGTGCTTAGTAGTGTCAACTACTGTAAAGAAGTCAAGAAAGATGAGCAGTGAGAAAGAGCCATTAGATCTGACAATTAAGGGATCATTGGTGACTTGGGTTTCAGTTGAGTAACCACTGTGTTAGAAGCCAAGTTGTAAAGGGCTGAGGAATGAGTGAGAGGAGAGAAAGTGGAAGTGTGAGTGTAGGTAGCTTTTTCATGGATTTTTGTCTCATACCTAGTCAGTGAATTTATTCTATAATACTGAATTATAGTTATCTGTGATTGTGTAGTATCCTTCTACCAGACTAAAAGTTTTGCAAAGTCAGAGACCAAATCTTATTTATATTTTTCAACTCCCCTAGGACTAGCACACAACATGAATTTAATATGTTTGTTAAATAAATGAGTTGTCAGTTGCAAATCATCATATGGGTTTATAGATGAGACGAGTAACTCCTGATCGGTTTCTTGATGGGATATAATTGAAATGAAAAGCACTTGAAAGGGATATGGTTATGTTTGTTGTGTGTTAACAGTCTGGGGGAATTTGTAGATTGTCTGGGGAAGCTCAAAGCAGTTTACAGGGGCTTAAAGGTGTAATTGTCTTCTCATGGAAATTTCTCCTGTTTCCTCATCATCTCACTGTGCAATTCTGTCAAAAGCAGACCACTATTCAATTGGTCTAGAAGGATTTGTTCTTAATAAATCTGCTGCTTATTGCTAGAGATTTTTTAGTCTTCTAGGTATTTACAAATTTTATCTGTTAATAAAAGTTTTATGACTTAATTTAGAGCTGCAAGAATGCATCTGTCACCATCACATCCCCCTTCTTAAAAGATTGTCCCCTGCTATTTGTTGTTGGACTTTGTGTTCCAGTATAACCTTAGGCCTCAGTGGTTTTTAATAATGATGATAGCTAACATTTTTATGTTTCCTACTATGTTCCATTCAATGTGTCAAGCACTTTAAAAATGTTTTCTCATTTTATCCTTATGGAAACCTGGGAAGTAGGTGCTGTTACTATTCTCATTTATACGGTTGAGGAAACTGAGGCAAACAGAATTTAAGTGACTAATCCAAAGTCACACAGCTAGTAAGTGTCTGAGGTCAGATTTGAATTCAGGTCCTCTTGACTCCAGGACCTGTACCACCATTGTTGTTGCTGTTGAATCATTGGAGTCTTGTCTCTTTGTGAGCCCATTTGGGATTTTCTTGGCAGAGATACTGGAGTGGTTTGCAATTTCCTTCTCCAGCTCTTTTTACAGATGAGGAATTGAGGCAAACAAGGTTAAGTAACTTGCCCAAGGTCACACAGCTAGTAAGTGTCTGAGGCTGAACTTGAACTCATGAAGATGAGTCTTCCTAACTGCAAACCAAGCACCCTATTTACCGTACCACCTGCTGCCCTCAAATTCTGAATTGTTTATAAGAAATAGTTTTAAGTGTCTCAGCAGATGCCCCAAGAAATTATACTACTCCATGAAATGACACCAATGGGACCCTATAGATGCCAAGACACACTCCATGAAGAATTTTCTATGTCACCATATTTATTTTCAGTGGTCAAAAATTGCTTTTCTGGTGCCTTTATTTTTTAAATTGTCTTTATTTTTCTCTTTTGAAGGACATTTTTTTAATAAAAGAATTTGCTATTTGGTACATTCTGTAGTCCTCATTAATTTCATGCCCAATCTAATTTATCATCCATTTTCCCTCAAATCACTGGCATCTTCCTTTCCTATAGATTCTTTCATATTTTATTCTCGCATTAAATTGTGTTTTCCTAATTTGATGTGTCTCTCCATCCCCTATCAGCTGTAACAGAATCTCCAAGTGGGAAGGGACATCAGAGGTCATCCAATCCAATCAATACCAGAACATAACTTTTCTCCAGCATCCCTTCTACAAGTGCCCTTGATGGGTAGACATCTGGCTTCCTCTTGACAATCCTCATAGGCAGGGAATGCGTTGCTTTGTGAGACAGTAAGATACTTCATAACAGCTTGGGGAGATAGGTAATGCAAGCATTGTTTGTTATTTCCTAGTCTATTTTGGGAGTGCTCTAATGGTTAGCTTTTCCTGATGATACTGATGGTAAGTTCTGTTACTGGAAAAGGTTACAAGCCAAGACCAAAGTGGAGGGAGTGTTGGTGCATGATTTTCTGTTTGCAGATGATTGTGCACTCAATGCAGCCTCTGACGCTGAGATGCAACAAAGTGTGGATCAATTCTCTACTGCCTGTGCTAATTTTGGCCTAATAATTAACACCAAAAAAAACACAGGTGCTCCATCAGCCACCACCACACCATCCATACATGGAACCATTTGTTACAGCAAATGGAGAAGTTTTGAATATTGTGGATAAGTTCACTTACCTTGGTAGTGTACTTTCCAGGGATGTACACATTGATAATGAGGTTGATGCATGCCTTGCCAGAGCTAGCTCAGTGTTTGAGAGGCTCTGAAGAAAGGTTTGGGAGAGAAGAGGTATTGGACTGACTACCAAATTGAAGGTCTACAGAGCTGTTGTGCTGACCTCATTGCTACATGCTTGTGAAACATAGACAGTCTACCAGTGCCATGCCAGGAAACTGAATCACTTCCATATGAACTGTCTTAGGAAGATTCTGAGGATCACCTGGCAGGATAAGGTACCATACATTAAAGTCTTGGCTCAAGCTGAACTGCCAAGCATTCAAACTATGCTTCAGAGAGCTCAACTCCGATGGGCTGGCTATGTTGTTCAAATGCAAAATGTTCGCTTCTTGGTGAACTTGCATGGAGCAGGCGATCACGTGGTGGCCAGAAGAAACTATACAAGGACACTCTCAAGGTTTCTCTAAAGAACTTTGGATCTAACTGTGCAACATGGGAGACACTGGCACAGGATTTTTCAGCATGGTGTGCCCACATCAGAAAAGGTGCTATGCTCTATGAGCAAAGCAGAATTGAGACAGTACAAAGTAAAGGCAGGATGCGCAGATTTGGGATATCCACTCCAAATATTCATAAGGACTCTCTGTGCCCAACCTGTGGTAGAGCATTCCGAGCTCATATTGATCTGATCAGCCACACTGGACACACCGAAATTTCACTTTACAATGGTGATGTCATTTTGGTCCTCTTTGAAGACGAAAGACAACAACCAACCAAGCAATCAACCAACCAGCTTTTCCTGATAATGAACCCTGACATTGAGAGTGTACTCTGCTTCTTCTGTTAAAATTTGGCTTTCTGAGACTAGGCAATACACATTCACTTGCAAGTCATGGCATCACCTTCCTGATGCCTTTGAGAATGAAGAACAAACAGCAACAGCACGCATACGAACTCTTCAAAAAGTTGAAGATAGTGCTTATGCTCCTGGTGGGAAATGACCAGCAGGCAATTGATGATGTGAGGCTGGACTTTTGAAGAGAGAAGAGGGCTGGATACAAGATCTGGGAGTCATCTGTGTAGAAATGATAATAGAATGCAGTGGAATTGATGACATCACTAATGGAGAGAATGTGATAATAGAAGAGAAGAAAATCCAGGCTGGAACTTTGAGGACAGAAGATGTTGAGTCCCCTCAGCAAAGGGGACTCAACAAAAGAGAGAACATCGTGGAAACCAAGGGATGAGGGTGTATACATGAGGAGGGAGTGAGGGAGATTTGGGGATAGGGAGATCCTTAAATCCCTTGGGAAAGGTGGCTGATCGCCCAACAGATGGACTTTAGTTATCTAAAACTATAGTGCTGTCCACACAGTAGGTGTGGTCAGCAGTGTTAAAAGCTGCAGAGAGGCAAAAGAAGATGAGGATGAAGAAGGGACCTTTGGATGGATCACTTATTCCTTCAAAATCGCTTTCACTTCTGTCTTTTCCTTTCCATTCCAGGATCCCCCCACTCTCGACTGGACTTTCATCATCCTATACGAGAACTGTTCTAGTAGCCCTTGAATTGGCTTTTGTTCCTTTTTGTTTCCTTTCATTTGGGTCCACCCTGGACAAGTTGTAAGAATAGTCTTCCTATGGCACAGCTCTGATCATGTCACTCCACTGCTCAAAAAACCTCCATGACTTTTCACTATCTACAGGATAACCTACAATTCCTTAGCTTGGCTTTTAAGACTTCACAGGATATGTTTTACCCTAATTTTTCAGCCTTCATCCCCAACTGTTCTCCTACCCAAAGCATCTATTCCTTTGGCCTGGTATCCTAGGTGTAGTCAGAACATAGGAGAGCTTTCTTTCTGCTTCCTGCATCTTTGTTCACACCATCCCCTTGTCCAGAATTCTGAATTACGAGCTCCTTCAAAGCTTACTTTGAATCGCCTCCTTTAGGAAGCCTTCCTTGATGACAACTGCTTTTTCTTTGAACTCTTATAGCATTTTCTGTATATGCCACTGACTGGCACTGAGCATGTACTAGCTGGTATTGTAATTAATCTTTTTATATGTGGCATTTTCCTCAGGATCCAAGGTTCTCAATGTCAGAGACTGTACTTTATTCACTGTATATATTCCCGATATCCAGTATGTCGCATGGATTGTATTCTATACATGTGTTTAAAGGATATAATAATGGTAACTAGGAGCAACTAGGTTGCACAGTGGTTAGAACACTTGATCTGGATACAGGAAGATCTGAGTTCAAGTCCAGCCTCAGACACGTACTAGCTCTGTGACCTTGGGCAGGTGCAGTTTCCACATCTGTATAATGGTAATAATTAATAATGGCCCTAGCATATCATAACTATATATGTATATATATAGTCACATATGTGTGTTTATATATATATACATATACATATATACACATAACATAGAATGATCCTAACATCATTTTGCATATATTATTATTATATATTTATTTCTAGCTATATGCACATATACATATACATGCATATGAGGAAATTGAAGCCCAGGAAAAGAAAATAATTTCCTTGGGTCAGAGAACCATAGTTTTGGAAGTACTATTACCTGTGGTAATAGTAAGAGCCTGGACTTGGAACTAGAGGACCTGAGTTCTAATCCTGTCTAGTAGTGTGGTTTTGGGCAAGTCCCCTTCCTGGGTCTTAATTTGCCCATTTGTCAATATGATAGCTGTTAGCTATATCCCTTCTAGCTCTAAATTTTAGGATTCTGTGACTACTCTGGCCATTTTGAGCCAGGATTTAAATGTTTTAAAATTATTTTTGTTCCATTTTAAGTTTTGAACTGTCTCCCTCCCTCCAACCTACCCCACACTAAGAAAGACCACCATTTGATGCAGATTTATAAATATTTGTAAACCCACACTGTGCGTACTTCTGTTTATCAGTTCTTTCTTTGGAGGTGGATAACATTTTCCTTCATGGGTCCTTTATAGTTGATTTGACTATTTATAGTACTCAGAATAACTTGGTTGTTCACAATTATTCTTCAAACAATATTGCTGTTACTGTATACAATGTTCTCTTGTACTGGACACTTCACTTTTCATTGTTTCCTTTAAATATTTCCATGTTTTTCTAAAATGAACCAGCTCATCATTTCTTACAGTACAGTTGAGCCAGGATTTTAACTTTAGGTTCCCTTAAACCAAACCTGGTGCTCTCTCTGTTGTGACACTAGGCTTCCCGATATGGTGTCCAGTCTCTTTGCTCTTCCGGACCCATTACAGCTTATTGATGTCCTTTCTAGAATATCTAGCGGTGATCTGACCTGGTCAGAGTCCAATTTGGCTGTAACCAGTCTCAATTGAGACAATGTATCTCTCACTGCAAGCTAAGATCAAGATGGTCTTTAGGACTGCTTTCCCTTTCAAATCTAGGATTTTCTTTATCACAAGATTTTTGATCAATGTCTTCACTTAACAATGTTGGATATTTTTGGCTCTTTGTACTCTTTTACAAAAAGATAATAGCCTCTTGCCCCTTAATTATTTTGTTTTAAAAGAAATTTTGCTGCTTTTTCCATTCTTATGAGTGTTAATATTGACTGACATATTCCCAGCTGATCTTTTTATTTTCTCAATTTTCTTTGCTGGAATCAAATGCCTTCATCTGTTACTGTTTATTACCATAACTCCTTACCATTTTGAATCTGAATCACTTGTGGCCACCAGTAATTGCTCTCACGTTCGCTTTCCCATTGTGGTGCCAAGTTTATCGATGATCAGGTATACAGCATGCTGATTTACCCAGGCTCACATCAAACTCTGAGAAATAGGTTTTATTTCCCAGGCTAATTCTGTTTGGTCAGGGATAGGAGTGAAATAACTGGAATGCAAATAATTGATCTGGTTAGTCTTTTCATCATAATGACTGTAATGAATCAGCTATTTGGAGATCAGTTAGACCACTTGGTGCGGGGCCCTTTCCTCAGGGTGACTTCAGGGTCATTCAGACTATAACACTTCTCATAATACTAACAGCTTATATTTTTATGGTGGTTTAAGGCATACAAATCTCTTTCCTCATAACATGCTTATGAGATTGCTACTGCAAGTACTATTAGCTTCATTTTGAAGACAAGGAAAATGATGGTCAGTGAAATGATTTGTCTGTCATCCTCCAGCTGTCAAATGGCAGATCAGGACTTGAACCCGGGTCTTCTGACTTTAAATCTAGTGATTTTTCCTTATTACCATGCTCTATCTCTTCATGATGAGATGCCCTGCAACCAAGGATTAGGATCTCAGGCAAGTCTTTGATTTGTATGTAGTTATATCGCTCATGTTGGCACATTGCTCCAGTCCTCAACAAATTAAATGACTAGCACAAGATCATATAGTATCAAGCAGCAGAATTGGGACTTAAACCTAATTTCCAAGTATCATTGAGGTGAGTGACAGGGATACAGACTGTGGAGCCTGGAAACTGTGTCACTTTTGGTCTTTGTATCCCTAACCATTTAGTACTGTTGAATTGTGTTGTTATATGATGCACGATGATGGTTTTCCAGTTGAGCTCTTAGTGAATACTCTGGAAATGTATTATCTAACTTCCATTTGGAGTGGGGGATCTGATTTTACAGATGCCTCTACTATAGTTCCTATAGTTCCAGACTACATTACAGAAACAATGTTCCTAGACTCCATCATAGTATATGAAGTAAAATAAGGATTCTGGGTATTGCTCTTTCTCAAATCCTACTTCTAAAGATGAGAGTTCTTGGCTCATTTAAAAATAGATGATAAAATTTAGTTCTAGAAGGTATCTTAGAGATCATTTAATCCAGACCACTCATTTTACAGATGAAATAACTGACTCCCAACAGCGAAATGATTTGTCCAAGGTCATATAGGTAGGAAGGGACAGACAAGGTTGTCTGATTCTAAATCATACATTTCAAAGGACTCTGAAAGGCAGTAGGGAAATCTGGCCTTTCCAAATATATATTAGGCATGCAGGAGACTGAGGATGCTTTGTACCTTCTCTCGCCCATCCAGTGATTCCAATGGGCTCTGTTCCTTAATACCTATGTGACTTTGGGGCATATCACTTAATCTCCCTGGCTCTCAGTTTTCTATGAAATGAGGGAGATGGTCTAGACAATCTAATCCATCTGATTTCTTTAGGCTCTAGATTATACAGTTCCACCACTGAGACCAATAGAAGTAGAAGGGGCAGGGGAATGGTGTTTTTAGTTGACAGCCACAGCAGAGGTGACATTAGAAATACCAAGAGTTAATGTATGTGTCAATTTTCTGATTCCTTGTGCTTGTTGCACATAAGATGTTTGGCTGTGAGATGCGGACGTTTTGTGAAGGTTTGGGTGGCCTTGTGTTCTGCCACAGCTTATTTTTAGTATAGTGATTAGGAGAATATGTATGCCTGACACCTCCTTCTTCGTCCTTCACTCTTCACCTACTCTCATATGCCTTTACAAATGCTCCTACAGACAGACCTCTCCCTTAGCCACATTCAACCTCACAACCATGTGAATGCTCAACCTTGCACAAATGTGCACAATGCTATCCTAGTAATCTCTCATATACTACTACAATACAAACTTATTTTGACACTGGTATATTGATATATTTGCATGAAGCTAAAATTTCACATAAATTAAAAATAATGAAAAACACTTACCTATACAATGAACTGAGTTATACGGAGGGACAGATTATTTTTCCATTGGGGGGAAGTATGTAATATTCCCTTTCTAAAATGGAAAACCTAGAAAGGATGTGTTAAAACAGGGTCCCATTATGCAGGTTCATTGTAAGTCAAGCTGTCTGTCATTCTCCCACCCTGACACAGCCTGTCCAAACTTCCTTTACACTTTTGTGACTACCCCAACTTTCATGGCTTTCTCTCTGTCTCACAGGGTCTGTATTCTCATTTTGATCCACACCAGTTTTGATACATCACAGTGCAGGGTACATAGCAGGTACTTAATAATGACTTGTTGATTTGCCTCCTAAACTTGCCAGTATTCTTCCTTGAATCAACAACAATACCTTGGTGGTGGTTTTAAGAATATGACATAAGTGCTTCTTGTCCTGGGGGAGCCACTCAGCTGCCATACTTTTTAAATAGTTGGAGAGACTTTTTGCTACCCAGTGGTCTATCAAGAGAATGCCCATTCTCAGACCCAATCCTGTCAGAATGCAGTTACATCCTCTACAGGAAGATGCTACTGTTTCATTGGATCTGAGTTTGTCCAAGTCACTGACTTGTTCCTGAAGGAGCAGAAGACTGCTCTAAATAGCTTTTCATCTTGCTTCTATTAAGAGAAGGTGGAGCTCTAGGAGGACCACTTTACTTTCTGTGTTTCCAATACAAATAAAACAGTAGGAGGAAAATGCATTAGACAGAAGGCAGCAAGCTGAGAGAGAATGCCTAATGTATTCTTTAACTAAGCCAACCCCCTTGAGCTGCCAGTGTTGTACTCAGAGTGCCTTCCATCCTTTCTCTCCCCCTCCCCCATTTCTCTTACAGATTTGTAAAGGAATATCTCCTCTTGGGCAAAAGATTCTGATATTTAGGCAGAAGGACCTTGATTTGTGGTGGTGGTGGTGGGGTCTAACTGCTGATTCTCAAAACAGACATCTTTTATTGTCATGTATAGGAGAAAAAGGAAGAAAAATGGATCTTGCTGCTTGGAGAGGAGACCTGGTACTCAATTTTATATTTTTGAGTTCTGCATTCTGAACCTTCTTTCTCATCCCAATGACAGTGGAAATTAAAATTTCTAAATTCCTTCCATAAAATTCTAACCTCTAAGACTCATAGGCGTGTCCTTAAGTGGCTAGAGAACTGATGTGTCCGGTAGTGTGAGTGTGAGTGTGAGTGTGAGTGTGTGTGTGTGTGTGTATGTATGTTACTAGTGAAGTGACTCATTCAAGGATAAAATTAGGCTATTTTGATATATAGAAAGGTGAAATAGTGCCCGGACCTTATGTTGTAGAGTGAAGAGGATGTGTTCCAGGAGTAACAGAGGGAGTCCAAAAGGCAAGGAGGTGAGCACAGTGAAGAAATCTCCAAAGACAGGCATTTTGTGGTAGATTGTGGGTCATAAGAACTTACTGAAAGGTAGAGGGAAGAAGAATATAGCTTATGGCAAGGTATACTCTCAGTTATTTCCTTAGGTGTAGGAGTATGTCTTTAGAGGGGTGTCCACATCTTAGAAGTTGGTTATATACAATGTTGATCCTACTTTTTCTTCTCTCCCCTTCCTTTCACCCCTTAGAGTCTGAGACTTTCTCTTTGATTCTTTCCTTGTTAGGGTTTAAGATTTTGTGCGTGCTGATTTCATGGGAAAGAGATTGCCCAAGACCCTCACCTTTTATAGAAAATGGGAAAATAAATGGAATTAGATAGTAAGAAAGAACCAGATAACAACAGGGAACAGGTGCAGAGTAGGCACAGGGGGAGGGAATGCCAGGAGGGAGTGGGTGAAAGATAGGAACGACACCATGAAACCTGGGCAGCTGGTGCAAGTGGGTTTAGGTTTCTAAGCAGTGGTTGGTGTTTGCATGGGAATTGAATAGGAATGAATTTCTTTTAGTCACCTCTACTAGTATCTTAGAAACCAAAATTGTTGCTCTCTGCTTCCAGAAAGACCTCTAATGGCTTAACTCTGATTACTTGTTGACTTTTCTTAGGCCCTTTCTATGCTCACTTCATTCCATTCAATAGCCCAGGCTTAAGGCCAGTTACTTCAGTCCTAGTCTTACCATGCCCTTACATTGCGAAATCTCTTTCCATCTTGCCGGGTTCTACCTAGATCTCTGGAGAGTCGAATTTCTCTGCCCCAGGTTCCAAGCCTTGGCGTGCTGCTAGAGAAAGACATAGACTTGTCATACTACAATGATAGTGTAATCTGACCTTTGGTTTGTGTCTATGATTCATGTGATGTAAGGGAATTCCTGCTGGGAAAATTCATCTACCAAAGCAGGTTGGCAACTCTTCTGAAACTTAGACTCAGAGAGTTTTTGGTGGTAATAAGATGAATAACTCACCCAGAATCATACAAACAGCACCATCTCCCTGGTATTCCAGACTTCCAGACCAACTTTCTATTAATCTGTGTTTAGACACACTTTTCAGTTTTTAAAGCACTTTCATGTGCATTATGTTATTTTATCCTCACAACAACCTTGTGTCAGAGCAATCAAGAGTGTATCTTCCTTTTTACAGATGAGAAAGCTGAGGCCTCAGAGAGGTGAAGTGACTTTCTCAAGGTGGCTTTGTCAGTATAGCTTCTGAGGTATAATCCAGATCTCCAGAGGTCATGGCTCTATGGACCGTTACATGACATTTCCTTTCCCTACAATTCAGGTTTTAGAATTTCAGCTGGATCCTGTCTCCTACTGAGCCTTCCTTTTATTCATTTCTTAGTGACTTCATGCTTTTCACAACTACTGTTCTCTGTGCGACAGAGAGATCAAGAAGGATAACGACTGAGGAAAGGTCATTGCATATGGTCAAAAGTGGTCATAGGATGTGGAAGTTTGACTTCACTAGAGTAGGAATGATAGGAGCCGGATTGCAGTGAATATTGAAAAAATAGATACATGTGGATATTTGAAAAGTCCAAAGGAGAGAAGAAGAAAAAATGACACAGCAGTTAGAGTGAACAGATTTTTTTTCCAAGATAGGGGAACCTTGGGCATATTTAACAGCAGAAGGGAAGAAGTCAATGGAGAGAGACAGATTGAAGATGTTCTAGAAAGAGGATAAGTAGGAGATCTGGGGAAACAGACTCTCTAGGGAACAGGTGGAAGAGTTGACTTTAGAAAACAAGAAAGCCAACTTTCTTGGAGATAGGAGGGAAGGATAAGAAGGGAGATTACCAGTTAGGAATACTATGAGATGAAGAGGAAGGAACTGAAATCACTCTCTCAAATGTTACCAGTGTTGTCTCAGTTGCCAAATTGTTTGGTTTATGTAAATGCTTATCTTCCTTGACCTTTTAGCAGTTTTTGACATGGCATCTATGACCATTCTTGCAAATACACTCCTTTTCCTTAACTTCTAAGATGTTGGTCCTTCCTCAGTCTCCTTTAGCGGGTCAGCAATCATTTCCCACCCACTATCGCTAGTTCCCAAGGACAGTAGGTCCTTTTATCTCTATGCTCTCTGCCTTGATGATCTTGTCTTCTTCTGAGGGTCCAATTATCAGCTCTATGAAGATAATTATAACCACTCAGTAAATGATTCCCAAATCTATATATCCAACCCTAATCTCCTCCAGGAATTTGCTCCTAGCTTTCCAATGACCACTTGAATATCACACCAGCATCTTAGATTCAGTATGTTTAACACTGAGGTTGCCTTTCTTTTTACATATGCTTCTCCTCCAAAGTTCTCTAATACAGTGGAGGACACTGCCACCTTCCAGATCACCTACCTTTGAAACCTCAGAGTTATCTTTGATTCTTCTCTGTCCCTCACACCCCGTAACCAATCAAGGAACAAATGCTATCCACTATACCTGTAAGACAGCTCTTAAACATCTCCTTCTTGCTCTTCCACTATTACTACCCCAGTTTAGGCTATTGGTCTTTGCTTCCAATCTGTTCTCTCTTGAATGTATCTTTCACATTTTGGTCAAGATAATCTAAGTGATGGGTTTTATATTTCTCCTCTGATCGAAAACTTTTAGTGGTTTCCTATTGCCTCTGTGTTAGAAGGGGCTTGAGGAAAGGGGTCAAGGTTTGCTTGAGTAGTTTTTCTTTATAAAATGATCCCTTCTCTGTGGAAAATCCTTGAATTTCCTGTATCAGTATCAAAATCTCACTTGAGCTTCAATCCCACCTCTACAAGTATCTTTGAGAACTTTTTAAAAAACAGCACCTTCTATCTATGTGCTAAGCATTGGGGAAGCTGCAGAGATAAATAAATGATTGTTCCTGCTTTCAAGAAGCTCACAACCCAGTGCGGGTGAAAAGACACATATGTATATAGACATATACACACATAAATAAATATAATAGCATCAAGACTTGGACTATGATTTCACTGATACAGAGAACTCCAAGGCAAGGAAATTTCTTCTTCCAATGTAGATTGGCACTTGCTCTGTAGTTTATAATCTTAGAAAGCTGCCTAAAGCACGGAGTGATTAAGTGACATGCTCAAAAGCACACACTATGTGTCAGAGGTAGAATTTGATACCAAATCTTCCTGACTTCAAGGTCAGTTCTCTATCCAATATATAGCACTGCCTCTCTAAATAAATATAATACAAATTAGAATGTGATAAGTGTATGAGAGGAGTATAATGGACTATAAGCTTAGATTGGATGAGGGAGGGATTACTTCCATTTGCCGGCATCAGAGAAGTCTCCAAGGAAGTGACAGACTTGAGCTAGTTCCTGAAGGATGAACAGGCTACCAGTAGACAAAGATGGTAGGTATAGGTGTTATAGGTTTAGGAGAAAAAAAAATCATACACAAAGGTACAAGTAGGTGAAAATGTTTGGGACATACTTTCAGGATGTCATGTAAACCAGTTTGTCTTGAGTGCCTCACGGGGAGACATATCAGATAGAATGAAAATGAAGCTAGATTGTGGAGAACCTCAAGTGCCAGGACAAACGAATCATTTGAGTTTTATTCTGTAAGTGATAGGGCACCACTGAAGGTTGTTAGACTTTTGGATAGCCTGAAATAATCTCAATGTTCACAAAGTTATGTTGATAATTTTTTACTGCTACTCCTTGTTCCCCCCAAAAGCAAAAAGCTTTTTCCTTCCTATCTTGCTATTTCTGTCAATGGTCATCCAGTCAGGCATGAAATCTCACTTACTGTTAACTCTTCTTTTTTCTCTTATTGTTTAGTCATTTTCAGTCATATCCGACTCTTAGTGATGCCATTGGAGGTTTTCTTTCTTTTTTTTTTCAATTTTAATTTTTTTAAAATAAATTTATTTAACTTTTTAAATTCATTTTCACAAGATTTGGGGTTCCAAAATTTTCACCCCATTTGTCCCCTCCCCCCACCCCAATACACCGAGCATTCTAATTTCCCCTATCACCCATCTGCCCTCTCTTCTTTCATC
>CM053769.1:35163493-35206667 GCA_028658325.1 Potorous gilbertii | reverse complement strand
AATAACTTTCTATGGTCTTAGTTTTTTTCCCTTTTCTGGGCGTTTTCCCAGCCAGTTGCTTGACTTCTGAGAGTCCTCTCCACCCCAGCCTAGGTCTGCCCAGCTAGTGCTTGGGGTCTGAGATTCAAATGCTGCTCCCCAGCCTCAGGGCTTTTGGCGGCAGGCCTGGCTGCTATTCAGGGTAAGATTAAATCAGGTTCTCAGGTGGGGGCAGGGCCGCCTCCCAGGCTCAGTTCCCTCAGGGGGTTTATGCAGAGACCTTTTGTAATGGAGCTGCTGCCGAGCTCCAGCCGGCTCCGAGAGCCTCTGGCCACCTGCTGCCTCTGCCGCTGCCGCTGCCTCCTGAGGGGGCCTGAGTCCCGGAGACACCCCACTCCCCTCTCAGCCCGTCTCTCTCACTGACCTGTGAGTCTGTGGATGGAGGGACCTTCGCAGCCACTGGAGATTTCGTCCCTGAAGCCTGCTCAGATCTGCTTGCTCCTCTCAGCACCATGCAGGCAGGGTAGGTCAGGGCTCCACTCCTGTCCAGTGCGCCATGAACCTTTGGAGTTGGTTTTTCAGGGCTCTCTGGAACGGAAATCTTCTTCACTGTGTTGCTGTGTGGCTTCCACTGTTCCAGAATTTGTTGGGAGTTCTTTTTAGAGGAAATCCATGGGCTGTGGGTTCAGAGCTAGCATGGGTGAGTCTTTCTACTCTGCCATCTTGCCTCTACCTCCCATTAGAGGTTTTCTTGTAAAAATATTGGAGTGTTTTGCCATTTTCTTCTCCAGCTCATTTTACAGATGAGGAAACTGAAGCAAACAGGGTTAAGTTGCTAGTACGTGTATGAGGCCAGATTTGAACTCAGGTCTTACTGACTCCAGACCTGATACTCTATCCACTGTGCCACCTCACTGCCTTTTCGCTCATATTCTATATTATTAATACTGAAGCTTGTGATTTGTTTCCATTCCATTTGTGCTTTCCTCTCCCATTCTCATGGCTACCACATTATTTGAGGCATTCTTCACCTCATTCTGGGGTCATTTTGATGGTCTCCTATTTGCTCTCCTTATAGTGCCTTTCCACTCTAGTCTATCCTATTTACTACACCTAGCTTAATTTTCATAAATTACCACTGTCATTACTGTATCACTTTCCTGATCACAAACACTATTAACTCCAAAAGAGTCTAAACCACTCAGTTGGTAACTATTAAATTTAACAGTTGTTTAACAAACCCTAGCTCAAGATAGCTAGGTGTCACAGTGTATAGAATGCTGGACCTGGTGTCAGGAAGATTCATCTTCCTGAGTTCAAATTGGCCTCAGACACTTGCTAGCTGTGTGTTCCTGGGAAAGTCACTTAACCCTATTTGCTTCAGTTTCCTCATCTGTAAAATGAGCCAGAGAAAGAAATGTCAAACCACTGCAGTATCTTTGCCAAGAAAACCCCAAGTAAGGTCATGAAAATTCTGAAACTACTGAACAACAATAAAATCCAGGGCCTATTTTGTACAAGGCATTTGAAGTCTTTCGTTCCATGCTCTTATTTATACTTATCTAGCTTTATTTCTCACTGCTCCCCAGTATAAACCTTCTCTTGTCTCCTGAAATACCATGCTCACAACCAACTCCAAGCCTTTCCTCATGCTATTTCCCCTGTCTGGGATGAATTTTCCTCACCCTTCTGCTAATCTAAATTTTACCCATCATTCAATGTCCAGCTCAATTTTTGCTTTCTCATTTGGGGAAAGTTCCAGACCACATTTATCTTCAATTTTTAAAAACTATCTATAAAATGTATTATTTATAGCACTCTTTAGCACTTAATAATTATGGTTGCTCGTTGTCACTTAAATGTTTCCGTGTCTCCTGCGCTAACTTCTTAAAAGATGGAAATTCTGATTTTTTTTAAAATCTCCTTAGTCTATGAATGTTTTGCCTGTAGTAGGAGCTTAATAAAAACTTGAATGAATGAACAAGGGATAATCTCTGGGAGCTATGCTTGTCTAGAAGGGTTATCACTGCCACTTCTTAATACCTGAAAAATGTTTTAAAAAGTCATACTTTGACGATTTAGAGATATGTCCCCTGAAGTGTTATACTCAGTTTTGCTGGGCAGATTATTCTTGATCTTAATCCTGGCTCCTTTGACTTCTGGAATATCATATTCCAAGGCCTTCAATCCCTTAATATAGAAACTGCTAGATCTTGTGTTATCCTGATTGGATTTCCACAATACTCAAATTATTTCTGTCTACTTGAAATATTTTCTCCTTGACCTAGGAACTCTGGAATTTGACTACAATATTTGCAGGAGTCTTTCTTTTAGGATCTCTTTTAGGAGATGACCAGTGGATTCTTTCAATATTTATTTTACCCTCTGATTCTAGAACATCAGGGCAGTTTTCCTTGATAATTTCATGAAAGATGATATCCAGGCTCTTTTTTGATCATGGCTTTCAGATAGTTCCATAATTTAAAAATCGTCTCTCCTGTATCCATTTTCCAGGTCAGTTGTTTTTCCAATGAGATATTTCACACTGTTTTCTATTTTTTCATTCTCTTGGTTTTGTTTTGTAATTTCTTGGTTTCTCATAAAATAATTAGCTTCCATCTACTCCATTCTAATTTTTAAAGAACTATGCTCTTCAGTGAGCTTTTGAACCTCTTTTTCCATTTGACTAATTCTGCTTTATAAATCATTCTTCTCCTTGTTGGCTTTTTGAACCTCTTTTGTCATTTGGGTTAGTCTATTTTTAAAGGTGTTATTTTCTTCAGCATTTTTGGGGGTTTCCTTTAGCAAGCTGTTGACTCACTTTTCATGATTTTCTTTCATCACTCTCATTTCTCATCCCAATTTTTCCTCCACCCCTCTTACTTGAGTTTCAAAATCCTTTTTGAGCTCTTCCATTGCCTGAGACCATTGCATATTTATTTTGGAAGTTTTGGATGTAGAAGTCTTGACTTTTATGTCTCTCTGTGATGGTATGCTTTGTTCTTCCTCATCTGAAAGGATGGAAGAAACTACCTTTTTGCCAAGAAAGTAACCTTCAATAGTTTAATTTTTCCCCCCTTTTGAGCATTTTCCCAGCCAGTTACTTGACTTTTGAGTCCTTTGTCAAGGGGAGGGTATGCTCTAGGAACCTGTAAGTTCTCAGTTCCTACAACATGGCACAATCAAGGGAGAGGAGCTTACTCCTCTTCTGGCCTGGGAGCAGCCACAAAATTTTCTGCCCAGGTTCTGCGAGTAGGATTCCCTTTCCATAGTCAACAAGCCAGCACTGCTCCTCACCCCAGGACTGCCACTCAGAACTGTAACACATATCAGCTGCTCAATTCCCCCAGGGACTTTAGGAGGAGGACTTCAGAAATGGATGCTGATGCTGCAGTGACTGCTGCAGGTCTAGGCTGCAGGACTAGGGCCAGACCCTGCTCTATTCTCACCCAGGTGAAAGAGCTTTTTACACTGACCTTTGAAGCTGTCTTTGGTATTTGTGGGTTGAGGAATCTGGGAACTACAGCCGCTGCCTGTGATTCCATGCCCTGAAGTCTGCTCCAGTCCTGTCCCTGACATGCTGCGTGGCCAAGGCTGGGCCACATTCTGCTCTAAGCCCGATGCAACAGACCTTTCCTTTTGGCCTTTCAGGTTGTCTTGGGCTGAAAAATCTCTTTCACTCTGCCATTTTGTGGCTTCTGCTGCTCTAGAATTTGTTTGGAGTAATTTTTTATAGGTAGTTTATGGGTTATAGGGGTAGATCTAGGGAAGGTTTGTCCTTCTACTCCTCCGTCTTGGCTCTGCCTCCTCCCTGTCACTTAAAAAAAAGTATTTGGCTAATTTTTTTCATGCTGCAGGCCTATAGTAGGGCCATATTAAGCTATATATTGTCACATAGAAAAAATATAGCTTAGCTTAGGTTAACATTTTATAAAGACACAATTGGCTTTCTTTCCAAATCATCTAAAAATGAATCAGTGGCAAAAGGTCAAAGAAATGTTTTGTGTCCCACATTTGAAACTCAGGCAGACATTACAGCATTGCCATTAAGACTGTTTCAAGGAAAGTAGGAAGGAACTGATCACTTCCTAATGAAGTTAGTTAGTTTCTCCTTGGGAGACTTGACCTCCCAGGGTTATTATGATTGCAAATAGCATTAAGAGCCCCAGAGAAATGTTTGGTCCTTAATAATAGTTCTGTAAATTGTACATTCAGGTTGGCTTTTCACCTCAAAGCCTTAAGTTGAACCTAAAATAGAAGAAATAGCATTGGTATTTATTCAAGTCACCTTGGAGATGAGTTTAAAACCTCAATAATCTGAATTGCTTTAATGCAAGTTATTTTTATTACTCTGTCATAGGGGTTCCCACTTTTAAAATGTTCATTTTTGAGGTTTTAGACAAGAATACAAGCAAATGACTTTAGAAACTCATAAGCATGTTGGTGACCTTCTAAAGAATTGACTTTAGAGTTTGGCAGAAGGCAAAACCTGCTACAGAACTTCAAAGATTTGTAATTTCACTAGTGTATGTACCCTCCCCACCAATGCATATTGTACTTCCTCTGTAATGAACTTGGTGAATGGCCTTGGAAAATTGCTGTGATTGAAAAATGTATCCCCTGTGACCATACAGGTAATAAGGCTCTCTGTATTTGGGCTGCTTCTGAGATGACAGAAATCCAGTTTGTCACTAGACTTTAAGCCTTTCTGGTATCGGGTAAAATGATTTTGTGAAACCATCCAGGCAAGATACAGCAATACATCTCTAAGTTAATTTAGTTAGCTTTGACTTTTTATTATATTGATACATCCTAACCATTAATAGTAAATATATCTTCAATTATTTAACTGTCATTTAAAAATCTATAATGTTTTGCACTTTTTAAATATAAATTATTTTAGTGTCTTAGTAAGTTAACTCGTAAACACTGTGGGTTTTTTTTTAGTTTTTAATAGTTTCTTTTATTATTGTTTCTTCATCTTCTATGTAGAAATACTAATAGTACTTGTGGATTAATATTATGTCCTACTACTTTGATCTACCTAATAATAATTCTAGTATTTTTGCTGATTTTTGGCAGGTTCTCTAAGTACATTATTATGCTATTTGAAAATAGTTATGTCTCCTATTTCCAAGAAAGAAAGAAAGAAAGAAAGAAAGAATGAAAGAAAGAAATAAAGAAAGGAAAGAAGAAAGGAAGGAAGGAAGAAAGGGAGGAAAGAAGGAAGGAAGGAAGAAAGGAAGGAAGATAGAAAGAAAAAAAACCTACCAGGCAAGGTAGGTTTTTTTGTTTCCTCAGAAGTAAGAATCTAGAGATAATGGTAAGGTATTGCCAGACCTTGACTCTGGAGATTTGATGTATTCTTCTTGACTCAGAAAGAACAAAAGGCAAATTTCAGAGAGGCAAATTGCCACTTGATGTAAGCAAAAACTTCTTTGAGAGGCAGTATAGTAGAAGGAGTACTGGCTTGGAGGTAGGACAGATCAGCCTGGGTTAGACTCCTGCCTCCAACACTTACTAGTTGTGTAACAGCCACAGACAAGTCATTGAACTTCTATGTGTCTCAGTTTCTACAGTTGTAAAATTGAGGGAAAGAGGTTTAATAACTATACCCCTATGTTCACTGTTATGATGAAGTTAAAGTAAGACAGTGCATTAAAGCTCTTTATAAAACTTAAAACACTATAAAAATCAACTATTATTATTAAGAGGGCAGCTATAGTGTACAGTGCTGGACTTGCAGTCAGAATGCTCCAAGTTAAATTCTGGTCTCAGATATTTACTAGCTATATGACTCTGGGCAAGTCATTTAACCCTGTTTGCCTCAATTTCCTCATCTGTAAAATGAGCTGGAGAAGGAAATGGCAGATTACTTCAGTATCTTCACCAAGAAAACCCCAAATAGGGTCACAAAGAGTCAGAAATGATTGAAAACAACAACAGCATTTTTATTAATAATAAGCTCTGTTCAAACGTGGAATGCACTACAATGTGAGGTATGGGTTCACGATTACTGGAAATCTTCAAACTGAGACTGCATCATCCATTTGTTGGGGAACGTTGTAGAGACTATGTTCAGGTTTGGGCTGAGCTTTCCTCACCCTGAGAATCTGCAACATTGAGCAGAATCTATGAGCACAGGTGAATATAGAGTGTGGGCCAAGTATGCCTGGGAATGTTGCCACAATCTGATCCAAGAATTATCATTAAAACGTCCCCTTTGCCTCAGGATTCTGGATGATGCTGTTTACAAGATGACATTTGAATTTAAGGGACCATCTGAATTGCACTTCAAGAGGAAGGAAGCAACTTGATAAAGTGGAGGTGAGGAGGGAGAACATTGTAGGCATGACATAGAACCCTTGTGCAAAGGTGTGTGGGTAGAAGGTGGAGTGCCATGTTTGAATAGAATGCTCTGGCAAAGGCATTACTTCTCTTCAGGAGAACAAGAACCAATGGTAGCTCTCACATGAGGGAGAACCCAGTGCCAGCACACAGGCTCTATGGAAGCCTATGACTACAAGGTGTTTTAAACTGCATCCATGTCACAGTACAGTTCTATTACAAGGGACATTGGTGTATCATGGGTGCTTCAAATTTCATATGTTTTAAATGGAAATAGTTTTATTTCCTTCCAAACCTATCCCTCCTTCAAGCTTCTTCATGTCTATTGATGGGGCCACTATCTTTCCAATCACCTATTCTTATTGTCTATTTCCACCCCCATACACAATCATCTGCCAAGTCTTGTCTATCATAAACTCAGAACAGCTCTTGTCTTCTTTCATTTATGTAGCCTTTATTCTAGTTCAGCCCTGCATTGCCTCTGCCCTATTGTGATAGCTTCCTAATTGCTTTCCTTGTCTCTTCTTCATTCATTCTCTCTGTCAAAACATCAATCCAAAAAGCTGTCAAATTAATATCCCAAAAACACAGATGTGACCGTGTTAACCCCCTACTCAAAAATCTTTATCTTCAATTGGTTCCATAGATCCTCTCTGATAAAATCTAAAGTCCCCAGCCTGGCATTTAAATCCCTTCATAATCTGACTTCCACCAACCTTGCCAATCTTGTTTTATTTTATTGTCCTCTATATACTTCCCATTCTAATGAAACTAGTCTGCCAGCTGCTTGCCAATACATGCCACTCCCCCCTTTGTCTCCATGCCATTTCAAAAAGTGTTTCCTATGTCTAAAATGTGCTACCTCCTTGCTCCTGTCTACCGCCCTTCAAAGCACATACCTTAAACATGCCCCCCACTACCCAAGCATTTCCTGACCCTCACCCTTTTGGTACTTTGTCTTTCTTGAAATTAATATGTTTACATTCTATATTTGCTTACATAATACCTATTACATGCCTCCAGTAGAATGAAAGAGAGGTAGGGATTTTTTTTTTAAACTCCAGGGTCTACTGCAGTGCCCCCTCATACATAGTAAGTGCTTAATAAAAGCTTTATAAATTGAACTGAATGGACTTTCAGATTGCCTAACTATACCCTTGAAAGTGCTGAGGTCTAGTTGTTTACAAATTGTGTTATCATTGGGACTCTCAGGATTCTACAAGATGTCACTCTGGGGCTTTCCTGAAAGAAACAATGGTCATGGAGAGCATATTAACTTGTGTATTTATTTTTTTTTAAATCAACTCCAGGCTCCACCACAGCATTTTATAAGTGCTGGAACTAGGGCTGCAGAGGCTTAAAAATGTAGAAGGGTTCCACAACTACTAAAAAGTGGAAAACCACTGACCTATGGGTATTGGGCTAAATTGTACAATATACACAATATGGATTCCTGAAATAGAGCGCTCTCTCTTGCCCTCAGGTTGAAATTGGAGCTGCTGAACCAGAATGAAAGGATTTGGAAATAGGGTCATCCATACTACTAACTAGATGAAAATACATTGCATATTAACCTTGAATTTTGGAAATCATGCTACTCCCCAAGCTGGTAGCCTCAGTTCAAAGTGCTTCTCTACTCAGACAAAATTCAACTGAATTAAGAAACAAAAATTATCAAGAAATAATAATTAGCATACAGTATTTGTGTCTATAGAATTTGTGCCAGGTGCTATACACAACACATTTAAGTAATGTGACCTCTTTAAAAATAGAAGACAGTGACGTGGATGGACAGATAGATATTTTATCAAATAAGCAAAAATGTTGCATGTAAATCATATTTTGGGGGTAGATTGAATCCCATTTTAGGCATATTAGAAAGTATACTAGTTATAAAAGAATTCATTGCTAGATTTAACATGAAGAATCCTTTTGAACTGTTAATCCTCTCTAATTTGTTCGTTTTATAAGTCTGGTTCTTAAAATAGGATGTATCTATGTGTACTGATGGCATGTAATGGTATAATACACCAAAGATTAGCATTGTGACTAAAAATAATTTATACTACTTATATAAATAGTCTGATAGAGAGAACCTAAATTGGGAAGCTGGTTCTACAATTTACTACCTGTCTGATGCTGGACAAGTCACTTAACTTTTCTGAGTTTCAGTTTCCATATCTGTAAAGTAAAGGTACTGGACTAGGAACTCTAAAGTTCCTCTTCTCTCTAAGGATGTAAGGGTAAAATCTTGGTAGATGAATTCTGTCACCCCTCAGCAGTATCTCTTTTAAATCTGCCTTTGTTCCCAATTTAATAATAACTTTTATTAAAGATGGCTTTTATAATTTATAAAACATTAAGTAGTGCTTCTGAGACATAATCTCCCAAACTTGAAACCTCAGAATTATTTTTGATTCTCCTTTATCGCATCCAATCAGTTACCAAGCGCTGGAGAGTCAGTCTTCACAATTCCTCTTGTATTTGTCCCTTCCTCTCCACTTCACTGGCATAGACATTATCATTTCTCTCCTGGTCTCTTCTGGTAGCCTCCCAACTCTCCTGTTTTCAGTCTCTTTGCTATCTGGTTCACACTTTATAGAGCTGCCAAAGGGCAGCCGCTAGGTGGTGCCATAGAGCACTGAGGTCAGAAGACTCCTTTTCCTGAGTTCTAATCTGGTCTGACACTTGTTAACTGTGTGACCCTTGGCAAGTCCCTTAACTCTGTTTGCCTTAGTTTCCTCATCTGTAAAATGACCTGGAGAAGGAAATGGCAGATGACTTCAGTATCTTCACCAAGAAAACCCCAAATGGGGTCATGAGGAGTCGGACACGATTGAACAAGAGCTGCCAAAATGTTTCTAATATACAGATCTGAGCATGAAATTCTCCTTCTAAAAAAACTTCAGGGGCTCTATGTTGCTTATAGGTTAAAATATAAAATTCTTAGCTTGATATTTAAATCTGGTTTCCATCTACCTTTCCAGTCTTATTTCATTCTACTCCTTACACACTCTATGTTCCAGTTAAACTGAGGCAATTACTCAATCCTATCCTATTCTCCTTCCATCTACATATATTTAGGCCATCTATATCTCCCCAGTCAGTGCATTCAGTGCCTGGAATGAACTCTGTCATCATCATTATCTACTGACACTCTCCTCTTTTTTTCCCTTTTCCTTTAAAGCTCAACTCAGGTGCTACCTCTTCCATAAAATCTTCCCCAATCTAGATTCCTTCCCCCCTTCCTACCCTCCTTCTCATGAGTAATTCTTTTCAAATAGTATTCAGCCTCATGTCATCTTTATATGTGTATGTGGTAGACTTAATATTAAACTGTAAATTACTTGAAGGTGGGGATTGTGTGCTTTTTAATCTTTCTGAATATAGCTGGCATTAAATATTTGGAATGAATGAAAAGATCCAGTGCAGGCCCTCATCACCTCATGCCTGGAATATTGCAATAGCTTGCCTGGCTCAACTCTCTCCCTAGTCCAGTCCATTCTCCATTCAGCCACAAAAATGATTTTCCTAAAGTACAGGTCTGATCATGTTACTTCTCCTTATTCAAGGAACTCCAGTGGCTTCCTATTGCCTCCAAGATAAAATACAAAACATTTGGTTTCTAATTCAAATCCCTTTACAGCCTAGCCCCCTCCTACATTTCCAGTCTCCTTACACCTTCCCCTCTGCTACATATTCTTCAATCCAATGACACTGGCCTCCTGGCTGTTCCATGAACAAAACACTCCATCTCTTGTCTCTTGGTTGGTTCCTGTGCCTGGAATGCTCTCCCTCCTCTCTAGCTACTGATCTCCTTGGCTTTCTTTAGGTCCCAACTAAAATCCCATGTTTTACTGGAAACCTTCTCCAACATCTTTTAATTCTTCCATTATTTCCTACTTATACTGCCTATAGCTTACCTTATATATATTTATTTGCATATTGTCTCCCCTTAGACATTACAATCTCCTTAGATTATAAACTCCTTGAGGACAAGAACTATCTTTGCCTCTTTTTGTATCCCCAGCACTTATCGTGTTGCCTAGTATATAGTAGGTGCTTAACAAATGTTTATTGATTGATTAATGAGATGGCAGATGGGAGTAAGACAATCAGCTCCATGGAAGGAGCTTTACCTAGGTTGAATATAATATTGAGGAGGAAAGTAGGTTGATTGTAGTGCTGAGAGAGGAGGCATGAGAGTCAGAAAAACCTGGGTTTGAATTCTGACTTTGACATATATACTGTCTGTCATAGACCTGGGTAAGTCATTTATATGTTCAGTGCCCAGGCAGCTCGCTAAGATTGCTAAGTTTCAGATGAGTTGCCTATTTGTATTAGTGGACAGAATTGCTATACTGCTATACAGGCAGTTTCTTTCCTATGCCAGTGACATCAGGTTTGGATAAAAAAGAAAAAGAAAGGTAGGTCAAACTGATGAAATACCTCCAAGTTAAAAGCAGCCTAGAAAAAAGTTGTGGCAATTTTTCATACCTCTTTGATACTTTTCTGCCATGGAAGAGGCCGGATTAAACTTAATTAGCATTCTCCTGAACTCTTACATAAGTCCATTAGTAAAATGTTTTCTTGATTTTATAAATGGGTGAACTGTGTCAGAGGCTAATGAAGTTACTTATCCAAGTGGTGGGCTAGAAATGAAAAGACCAGCCTCCAGCCTTAACCACAATATATCTTTCTTGGATGCCTTTTAATTTTATTCAGACTTGTGATTCCATTGGTGTTGGGGAAACTTTTATTTGAGAACCCCCCCCACCCCCACCAATGGAGAGCTGCTAATTAGAGGCATAGAATTTCTTGGTTGTGACTTTCCAAGAGTCACACAGCAAGCATGTTTTAGAAGATGGATTTGAACTCAGGTCCTTCTTGACTCCAACAATGGCTTTCTATCTATCCACTGTCTCTCCATGCTTCTGCTCAGTGAACCTTCATGTCAGGTATCTTACTAGGTGCTTAGGAAAGACCATGGAAGGGGCAGCAAGGATTGTGGAAAAGGTTTGTGGCATTTCAGAGAGAATATCTGACTCTGCCATTTATTAGCTCTATGACCTTGGATCAGTTGCTTCTCATCTCTGGGCTTTCACTTCCCTTATCTATAAAAATAGGAGGTTGGATTAGAATGACCTCCAAGGTCCCTTCCAGCCTGAACCATCTAAAATCGGAGATGGAGTAAATGTGGCTAGTGAAAGGCCTCGATGATGGAGACCTAGACAGGGACCGAGTAAAAGACACATTAGCTTCTGTCTGCTCTACACAGACAAGGTGCGTTTGTATACAAACGTGCAACGTCCCTCTCAACTATCCTGGAACTTTTTTTGATCTTGACATTTTGGGATGATTTCTTCTAAGCCAGGCCCTAGGACAGAGAGAGAACGAGAGCTTCGAGATCCTCAGATAGACTTCTCAAAATCAGGGCAGGAGGCAGGTGAACCAGGGGGCTTGTAAGGGGGTGCTGAGGCCGACCCCGGCGGGGCCGCAGCGGGGGCAGCGGAGCTCCCCAGGCCCACATAATGACTGTTTTGGAAAATCGAGTGAGACCTGGGAGCCCTCCCGGGCTGGCGGCTCCCAGCCCGTCAGGGTGATTTAGCGCCTTGTGTACGGAGGAGAGGAGGGCGAGGGCGGGCGGGGGCGGGCGGGGGTGGGGGCCGCGGGGCCCCGGCTCCCCAGCCCCCTTTCTCTGGATGCTCCATCCCCTCTCCAGCCCGGAGTACAATGTCGTCCCGCAGCCTGCAGGTGTCTCCTCCCCACGGAGCAGGAGGCGGTCGCGCATCCCCTTGCCTGGCATGTGCCTCCCGCTAGCAGATGTTCGCTCGCTCGCTCGCTCGCCCCTCCACTCGCTCCCTGTCGGTGCTGGCGGCCGCACAGCCGCAGCCTCTCCGATCGCCCCCTCCTCCTCCGGCATCCCCGCCCGTCCCGGCGCCCCAAGTTGGGAGGAAGATGGGGACCCGGCCGCAGCCTTGGCAGAGCCGCTCCAGCAACAGATTAGAAGAGACGGAGACTTTCCGCCGAGAGGAAACTGGCTGCTGAAGGGCGCGTGACGAGGCTCCGAGAAGTTCTCCTCGCCCCCCGCCGCCCGCCCGCGCCCGCGCCCGCCCGCTCGCTCGCCCCAGCCCCGGCTCGCTTCGGGCTCCTCGCTCCGGTCCCCGCGAGGAGGGCGGCCAGGCATGAAGACGAGCCGCCGGTGCCGAGCCTTGCTGGCCGTGTGTCTGAACCTGCTGGCTCTCCTCTTCTCCACCACCGCCTTCCTCACCACGCACTGGTGCCAGGGGACCCAGCGGGTGCCCAAGCCCACCTGCGGCCGCGGCAAGAAGACCAACTGCCTCAACTACAGCGGCAACAGCACGGCCAACGACACGGCCGGCTCCCACGGGCTGCACTACAGCTGGGAGACCGGGGACGACCGCTTCCTCTTCAGGCATTTCCACACCGGCATCTGGTACTCCTGCGAGGAAAACCTCAGCGGGCTTGGTGAGTGGCGGCGGCTCCTCGTTCTCTTCCTCCCCTCCCCGTCCCCGGCCTCCGGGGCCGCGGGGATGACGCCCGTGACGGCTTGGCCTCACCGCCCGGAGCGCGGGGGGCTCCTTCCCCCGGGAGCCCCGCGCGGCGCCCGTCAGCCCATGTAGAGCGAACGTTCCGAGGGCTCCGCGGCTTAGGATGCTCAGCCTTTGGGAACGTTCCGCGGGGAAGGGCACTCCGCGGGCTAGAACCTTCCCAGAGCCGCGGTTTGGGAGGCTGGGCGCGCGCCGACCCCGGGAACAACCTGTTCTTCGTGGGCAAGGCCGAGAAGCTTGCCCGGTCTGGGCTCCTTGATCTGCCCTCCGCAGGCTGTGAGCCCCTTCCGAGGGCACCCAAGCTGCCCCTCATGGGCCAGGGCTGCTTCGGGCAGACCCTACGCTTCCCCTCCCCCCAAAAAGAGGCGAAAAGGGTTCCGTTTTAGCAGTTGCAGAGTGAGACTGGCAATTTGGGTTTCTCCCTGACTGATAGTTTTAGGTTATGAGTACAGAAGTCTACATAGGCTACCTGGAGACTTGGCACCAGTGTGAACTGGGAACATTCAGTAAAACCCCACGGAAACAAGCCGCATGTGCGTATGTGTCGGTCTGGGGGCAGGTGGAGTGCAGAACTCCTCCTTTAGAAGACAGCTGGAGCCTTGAGGAAAGGGAGTCAGGTATTTACCAGATTTAAAAACAGTAGAAACAGAATTCAAATGAAAAAATGTATGGGAAAGTAGTTGCAACAGAAACAGAGAAAAACTATTCAAAATTCTTACTGATTAAAAGAAATGCACTTTTCAGGAGGTAAAATATGGGCACAGACCCAGCGAGCTTATTGTGCTTGGCTCCTCTCCTTCTACATCTTTGAGTGCTCTTCTCCTGGCCACAAAGAGAAGGAAGTGCTACAAAGCTTAAGAACACGGCTCTAGCAAAAGCTCGAAGTGTCTGGGTGAGAGATGGCCTCTGGCAAAGGCCCTTGGGAAGGCAGCAGGCATCTATAAATCGAGGCCTGTGTACCTTGAGAGCTTTTTACTGGTTCATGCTGGGTTGTAATGCCAGCCACTGATTGATGTTCAGAGGGGGTGATGCTTTCTGAATGAATTGACACCCACTCCCCCTTTTCAGAAACTTAAAATGCATTCAGTAGAAGCTTAGTTCTGCAGGGCAATATGAATATGCCTGTGGTTGTTCAAGTGGTGGTGTAATTGAACATCTATACCCAGAGTCTTTGCTGACCAGTCTGGTTGCATTGGCATAAGCCTTCTTTCTAGGGAGAGAAAAATGCTCCTGGAGGAGCTAGTTTAAAGAACTGGGCAAAGGTTTCAAGTACTTCAACCCAGGAGTTGCCTGATTGCTTGTACATAGGACAGGATCAGACTTCTCTTTCTTTTTTTTTCTCCTTAAAGGCGGCCTAGGTTAGCTTGCTATTTTGGATACTAAATGTAACTTGTCTGAATTGTACTTACTGCTGCTTATAAATATGCTGATTCTTTCTATACTGTATTTGTGCCAGACATAAGCTTTTAGTTATGGATCAGGATCGAGTTGATCTCCCACTTCTGATAGTACTCATGAGACTTTCATATATTTGGATTCTATTCTAGATAAATTCTGGAAGCACACTTGAGTCCAAAGCTGTAATCTTACATATTAGGAGCCTGAAAGCCAGGAGAGGGGAAGCCACTCTGCCCAAAGTCATACAAATAAAGTACAGAGTTGGTGTTAGAACCCAGGTCTCCTGAGACAGCAGGGAGCACAAAAACAGAACATTAGATTTAGATTCAGATGATCTGGATTTGAACTCTGATCTCTAAGACCCCTTCCAGATTAAATCCCTTAATGCTGTAATTTCCATCCACTACTCATTCCACTATACCACCAAAAAGCTAATTAATTGCTTTTCATAAGCGTACAAGCCACAACTCTAACCATCCATACAGAAATACCTTGACACTTGAAAAATCATAACCCTTCTGACCCATAAACCATTCTTAAAGAAAGCATTTCTGAGTTCTTGAATAGAACACATAAATTGCCATCAGTTCTTCTTCCCCAGGAATAATACCATAGCCCTGAAATATGCACTTGAATCCTCCACCCCATGCCGTGCCACGGACCTGTTGGACAGCTACAATCAGGCTACAACTACTACTCTTCACATAGTATTCTCAACTGAGACTTTTCAGCTGTTGCTTCAGTAAGGAAGGGAGATTTTTATTAGTTAGGGGTCTCTGGTTCAGTTCTCAGAAATTTTTCTCTTTTATACTAATTTCACCTTCAGTAAGCCTGGGTTAAAGCATGGTGTGGCCCTGGTTGTACTAGTGGGGCGTGAGGACAGAAAGGTGGGTTAGGGTGAGGTGAAGGAAGTACACCACTATAAGGTGGTTTATGAGGAGAGGACTCTGGGGGAACTAAAGCAGAGATGACTTTAAATGTAGTGTAGTAGAATGAAGAAAGTCCTAGATTTGGAATCAGAAAATGTGCATTGGAAACACAGCTATACCTCTTCCTACACATTAATGTAACCTTGGACAAATCATTTAACCTCCAGGCCAAATATTTCCTTATCTGTATATAATAAGGGGATTGGACTCGATATCACCTAAGGACCTTTCTGGCTGATGATTTACATTTGGGACCAAAATAAATAACAAATAAATTGAAGACTAATTAATTCCTAGATTTTAGGGGGTCTGTGAACTGTTTTTTTTAAAAGATACTTGATAACTATATTTTAGTATAATTCATTTCCTTTGTAATCCTGTATATTTTATTTTATACATTTAAAAACATTCTGAAGAATCCATAGGCCAATTCCAGGAAACAAAAAAAAGATTAAGCACCCCTGATTTAGAGCAATCCCTAGTGTGCATAAATACTGTTTTTGTTTCTTTTTAGTCCTATGGGAATCTCTGTGTTGAGAGGAGTGCTTATAACTTTGATTTTAGGATTATTTCAAGATACATCTTTTTTATTATTGCCCATGCTAATTTCCCACTGTGGTGGTAAGTTACCGATTCAAATCTGGATGTGTGAGTATTTGGATAAATCAGAAAAGCCTGAAATTCTTTCTTTTTTCTCTTAGTCATCAGTACATGAAAAGCTTACCTCACAGAAAAATTACAATTTTCCTTCTTGGGGTTTGGAAGGTAGTGATCAGCCTGTCACTCATGAAGACTTGGGTGTTCTTCTAAGTGCTGCTGATGAGTGAGGCCAATTCCTGACAGTCTTTCCGCACCTCGTTTAAAAACAAAGTTTTGTGGTCCATGTTTACCTTTCTTCTGTGTTTTATGACCCATAAAAAATAACCGCCACCTAAATTGACATCTTACTCTCATAGGAAAAGAATTAAGGATAAAAATCTCTGCTTTAAAAGGGAAGGAAGCATTTCCTTTTTATTTACTCCCTTTTCTTCATGGTTTCTGTGAACCAAAGCATCACAGATCCTAACCTATCCCTCTCAGGGAAGAGCATGCTGCAAACATTCCTGCTCCAAATTCCCAACCAGAAACTCTGGGCCTGTAAAAACCTCTCTCCATCATGGTCAGTCACAGTGAAACCTAACAAGCCCCCTTTTCCCACACTAATAGCCCACAGTGCTTACAAAGAAAACTATAGTTTTCTTTCCCAAAACAGATACACTTTCACCAATCCTAGCACAAAGGAACCTTTTCTCTCTCCTCTGAGAAGGAACATCATTCTCCCTCAATATACAGAAGAGGAATCATGTCCTCTGTACAAAAAAAAGCAGTCCAGTGTTCAATCCAGACTCTGTCTGCTGAGAATCAGTACACTGCCTTTGGGAAATAGGAAGCCTGGCTTCTACTTTTGATTGCCCCCGGTGGTTTGTTTGATGACCACCCCTCTTCCCACCTCCCAGCAAGTTTACATTTTATTCATTTTTCCAAAGTAGCCCTCTTTAGTGGAAAATGCCTTGGACAGGAGATGGAGGACATGAATTTTAATCCCGTTTATAACCTGTGTGACCTTGAGCAAGTCACTTTTCTCTAGTTTTCCTGTTTGTAAAGTGACTGAATTAGGGTGATCTTTACAGTCTCTTTTAAGTCTAAATCTGCTTTTATGAAAAACTTATGAAAAATAAGGCTTACTAGGTATATACATGGCTCTCACTCTTAGTTCACGTAAAAGAAATGTAAGATGTGGCCTCTTCCCTCCAAGAGCTTGTAGTCTAGTTGAGAAGGTGATACGCACACACAAACACACACACATATGCATACAGATGCATATATATATCCATAAAATATGTATTATGTTGTACATACACATACATGCATGACTGTTCAAAGCATTGCACTATTAGGCACAAAAGGAGGGTTAAAGACTATGTATATGCTATAGGAATGCAGAAATGGAGGGAAGCCAAGAACCTTACATCTACAAGGTACCTCAGAGGTCAGAAAACTGTTCTATAACATGTTGGAAAAGTCATCATTCAGCTTTCATTTGAAGATCTGTATTCCAGGTCAGCCTGTTACACTTTAGGGTAACTTTGTTAGGAAGGTCTTTTTCCTTATATTAATCTGAAATCTGTCTTCTTGAAACCACTGTACTTACTACTGCTTTTAGGACCAACTTTCACATGACAGTCTCAAATACTTGAAAACAGTGATCACATCCTTTCAAATCTAATTCAACTAATCCTCATTGTGCGTATTCTCCAGTTACTTAGTTATCTTGGTAGCTTTCTTCCAGTTGCATTCCAGCTTGGAATTATCTTTCCTAAAAATGCCAGTGCCAGAACTGAATATTCGGTCTGATTAGATCAGAGTATAGTAGGTCTATCTCTTCCTTAGGTCTGCATATTCTGTCCCTATTAATCGATGTGTGTTAGAGAGATTCAGAAAGAGCTATTCTTTCCTGGCTCTGTCTGACCTCTCTTCTTCAGTCTCCTTTGTCATCATCTTGGGGGATATAACTTTAAATGTCTTTCCTGGGCCTTCTCTTGGTGAGCTCAGCAGCTTACAGATCTGTACACCCAGCCTTAGTCTCTCTTCTGAGCTCCAGTCCCACATCACCAACTATTGGACATTTCCAATCACATGTCCAATAGGCATCTCAAACTCAACATTGTCCAAAACAACTTATCACTCTGTCAAACTTCCCTGTTTATTTTATTCTCCCAGGTATGCAGCCGTGGTGTTATATTCAATCTGTTGTGGCTGTTTTCTGTCTTCACAAACCCCTCTCCCATTTGACCACTTCGGTCTTGTCATACGATTACCACCTTAGTTCTGCTCTACATCATTCTTTACCTTTACTATTATGACATTTGCACTGACTTCAAGTCTAAATCTGCCCTTTTGCCTAAAGTTCCATTCATTTTTTCTGATTGTTCTTTCAATATCTCTTCCAAATGACAATCCTTCAAATACTTGCAAACAGTTGTCAGGTCTTCCCTTAGATTTTTTGGCTTCTCTTAACTAAGCATCTCCAGTTCTATCAACCCATTCAATGTGGGCCAGTACCAGGAGAGATTAGATAAGTGGTGGTGGTGATGGTGGTGTGTTAAGGGAGCATATTGAATATAAAGGAGTATTCCAATATGTGAAAGTTTGGATATCATCTTTTAGATCAGCAGTGTTTAGACCATCTGGGGGTTTGTGACTTGATCCTGTGAGGACCATGGACTCCAAGGTTGCATGATCAACCAATTAGAGGGTGAGAAAATGGGTTGTAAACCACTTTATCAGTGATAACCAAACTTTGAAACTTTTCTCCCACACAGCCTGTACCCACACTTATCTCCCAGTCTTCCTCGATCTTTCTTCCTCCATCCACTGTCTGAGCTTCCATCTCTCTTCTTAGTTGAGCATAGGCACCCAAAGACAGATATAGCTCCCCTATTGCTGGGATATCCATAGTAGCAGCTGTACAGGTACCATTAGGAAAATCCTCAACTTTACCCATCTGTTCCCAAAATCACTTATTGGTTATGATGCCCTCTAAAGGCCAAGCTGTTCTCTTTAGGGCAGTTCTGCCCCCTCTCCCTTACCCCATCATCGCATGTCTTTTTATTTTGGGTTGAACCCAGTGAGTCTCAGAACGAGTGCTCGCTGGTGGGTTGTGACTGTCTCAGACCCCATTACATCTCTTCCCTCCCAACCTCCTCCATCCTTCCAAATGTGCATGTAGTATACTATAATCCTTCCGGTGACCCAGCTTCATGAACTTACTGTCATCCTTGACTCTTCATGCTCCCTCAGTCAGTTGCCAAATCTTTTGGTTACCTCTAGTCTTTTCTTTCTATTTATATCTGCCACAAACCTAGTTCAAGCCCGCATCACCTTCCCCTGGTAGCCTCTTCAATAGACTCCCTGTATGAAGTTTCTCCTTTCTCCAAACCATCCTCTACATAGCTGCCAAACTGATTTTACTAAAGTAAAGGTCTAGGCCATGCCCCTCACTAAATTTCAGTGACTCTGTTGACTCTATGATAAAAAAAATTTCTTCTTAACACCATTCTTTTTTATTTTCTAATTTTTGTGTATATTTATAATATACATGATTATTAGTATAGTGGTACCAATTTAATTTAGAAATTATAAATAAGTAAATACACATTTTGGAGTATATGCTTAATATATCCATATATATATATCTATTTATACCTATCTTTCTATCTACTTATCTATCTATATATATATATTACTGATTGTAGAGGGATGATTAAATATTTTTTGGGATTAGTGTTCTAGATAATGTGAAGCAATAGTGGATTTTTTTGCCACAATGAAATGGAAGTTTGGGAATATTATTTTGGTGGCAGCTATTCAGATTCTCAGTGTCATTGGTATAAAACAGTATAGTTGTCAACTTTGTCCACCACTGGCATAGAGTGTCCTGCATAGAATCCAAATAGGAGAGATTCACTATGGATGGTTCAGTTTTCCAGATGACCCTGTTTATATATAATATTATGTTAGTTTTATTAAATGCTAGACTATTCCAGTGCACACTCACTGAGATCCACCAATATCCAAAAGCTAAGAGCCTAATAATTCATGCTGGAAAAATCAGATGGTTGAAGAATACCTAGATTATGACAAATAGTTGGATGAGCAGCCTGTTGATTTAGTCTGTGAGTCCATAGACCTTGGTTAGACATTGAAGATGGCCTTCAAATGAATGAAGAGAAGAATAGGCAGGATTGCATTTGGGAAATTGTATAATACTTTCAGGAATCTTAAGCGGCTCCCTAATATAAAAGCTCATCTTTTTTAACATCAGAATTTCCTTGGTGATGCTATATGGCTACAAATAATAGAGCTCCATTATCTCTGAAGCATCAAAATTTCGGTGACCTAAAGGACAGTGGGGAGAT
Source organism: Potorous gilbertii (assembly GCA_028658325.1). Lineage (NCBI taxonomy): Eukaryota > Metazoa > Chordata > Mammalia > Diprotodontia > Potoroidae > Potorous > Potorous gilbertii. The sequence continues at coordinate 35,186,483 of CM053769.1, read as the reverse complement.
GCTTGGAAGGTATAAATGAACTCCTACAGATTACCACTGATACCTTGTTTTCAAAAGTGATATTAAAGGAAGCATTAAAGAAATGTACGATGGGAAAAGGAGATGGTTCAGGCGTATGGTAGGAATGAATACCCAGAAAATATCAAAAGATGCGGAGGAAGGCCTCTAGTAAATAGATGGGTCCGCTACAGAGGATTTTGGGGAGGATATAAGTTTCTTAAGAACAAAGACTATTTCCTTGTTGTCTTTGTTTTTCCGGCATTAGTTTAGCTCCTGGCATATAGTAGAAGCTTAATAAATGCTTGCTGAATTGAATTATGATATGCATAGGAAGGTGTAAATAGATTGTAATTTGCATCAGTGAGGGCAGCAGCCACCATGACATCACTGAGTCACAAAAGTATGGATTTGAGTTGTGAGAGACCTGAAATAGTAGGCATCAAGGAAGGTGATAAGAGTCTGAATTAGTGTGTTGGCAGTGGGAATAGAGGAATGGATGAGAGACATTTCCAAGATTCACCAACGTGATTGGCTATAGATAAGGATAGGGCTAGCTCAAAATGATCTGTGACTTCGAGGTCAGTAACTCAAACTTGTTTAGGAAAAGGTGGTGTCTTTGAAAAAAGTAGGTAAGTTGAGGGATGGAGATGCTTTGGGAGGAAAATGATGGTGAGTTCGGTTTTCCTTTCTATATGAATCAAGTTTCTCTATCTATAAAACAGGAAAAGTAGTATCCAATATTAGTTCACAATGTGAGTAGGTTTTTTCTCAGTAACTGAGTTCCTATGTGTTACATAGTAAATGAAGTTTGTATAGTAGTGCTCGATACTCTGTCTTTCCCTTTTTCCCTCCTTTCCTCTGACCCCATCCACAGACCAATTTGTACTCAATACCCTGTATGGGGGAGGGGGGGTTGAAACTGCAGCCTGGAGGCCACATGTGACCTTCTAAGTTCTTGGGTATGACCTTTTTACTGAGTCCAAGTTTTATAAAACAAGTCCTTTTATTAAGGGGATTTGTTCTGTGAAGTTTGGATTCAGTCAAAGAGAGCTGAACTTGAGGACCTAGAGGGTCACAAGTGGCCTTGAGGTCACAGGTTCCCCACTCTTATCCTATATGGTTAAGTACTAGTGGACAACAGCACTTAAGGGACAGTGAATAGACATGCTTGTTGGATTTTCTCAGGGAAAAACTCACACCTCTCTTGCTGCCTCATTAAAAGAACATTATAATGTTTCTTCTGATTTTCTTAGAGAATTATAACTTTTTGGTATGACACACTAATTGAGACTACTGTGCATTGATATATATGTATATATATGTGCATATATATATATATATATATGTATATATATATATATACATATATATATATATATATAAAACATATATACGTATAAAACATTGTCCACCAAGACAATCTTGAATGCTTGGTATGAGGTAGTGGAATGCAGGTATACTCTGCATTTAAAAAAAATCTGTTATTCAAATTTAATTAAACAGGTTAGTATGTGTTTTTTTTTAAAATAATAGCCTGAATTCATGAAGTTCCAAATTTTCAGGAGCACAGAACTTGGTGATGGGTGAACTGGGTTCTAATTCCTGGATCTTTTACTTAGCAACTGTGTGACCTTGGGCAAATCAGTTAACCCCCCTGGGCTTCATCTTTTCTTTAAAAAAAATTTGCATCTACAAAATGAGTGGGCTAGACTATCTAATCTTCCTGCTCTGATGCTTCATAACTGCAGAAATTTGTTAGCAGCACATCTTTGTGCAAGGTGGGGTGAACCTATATTCTACACATAATGGAGTGAATTTCCACGGACTCTTTCCCTTATACTCTTTCTTCTCTCTACTTTCTTTTGTTCTGATCATAATGATAGGTGTTTAGTGGGAAGATATAAGTGGAACTGGAGGAGTAAGAGTGCTAGAATTACCCATTAAATATAATCATTAAAAAAATTCTGTGGGATATAGGAATGATTACAGTCTTGGCACTGTTGTGTAAAAAGTTCCCAAGTTTGCCACTAGAACTCTTCTAGGAATCAGAAAATCAATGAGTCTTTTACTCCAAGGTCATTTATTTCCAACCTTGATTTCCTTTAGCCAATGGGTTTAAACCCATTCTTTTTCCAAAGTAGTACAAATGAGGAATGCTCATTACTCAGGAATTCCTGGTTGTTAATTCATTAACTAAAGATCTTTGACTTTTTAAGTTTTTATATCTTGAAAGATCCCAGAGTAATGAGAAATGATACTGTTTAGGGGAACTTTGTAGTTTATGATTGAGTGTATAAAGTACAAGTTTTCTTTCCCATTAAAGAAATTTTCAAAAGTACAAATGGATTGTAAAGCACTAAGAAGTACAAAGGTATAAACCAATTTTGAGGATCAACAGTTGGAGCACGTTTCCCAAGGCTAGGGGATTTTCCTCATTGAGCTCTTCAAAGGAAATTTCAAAGAAAAAAGTAAGAGAGATTTCAGAAAGGACAGAACAAAGCTATTCTTTCAGGAGAGTGGAGAGTGGATCTTTGTTTTCAAGGGATGATTTTAGGGGCATTCACAAAGTTTGGCTGCCCAGGAATATATCCCCTGTAAGTCATAGGGTTCAGAGATGAAATAACCTTAGGGATCATCTAGTCCAACCTCCTTGTTTTATTATTTTTTAATTCTATGTTTTTGACTTTATGATAGTATGATTGTATGGTTGTCAGTAACGAAAACAATTACCAAAACCGTTGAGTTTGTATTTTATCTTGACAGATCTTCCCAGCTCTTTATTTTCTTGCTCTTTCACTGGAGGTCTTCAAGTGAGTCTAGATGATTACTCTAGTAAAGGCTAAGTGACCTCTGAAGTTCAGATCAATTTGAGATCCTGCTTCTGGGATTCTGTGGGTATCTCCTAGTCACTTCTTGTGTTATTCTCTTTCCTTCTCCAGGAAAAAAAAGTCAGCCCAGACTGGGGGCTGCGGGAATCATTACATATCAACTTGTGAGGGACCTGATTCGTCCTATGGTTTCCTTGCTTTCTGGGTGATGATGTTGACTGGGGATGTTGGGGAAATTTAAGGTATTTACTTATAACTTTCTTGATGGTAGAAACTCTGGTACTAGTATGAATATTTTCTCATTTCCATCATCATGAAATCAGAGGCCAAACCTATTTCATCATGGTCCCTGTCTAGAATTCTTTTCCTAGTAGTCTGACAAAGCCTGGATTTATTGACCTTTAGAGCATGCAGTAAAACATACCTTAACCAGATTCATATTGATGCTAATTTTTTAGGGGGTTAAATGTTCAAAGTGAAATTAAAGTGATTTAAAATGTAAAACATTATGCTTTGAAGTGTGTTATTGAGGACCTGAAGCAAAATGGCAGAGAATGTAGCCTGTAGATGTGACATTTGAAAAATAAATAAATGACAAGAATTCATTTATTTTTTGAATTTTCCCTCTTGCTCATTTGCACAATTAATTGAGAGCTGAAATTCATTGTGCCCTGGACTAGTGGAGCATAAAGCTAGAAGGGGTGTATGTGTGTGTGTGTGTGTGTGTGTGTATGTGTGTGTATGTGTGTATGTGTGCATGTGTATATATGTGTGTATGTGTATGTGCGTGTATGTATGTGTGTGTATGTGTGGTGGTGGTGGTATCGGTGGCAACAGTGGTAGTAGAATATAAGGTTTAGTGCTCCTCATCTGGTTTGTTGAATTCAACTCCATGCTCATGTCATGTAGCTATATTGTTTAGGAAATACATCAAGGTAGCTATATTGTTTAGGAAAATTGCTTCATCAAACAAGAAGTGTTTTCTGTTCTAAGCAGATAGTGGGGGCCAAAAGGGAAGCACATGACACTTTTCTAATCATTCAATTCAGGTGAAAAACCATTGCTAAATGATAAGAGTAGGGAGCTCCAAGTGGCTTGTTCTAGGAAAGGAGTTCCTAGTTTGAAGCTGAAATGCCAGATCGTGGTGGCGGAGGGACAGTACATTTTCACAGGTGCTGGAAGCTTTCTGTCTCCACCAATCCCACTTTGTCTGTTGTGGAGGTGGTGCCTTTTGTCAGTACAGAGTTAGGCTTTTTGGAGCTGTGACCCTGAGACTGCCCTCTTAGGGATGGTGACAACAAGATGTACCCTCTATCCTCCTTCAGCTGTTTCCTTGGCAGAATAGTAACTAACAGCAGGCAGACTCAGAGTTACTCCAGGGATATGGTGCATAGTGTGTTGGCTCAACACACTGAAGACTGGAAAAGGACAATCCGACCAAGGGAAAGATTTGCCAAGCCTGAAATCAAACCTCTATAGCCTCAGGAGATCAGTTAGACAGTATAGTAGATTCTCAAAAAGCTGAGTGAGATAAGTGCTGAGCATCAAACAGTACTATTGCCTAAACCTGTGGGTTAAGGGCATGTTTACACATCCCCATAGAGCCAATGTATGTAAGAGAAGGCTTGTTCTGGTATGGGGAGAAGCTGTGGAGGGGTTCCAAATTACACTCCTTATGTGATCCCATCGATGCAAATCGTGTTGTTTGACCTGCCGTGCAATTTTTCAGTTTGGCCCTAAACTCAGTTGCTAGCTTGGATTTGAATTACATATTAGATGTTTTATGTCATAGCAGCTGTCACAGAGCCAAAAATATACTGGTGTGCATCTTGACTTGGAATTTTTTTGGGGAGAACCAAGGGCCATTTCTTGACTGAAGGAGCAATAAGAAAAATAAACTGGTGGCTACCTAGAGCCAGATGATTTTGAATTTTAAAAAATGGCAAGACATGCATGGTATGGCAGAACTTTGGGCTCAACTTGGAACCTTGTGTGGTATCCATTGGCCTTTGGGAAGACCTTGAAATGCCAATTTTTGCATGAAATCTGCCTCTCAAAGAAAAGTCAGTCATTGAAAAGGTTAGCTTGTAGCTTAATACGTTGAAGAAATCACTTCAGTGTCAAAATTCTGTCTAGGAATGACTTGAAGAGTTCAGCATTTAGCCACTGAGTAACATCATCTTGAGTATTTAGGATGACCCCAAATGAAGTATTGAGCCCTGGCAACTGGAGATGGTATCAATGACTGTACAGTGAAATCTACACCTGAATCCTGAAAGCTCCTATTCTGAGGTGAGTCTCAGTTTTTGAAGTGGAAGGAATTTCTCCAGGCTACTGACCTCAGCTGTGACACCAACTAGTGGTGGTACCTCCAGCAAAATTAGCCTCGGGCTCATTGCTTCCCTTGCCAAGGTAATTCAGGTGGTCATGGCAGCTTTGACTGTGGCTCAAACAGTGCCAGAAGTAGTTGGCATAAAACTGACCAGTGCCTGAGTTGAAGTGCTGCTAGAGCTACTGTTGGGGTTGACAGTGGGGAGCAAACAATTTGGCAGTGTAAGAATGGGCACAAGCTAACATGTCGATAATTACTGCTGGTGCCAGGGCTAACAGTCTGTATCTATATGGGCCATTGGTTATCTAAACTGATATGTACTCTAGTGGTTTTTCAGGTAAACATCAAGGAGACTGATTTTAATTTTTCCAACATTCATTTGTTATGATGAAGTGGAATTTTTAATGCCAGTAATTTGTGGTATGTTAGCTTTTGGCATAAAAACCTTCTTGTTGGGTACTATTTGAATGTCATCTACATCTATGAGTCCTGTAATGGATGCTCACATCTTTAAAGGTCTACTTTTCTTTTTAGGAAAGGAGAATTTGGAGGAATCAAGGAATCTTGTCTGGATGTCTTTGATCTGTACTAATTACCATATACTGTACACATTTCTTTGTAAAAATTGTGTTTGGCTGATGGCACTATATTACATACTGCATAGGTCATTGTGAGGAAATGCTTTGTAAAGTTTAAAATGAACTATGTTATTGCCTATCCTAAAGTATTCACACCTAATTTTGCAGGACCTAAAAATATTAAGGAGCTGAAACTTCTGGACTGACAAATCTGGTACATAAATCTTTAAAAAATAATTTGTTCTTCCATTAATGGAATCTTTGTTCTTCCATCTTTCTGGAAGATGGTAGGACTCTTCCATGAAACATGAAGGTCAAAAGAGAGAGGTGTATCTAAAGGTTGCCTGAGGATTTCTGTTCTTCTCTTGATGATAATGTGAGTTCACCCAGTTATTCACTTCAGAATATACCTGATCTATCAGGCTGAAATCTGCTCGAAGAAGATGATGTCTCCAAGCTAACTGACTGAAGAGGATGTCCTGGCAAGGGGCCCATAAGTCCCCTTCACTTGCTTGATGATGCCTGAAATGACTTTAACAGGGATGAAACAGAGCCTTACATTTCATTTCACATGGAGAGAAAAGGTTTTACAAGAGTAAAATCTTGTGAGGGGTAACACATTGACAAACTTACACATAACTGATATTTATGATCCTTCTCTGAGAATAAGACTGATAAGGAGAAGGAAGAGGAATGAATTTGAAGGTACTGAAATACCTGAAAATATGAGACAGAAGAAACAAAAAGGCAAAGTGCACTGGAGACAAATTTTTACTTCACAGTTTTGCCATGGGCCAGACATGGATGCTGAACAGAGTATGTGACATTTCACAATAGTGGCCCTTTGTAAACATTTCAGTTTACCTAGAACTTCCCTTAAAACCATCCTGTGATGTGGTTTTTGTGAGCAGAAATCTTTTCATCCCCATTTTACAGATGAGGTAATCATGTCTCAGAGAAAGGGACATGTGCCAAAGATGAGCCCCTCCTCAATCTTCCCTGTCTTTCCAGTTACTGAAGTTTGAAACCTCTCATTCATCTTTGACTCTTCCTTACCCCCTTGCCCCCAAAGTAGAGTCTACCTTCATAATATTTCTGTAATTTGTTTTCTCTTTTCTACTTCCATTGCAATCATCTGAATACAGTGTGGTATAGTGGAAGTCATGATAGAACTGGATTCAAAAGGGACCTCAGCTTGCTTCAGCTGAAACATAATAGATTCTACTCTAGCCCTTATTTTAACTTTATGTGTTATCTTTCTGCATCAAGGGTGTTTCTTTAAGCAACGTATTCACAGATTCTCTTTTCTAGCTCATTCTCCTATCTTCTGTTTTATGAATGAGTTCATCCTATTTACATTCAGTTATGATTCCTATGTATTTCCCTCTCTCCTATGCTCTTGTATTTATCCTTCCCTTTTTACCCTGTGCTCTCTTAAAGTCTTTTGCTCTTGACTTAATCTACCCTCTCTCTTATTTGTTGCCCCCTTTCTCCCAACCTCTTTTCCTGTTGGAATACTCTACTGTGTATATATGTATTCTTGAGGGACTTCAATTTGAGTCCTACCTATTTGCTTTACTACCTTTGTGATCTTGAGCAAATCACTTCTTATTAAATCTTTGTTTCCTTACATGTAAAATGGAAATAATAGTGCCAGTAGTACCTATTTTAGAGTGGTGGACGTCAAATCAATCAATACATTAACAACCATTTATTAAATACTTACCAAGCATCAGACACCGTGCTAAGTGCTGAGAATACAACACAATTAATGGAACAATCCTTGCTTTCAAGGAGCTTATGAGGTTAATCAAGCAACCTTCAAGCAAGAGGAAATGAAGGCATGCAATAATAAGAAATAGCATTTATACTGTGCTTTAAGGTGTACTACAAGGCTGTGTTCTTGGCCCTCTTCTCTTTCTATACTCTCTTGGTAATCTCATCAGCTTTCATGGGTTCAATTATCATCTTCTGAGAACCCCCACAGCTATATATCCAGTCCTTCTATATATCCAGTCTCTCTTTTGAGCTTCAGTCATCAAGAACTAGCTATTTACACCCTATTGGGGAATGTCCCATAAGCACCTCAAATTCCACATGCCTAAGACAGATCTTATTATCTAATAGGCTAAATCATGTAGTAGAAAGAGTGCTGGGTCAGGAAGACCTGAGTTCAAATCTGATATCAGATATTTACTATGTGACCCTAGGCAAATCACTTAATCACTCTTAGCTTCAGTTTCCTTCTTTAAAATAGAGAAATTTATAGCACCTGTTGTGAAGAGCAGATGAGATAGTATTTGTAAATCTCATATCACAGTGCCTGGCACATAGCAGGAACCTAATAATGCTCCTTCCTTCCTTCCTTCCTTCCTCCCTTCCTTCCTTCCTTCTTTCCTTTCTTCCTTTTTCTGTCTCTCTCTTCCTACCTTCTCCCTCCCTCCCTCCCTCCTGGACTATTATTTCTTAATTGCTCTCTTTGACTCACATCTTTCCTCTCTTCATTTCATTCTCCATGTGGCCACCAAAATGATCTTCTTTAAAGCACAAGTTTGGTCATATCACTCCTCTGTTTCAGTGATTCCCTATTGCCCTGGGGATAAAAAAAGTCTTTTGACATTTAAAACTCTTCCCAATCTAGTATACCTTCCCAGGCTTATTATACATTGTTTCCCTTTGTACAATCGTTACCTTATGTACACAGCATTCCATCTTTCACCTTCATGCCTTTGTAGGGGCTGTCACCCATGCCTAGGCTGTATTACCTCCTCACCTCTTTGAAGCTACCTTCAAAGCTCAGATCAAATGCTACCTCCTGCACGAGACCTTCCCGGATTTCCTCTGAAATTACTTAAATGTATGTGTATTATTTTCCCAATAGAGTATAAGCTCCTTGAGGACAGGGACTATTTCATTTGACCTCAGAGCTTTGTTTAATACCTGGTAGATACTACCTGTCTATTTAATACATGCTGATCAATTCATTATCTAACAATATGGTACACTGCTTCCAGGGTAATCTTCCTAACACATTCCTCTGATCATGTTATTTTTCTACCTTAAAATATCCAGTGGCTCCCCATTCCCTACTATATAAAGTATGAAGTCCTTTTCCTAGCATTTGAGGACCTGTACAAGGTGGCTTCATCCTACCTGTCCGGTTTTTTCTGCATACTACCTGTCATGTATTTTAGGTCTCAGTCAAATTCGACTACTTCTTCTCTCTCATTCCTCTTCTTCTGTGTTCTTTATTCATATCTTTGCACATACTATCCCTCCAGCCTAGAATACACTCCCCTTAATTCCATATTTTTTCTTTCTTGAGATCCCTCCCTTCCTTAAAAATGTAAGTCAGGTGTCATCACTTCCATGATTCCTTTCCAAGGCACCTTCCCTGATTCCTGTCCAACTTCCACCCCCATCCCCAGCAGAAAGTGAGCTCTTCCTCCTAAAAATGTTCATAACTCTTTCTCTGGATGTCTTCTTTGCCCTTATCACATTCTGAATGCACAGTTACTTGTGTTCATGTTTTATTCCTTCTGTTAGATTGTAAACTCCCTGAAGACAGACTCTGTCTTTTGTCATCATTAAATCCTCAGTGCCTGGCATAGTGCCTTATACAGAATAGGTACGTAATGTTTACTGAATTGAATTACTTCATCATCATAAAAATAGTAAGTGGTAGAGCTGGGAACTCAAGTTAGTTTTTCTGATTACAAGGCAAGTACTCTTTCCATTGTACCCTGCCGACTTTCACCAGAGATGAAGTAAAGAACTTTCTTCTTGTTAGGATTAGAAATTAAGCATAACAATTCATTTAATTCAATACAACTAACATTTACCAAATACTCACTATTGGCAAGGTGCTGTCCTGGGTGCTGATGATGCAAAGCTGAAAATTGATAGTCCCCATCTTTAGGAAGCTTAAAGTCTGATGGGAGTAGTATAGTACACACCTGTGATCCATGGTCCTGGGAGTAGCTGAGGCTGGATGGATCACTTCAGTTCAGAAGTTTTGATCTGCAATAGTGCATGTCTGTATTAAGTCTGGGACTGATATGGTGAGCCCCCAGGAGCAGAGACCCACCAGACTGACTAAGAATGTGTGGAAAAACAAAGCAAGTTAAAATTTCTGAACTGATCAGCATAGGAATCTTGCCTGTGAGTGACTAATGCGTATCCATGTCGACTGAGATAGGGAGACTCTATTGAAAAAGGATGAGGAGAAGCTTACAGTCTAATCAGATAGAAGCAGAAATAGGAGAATATGAGAGATACTCAAGGGAGATTCAGTTAAGGAGATCTAAGAAAATTTTAGGAAGGGGAAAATCACTCCATAGTCTTGTTAGAGAGGAAAAGATATACAGGATTTGGAGTCAGATGGTCTATGTTAAAATCCCAGCTCAGGAATTTATTACCTCTGTGACCTTGGGCAAGTCATTTAACATCTTCATCTGTGAAATAAGTGAGTCCTTTAGGTCCTGTTCAGGTCTATGCCTATCATTCTGTGACTCTCTCCTATGGAAGTCAGGGATTATAGAAAACTCCATATAGAATGTGGTGCCTTAACTGAATTTTAAAGAAAAAGAATTTCAGCGGATGAGAAAAATGTGTCCTAGACAAGGGAGATATGACTACATTGAAATAAGAGAGAGCAGGACAAGATTGTGGGGCTGCTTGTAGTGCTGTCCGACTAGAATATAAACGATGTGAATAGGAATGAAATAAGGCAGATTGGAAAGGTAAATTGGAGCTATATTTTGGAGAACCTCAAATGCTAGACTGAGACTGCATTTTACAGCATAGGCAGTAGGGAGTCATTGAAGACTTTTCAGTAGGGTAGTGACATGATCTGATCTGTTTATTATTTTGATAGCTAGGTGAATTGGACTGGAGAGAGGCTGGAGACTGGTTAGGGGGCTATTGTAATAGTTTAGGTGAGAGGTGATGAGGACCTATATTTACTAGGGTTGTTGTTGTATGAGTAGAAAGGATGGGGAAAATACAGTAGAGGTAAGATCAATGGGACTTGGTAACTGATTAGATGATAGAGGTGATGGAGGAAGAAGAGTAAAAAAATCCTTTAGAAATTCCATCTACAAAAAATCCCAGACTTCTTTCCTATCAGCAATAGTCATAGGAATATTATTGTATTTGACTAAGATGTTGAAGAACAGGGGACTTTTCTTCTAATTCTTCCTCACATATTGCTGCTCATTTTGAGCTGGACAGTTCCCTTCACTTATATGTGCCTCAGTGTCTCCAACAATAAAATGAAGATAAACATAGCTGTTCTCCCTGGATCTCATAGGGCTGTTTCAAGGATTAATGAGATAATCTCCACAAATTAATCTGAGCTTCTGGAGACAGGCAATATACTCTGCAAGGTACAGTATATCATTATCTCACTAGGTGCTGTGAAGGTGAACCTGTAAATAATTAGACGATATGCACCAAACATAAAGCGTCATGCTTACTATCGTGAATAATGACAACAACAATGAGTCATCGGTAATGTCCTGTACAACACTATATAGCAGGGCAGGAAATCACTTTCCCTGCCACAGAAATATTTGGTGAATCCGAGTTTATTACCACTACTGTCTCTGGCTATTACTGTAAGGACAGTGTAGAGTTGCTTCAGGCTATGCTAATCTGTGTATGATGTTTCTGTTCAGGTTCAGGGTAACCATGGAGACTGAAGTTTGTCTTTTCTTTGCACTTGGAGCTGCTTCCATACACACACTCCTGACACATACATTGTCATACAAACACACATACACACCCAGGGACCCATCCCTGCTTCTCACCAATCTGGTTTTTTCTCTGAGCCTTTAAAGAGGGAATTGATGGTGACTGAGCAGAAGGAAAAAGGCCTTGCCACAGAGCATTATATATATGTGGCATGTTTAAGGGATGACTCCTTGATGCAAGCTAGGACCTTGTTATTAGTAGAAAATAATTTGTGAAATTTTGGGTGGGTGGCTATGGGGAAAGAATAACTATTTCAAGCCATCTCATCAAAACAGCCTCCTACTCTTTCTGGGACTGATTACAAAGAGGGACTCATGCAGATAATTTGCTGCTGGGTATCAGTTTCCCTATTTTGAGGGTGACAGTTTCAGGTTACTGACTTAAACCAACCCCACATCAATTAAATGTTAAGTATCACCTCCTGTACCTGAGGCATAAGGTAATAGAAGTCTTCTGGATTTGAGATTCAGCAGATCTAGGGTTCAGAGAAGATATAGGACTCATCTGTAAATCTTGTCCCTTCCCCTGCCTTCTCTGTCTGTTAATGGCACCAATGTCCTTCTGGTCACTCAGGTTGAAATGTTAGACTCATTTTTGCCTGTTCCCTTTCTTTCACATCCACCATATCCAGCCATTTGCCAAGGCCTGGCTGAGCTACTCTTTAGCTATGTGACCTTGGGCAAGTCATTTCATTTTCTTCTGAGCCTCTGTTTTCTCATTTGTCAAATAAAAGGGCTGGATAAGATGCTTTTTTCAATTCCTGACAGCTCCAATTCTATGATTCTAAAAGGGCATATCTAAGATCTTGAAACAAGATATTGATTGAACAATAAGATATTGTCTGAACAATAATTCAATCAAAAAGCTGCCATGTGGAGGCCATGATGTAGTACTTCTAATTTGAAAAGCTTTATAAAAATTTTTAATTAAATGCAGCCGCAGCTGCTCTCAGCTTTTCTGCTCCTAGATCTTACCGTAATAGTTTTATAACATCTGTGTATTTGTTTTATAAAATGAAAACAAGATAGTCTACATCTAAAGAGTATTTTATAAACATTATTTCATTTGTTGCTTATAATAACATTGTGAGATAGGTAATATAAGTACTGCTATTCCTACTTTACAAATCAGGATACCAAGGACCAGAGAGATTGTAACTTCCTGAAGGTAATTCAAGGGGATAGAATAGGAACACAGGTTATTTGGCTTCCAGAACAATATTTTCTACTACACCCCTATGCCTTTTAAAAAACATGATATGTTCATCTTAGGAGAAAATAAATGATTAGCATTACAATGAAGTGTAGCTAAGACCTCTGTTGTGACATTCTTGTGAGCGCCGATTGTATTGAATTTTCAAGGGCAAGTGTAAGTCATTAGAAAACATTCACCTTACAAATGTATTCAGTTCAACAAAAGTTTACTAATCAGTTACCCTGTGTAGGCAGTAGGGAAGTAAAGACAAAAACAAGATGGCCTCTATCTCACAGGACCTTACTTTCTACTTGAGATTGGGTGGTGGAAGTTGGATTAATGGAGACACAAATATATCCAATACAAGGTCAGTTGAGAGAGAAGGCATTAACAAATGGGCAATCAGGAAAACGGTGAAAGAGGTCATACTTGAGTTGAGCCTTGAAGGAGGAGTCACCAACAAGCATTGATTAATCACCTACTATGTTTCAGGCACCATGCTAAGTGCTGGGGATACAAAGACTGGCAAAAAGCAAAACCTACCCTCAAGGAATTCACAGTCTAATGGGGGAGATGATAAGCAAATAACTGTATACAAACAAGTTACAGAGAGGAAAAACTGGTGAGAATCTCAGAGGGAAGCCCTGAGACTGAGGAGGACTAGGAAGATTTCTTGCAGAAGGTAAAGCTTTAGCTGAGATTGGAAGGAAGCCAGAGAAGTCAGGAGGTAGAGATGAGAAGAGGGACAGCCAGTGAAAGTGCCCGGAGTTGGAAGATGGAGTATTTTGTGTGAGGAACAGCAAGGAGGCTAGTACCACTGAATCACAGATTATAGGGTGGGGAAAGAGTGGGGGGGGTGTAAGTAGTCTGGAAAAAGGTAGAAAGGGGTCAGGTTATAAAGGGCATACAAAAAGCCAATGGGATTTTATATTTGATCCTGGGGATGATCCAGGATGCCATGGGAGATCCAGGATGCAATAGGAGACCCTGGCCCTTTTAGGCTCAGGTCTTTTCAGGTTCTCACTTTGAGTGAGGTAATGCCCATTCAGTGAAAAGAAGTGAGTCAAGGGCTAGCTCCTTTAATTTAAAAACAAAATGTTTTAAGGGAGCATCAGCATGCATATTGATTGACATTTCCAAGTATGAGTGCTGGAATGGAAAAGAAGAATGTGAGCCAACTGAGTGCACCTCAAAAGAGGAAAGGTTGATGAATGATGATGGCAGAAGGATGATATGAAAGAGCTTGTGGGGATCAAGGAGTATGATTAACTTCTGTTTCAAGTCCAGCGTGTTGGAGGATGAGAGAAGAAAATTATGGATGAAGTATCTTACCAAAAAAGCCAGTTTTCCACGACTACAGGAAGTGTAAAGGATTATGGAAGGCAGAAGAGAAAAGAGACTGAAGAGGTACATGGTAGAGCTGGAATGAGAATTGTGTGGACAGGTAGCAGGACAGGATTTGTTTTTGTTTTTGCTTCAGGAGGTGGTGATTGAATCATTGGAATTAAAAGATGAGATTTGAATTTGAAGGTTTATGGAGACCTGGATAAGCACCATTTGGGTGGGGCCTTAACTGCCCACAGTGATATGTGTGGTGTTAGTAGGGATGTTAGCCCTTCAAATGGTGGAGAGTTAGGAGAGAAGGTAAAGTGTCTGTGTCTCAGGGACTGGACTAAACTGTGCCCGTTCCACAGCTGCATGCATGACAGAGATCCCATAGGTAGAATATGCTCTGTGTCATGCATAGTCTGAAGCATTCATCCTTTTGATAGACATTCTGTCTGAAGTTCTGCCTCTGTGTTAGTACTAGGTTTTTATGGATAGGTCTAGTTTCTCTGGCTCCAGATAGGAGATCTGAGGCCCTAATTGGGGTAGCACTGTGATTTGGAATAAGGGTACCATGAATAGATTGTGCTTCTGGTTACTTTCTCTGTTATTTTAATAGATTTAGTAAATGTGATTTGAGCCAACTTCTAGGCAGTCTAACAATTGTTGAAATGAGAAAAAAATAACAAACCTTTTTTTTTGTGTGTTTTTCTGGGGTGATCATAGGAGTTAGGGCTGGAAGTGATCAAAGAAATTCTTTCAGCTAACTCCCCCATTTTACAGATGAGGAAACTAAAGTCCAGGGAAGGGAGGTGCCTTAGCTCAAGGTAACAAAGATTGTAAATGATAGAATCAGAATTTGCACCCGGATTTCCTGACTCTAAGCTCAGTGCTCTTTCTACTGTACCATCTATGGGACAGAGTATGTTTGTCCTTCATTGATGAAGAAGACCATGCCATCAGAGAAATGATGACATGACTTGCACTTGACATTGTTTTGAGTGAGAAAGGGTTGTGCAGGTCACCAGCCTCACTTCTCCTCCAGAGCCATCTGAATCCAGTGACCAGATCTTCATCAGGATGCCTGGAGATGACCCAGGATGAGGCAATTGGGGTTAAGTGACTTGCCCAAGGTCACACAGCTAGTGAGTGTCAAGTGTCTGAGGTGAGATTTGAACTCAGGTCTTCCTGACTCCTACACTGGTGTTCTAGCCACTGTACCACCTAGCTGCCCTGTGGAACAGAGTAGGTTAAGACAGAACTGTCTTGATCAGTTTTTCCCCAGCAGAGGTGTCTTCAAGGTGGGAAAGGCCACAGTAGTCAGTTGGCTTTTTTTTGTGTGACTGGATTTTGGCTTGAATACATTTTTCTATAATGTACTTTTATTCCATAATAAATCCTATTTTTATTTACCTTTCTTGCTTTTTTCATTTTGGGTTAGGATTGCAATTTCTAGTCTAATGTCAGGACATTCCAGGGAAATTTCTTGCTTCCAGTGTTTAAGTAGTTGAATTAGGGAAGCATGGATTCATTTCGGCTCTGTTTAAGCACTTTGTATATTTCAGATTTGGCACATGAGCTTGTCCTTAGTTGGAAGCAGGAGTCTTGCAAGTCTAAAAAGTTATTCCCCTGGTTATTTTTTTTAAGTTTAAAGAATTTCTTAAGGACACTTTTCATTTTTAAGTCTTAGTTTTCTCTCATTCATATTCTCCTCCAATTAAGGTCAGTTCTCTTTGCAGAAGCCAAGAGCCACATAGAACATCTTTTTAAGGTGAGAAGCCACATGTGAACAGTGTCGGGTAGACGAGTCTTTCCGGCCCTAACTTGGGAAGGCAGGCGTAGAAAGAAAAGAGAGAAAAAGCAGGAAGGGGAAGGCAACCTTTAGTTTCCAAAGAAAATGGTGACTTAATTACTTCTGCTGGTGATGAACTGTCAGATTTCTGAAATTCTCCTTCCCAGCTTTGCCAGCCTGTCCTTGAACTACTTTCTGAGGATCTCAGCTACTCCATCATTGTATGTTAGCATTAGGGTTTACCTCTGAGCACAGCCCTCAGAAGGGGTGGTACTTCATTCAAACAAATGAAGAAGCTGAACCTGGCTAGTGGTATACTCCCCTCTGTTATAGTCTTCAATGTCCACAGCAGTTCCTAGCATGAAGAGATAGTCTTGTTTGGGAGCCCCCTTCTTTTGGCAATATCCCCTTTCAGGAGACCTCATGATTGGTCCCAGCAATAAGACTCTACATGAAGAACCAGTTTACAGAGAGCATGTTATCCAATTTGTCATGTACTGCTATCCTGGGAAATGCAATTTGGAAGAGAGTGAAATGGCATTCATTTTCTAGCTGGTAGCTGGGGCCAAGGGCCGGGCAAAAAGAAGTGAATTTGGATCACTGCATCAAGGGCAAAATGGGTTATTAGCTTAAGTAAATCAATTGGAAAGGGAATAGGAAGAAAGTGGATTTGGAAAGGAGTGAAATTGAGCATCAGAATAAGGAGAGAATGGAATAGGAAACACCTTAAGTTTGCTTAGTTGGCTCTCTGATTAAAGGCACTTCTAGACAGAGAGGTGAAAAGGTGAAATATAATAATAAAATATCAAGTGAGAGCTCCTTTTCCTATTAGATATGAGATAGAAATCCAGACCGGATCTGCTGGAGGATGGGACTTAAAGTCTTTGGGTATTCTCTCTGCTAAGGCTGAAACTTTCCTTGCCCTTCTTTAGATGGGTGGCTATCACTCCCAGTATAGCTATGAAAAGGACAATAAAGAAGTCACATTTAGAGTTATATAGTCCTAGAATTATAATATCATATTTTTAGACTGTTTTCATACTTAATACTTCAATGGATCCATGATCTGGTAAATGCAGGTAATCCCTTCAATGCTGAGGATTGTAATCCATTCATGTCTTCATTCTGTGAAATTTTTGTCCATGTCCTTCAATAAATCCTTCATTGAAGGATCTATTGAATGTGCTACAGGCCATCCTCTAAATATTTTAACATTCCTTGGGTACCAATGCAATATTTGAGCTATCCATCTGTTATCCCTTAACTTGTTCTTTTGCACAGTCAGCCTAAATCTGCATCCTTGTAACATACTTCCATGGGTTCTAGGCCTGCCCATTAGATCAATACAGAACAAGACTAGTACTCCCTTCATATGACAGCACTTAGACCTTATCAGATCTTTTATGACTCCTATTCATAGAAGGGTGTGTAAAAAACTTTAATAAATCATGGGTTTTGGGGGGCTAGAAAGGCCACCAGAAGGTCATTTAGTCCAGCCCCCCAAACTCTGGGCAGGCTTCTGAGTCAGTTCAAATAGTCATTTCTATATCTTTGTCACTGCCTTTTATATTTGAGGAAGATGCCACTGTGAATGTGATTACTTTTGCTTATTTTTTGTTCCTAGGAAGGGAGTTGCCCTGATATTAGAATGAAGTGGTAGAAAGAGTCATACGTTAGAACTCAGCAGACATAGATTTTGATCCGGGCTCTGCCATTAACGAATTACTTTTGTGGTCTGGGGCAAATCACTTGACTTCTCTGGGATTCATTTTCCTTGTCTCTAAAATGAAGACTTTAAACTAAATAGTATTTAAACTTTCAGCTCTAGTTCCGTGAGTCTGTAAACTAGTGTTGAACTACACTTCAATTTTGAGAAATTCTTCTTTGTGTTCACTTGTTTACTTTCATCCTGTACTCAACCCTCTCATTCTAATCATTTTCCTTTTGGAACCTCATTGATTATGAAGATTAACTGGCCAGGATTTATCATACCTGGGCTGCTCCCATATTATAACCCTTAGTATCACTAAAGATTTGTGGCCACCCCCTTAAAACAGGTGAAGAAGTGGAAACTGAATGAATTTTGTAAATAATGAAGGGCTCTCCCTCCTCCCTTTTGGAAATAAAGCCCTGGAGCAGAATTGTGAAGAGGTGTGTGTGTGTGTGTGTGTGTGTGTGTGTGTGTGTGTGTTTTAAAGGGGTAAAGGAGAAAAAGATATTAAAGGGACTAGAATACCCAGGGTGTTTTCATCCTGATTATAGGGAGTAGCAATGGGGAACATGAGACTAAATCTGTGCAATTTCCTTCAATTGTGATAAGGTAATAACTCAATTGGGGTGGGGATAGAAAGATAGAGACAGTATGATTATTTTTCCTTTTCTTTCCCTCCACTACTTAATCTCTTCCTAGTGGTTCAACTCCCTAGTGAATAACAAATAATACATATGGAAATGAAATACTCAGTCAATCACACAACTGTAACTATACCTTTTTTATTTTTTGCTCAAGAAAGATTTATTAGGTCCACTTTCTTCTTCATTGCCAAGTACAAATCTGCCAAAGGCAGTGGAGTGGGGTTTTCAATGGACTTTACTTCTGCAGAAGCCTGAGGGACCCCAGAATACATCAGGAATGGAACCATTTGAAATCTAATCTGGGACAGGGTTGAAGGGATCAGGAGATAGGGTAAGGTTTTGGGTGCAGTGAAACTATTCAGATTTTCTCCTGCTTGCTTTTTCATGGGTGTCACCCTTGGGAAAGCCTGACAATCTGCCATTCCATTCCTTCCATGTATATAGGCGTAGAGAAGGACAGCAAGAGCTCCTAGTAGGCCAGACAGCTGTTATCTGGTGAGGAGTCAGTTGTCACCAACCAGTTGTTGCTTATGGCTGCTGGTGTTGCAGATGAGGTGCTACAGGTTGAAGGGAGGAGTCTAAAAGCTTATAGAAGGATGTTGGAAAGTTGAATTGACTGATTGAAGAAATGGTACTAAGGTAGAGGAGTGGCAAGATAGACTATGAGGGGAAAGAGGGAAAGGGAGAGAGAGGGAGAGAGACAGAGACAGAGACAGAAAATAGGTAGGTAGGGTAGGGTATTGAACTCTCACGAGAACTCAGCCACTATTAAGATAAGACTGGGAGATTGATGTACCTCCCTGGTACTTCTCCTGTGTTTTCTCTGATAGTTTAATCAGTCTGTCCTGGGGCAGAGTGGGGTGGTTCAGACATGTAATTCCTTTCTTTATTCTTTCCAGAGATCTACTGGCTGAAAGGAGATGATTGAGTTTGACAGTTCCTTTACAGATTTTTATTTTACTATGTTTTAATAAACCAGGTGGGCACAGAAAAAGCAATTTTAGGAGTCTTATGAATGAAGTTGCTTGACAGAGAAAAAGAAATTTCCCAGGGATGGGGATGGAATTTATAGGGATTTCCATACTTTTCATTATTCCAAATTACATTCTATTTTATTTTTTCCATACTCCTAGACCAACACTTAATTGAGGTTAGTGTGCCTGTTCCCGGAGTGTGGGAACTTGAGATCACAAAAGAAGGGGATAGATGGGGCTTACAGGTGGGTGTCCCTTGGTGAGCATTGAGGATAATGCAGCATTTGAGTATGCCTCATTGTACACTGGATACCATGTGCAAAACCACTTGGCTGGTTGCTAAAGCATAATGTTACCTGGAGGTCAAATTATAAACTATACTTCCCTGCTGGTCAATTAATAAAGTGATAGCCTACTTTTTTTGTAGGCTTGCTAAAAACAGGTGTGAGCTGTTAGTGCTAATTGGGAAACATCTCAAATATCACCTAGGGTACCCACCTGGCACGCAGGTAGCCTATATATACTACTTTTACAGTAACAAATATTTACGGTCCGCCTATGTCCCCTGGAGATAGTTAAATGCTAATTTAAACTAAATGTGGCCAATGGTGTCACATTTACTTGAGGAAGCTTCACCTGCTTCTGTCCCCACCAAAGCACTGCTGGGCTCCTCTGGTTACCATGCTAATAAAATGCCTATGGTTGGTACTTCCAGGTTCCATCTCACTCTAGTGAAGTATATTTGTGCAGCTAAACTGTCTCTTGCGTTACAGGGGGCAAAGTGGGAGAAAAGAGAACTTTAGAGAAGCCAGAGGTGGGATAGAAATGTTAGGACCCAGGGTTGTATATTAGAATATTATCTCCTTAGGTAGTAGAAAACTGGGGATGACATGGAAAGTGCTTGGTCCCATTTTTTTTCAATTATAATTAAATAATTGGAAAGGACAACAAAGTTCATCTCATTGTCTGTATCTAAGCAAGATTCTCAGTAGTTTCCATGTCCTGTCAGTTCCACCTCCAAAATACATCTCACATCTGTCCTCTTTACTCTCATGACCACCACTTGAATTCAGGCTCTTATTTCCTCTCTACTGGGCTATAAAAATGAACAATTCTGAAAGAGTTTTCTGGTCAGCTATATTTCCAAAGGACTGATGATGAAGAATGCTACCCACCTCCTGATAGAAAGGTGATGGAACAAATATGCAGAAAAAGATACACTTTGGGAAATGATCAATATAAGAATTTATTTTGCTTGATTATGAATATTTGTTACAAGGGTTTTGTTTTCCCTTTTTTCCCCAGAGGAAGAGAGGAGGTAGAAGGGAGAAAAAAGTGTGTTTGTTAATTTAAAGATTAATTTGGTTAAAAAAAGGAATAAAATTCCCATGTATCTTAGTTGGTAGCTCCCAAGGATTTTACACCTTCTGTAGATATTTTTAATAGAATTTCTTCTTTTAGTTATTTCTGCTAAGTTTTGTTGGTAATAGACAGATATATTAATGGTTGCTGTTGGTCTATTTTTATCTTGTAATTTTGCTTAAGTTATTATTTCTACTTTTTTAGCTGACCATCATATAATCCACCTCTTTGCTTATTTTCTCAATTTTTTTCTTGTTTGATTGCGATAGCTCGCATTTCTAGCACTATGGCAAATAGTAGAGGTGACAGTTCAAAAGGAAACCGTCCTTTACCCCTGGTCTTATTGGAAAAAGCATCTAGTTTATCCTTATTACATGTAAATACTGCTCTTGGTATTAGAGACATAATGTATACTATACTAAATAAAGAGGTATTTATTACTGTGTTTTCTAGTGTTTTTTAAACATGGCAATGGTATATCTTGTCAGAAGCTTTTTGAGCATCTATTAATATAATCATATGACTTTTATTATATTATTGATATGGTTTATTATGTTGATAGTTTTCCTAATACTGAACAAACCCTGAATTTCTGGTATGAGTCCAATTTGATTATGGTGTATAATCTTTGTGATGTATTGCTATAATCTCTTCGCTAATATTTTTCTGTGAAATTCTGTTTTTACTCCCTGTGGTTTAGGTATTAAGATCTTATTTGTATCATAGAGGAATTAGTTAGGATCTCATCTTTTACTCTTTTTAAAAAGCAGATTATGTTCTATTGGAATTAATTGTTCTTTGAATATTTGATGACGATCACTTGCAAATCCAAATGGTTGTGGGGTATTTATTATTGGAAAAATGATTTCTGACATCTTTTACATTTCCCCTTTAATTGTTAAATCTTTAAAAAAAAACGTTGATACTGGTAATTTGGTTTTCCTCTTTAAAAATTCAAATTAGTTAATGGTTTATTAATGATTTCAAAAAACCCATCTCTAACTTTATCAATTAGTTATTTTTTTCTTTCTAATTTCTACTGTGTTGTTTAGTTAGGGGGAGTTAACTTTTTCTAGCTTTTTTAGTTGCTGCCCAATTTATTGATTTATTCTCTAGGGTGAATTTAGAACAATTAAAAATATAAAATTTATCCTAAGGGCAGCTTTAATAGCATCTTATGAATTTTGGTGTAAGTATGTTATCTCCTTATTGTCACTTTTTGGGGAAGTTTTCTATCATTTCTCTAATTTTTGACCAACCAGTTTTTAGTCATTTAAATTAGTTGGTCTTCATTTAATTTCAAATTTTTTTCTGCAAAGATCTTTTATTGAATATAATTTTATTATATTGTATGTAATTCTTATTTCTGAATATGTCCCTCCATACCCCTCACTTTCACTAGACCAGAGAGCCATCCCTTATTGTAAAGAATAAGAAAATAAAGAGAAGTTCAGAAAAATTAACCAACAAATCAGTAGAATTTGATAGTATTTAGAGTGTTCTCTCTTTCTCCCCTGTCCCTCACTTCTGTAAAGAAGGTAGGATGGTGCATTTTCTCATTTCTTTTTTGGAGCTAAGTTTAGTTACTATACTTATGCAGCATTCAGTTCAGGCTTGCTGTTGTGTGTTTTCCCATTTATATTATTATATCTTCTGTATATTATTTTCCTAGTTCTTTTTACTGTTTCAGCTCCTACAAGTTCCCCATCTTCTTTGAATTGTTCATATTCATAATTTCTTTTGGAATAGAGGTCATTTAGATATTCCCCCCAAAATGGGTATCTATTTTGTTTCTATTTTTTTTACAACTACAAAAAGTGCTGCTATGAATATTTTAGAGAAAGTTAGACCTTCTTTCTGTTTTTGACCTCCTTGGGGTATGTAATTTTTTACCCATATTTTAAGTCACGGTTTAGAAATTAAAATTTCATTGTCAGATACTAGCTGAGAATTCTTAGCTGGCTGTTCATTTTAAAAATATTCTTTTCTTTTCAGAATTCCATACTTTGCTTTGTTATTAGTAATGAAAACATATATCCCTAAAGTATTCTCTTTGTTTGTTTTTTAATCACCACTTAACACTTTTTTTCTTGTTGTTCAGTCATTTTTAGTCATTCCCAACTCTTTGTGACCCCAGTTTGGGGTTTTCTTGGCAGAGATACTGGAGAGTTTTGCCATTACCTATTTTGTTCTCCAGCTCATGTTACAGATGGAGAAACTGAGGTGGAGGGGGTTAAATAACTTGCCAAGGGGCACATAGCTAGGAAATGTCTGAGTTCAGATTTGAACTCTTGAAGATGTCTTCCTGACTCCACCCCTAGCACTCTATCCACTGCATCATTGCTACAACTCTGTGATGATGATGGTGATGATGATGATGATGATGATGATGATGGTGATGATGATGGTGATGATGATGATGATGATGATGATGATGATGATGATGATGGTGATGATGGTGATGATGGTGATGGTGATGATGATGATGATGATGA
>CM053769.1:35098140-35162993 GCA_028658325.1 Potorous gilbertii | reverse complement strand
GATGGTGATGGTGATGATGATGGTGATGATGATGGTGATGATGATGGTGATGATGATGGTGATGATGATGATGATGGTCATGGTGATGATGATGATGATGATGATGGTGATGATGTGATGATGATGATGATGATGATGTGATGATGATGATGATGATGATGGTCGTGGTGATGATGATGATGATGATGGTCGTGGTGATGATGATGGTGATGATGATGATGGTGATGATGATGATGATGATGATGATGATGATGATGATGGTGATGATGGTGATGATGATGATGGCGATGGTGATAATGATGATGATGATGATGATGCCAGATCAGCAGATAGCTGTCTTGGTACCTTTTAGCAAGAAGTCATTGATCGCTACCTCTATTTCTTTTTCCTCTGACCATGGATAACCTTTCACCTAGTGGCAACTATGCATCTGTATCATCATACATTAGAATGCAAGAAGCTTCTTTCTCCTAAGATGTCCCAACTTCCTTTGCCACTGCCTCCACATCCACTCCCACCTTACAGGAAGAGGTTCATTCCTTTTACTTAGTCCTAGATGTATAATACTGGATGATGTGATGAAATCTTTCTTTAAGTGCTTTATGGACCTCTACATCCTTCACTGTAGTGTAAGAAATGGGACTGACTTTAGAAGGTAAAAGAATTATTCTGAAAATTCCTATTTTTCAAAACAATCCCTTATGTGAACTTTTATTATGGCTTGTCTTTCCCTTAAAAACAAAACAAATAGACCCCCCCCCTCAACCACATGTACTGTTTTTATTGAACAAAAGTGTTTATTTAAGAGGCAGGTGACAGCTCACTGGCTAGAGTGCTGGAGGGGGCCTGGAGTCAGGAAGACCTGAGTTCAAATTCAGCCTCACACCCCTGATGAGCTGTTACCCTGGACAAGTCACTTAACTTCTGTTTATCTCAGTTTTTTCAACTATAAAATGGGTATAATATTAGCAACAACCTGGAAAGGTAGGTGTGAAGCTCAAATGAAATGATATTTATAAAGTGTTTATTTCAGTGCATATAGTATATTATATATCACATATATAGTATATATATATATAGCATATATATAGCATATATATAGTGTATATATGTATAGCATATAGCATATAGTAGGAACCATATACATTCTTATTCCTATCTGTAAAATGATGAGGTTGGACAAGATGATCTCTACAGCTCCTTTTAACTTTATATGTACCATGATTCTATGAAGTTCTACTACATTCCAGTTTTATTCTGATCAGGGTTGAGTATTACGTTCTGGAATATATCTAAACAACTAGACTATACTCTTCATGAGAGTAGGGAAGACCATGTCTTATCAAAATTTTTTATCTCCCTCGGTGTCTAGCCCAGTGTTATTCACAGTTAACTACTTAACAAACACCAGTTGAAAAAAATGAACTGATTGAAATATGCAGATGATAAAGAATTTGAGCCTTTTTCAATGGGATACAGAGTCTGAAGTAGAGGGAGATGAGGTTTAGAGGTGAGTTTCTGCAGAGCTGTAGGAATCCTCTAATTTCTGGAATCCCAGTACCATTAGGGCAGCTGGGTGGTAGAATAATAGAGTGCTGTTGGACAAGTAGTCAGGAAGATCTGAGTTCAGTTCCTGTCCCAGACACTGACCCTGGCCAAGTCACTTAATATTTCTCAGCCTCAGTTTCCCCATGTGTAAACTAAAGATCATAATGGCACCTACATTACAGACTTACTGTGAGGAATAAATGAAATAATATTTGTAAGGCACTTTGCAAGTGTTAAAGTTGTTTATAAACACTATCATTGTTATAATTTCTGTGAAAGTAGCCATAGATTAGCTGTTGTTCCTCTTAGTTCTGCTCTCTGGAGAGAAGAAATGGTGATGAAGGAGAGAAACAGAGCTTTGCTGGCTGTTTCAGGTACCCAGCCATCCAACGCCTCTCATAAATTTGCCTCTGGCCATATTTCCCCAGTTGAACAAGAAACTCGACCTCAATGTTTCATGCCTGCTTCTTCCGCAGCTTAGCCTCTAGTAACTCCCCAGAGGAGAGACATCACCTCTTCACTAATTGCCTATTGATAGGCTGAAGTTGGGGCATTCTGAGAATAGCTTCTTGCATCTGTCATAATCAAAAAGCATAACGACTTTCTGATCTGTATTTAGAGCAGCTTTGCACATCAGTTACCAGGCTATAGGTCTTATAAAAGCATTGACAAGTCCACCTGAGTCTCACCAGGTTAGTTTTGTCCTTCCTTCTCTCCTGATCTACTTCTGCTAAGAAGTTACAGTTATATGCTTGCAAAGATACATCATAAAGTGCACCCACAAAATCAAACTCCAAATAGAAAGAGAAAAAAATACTTATTCCACTGTTAATGGATTTCTACTCTAATTTTGCTCATTCTGTGGCCTGAGTTTCAGATTAATGTTTTTTTAAGCCCTGAAAAAATTACCGTTTGCTATTTTAAGAGTTTCTTCCTCATGACCCTACAATAAAAATAATCCTACATCGATCTGCAGGAGTGATCTCAGGTCATTTCCATTGCTACAGATCTCCCTACTACAAGCTCATTAATCTTTACCCCAAAGTCTCCACCAAATATCCAGGTTGTGATGGCATTTCTTTGAATCAACTGATGTCACATTTTTACCTTTTGTTGCTTCACCTGGGATAGGAAAAAATATTCAAAACTGTTAGCTCTTTCACAAAACACTATGTCCTGGCTTGAGATATCATCTGTCAACAATAGAATGATATGTAGCAGTATTTCTGCTTGGTCTTTCTGACAAGGGAAGTCCTATTCTTTTAGTAGTAACAGAAACATTAGTCTTTGATTTAAGAGAGCTGAGATTGAATCTCAGCTCTAACGTTTAAGTAACTACTTTTTTTTGCCTCAGTTGTAAATTTTTTGTTGATTAATTTAATTTTTTAGTTTTCAACATTCACTTCCACAAGATTTTGAGTTCCAAATTTTTCCCCATCTGTCTCCTCCATCCACCCCAAGGCAGCATTCTGATTACCCCTTCCCCCAGTCCACAATACTAGAATTGTTTCTTTCTGGCTGTTTGCAATATTTTCTCCTTGACCTGGGAACTCTGGAATTTGGCTATAATATTCCTAGGAGCTTTTCTTTTCAGATCTCTTTCTAGAGGTGATTGGTGGATTCTTTCAATATTTACTTTACTCTCTGGTTCTAGAATATCAGGGCAGTTTTCCTTGATAATTTCTTGAAAGATGATGTCTAGGCTCTTTTTTGTTCATGGCTTTCAGGTAGTCCCATAATTTTAAAATTGTCTTTCCTGGATGTATTTTTCAGGTCAGTTGTTTTTCCAATGAGATATTTTGCATTGTCTGCTATTTTTCATTCCTTTGGATTTGTTTTATAATTTCTTGATTTTTCATAAAGTTATTAACTTCTATCTGCTCCATTCTAATCTTTAAGGAATTTTTTTCTTCAATGAGCTTTTGAACCTCCTTTTCCATGTGGCCAATTCTGCTTTTTAAGGCATTCTTATCTTTATTGGCTTTTTGGATCTCTTTTACCATTTGTCTTAGTCTATTTTTAAGGTATTTAAGGTATTATTTTCTTCAGGTGCCCTTTAGTAAGCAGTTGACTTGTTTTTCATGATTTTCTTGTATCATTCTCATTTCTCTTCCCAATTTTTGTTCTGCTTCTCTTATTTGATTTTCAAAACACTTTTTGAGCTCTTCCATCACCTGAGACTAATTCATATTTTTCTTGGAGGCTTTGGATATAGGAGCTTTGACTTTGTAGTCTTCTTCTGTTTGTATATTTTGGTCTTCCTTGTCACCAAAGTAAGATTATGTAGTGTGATTCTTTTTTCAGTTTTTGCTCATTTCTCTAGTCATTTACTTGACTTTTGAGCTCTTTGTTAAGGTAGTTCTCTACTTCCAGTGGGGGTGAGGGTGGGTTGTACTGTCAGCTGATTGATCCCCCCACAATCTGTGGGATTGGAGCTCTGGAAACAACTGCTGCTTCTGTTCCTGCTGGTGCTGCAGGTGCTGCCGGCTCCCTTGCCACCCTGTGGCTGTGGCTGGACCACTCTACTCTCTCACACTGGTCCAACAGGTTTTTTCCACTGACCTTCCAATTTATCCTCTGCGTTTTGGGGTCATGAAGTCTGGAAACTGCCACAAGTGCAAGTGATTCATCTCCCCCTCCCCCCAGGCCTGCTCTGGTCCCATCTGTGCTGTCGTGGCCCACATTGGACTGTGTTGTGCTCCCAGTTCAGCCCCATAGATGCTTCCTGGTGACCTTCCAGGTTGTCTTGGACTGGAGATTTGCTTCACTCCATCATTCTGTGGGTTCTGCAGCTCCAGAATTTGTTTAGAGTCATTTTTTTACAGGTATTGGCTGAGTTTGAGGGGAGAAGTCTAGCAAGTCTCTGCTTTTACTCTACCATCTTGGCTCTGTCCTCCCTTTTGTACTTCAATAGGGATCCACGACTTCATCCATAGATTTGTTTCCTTTAGTGATCAAATTGTAATCCTTCCATACTCTCAGTGTCTTAGTAAGAGAGTTGCTGGAACCAAAAATAATTTGCTTGGTGATCAAGCTTTGGTGATGAGTTTCTGTGAGTTTAGTGAAACTGATCTTCAGATCATGTAAGTATCTTTCATGGCCCAGTACTCTCTAATACTCTCTACCTGTTATGGACCTGCAGTGCTTTCCCAACAGAGTCTTTGGGAACTTATGGTCATCTTGATCCCACAAAGAGACATCAGAAAAGGAGTTTTATGGAAAAAAATCAACATATACATGGGAGTTGTTATTTCAGCGGGTTCCAGACAAGTGACTGTCTGTCATATGTCTCCCATTTAGTCTGTCTAACCTGAGACCTCGGTTTTTGGGGGCATTTCTCTTTTGAATGATCATTTGACTCCAAAAGGAATAAAGGTCACTATGTAGATACTACTGGCAGGACGTGGACAGGAGACTTCTTTGCTTATCAGTCATGGCAGGAGGAAGAAGGACTTTTGCTTGCCAGAACTTTCCCTCCCAATTACTGACTGTGGGAAATGTTCTTTTGGCTAGATTCCCTTTATTAGCTGCATCTTTGGTTTTCATCTGGTTCATAAAGTGGATGGGTCTGAACACAAGATTAAGTCTTGGAAGCTTCTGACTCCTGATGCTTTACTCAAGGTGGTAGACCCTACCACTTCTTGGGAACAAAACAGACACAGAAGGCAGAAGATGTCTCAGAAGGCTGCATTGAAAGCACTCAACCTTTATCCATCAATCAGTCTTTGCTGGTGCTCCAGACATGCCAGCAAGATTTCTAGGGCTGTTTTGTGCTTTACCCTTTCATCACATAATTAGCATAAAACCCACCATGAATTTATCAGCGAAAGGTTAATTCAACAAGTGTGAGATCTCTTCTGTGGCCCCTTTTGTTTAAGGGTAGCCATAGAAAGGGTCACTAAAAACCTGATAATAACATTAATAGAGGTGATTTATATTTCTCTAATGTTTTTAAGATGTACAAAGCCCTTTCACATCAATCCCATGTCAATCAATCATTAAACATTTATTAAGTACCTGCTATGTGCTAGGTGCTGTGCTAACACTGGAGATACAAAAAGAGACAAAAGACAGTCTCTGCCCTCAAAGGACTTCATAATCCCTGTTGTTGCTGTTAACCCTATTTTACAGATGGAGAAAATGAGACTTTGATAAGTTCTGCAGCCTTGAGGTTACATGTGGCCACAGGTTTCCCATCCCTGGGTGGGTTAAGTAATTTGTTAGCAGTCACATAGTCAGTGAGGACACTAATTGGGTCTCCTTATTCCAAATCACACTTTTTATTTTTTATTTTATTTATTTATTTTTAGTTTTCAACATTCATTTCCACAAGATTTTGAGTTCCAAATTTTCTCCTCATCTCCCCCCTTCCCCCACCCCAAAATCATGCATTCTGATTACTCCTTCCCCCAATTTGCTCTCCCTTCTATCACATCTCTTCCTTCCCTTATCCCCACCTTCTCTCTTCTCTTATAGGGCAAGATAGAATACAGGCTATTACCTGTATTTCTTATTTCCTAGTTGTATACAAAAACGATTCTCAACATTCATTCCTTAAACTTTGAGTTCCAACTTCTCTCCCTTCCTCCCTCCCCACCCACCTTCACTGAGAAAGCAAGCAATTCAATATAGGCCATATATGTGTAGTTTTGCTAAAGACTTCCATAATAGTCATGTTGTGAAAGACTAATTCTATTTCCTTCCATTCTATCCTGCTCCCTATTTATTCTACTCTCTCTTTAGACCTTGTCCTTCCCCTAAAGCTTCTAATTACTCCCTCCTCCCATTTGCCCTCCCTTCTATCATCTCCCCACCCCACTTATTCCCTTCTCCCCTACTTTCCTGTGTAAGATAGATTTTCATATCAAATTTAGTGTGCATGTTATTCCCTCCCTAAGCCAAATATGATGATAGTAAGTTTCACTTTTTCCCTCTCACCTTCCCCCCTTTCCCCTCCATTATAAAAGCTTTTTCTTGCCTCTTTTATGATAGAAAATTTGTCCCATTCTGTTTCTCCCTTTCTCCTCCCAATATATTCCTCTATCACACCTTAATTTTATTTTTTAAATGTCATCCTTTCTTATTCAACTCACTCTGTACCCTCTGTATATATGTATATATACATATAGCATATGAATATATACATATAATATATGTATATGTATAATCCCTCCAACTACCTAAATACTGAGAAAAGTTACAAGAGTTACAGATACTATCTTTCCATGTAGGAATGTAAACAGTTCAACTTTAGTAAGTCCCTTATGATTTCTCTGTCCTGATTACCTTTTCATGCTTCTCTTGATTCTTGTGTTTGAAAGTCAAATTTTCTATTCAGCTCTGGTCTTTTCATCAAGTAATCTTGAAAATCCTCTATTTCATTGAATGACCATTTTTTCTCTTAAAGTATTATACTCAGTTTTGCTGGGTAGGTGATTCTTGATTTTAATCCTAGTTCCTTTGACTTCTTGAATATCCTGTTCCAAGTCCTTCAGTTCCTTAATGTAGAAGCTTCTAGATCTTATGTTATCCTGATTGTATTTCCACAATATTAGAATTGTTTCTTTCTGGCTGTTTGTAATATTTCCTCCTTGACCTGGGAACTCTGGAATTTGGCTACAGTATTACTAGGAGTTTTTCTTTTCAGATCTCTTTCAGGAAGTGATTGGTGGATTCTTTCAATATTTATTTTACCCTCTGGTTCTAGAATATCAGGGCAGTTTCCTTGATAATTTCATGAAAGATAATGTTTAGGCTCTTTTTTTATCTTGGCTTTCAGGTAGTCCAAATCACACTTTTTAGAAAACCACAACAGTGAAGGATATAAACTCGAGGGCAACATAAACTATGTGAGGGCACAGATGTTTTTTATTTATTTCTGTCCTTGTATCTCCAGCATCCAGCACAGTGATGTGCATATAACAGATGCTTAATAAACGTTTGTTGAATGAAATTTAACTAAAGAAAATTATCTTCCAATACACTTTACTCTACCCTTTTCCTTCCCATAATATCAGTTTTCACTTCCTGGCAAACAACAGTGTTTTTTTCTTTAAAACCTGAAGTTTTTATCTGTCAGAAATAGCCATTCTCAGAAGCAGATTCAAGGTTTTGATTCCATGGAGGGTATGGCATTATTTTACCAGGAATACTGGATTTCTAACTAGCCATGAGTATTATTAGTTACCTAGCAGCCAGTCTATAGCCCTCTCCTCAAGAATAACTTTGGGTTATTCTTGAGACCATAGAGCAGACCTGGCTCTGTTCTGGACATGAGCTAACTCCAAGGTGCTAACACCAACTGTTTGCTTCAAGTCTATAAAGTAGAGCATGTCTCAGGGCTGGCAAATTGGACCTATATCTGGAGGAAGATGAGTAGGATAGTGAGGGGACCACACACTATCAGATATGAGAACTGACTGAAAGAAGACTTGGATCATAAGTGGAGCATGATAGCTCTCTTCAGTTTTTGAAGTGGAAAATCTTGATTTTCTTGGCCCCAGAGATAAGAACTAAAAACCATAGGTGGAAGTAGCAGAGAGACAGATTTAGACTCAGTGTAAAACACACAAACTTTCTAATGATGAAAGCTGCCCAACAGTGGAATGGATCATGTTGGTAATGGGTTCTCTCCATTAATTGATGTCTTCAGGCAGAGACTGGATGATCTCCTTGTGTGGGAATACTGCTCAGACACAGGTTAGACTAGATCTCAGAAATCCCTTCAAACTCTGAGATGCTTTGAGTCTGCTTTTATTAGAGCATATCTAGTTTCTTTTGTTCATTTCTGAGGACCATATTTTAGGAAGAACACTGACAAACTGGAAAGTGTCCAGAAGAGAGTGACTGGGAAGATGGAGGGACTAAAAAAAGCATGCAATGTGAGTGATAGTTGAAGCGACCTAGATGTTTTGCCTGTGAAATAGAAGATGTAGGGGGAATGTGATAGCTGCTTTCAAATAATTAGAATCATAGAACCAGAGCTGGATGGGACTTGAGGTCATTTAGTCAAACCCTCTCTTTTTACAGATGAAGAAACTGAGGCCAAGGGGGGTAAAATCACTTGCATATGATCATATAGGTGGTAGATGGCAGAGTTTGTGTTCCATCCAAGGTTCAAATCTAGCAATCTTTCCAATATACCATCCTGCCTCAAAGTGTTCTTATTTGGGAATGAGGTTTACCCTTAGAGGATAGTCCTAAGACAAAAAGATAAAATTTACACTGAGTATATTTCAGATCAGTATAAGGAAGACCTTCCTAAAATCAGAACTTTCCAATAACTGTATGTGCTAATGTCTATTCCATGAAACAGGACATTATAGATTCTTAGTTGATTTTTAAACAATTCTCTCCTACTGTTTCTGGCCCTGTTATCATTCATTATTGCATTTTGTAGCTTTGTGGATGTTTTCTTCCCCTCTTTCCAAGGGCAGTCTCAATGGGAGCAGCTGAGACTGTGGTGCCTCCGTTTTAAATGCATCTTGTCAGAACTGAGTTTATCTAATTTGCTATCAAAGGTGACTGCAATAGCTTGTCGATTCCATTTCAAACTAATTTCCCCCCAAATGATTTCCATAGAGGTTGTGTCTCCTTTGTGACTGCTGGGATTTTTGCCAGTCACCTTCTTCCTTCCTGCTACTTGCCTAGGTTTGGGACTGGGAATTTGTTAGGAAAGAAGGTCATGTTAGCTTTGTATTTGTAATAGACCTTTATAATACTTATCTTTAGGAGCCTGTGTCTAATAAGGAGCAGGAATTTCTACTCATATTGTAAGATAAAAGGATAAACCCTGCTTTCCAGCAGGGAGTTGGGGACTTAAAAGAGTTTATTATATGAGGAATGGTTGAAGGGACTTTGTACGTCCTTCCGTGTCATCAGAAGACAGAAATACCATAAAAAAGATACAAAACAAGATCCAGACTGTCAGCTTTGTATATAGAAGTGGTGGATAGGGATTTTCTTTTATTCTTTTCTTTCAGAGCCATTAAAGCTTCAGTAATAACCAGGTTGTCTGAAATTGCGCAAAGTTTTGGAAACATGGCAAAATATGTTGCTCTCAGGAAGTGTTTCCTGAGTTATCCCGTCTCTTCAAAATTTTATAAACGTTGATGACTTTCAAAGACTTGTGCTAGACAGCCTGTAAGTTCATTGAGAACTTTTATCTAATCATATGGGATTGTGTAACCTTTTGGATTAAAAAATAGCCAGACTCTGTCTCAGACTTCAGTTTATTGATGTTTTAAACTCGGCATTGAGATTACTGGAAAAAAAAGAAGCTGGAAGAGAATCTACCTTGGGAGCTCTGTAGAAGAGAGGAGCTGAGTTGGGAGTGTCAGGGTATGGGATGCTCATTCCCTGTGGTGGGCAGGTGTTGCTAGATCATGACAATTGGAATTGATGGGATAGAAAGAGGCTATTGAAAGCTGATTGATGTGTTTATTCAGTTTGAGCTGCCAGGGCCACCTGGGTACTTTGCTGCCTCTTGTTACCTATTAAGCGGGTTATTTCCAAGTTCCCAATTCTTAATTGATCAGCAGAGAGATCACGTTGTACCAGAACCACCTGATTTCCTGCCCTGCTGACCCATCCGGAGAGAAAATATCAGTTAGGAAACATACTCTGGGCCATTGGAACTGTGTGACAGAGTCCTGCTTTTCACTTTGTCTCCCCTTTAGCTTGAGATAGATTGGCTAAAGTTGACCACAGCTGGACAGAGCTGCGAGTCCTCCCAGAACCTACACAACTCTGTAACTAAGTTCGTTACCTCATTTGCGCAGGCTTTATTTACATATACAACGTCACCCCAACTTTGTTACATTTACCCTCACTTCATATTTCATGCAGTGTTTTTGTTGTTCAGTTATTTCAGTCATGTCTGACTCTTCCTGGCCCGATTTGGGGTTTCCTTGGCAAAAATACTGAAGTGTTTTACCATTTCCTTCTCCAGCTCATTTCACAGATGAGGAAACTGAGGCAAACAGGGCTAAGTGACTTGTCCAGGGTCACAAGCTAGTAAGTTTCTGAGGCTGGACTTGATTTCAGGTCTTCTGGATTCCAGGCCTGACCTTCTATCCACTGCACCACCTAGCTGCCCACAAACCTGTTTCTCTTTTTGACTTTATTATTTTTATATGGGTTATGACTGTAATTACACCCATGTTCACAAATCTGAACTTTGAGGTTCTCTCTCCTGTATCTCATGTGTAATCATTTACCAAATCTGGTCACTTTTACCACCATGACACCATTTGTATCCCTTCCTGATCCACTTTCCTACCATCTCCACTTTCCTACCATCTCCGTAATGCAGTCTATCCTGACACTGGCTTAGGATAATGCAACGTTCTCTTAATAGACCTTTTATTCTTTTACTATATTGCCACCAGGTTAGTTTTGCTCTATGTGAATATGGTCCTATCTTTTTGTCTCTAAATCTTCTTTCACTTCCTATGCCTGTTGAGTGACATTCAGACTTTTAAAGCCTTCCACGATTCAGTGTCATATCAGAATTGTAGTCTTTTCTTACACTGTAATTCAGCTTGATTACTCTTTGACCTGCATTTTCCTTCCTGTATGCCTTTGCCTAGGCTGCTCCCTATGCCTGAGATGCCTTCCACCTCTATTTAAGTAATTCCTATCTGGTCTTTAAAGTCCAATTCAAATGCCACACAGTCTCCAGGAAGTTTTAGATGATAGTTCTCTTCCTCTAATCAGTACTGATAGTTCACCATTTTTGTAGTTCTTTTAAAAACCTTCTTTAATAACCTTATCCAGTATTATTTTATATTAATTATTTGCATATGTGGCACATCCCCATACTTGACCATAAACTCCAGAAGGGTAGGGATATTGTGGTATCTCCTCTAGCACTTAGCACAGTGATCTTGGTGCAATAGTAGCTTAATAAATGTTTGTTGAGTAGAGTAGCATCTATGAGAACAACACAATATAGAAGACAGCTTAGAATGAACTACTCATTGGTGTGGTGTTAACTCAATGCATTAGGAGTTCAGAGAATGGCAAGATAAATGAGAGAAGCATCAGAAGGCTGGGCAATATATGAGAAGCAGCTGTTACAGTAGAAAAAAGGATTGGACCCTGGAGACCCATGTTCTAATTGGATTTCTGTTGCTGACTGGTTGTATGATATTGGGCAAGTCAGCTACCCTGGGCGTCACTTTCTTCATCTGTAAAGTGAAGAGAATGGGCTAAGTGATTTCTGAAGTCTTTTAAAATTGCTAGAGAAATGTCCA
This sequence comes from Potorous gilbertii, assembly GCA_028658325.1. Classification (NCBI taxonomy): domain Eukaryota; kingdom Metazoa; phylum Chordata; class Mammalia; order Diprotodontia; family Potoroidae; genus Potorous; species Potorous gilbertii. The sequence goes on along the minus strand of CM053769.1, from coordinate 35,151,189 downwards.
TGGAGGAGCTGCCAGAAAGGAAAGAAAGAATTTGTAGACTTCTTTTGTGTCTCCTGAGGGTGCCCAGGACAAGACTTTGTTGGATACTCAACAAAGTTTAACAATTGTCTGATAACGATTATGAAATTTATGCTTTCCTATGTAGGTGAAGATGATCCCGCTGGTGAACTATTAGTAGTATGTAGTATGTAGTATGTAATGACTCCCTACATTCTTGTATGGTTTTCCTGATTGGCAACACACTCTCATGAGACCAACTAGGGGTCATGGGGCCAATCTATTGTCAGAAAAAATGTGAAGTACCTGGCTAATATGGGGACCAAATGTGAGACCCTAGCTTCAGTCAGCACCATCCCAGCTGACTGAGGGAATTGTTCTTATTAAATCAGGCTGATATGTCTGTGCTTCAGGAAGCACATCTTGCTTGGTTTTTGTTACTCGAGAATAGGGGAGCAGAGACCAAGTTTTGAATTTCTGCTCCAAAACTTACTGAATGACCTTGGGCAAATCACTTAATATTTTTTTACCTCAATTAGGCCATCTGAAAAAAGGGCAAAATATTTCCTGCATTACCTACCTCACAGGTTGTTGTGAGAAAAGGAACTTTTCAAACAGGTTTTAAAGAGTTATTAAAGAAATATGAACTATTATTTAATGGAAAGTGAATAGAGGGCCTCCCTTGAAAAATCTTGCTTTAGACACATACGATGTATATTACTATGGATAAAGGCACATCACTTGACATTTCAGTGTCTTATCCTCTCTTTCCCTGTTCCCAACTCTAAGTTTATAAGTTGTAAATTAGTAGTATATCTCCATTAGTGGAGAAAGTTTATAAACTGAGATTTCCTGTACTGGTGAAATCACAAGTCCATAAAACATAAATTAAGTCATGCCAACCTCCTATTTATGCTAGGGTATTTGTGGCCAAATAGATTTAACTGATTTTAAAAAAATATTATTTGAGAAGTCACATCGTTTGTTACTATAATTCAGTTGCTTTGCATTGGGATATTCATCCTGTGTTCCACTAGTTTTACAGTTTGATTTTGGAGAAAAGAACTGATTTGGCTTTTTCAGCTCCAAAATATTGTTCATGATTCAATTTTCCCACACATCAGTGACTATTTTTCTTGAAGGTCAATATCCAATTTCTTTTCTTCAGTTCTCTTCTTTTTTTTTGCTCCATTTAAAAACTCATCTTTTAGAGTCTGGGCAAACTTCAGTGTCCTTAGGCATGCAAAATCAAGGAAATTATGACATTCATAGCAGGGTTAAAAAAATTGGGAGAAAATACTTAAAATTCATTGAGAGGCAATATTTAAGATCTTAGGATGTAGAGCTAGAAAAGACTTTAGAGGTTAAGTCCAACTCCATTTTTCAGGAGGAGGAAACCTGGGCTCGGAAAGGTTAAATAATTTGCCTTACGTCTTTCAGCTAGTAAGAAGTAGAGTTTGCATTCAAATCCTGGTCCTCAAACTCTCATTCTCACACAAAGGCAACATTAGCCTGTATGAGAAGCCAATGAAAGTGATACGACCATGTATGGATGACTCAGTCCAAGTTGCCTTATTAAGCCACAAGGCTTATTTCTCCCTTTTGTCATTGTTCCCCTTTGTCATTACTTTAGGTTCTCTTTACAGAATATTTTGTCAAGGGGTTTTCATGAGCTACCCCTCTGAGGTCTGCACTGAAAGAGTGACAGACATGGAATACAGGAAAACATATTTGAAATAAAAACATGGCTATCAAAGTTGTTATTTATCTTCATAGCACACTCTGCTTGTTTTTCTTCATTTTCTAGTGACCTGATTTTATCATTGAGGTCCTGCATAGAATAATGCATAGCCAGTCTTATGAAAGCAAAAAGTGGTCTATATAAACTTTCAAACCACCCCTTGTATTATCTTAGTATTCAGAAACTAAAAAGCCTGTAATATCATCACTGGTAAAAGGCCTTTGGGTCTTGCTCAGCAGGCAACTGCATTAGAAACAGGATATTATTCAGGCTTCTTGTCAGAATCCGTCTTAGTGGGGCAAAGTAGTGTATGGATTTTGCTGCAGAATCCACTAAATGAAAGCTATAGATTATGATTTTTTGACTTCTGCTGGATATTGGTTACCAAAGAATTATTTATTCTCTTGGGTTATTCACTATCATCATTCTCAATTATTCCTGACACCAGACCTATATAACTCTCAGGCTATACCAGGAATAAAAATAAATAATCGCATCCTTTTAGGTGAAAGCGTTCACAACAATTCACTGGGGAGCTATTGTGAGGAACCCATGTTTCCATGATTTAGTCATGAAAATTAAGAAGGACTTAAAGAAAAGAACCAGAAGAAAAAAGGAGAAGAGAGTTGTTAAGATGAAGGAAGAGATTGACTGGAAGTCAAATGTGTCTGTCAAGATGGTAATGAAGTGAGGTGATGAACAACTCCAGAGATGAAGATCCCCGCAGGAATTTTGCCATAGTAATTTACCAGGGGAGGTAGTCACAAGAGCTACAAGCAAAATATGATAAAGGACTGAGGATGTCATATTTAGCAAATGTGGAGAGCAGAGTAAATATTGCAAAGAGCTGCATAAAGTGCATGATAATTTTGTCTTTCTGGCATGGCCAATAACAATCCCTATTGCATGCTGGTCACACTCTTAGAAGATAAAGAACTCACACTCTGTGAACAGAGCAAAGGGGCTCAAGGAGCTTCTTCACTTAGGTTAGCTCGAGGAGAACATAACATTTCTTTTTTTAAATATTAATTTTATTTATTTTCAGTGTTCCACAATCACTACCACATAACTTAGATTTTTTTTCTCCCTACCTTCCCCCTAGCTTCTCAAGAGGGCATACAGTTCTATGTAGGTTCTATACATACATTCCTATTAAATACATTTTCCCTGTAGTCATGCTGTGTAGAAGAATTATAATGAATGGGAGAAATCTTATAACAAACCAAAATGTAATACACACAAAAAATTATCAGCTATATTCTGCGATTGAATTCCATAGTTCTTTCTCTGGATGTTGAAGGCATTTTGCCTGAAAAGACCATTGGGAATTTTTTTAAATTCCTTGCATGGCTACAAAGATCCAAGTCTACCAGAAAAAGGCCTCACACACTGTGGTCACTGCTGTGCACAAGGTTCTCCTGGCGTTGCTCCTTTTGCTCAGCATTAGATCATATAAGTCCTTCCAGGCCTCTCTGAAGTCTTCCTGTTCATCATTTCTTATGGTGCAATAGTATTCCTTTGCATTCATATACCATAATTTATTCAGCCCAATTGATGGGCATTCCCTTGATTTCTAGTTTTTGGCCACCACAAAGAGTGCTGCTATAAAAATTTTTGTACATGTGCGACCCTTTCCTATTTTTATGAACTCTTGGGGATAAAGTCCTAGAAGTGATATTGCTTGGTCAAAAGGTATGCATACTTTTGTAGCCCTTTAGGTATAGTTCCAAATTGCTCTCCAGAATGGTTGGATCAGCTTACAACTTCACCAACAATGTATTAGTGTTCCAACTCTCCCACATCCTCTCTAACATTTATCATCTTCCTGTTCTGTCATGTTTACCAATCTGATAGGTGTGATGTAGCACTCAGAGTTGTTTTGATTTGCATCTCTCTAATCAAAAGTGATTCAGAGCATTTTTTCATATGACTATAGAGATCTTTAATTTCTTCCTCTGAAAATTTCCTGTTCATATCCTTTGGCCATTTATCAATTGGGGAATGACTTGTATTTTTGTACATTTGACTCAGTTCTCTATGTATTCTAGAAATGAGGCCTTTATCACAAGCATAAGCTGTAAAAATTCCTTCCCAGTTTTCTACATCCCTCTGAATCTTGGTTATGTTAGGTTCAGTAGTACAAAAACTTTTCAGTTTAATGTAATCAAAATTATCCATCTTGTACGTCATAATGTTTTCTATCTCTTTAGTCAAAAATTCTTCCCTCTCCATAAATCTGATAAATACACTATTTCTTGCTCCACCAATTTGTCCACAGTATCAATCTTTATACTTAGATAATGTACTCATTTGGATTTTATTCTTGGGTACAGTGTCAGGCATTAGTCTAAGCCTAGTTTCTGCCACACTGTTATCCAGTTTTCCCAGTAATTTTTGTCAAACAGTGAGTTCTTATCCCAGAAGCTGGGGTCCTTGGGTTTATCAAACAGTAGATTGCTATATTCACTGTCCACTGTGTCTTGAGTACCTAGCATATTCTACTTATCTACTCTTCTGTTTCTTAGCCAGTACCAAGTGGTTTTGATAATTGCTGCTTTTTTGAGATCTGGTAGTGCTAGGCCTCCTTCCCTAGAATTTTTTTTCATTAGTCACCTTGATATTCTGGTTCTTTTATTCTTACAGATGAATTTTGACACTATTTTTTCCAGCTCTAGAAAATAATTATCTGATAGTTTAATTGGTATGGCACTAAATAAGTAAATTAATTTAGGTAAAATTGTCATTTTTATTATATTGGCTCAGCCTACCCATAAGCAACCAAAGTTTTTCCACTTATTTAAGTCTGACTTTATTTGTGTGAAAAGTGTCTTATAATTGTATTCATATAGTCCCTGGGTTTGTTTTGGCAGGTAAACTCCCAAATATTTTATAGTGTCTACCCTAGCTTTAAATGGGATTTCTCTTTCTATCTCTTGATGTTGGGCTTTGTTACCAATATATAGAAATGCAGAAGATTTATATGGGTTTATTTTGTAACCTGCAACTTTGCCAAAGTTGCTTACTATTTCAAGTAGTTTTTCACTTGAATTTCTGGATTTTCAAAGTATATCATCATATCATCTGCAAAGAGTGATAACTTAGTTTATTCTTTGCTTTTTCTAGTTCCTTCAATTTCTTTGTCTTATCTAATTGCTATGGCTAACATTTCTAGTACAATATTGAATAATAGTAGTGATAATGGACATCCTTGTTTCACCTCTGATCTTATTGGAAATGCATCTGGCTTATCTCCATTGCATATAATGCTTGCTGAGGGTTTTAGGTAGATACTGCTTATTATTTTGTGGAAAGTTCCCTTTATTCCTATGCTCTCCAATGTTTTTTTTTTAATAAGAATGGGTGGTGTATTTTGATGAAAGCTTTTTCTGCATCTATTGAGATAATCATATGGTTTCTGTTAGTTTTGTTGTTGATGTGATCGATGATACTAATAGTTTTCCTAATGTTGAACCAGCCCCGCATTCCTGATATGAATTCTACCTGATCATAGTGCATTATTCTCATGACAAGTTGCTGTATTCTTCTTGCTAAAATCTTATTTAAAATTTTTGCCTTTATATTCGTTAGAGAAATTGGTCTATAATTTTCTTTCTCTGTTTTCACTCTTCCTGGTTTAGGTATGAAAACCATATTTGTATCATAGAAAGAATTTGGGGGCACTCCTTCTTCCCCAACTTTCCCAAATAGTCTATATAATATTGGAATTGACTGTTCTTTAAATGTTTGATAGAGTTCACTTGTAAATCCATCTGGCCCTGGAGATTTTTTCCTAGGAAGTTCATTATGGCTTGCTCAATTTCTTTTACTGAGATGGGGTTGTTTAAGTATTCAACTTCCTCTTCTGTTAATCTGGGCAATTTATGTTTTTTTAAAGTACTCATCCATCTCATTAAGACTGTCAAATTTATGGGCATAAAGTTGGGCAAAGTAATTTATAATTATTGTTTTAATTTCCTCCTCATTGGAGGTGAGTTCACCCCTTTCAAATTGGTAATTTGGTTTTCTTCTTTCTTTTTTAAAATCAAATTGACCAAAGGTTTATCAATTTTATTAGTTTTTTCATAAAACCAACAATTAGTTTTATTTATTTTTTCAATAGTTTTCTTAATTTAAGTTTTATTGATCTCTCCTTTTGTTTTCAGTATTTCTAATTTGGTATTTACTTGGGGATTTTCAGTTTGTTCTTTTTCTAGCTTTTCCAGCTGCATGTCCAAGTCATTGATTTCCTCTTTATCTATTTTATTCATATAGGCATTCAAAGATAGAAAACTTCCCCTAAGAACTGCTTTTGCAGTATCCCATAAGATTTGGTAGGCTGTCTCATTATTGTCATTCTCTTGAATGAAATTGTTGATTGTTTCTATGATTTCTTCTTTAACCTGTTCCTTCTTTAGGATTAGATTATTTAGTTTCCAATTGATTTTTTGATTTCTCTTTCCATGGCCTTTTATTACATATAATTTTTATTGCATTATGATCTGAGAAGGATGCATTGACTATCTCTGTCTTTCTGCAGTGGATTGTGAGGTTTTTATGCCCTAGAACATGGTCAATTTTTGTATATGTGCTATATACCTCTGAGAAAAAGGCATATTCCTTTCTATCCTCATTCAATTTTCTCCAGAGATCTATCATACCTATCTCATCCAGAGTTTTATTCAACTCTTTAATTTCTTTCTTGTTTATTTTAAGGTTGAATGTATCAAGTTCAGAGAGGGGGAGGTTGAGGTCCCCCAGTAGTATAGTTTTGCTGTCAATTTCTTCCTGCAACTCCCCCAACCTCTCCTCTAAGTATCTGGATGCTATACTACTTGAAGCATACACATTTAGTAATGATATTGTTTCATTGTCTATGGTGCCTTTTAGCAGGATATAGTTTCCTTCCTTATCTCTTTTGATTAGATCTATTTCTGCTTTTGCTTTGTCTGAGATTAGGATTGCTACCCTTGCTTTTCTTCCATCAGCTGAAGCACAATATATCCTGCTCCAATCTTATACTTTTACCCTGTGTGTATTCCCCCATTTCAAATATGTTTCTTTTAAAAAACATATTGTTGGATTTTGGCTTTTAATCCATTCTACTATCCATCTCCATTTCATGGGAGAGTTCATTCCATTCACATTCATAGTTATGATTACAATCTGTGTCTTTTCCTCATCCTCTTTCCCATTGATTGTGCTTTTAGTTCTCCCTTCTCCCTTCCCCTCCTCAATGGAGTTTTCAATTTTGACCACCACCTCCCACAGTCTTCCCTTCCTTCTTTCAGCCTCCCTCTCTTTTACTTCCCTTTACCTTTACTACTCCTTCCCCCCTTTTAGCTTTCCCTCCCCTTTCTTCCCTCTTCCCCTCCTACTGCCTGTAGAGCTAGTTAGATTTATATGCTTAATTAAGTTTATTGTTCCCTCCTTGAACCAAATCAGATGAGAGTATCTCTCAAACAATGTTCCCCTCCTTCCCCTCTTTCCCTCAACTATAATTTTGTCCTTCTCCCTGTGATGTAATTTACCATTTTCTACTCCCTCCTTTTTACATCTCCTGTTGCAATCTCTTTGCTTGCTTGAATTACATTTTTATCATTACATCATTTACTTTATACCCATTCCCTCTATATGTGTATATCCCTTTAATACTTCGTAATAGATGTACAATTCTCAAGATTAACACATATCATCTTCCCTTATAGGGATGTTTTCCCAAACTGAGTAACAAGTTTTTCTTTTCCTCTGTTTACCTTTTTATTCCCCTCTTGAGACCTGCATTTGAAGATTGAATTTTCTGTTGAATTCTGATCTTTCTGTCAGGAAGGTCTGGAAATCCCTTATTTCATTGAATGTCCATCTCCTTGCCTGAAATGTTAAGCTGAACTTTGCTGGGTAAGTGGTACTTGGTTGTAGTCCAGCTCCTTTGCCTTATAGAATATCACATTCCAATTCCTTCAGTCTTTTAATGTAGAAGTTGTAAGGTCCTGTGTGATCCTGACTGTAGCTCCTCTATATTTGAATGGTTTCTTTCTGGCTGCCTGTATTATTTTCTCCTTCACTTGATAGTTCTGGAATTTGGCACAATATTTCTTGGTGTTTTTAGTTTGGGATCCCTTTTGGGAGGTGAATGGTGGATTCTTTTGATGACTATTTTGCCCTCTGGATCTAGCAGTTCTGGGCAGTTTTCCTTGATGATTTCTTGGAAGATATTGTCCAGACTCTTTTTTTCATCATGGCTTTCTGGTAGGCCAATAATTCTTAAATTTTCTCCCCTGGATCTATTTTCCAGGTCAGTTGTTTTTCCAATTAGATATTTTATATTTTCTTCTATCTTTGCATTCTTTAGATTTTGTTTGATTCTTGATATCTCATAGAGTCATTAGATTCTACTTATCCAGTTCTAATTTTCATCAAATTTTTGTCTTCAGTTAACTTTTGCATCTCCTTTTCCATCTGTCCAATTATTCCTTTTAAGGAATTATTTTCTCCAATAAGTTTTTGTACTTCCTTTACCATTTGTCCAAATCTCCCAGTTAGGTTTTGTGCTTCCTTTTCCATTTGTTCATTTTTCCTTTTTAAAGAGTTGTTCTCATCAGTGTGAATTCTTTTTTCATCCTTTTGAAATCACTGGCAATTTTTTCTTCTATTTCCTTCTTCAGCTGTTCCAGGAGTGTTCTCTGTGCATGCAAGCAGTTCATAGTCCCTTCTGAAGTTTCATATGCGAGTACAGTCTCAATACTTACCTCTTTGGTATTCGTGTTTTGGTCCTTGTCCCCATAGGAAGATTGTATGGTCTTTTCCCTCCTCCTTTGCTTCTTAACCATGATGGTGAGGCTTTGTGTGTTGTGGCCTCTGGTTTTTTCAGTTAGAAGCTGGAGAATCTGTTGTTGAGCCACTGGTGTGGGAAAGCTAAGGGCAGGTGCCTTTGTTTTTCCAACTTAGCCTTGGGGCTAGCTTTTTAAGTGTGGGGGAAGGATGGTCTAGTCATGGGAGATCTCCTCAGATGAATTAGAGCAAAGGCAAGCTCAGCTCCTGCCCAGGTCCTAGTGCTAGTTTCCACTCCTTCTGTGGCTCCTCTCCTAGTGCTGAGGCACGCCTGGGTCCTTGTGTGAGTTTCCACACCCTCTGGGACTCCTCTCCTTCTAGTCAGCCTCCATCACAGTAAGAGAAATCCCCCTTAACTATTTTCCTAGCCTCAGGTGCCACCAGACTATTTGCCCCTTCAGCTGTTTCCACTAATCCAGGATTTTTATGGGGAAATACTTCATAATTCTTTTGAGATCAAAAAGGGGGGTGGGTGGGAGAGGGCATTTACTGATCACTCTGCCATTTTGGCTTCTGGAAGATCAAGTAGGTGATTTACAGACATTTAATCTGTAGGCTTAAAGATTCCTGGAGGGGCTCCAGCTGATACCTGGGGCTCAGTGGCTGTCACTCACTCGGCTCCACTGGTCTTCTGTCGTGGGCTGCCACTCCATCTTTCTGCCATGCTGCTGCTGCCTGAAGTTGCCCCGGGGTTTCTTGCTCGGCCACACTGCTGCAGGACAAGCTGTGCTGTGTGCTGTGGGCTCTCTCCCGTGGAACAGATCCTTCCTGTTGATCTTCCAGTCTGTCCTGGTCTGCGAATCTACCACAGTCTCTCTCTTATTGGATTCTGTACCTCCAAAGTTTGGTCAGATTCTCTTTTTAGAGGTATCTGAAAGAGTTTGTCTAAGAGCTTAGGTGAATGGTTGCTCTCACACCACCATCTTGGCTCTGCCCCCCATAACATTCCTTTAATAAGGACTTCAGTATAAAAAGAAAGATTAAATGTGGTCTGAAGAGAAAGAAAAGAGTTCCTAATCTGTGGCAAGAGATTGGCGAATGGGAAGAATGTGACAAAAAGGAGAAAAGGAAGAACAACTGAACACTTGGAAATAAGTGTTAAATATGAGGCTTTTAAAGAGGAGAGATGTGGACCCCCTGAGGAAGAAACACTTTATTTCAAGGAGGCAGCTTAGTGGCACAGTGGATAGAGTACTGGATCTGATGTCAGGAATCCTTGAATTCAAATCCAGACTCAGACACTTACTAACCAAGTTATCCTGGTCAAGTCATTTAACCTCTGGCTGTCTCAGTTTCTTCAATTGTAACGGAGGATGCTAATAGCTCCTACCTCATAGGGTTGTTGCAAGGACCAAATGAGATAACATTTGTAAAGCACTTAGCACAGTGCCTGGTGTTTAATAAATGCTTATTCCCCTTATGATGATGTGGCACCAGAGGGCCTTGTAAAAGACCACCCAATAAGAAGAGGGAAGAGTGGTCAGCAATTCCCTGATGAGATGTGTGAAGGTTGTTGTTTACTGACAACAGTGAAGTCTGCTGTCTTTCCTGAAGCCAAAACTTAATGGAGAACCTGATAATATGAAACCTGATAGCAACTCACCACTTAAGGTTAGTGGCGATAGTTCACTTGAGCAAAATGGTATTGTCAGAGGAAACCTAGGAAGCAATATTAAGGGTTATGAAGTTTTGGGCAAGAACTTGAACTTGAGGGGCATAGCTGGTATTTTCCTCCATGTTAGAAAACAAAGGCAAAGATTTCACAAGAGGTAGATTCTGGAAGTGAATAGCTGGTTAAGATGATGGTATCTGTAAATGGGTTTTGATATTTTTGTGTAATTTAAAGTATAGGCCTGATAATATATTTATTAAGGAAGTTTACCTAATGAGAACTGGTAAAAATGATTTCTACCTATCTCTCATTTTATGAATTTAATCAAAATGGCTTTCACTTAAAAAAGGAAAGGAGGTCCGGGGTAGGGGAGGACTGTCAATTGACCAAGCTGGATGCCATAGAGATGATAATTATGCTATGTAGGAAGAAGAAAGCAATGTCACTCAGAAATTCATAGGAAATAAAAATCAAAACAAGGAGTGAGCCACAAAACCCATGACTACGGATTTGGTACACAAATGGACCAAGTATGATGAACTAGAGAACCTAATTCAAGGGGGCACTTTGACCTTGGATATCATGGAGATGTGGTAGGATGGGACAAATGGTGTAAATATGGATCTGATAGTTTATACTTTATTTTAAAGGAATAAGGTGGCTATAAGTAGGAAGGAGTAGGCAGAGCAATACTATATATAAAGAAAATATGCTCATATGAGGAAATCCATGAACTACAATGGGGAAGCATAAAGAAAAACATTTGGGTAAAGGTCAACTGAGGCAAAATTAGAAGTGATGTTATCATTGGGTTATACTGCAGACTAACTAGGGAGAAGGAGGACATAGATGAATGTTTTAGGAAACATCAAAAGGCTGAAGTGGAGGCATGGGATAGTAGTGTTAAGGGACTTCAATTATCTGGGCATCTATTGGAACTCTCTCTGACAGACTCTCTGTCTTTCTACACTTTTTAAAAAACCCCCAGAGCAATTAACATTTTCTTGATTTAAGAATCATTGAACTCTCTGAAAATTATGATTAAAAAAAAGCCTGAGCACTTAGAAGGACTTCAAGAACTATGAATGAAAACTGCCCAGATCAGAATCAGAAGGTGAAGTAAAGACAGAAAAGAATCCATTAAACACCTCCTCAAAGGTATCTCAAAAAAATGTACCAGGAATGATATAGCCAAGATCAAGAGTTCCTATGTCAAAGAAAAAATTAGTATAAGTATCCACAAAGAAACAGTTTAAGTACCACAAAACTACAGTTAGAATTACAGAAGACCTGATAGATAACTTTTCTAAAGATGAGAAGAAATCTTGGAATACGATATTCCAAAAGGTTAAAAGGTAGGCTTACAACCAAATAATAAGTTACCAAGCTGAATATAATCCCACAGAGGGGGAAATGGAAAAGGGACCAGAAGACTGGTGATGAAAAGACCAGAGCTGAATAGGAATGTATAATATAAACACAGGAGTCTAGAGAAACTTGGGCAAACCAGCAATATCACTACTACATCTCCCAAAGAGATTAAAAAAATAGGGGAAAGGATATATTTGTACAAAATTATTTATAGCAGCTCTTTTTGTGGTGGCAAAAAGTTGGAAATTGAGGGATGTCCATCAGTTGTTGGCTGAACGATTTGTGGTATATAATTGTAATGGAATACTGTTGTGCTGTAAGAAGTGTTGAACAGGATAATTTCAGAAAAACCTGACAATATTTAGATGAACTGATACAGAGTGAAGTGAGCAGAACCAGGAGAACATTCTGCACAGCAGCAGCAATATTGTACAAAGATCAGCTGTGAATGATTTAGGCATTAATACAATGATCCAAGGCAATTCCAAAGGACTATTGATGAAAAGTGCCACTCACATCCAGAGAGAGAACTGATGGAGTCTGAATGCAAATCAAAGCATATTTTTTTCATTTTATTTATTTTTATGTTTTTTTGGTATATGTTTTTTTTTCACAACATGCCTAATATAGAAATATGTTTTGCATGACTGCACATGTATAACCTGTATAAGATTATTTACCATCTCAGGGTTGGGGAAGGAGGAAGGGAAACAATTTGGAACTCCAATTTTTTAAAAAATGAATGTTAAAAATTGTTTTTACATGCAGTTAGGAAAAATAAAATATCATTTTAAAAAAGATACTTGGGTAAAGATGTTGTGGTTGCATTCCAAAAGGGAGAGAAGAAACAAATGTTTCTTTAGAGCCCTTCCAGCTGAGACGAAGTATCCCCTTCCATTCTTCTTTATGCATGTATGAACTAGAAGATGCTAAAATTAAGACAGAAATGGGGGAACTAAGTAAAGAGAAGTTCAAGGGAAAAAAAGTAAGTTCAGAGAGGGTTGGAAGCTAAGACAAAAGTCTGAGGTGAACAGAATGGAAGGCTTATAATTAACTTCTCCCCCTCTTCCCCATTCCTATCCATATGTTTCACCTGGGGCTTGGCTCTAGTGTAGAGCATTGGCCTTGGAAGCATGAAACCTAGGCTTAAGTCATGGCTCTCACATTTGCTAGTTACTTAATGCTAGATGAGTCACTTAATGTTTCTACATCTTATTGTCCTCATCTGTCATAGAGGTGATTTGTGAACTACCTTCCCCACTGTGGTGTTGTCAGGAAAGCACTGTGTAAACATTAAAATATCATATAAATATGGGGTGTTATTAATCATAGCAAGTATTTCTTACCCCAAACATTTCCAAGCAGGGACACTGACTGGAGAGGAGCCAGGCATAGCTGGTCAGTGAGACTAGTGCAGGTGGCGGAGTTGGCCTTAGTCCCTTAGCTATATTTGTTTAATCTGAAGAACCATGCTTGAAATAGTCTGGGCTGGTCAAGAAAATGTCAAATAAACAAGATTCTAAGAACTGATCTCACCTTTGCAGACAAGATTTATGGGATGAATTAATGGATTAGTTTCCAAGGAGAATTACCTGTTTGTTTTGTAGATAGTTTCATGCTTAAAATATCACTAGGCTATATGTCCATGGTCAAAGCTAGACTTTTCTTTTGAAGAAATCCATTCAGTAGAGCCATTTCAACAGAAAGCTCAAGAAAGGAACATAACAATGTGGTATGATTTCATGTTTTAGTAAGTACTTTTAAGTTAGTGTCTCTAAATTGTTTTTATTTGTCTTCATTGTATTTATTGGATATGCTATTATATAGCAGTCCCTTAGACATATTTACTAGTGCAGAGAGAGCTCCTGTCTCTTTATGCCTTTCAGTTTAACAGACAACATAAAGTGTGACATATATACACAAATATTCTAACCATTGATTTTAAGTAAATAAACACCTCGAGTTAAGAAGCAGGGTCAGCCCTAGCCTTATCACTTTCTCTTCTGGGAAAATTATAATTAATTTTAAATACGTTTTGCTGAAGGAATACAAGAGACAGTGGATAAGTGAAATCTTTGATTTTAGCCTCTTCCTCTCTCACTTAATAAAAGCCGCTAACCAGCAACACTTGATGGATTGTAACTTCATAAACATATGCATGAAACCTTAGCTTTAACTTCTTCCTCTCCTTCCCCATTCAATCAGTTGCCATGTCCTCTACAATATCTCTCCCATGCAACCTGTCCTTTTCGTTCCCACTGCCATTGGTTATTACCACCCATTAAACATCTAACTGAGCCATTGTAACATCCTAATAAGTCTCCCTGCCTGTAGTCTCTGCTTCACTATAGTTTTAAAAGCCTTTCATCCTTGAAACCACTCCATATTTCTTATCCACAAATAAGCAGCTATGCATGCACAGAATTTAAGTCGATATCCTTACTAGAGTAGAAGGTAAAAAGAATGCCTTTCTTCTCTCCAGATTATCAGGAAGAATGAAAGGTTCCTTGAAATAGTTGTTTTTAAAGGAAAAACAAAGGAGGGAAAAGACTCTGAAGAGGCAGAGAGGAAGGCTAACCTATGGGGTTGGAGGATGAATGAAAGTCACACAGGGAAAAGAAGCATAGGACTACTGAATTTTGGGGGGCTATGTTATTAGAATCCCACTCTTTCTGTAGGAAGGAGACCATCTTCTCTCCTCCCTCTGAGGAGGAACCAGCTTCTTATATGCCCAAAGAGGATGATGTGAATCCACAGATGTCACCAGGAAGAAAGTTCTTCATTACTGGCTAGAGGAAGAAAAGATGAAGAGTAGATATTGGTAACTCCATGCTGAAGGTTATGAGTAGTTATATTTCGATGTGACCTGAGCAAAAAGATATGTTATCTTCCCTGTACAATCAATACTTGACAGAATCTACTGAAACTTTTCAGACTGATAACCACTACCTACATCTGGTGGTTCACATGGGGACACATGATATTGACAGAGTGAATATAGAAAAAATTTTCTAGGGAATAGGAATTTTTGAGGAAGAAACAAGACTGTAGGGGAACAGATGGCATTTTCATCACTGCTGCAAATCAAGGTAGGAACTTCAGAGGAGAGATGGATTTTGAAACGGAAGAGCTTTTTAAAATGTTGTCTTAAGGATTACAGAATTTCAAATTTGGAAGGGCCTTGAGAGGCCATCTAGTCCAATCTGTATCTGTCTAAGAATCTCCTCCATAACATCTTGAATAAGTAATAAACATCCAATCTTTTCTTAAAAAGTGAGATCAACTCTTTATCTCCCAAGGCAGGCCTTTTTACTTTTAGATAGTTGGATAATTGTTAGGAAGTCTTTTTTTCTTCTATAGATTCTAAATCTGTCTTTTTGTAACTCCATTAATGGTTCCTAGTTTTGTCCTTAGTCCCAATCTGAACAAGACTTATCCTTCTTCCATGTGACAGCTTTTCATATACTTGAAGAAACCTTTCACGAGGTCCCACTCTTCTCCAAGTTGACCACCTTAGCCCTTTCAACTAATCCTCTTATGATACATTCTTAAAGTCCTTCACCATCTTAGTTAGCACCCTCTGGATACTTTCTCAATTGTCAGTGAGACTTGAGAAAGACTTTTGTATTCCAAGACCATCATTTAAAATATGGGAATGATGGCTTATTGACTAATAATGAAACACACCCAATGAATGTTGGTTGATTAACACAAAAATGCCTTGTGCCTTACATATCTCATAAAGAGAGTTTTCATTTGAAAATGGAGAATAAGAGAAAAACTGCTCACGTAGATCTGTGAAGTCAGATCCCATAGAGAGGCAGGCACAGTATGGGAAGAGGATTATCAACAGAGAGGACCAGCAATTCAAAGGAAATCATAGCTAAAAGGAAGTCAATGATAAATTCCATAGTCTCAAATCTATGCATAAATATGCAAAATAGAGAAAATGGGTAGAGATCTTAATGCAAGAAGGTAAATTTGACATCAGAGATATCACCAAGATTTGGTAGAATGATATTAATGTCTAAAATATTATTATGGAAAGATATACCTTACTTAAAAGGAGCATTATAGATAGGAGGTGTGATGGAGTAATGTTTTTTGTTAAGAAAATATTCACAAGTAAGGAAATTAAGTAACTGAAGAGCAGGTATAGTAAAAGGTGTTTGAATAAGAAGAAGTGGTTGGAGAAGTAGGAATTATACGGTTTAGGGAATATGCTACAGACCATATGACCAGGAAGAAGAAATAATTTGAATTCAGGAAACATCACAGAGCAGACACAGAAGCATGAAATAGTAGGAATTAGACACTTCTATGTCAAAAACGGAGAAGCTGATAAATTTCATGACTGAACAATGATATTCTGTTCCTTTGAATAAATAACTGATATTAAAGTTTGCAAAGCATTTTACATACACTCTTACTTTAGACTCACAAACACAGTGAGTTAAAATAGGTCATATTTATCTCCATTTTACTGATGAGGAAACTGAGTCAGAGAAGTTGTGATCTGCTCGTCATCTTGCTAGTAAGGTTGAGGTGGGATATGAATCCAGGTCTTACTGCAAATCTAGCACACTATCCGTTATGCCTCATTGATTCTCAATAAACAATGATAGTTTGGTGAAGGAAGAATGAGAAAAACTGCTATTTTGAACTTAATTTTAATGGACAGTGAAGAAATTATTGTTCATGAAAATGATGGGAACCTTGGGAGGAAGTATTATAGAGTCCCTGGTACAGAAGAAGAAAGCTTAGCTAGTCTTTCATTTTGGGAGTTTGAATATCAGAGCATTCAGAAAAAAGACAGGCATTATCTATGGTCTAAAATTCTACAGGCAAAATTGGCCCAAGAAGGATGGGCGGTTGCAAAGAATTAAAATCTGAAGATATAAACACAAATAATTCTACGGAAGAAATGTGGCAACTGTCCAAAGTGATCATTGTAGTTACTTACAGGACTCATCAGCCACTTTAGATTTTAAAAAGACATATGTAAAAGCTGGAAGCAAGAGCAAATAATCAGGATGAATACAAAAGAGTGGCAGAATCATGTAAGAAACAGCGTCGGGAGTGCTAATTCTCAGAGTGAATGGAAGCTACAGATGAACGCTAAGCAGCAGCTTGTGAAAAGGGATTTTTTGCTTGATATGTGTCAACGATGTGACATGGAAGCCAAAAATGCCACTTCAATCAGGCTGCGTTTCAGAGGCATAGTATCCAGAACAAGGGAGAAGAAGGACCTCTTATTCTCTGCCCTGATTAGACCAAATCATATCTGAAGCAGTATGTTTAGTTTTTTCATAGCACATTATAGAAAGGACATTTGCACACTGGAGCTTGTCCAGAGGAGGTTATTCAAGTTAGTGAGGGAACTACCAGTTGAAGACGGGTTAAAGGAAGTAACGATGAGAGAAGAAGACCAACATACTATATATTTCAAGGGCTATTATGTGGAATGGAGATTAGATCAGTTTTGTTTGGCCCCAGATGGCAGAACCTAGGACTAACTAGGTAGAAGTGACAGAGGGGCAGATTTTCACTCAATGTAAGGAAAAACTTATTGGCAGTTGTATCTTCCTCAAAGTAGAATGCAGTGCCGATGAGGTAATGATTTGTTTATCTTCAAATGGTCTTCAGATGGAAACTGGGACATAACTGGACAGGAGTGTTGTAATAGGGATTCCTATTTTGATATGGATTGGACTAGATGACTTCTCTGTGATTAGGATAACTGGACAGGAATGTTGTAATAGGGATTCCTATTTTGATATGGATTGGACTAGATGACTTCTCTGTGATTGGATGACCTCTTCCAACTCTGATACTGTGTCTCTTACCATATTGTTTCTCTACTTAGAACTCTTTAATGGCTCCCTATTGCCCATGGAACAAAATCAAAATACCATTCAAGGACCTCTACAATCTGCTCTTACCTTGTCTTTCCAGACTTATCTCACACTCACTCAAAGCAGATTGACTGTACATGTCATCACCTACTTTATTTCCTCTGTTCCATTCCTCATAATTGTTCCCGCCACTTTGAATGCCCATCTTTCACTGTTGTAATTCTATCAGTCCTTCAAGACCTAGCTCAATGCTATGAAGCCCTTCTCAATTTCCTTCTATTGAAAACAATCTTTTCCTCTCAGACCTTGACATTCCTCTCTTTCCAAATGTATTTTTATATTTTGCACTATTTATTTGTATATGTACCATCTTCCTTCCCCCTCCCTCACCAATGCCAGTTGATTGTAGATTCCTTGAGGACAGGAATCATGTTTATCACCACTAGCAGCTAATCCAGTACCGTGTAAATAGAAAGCACGTCATATATGTTTAGATTAATTGCCTCCTGATGCAGATTATAACAAGTAATGAAACAACTGACAGATATCTTGTATGAGAAAGATTCCATGTACATTTTTGGTAACAAAAAGATTCCATGAGCTCCGTGATACAGTGCAAAGTCAAGTCAACAAGCATTTATTAAGTATCTACCAAATGCCTAGTTTTTTATTAGGAGAAAGGGATTTGAATTCCAGATTCTACTACTTCCTATCTGTGCTATGTTGAACAAATCACTCAGTCTCTGGGCATCTTCATTTGTAAAATATAAATGTGTACCACCTACCTAATTGGAATATTGTGAAGGTAAAGTGAGAAAATGTATAGAAAGCACTTCATTAACTCCAAAGTGCCAGGCAAATGCCAGCTGTTATCATTAGATCATGTAATAATACACCATTGAAAAAATAAGGAATTGACTGCAATGGAAATTGACTCATTCATGAATGTGTCTGCATAGACTGATGGTTTGTTGTGACCATTCACATAAAATCACCAATGATAAGATATAATGTGAGAAAAAACTTGAGTGTGAATTTGGTTTAAGTAGAGGAATTTTGTGCTTTTGAAAAAATTTTCTATTGTGTAAAAACACAAAGGCAATGAGTCTACAGTAGTGGCTAGTGTTCCACTGAAGGGAGTGGAAAGCTGATACAATAAGGAACAATATTTCTTCTCTGACAGTAAACAACTGTCAAATAAACCCCAGAAATGACAATCCAAGAGCATCTGTGGGAAGTTTAGAGATCTGCTAGTCTTAAAAGAGTTATTGGTTTTATTCAAACTTCATCCGATGCTGCTAAAAAAATAGATTTCCCCCTTCCCCCTTTTCGTAAGTCTGGTGGGGAAAATCAAACACATAACATCTGCCTCATGTCATCATTTAGAGACTTATAAGTAAACTGACACTTCTGATGGCAAGCAAATAGATAGCAAAACATTAGATACAGTTAATTCTCAGTTATCTGCACACACATTATTCATCTTCTGCGTTTTCCATAACCTATTGCTATCCTCAGGCTATCAAGTAAGAAATTTGATAATATCTTTAATCATCTCCTTGTGGACAAGATGGAGAAATGATAGACTCATAAATTGTGCAGGGTCTAACCCTCTCATTTTATAGGTAAGGAAATAGCATGGGAGGTGGAGTGGCTTGACTTGTCCCCCACAGCTATTTAGAGACCAAGGCATGAACAGAACCTGAGTTTCTGGTGTGTTATTGGATCCAATAATCCAATCCAACAAACATTTATTAAGCTTCTACAGTGTGCCAGGCACTGTACTAAGTGGTGGGGACACAATTAATTAAAAGAAAGACAGCCCTTCCCTCAAGGAGCTTACAAGCTACAAGGGGAGACAACACATAAAAGGAGGTAGGAAAGCAGTGGGGAAGGGGAATGAATGGATAGAGGGGCACCAAGAAGTACCTGCCTTGTGGGCATCTTGTTTCAGGGAGTTGAAACCAAGCAAGGCAACAGATGCAGAGAGGAGTGAGCTAAGACTCCAGTTTTTGCCCTCTATAAAGGAAGGCATTGGGAAGAGTTCAGTTCTCTGCCCCCCAACCCACCACCTAGAAGGAGAAAGGTTGAAAGAGGTGTCAATCAATGCTTGCATTAGCAGCATAGTGATGAGTTCAGAAGTGATTATCCTGGGAGAGGCATCTTGCTTCATAGAATTGAAACTATACAGGGCAGCAGATGCAAACTGGAAGAGGAAATGTAGATTGAATGATAGGTAAAGTCATAGATTCTGTGAATTTTTCTTGCCATTTAAATTCTTTGTACCCAGGGACTTTAAACTAAGAGCCTAGGGAAAGGCATAATTAAGTTAGTAAATGCTATAATGCTCTTTTGTTGTTAGTCTAAACTTGTGCTTTCACAGGACCAGTATGGAAACTCCCTTCGCTGATGCATAACGGGAACTCATCATAATTCACAGGCTTAAGGAGTGGCCTGGAGCGCACTGAGACAGTAAACAAATTGAACCTGGTCATAAAAATAGTATGTGTCAGAGACACATGCTTTCCTAATTACAAGGCTAGTCCTCTATCCATAATATTAAGCTACCTTTCATGTAATGCATGTCATGGTCTAATATAAATTTTTGAGAATTATCCCCTGTTTTTGCATTATCCATACCCTGGGGTTCCTTGAATAGTGTGGATAATTAAAAGCAAGTTAAAATCTAGGAACAAGATAGAAAAGAGAAATCTGAGCTTCAGGGAGAAAATTAGCTCAATTGGAAAGAAACTGTGGCCCCCCAAAGGCCATAGGTGCTTCTGGGTCACCTGGGATGTTGGCAATTGGCAAATCCAAATCTGTTTTGTTTTTGGCATACTTTGTAATCATGGACAGATCACTTAACTTGTTCAGAGTAGTTGGCTATTCATTTGCTTAAACTCATAAAGAGTTGCTGCATAGCACCACTGAAAACAGTTTTACTCAGGTCCACAGAACTGAGAGAATTAACATGGTACTAGAAAAACTGGTATTGACTTGAGATTGCTTGCAATCTAAAAATTGGAGGATTATGAGAGAAGGTAGGTAATGAAAAATAAAGTTCCTCATGAGATTCTCTCAGTAGTCCTTTCCCCTAATTCCTTTGGGGTTCATCAACCTTTCTGCCTTCCAGTAACAATAACGCCTTATAACATTGTAGTATATTACAGTTTCTCAAGTGCTTTTCATATCCATTATTTCATAAGACTCTTCTTAAACATCTCTGGAGGGTAGGCTGAAGTCCTCCCAATTTTTTTATATAAAGAAACTGCAGCTTGGAGATATTAAGACATTACGACTTTCAGCAGTCACACAGATGACAAATGGTGGAGCTAGAAGCAGAATCCAATATTCTGACTCCTAGTCTAGTGCTCCATCCATTACCATTACACAATGAGGTTCTTTCTCTCCTATGCCCATGGTCTATTTTTATCTTAAAATACTCTTAATACATCCAGTTGGATTTAGAAGAAATCTTGCTCCTACTTCTGCTTCCTCCATTAATGAACTATGTGAGCTTGGACAAGTCATTTAACCTTTCTTAGATCCCAGCTTCCTCATCTTCAAGTTGAGAAGGTTGTGCTAGATGATCTCCAAAGTTCCTTTCACTGCTAACCTTCTATGTTCTAACCAAAGTTTTTTTATATTATAATATTCTAAGATATTTTCTAGCTCTGTGTTCTATTGTATAATATCCCATCTAAGGCTAACAGTGTGTAGTTCTATTCACTTTCGTCATCCATATAATTAATGAAGAAGGGAACCAAAGGTAATCATTGTCAATGGTCTTTGTCATACTAGCACATGGATTCAACAGAGGATCTGAGATCGTGTTGCAACTACTAAATTTCCACCTCTTAAACCTATTTCACAAAGCGTGTTGTCTTTTGTAAACATGGGGAATTGTGTCTGAACAACTGTTAACAATACTTGAAAAAAGACAAAAGTAATGTTAGGAAGATAGGAAAAACAGATACAACTGGTTTCCAATGAACAAAAAACAATATTGCCTTCACAGGAAAATTTCTTAGGAACTATATGGTTCAACCCCATAATTCTAGAGAGGAGGAAACAGACCAAGAGAGGGGAAATAATTTGTCCAAGGTCTTATAGCTAACTAATAGTGATATGGATGCTAGAACCAGGGAAAATGGTACCACTATTAATATAATTCACATAATTTTTAGAGATGCCTTTAGTGCACAACTGTAGATGTTAGTATAACATCTAAAATAAATATAGAAGAATTCAAAATTAGGATAAGTTTTCTAGTCTGTAGTATCTATATCTGCTTATAGAAATACGGCACATTTCTCGCCCCCTCTCCCTCTGAAAACTGACCAACATTTTGGACTATAGCCAGGATTGAGGATATGGTACCATCTGTAAGAGATAAATAAATCAAAATATCATCAGCGGATAAGTATGTGCCATCTGCTGCCCCATCAGTTCAACTGGCAAAGGCCTCTGGAGAATTCCAAGGGAGTTTGCCAATATCCCTTTTGCCGGTACAAATGCCAGAAGGAAAAGGGAGAAAGTCAGCCTTAAGGAATCCTGTTTTCCTTTTCTGTTTCCTTCTCTCATACTAGTGAATTAATTGGACAAGAAATGTGTTGATTTTTACCCCTGTTAAACAAGCGGCATGTAATCAGTTCCCGTTGAGCACATTTTAAATCTAGAATAGTTTCCATATCTATTCCAACCCTCCCCCATCCCCAAAGCTCACCTTACTCCAATAGATCAAAAGCTTGGAAGACTAGCCAGTTCTTTATTGTTAACATGTGTGTGCCAATTGAAGCGTATTCCAACCAAGAACATACCAGAAATTTTTCCCAGGCTTCTCTAGTTCCAGCACCATCCCAAAGCACATCAGGCGATCATTGGCTTTTCATGCCACGTTTGACTTTGCACAAGCCTTCTCTGGGTTATAAAACCATGAAGTTGAGTTTCCTCTGAAGGAATGATAGATTCACTGACCTAGTTATACCATTTGGCCCAGTGATCTCAATACTGAGCGCATGCTCCAGAGAGCTCAAAGACAGAAAATACTTGTATACGCTATTATATTCTCGGTAGCACTTTTTGTGATAGAAAAAATTGGAAATCAATTGGGTGTCCATAAATATATGAATTCCAAAACATTATGTTATATATGTGTATATATATATATATATATATATATATATATATATATATATATATGTAATGGAATATTTACTATAAGAAATGGAGAATGTGAGAAATTCAGAGAAATGTAGGAAAATTCATTTGACCACAAACAAAAGCAAAGAAAATAGAAACAAAAATAATATATTCAATGAATATAACAATGTAAAAACAAAAGCATATTTAAAGGCAGCTAAACAATGATTGCAATGACCAGTTTTGGTCTTAGAAAACAAATGATGTAGCACATTTCCTCCTAGGAGAAGGGTGCGGGGTTATGTGGGTTTCATGTCACATATATTGTCAGATAGAATTCTTTTGTTGATTTTGCTTCACTATTTCTGTTACAGTGAAGAAGAGTGGGGTAAAGTGGAAAATCACTGTGGTATAAAAAACAAAGGATATCAATAAAATGTACCAAAAATGATGGATCCATTCATAATTTTATGACAATAAAGTCAGTTACTCAGAACTTACCAATCACAGTTATGCTCATGATAAATAGCAGAGCTGAATAGAATTAATGTAGTCTATCTTTTTCTTTGACTTCTCTCTTTTATTTGTTTTTTTCCCCTATCATATTGTTTGGTGAGTTTAGACTCATAGATTGAAAAAAATTTTTTTTAAATATTATTTTTTTTCCAAATTTGTGTAAAGACAGTTTTCAAATTTTTTTCCCTCCTTCCCCTTCCCTCTCCCCAAGACAGCAAACCATCTGATAATAGATTTTACATGTGCAATAATACAAAACATATTCATAGATTTTTTTTAAAAGAACTGACAAGAATTTCCATGTTAATAGATGAAAAAATTGAGACTTAAAAAGGACACAGGACTCACTCAAGGTTACACAGCTAGGTAGGGGCAGAGAAGGAGTAAGATCCAGATCTTCCAAGTCTGGATACAGTATTTTTGTTGTCCTACAATGTGTTAGAGGTATGTCCAGTATCAGCACTCTTTTAGTTTAGGTTTGATGTTGGGATGAAATGATGCAACTGCAAGTCATTGAACATTTAACAAAAAGAGGTTTACTTTGCCAAAGATCTAATGACACTTAGCTTCTCTGGATATGGCTACTCCCTTGCCTCTATGAAAAAGTATCTTGTCAGCAAGATATGATATTGTGATTAAATGTGATTTAAATTAAATTAAAACTAAGTTGATGAGACTCTAAATTCCTTTGGATGGAACTTTTTATGCCTTTACATGACCAGGAAACTATCAGAAAAGCAAGTCCTGGGAATGTTTTTTCTCCTTTTAGGGAAAACTAGTGCTTGTGGCAGGAGGGAAGGAGGAGAAGTGGGCCTAAGCCACGCCATGGGAAAATGCTGGTAGATATTAGTCCTACCACACCATAACATCTTCCTAGAGAGGGGAGCAAGTGGAGTGTGAAAGTGACATTGGATTCTTGCAAATTTCAGAGAGATATTAGAGATTGAGTTCAAAGCCCCCAAGATAGATGGCAAAGTGAGGCTTGCAGAGAAAAGTATATTGTCCAAAGTTATATAGCTACTTAGTAGCCCTCCCTCACTCAAAAACAAAGTCAAGTGCAAGTCATGTCATTATTTCTCTGATGGCATGGTTTTCTCCGGCAATGAGGGACGAACACACATAGTTACTTAGTGACAGTCTAAGCTTGAACTGAGACAATGATTTCCAGCTCAGTCCATTTTCCACTATCCCATGCCGTCTTTGCAAACAGGCTGTGGTTGTCTGTTTTCCATTTGTTCTCTATTCCTTATATTTATTCTAGGAGTCCTTGGTGGCCTCAGAAACTCCAGGAGATGGTAGAATCCTGCTGAGTTCCATTCCTGCCCAGTTCTAGCAGCTAGGAAAAACCTTCAGGTCCCCTGCTAGGTAGTCAAGCCATCAATTTCTGGACTGTCATAAATGTGAAGGCTGACTAATTAAAATGCTATAAAGTGCTCAGTAAGAAACTATCTTTTTTTTTTTTTTTACAAATTTCTTAAGTACAACTAGGAAAGTCAATTTCATTGTGATTGGTTTCTTTACTTTGTCTTCCTGTTATTACACATAAGCCTGCTTCCTTCCATCCCCAGCATAATCTTCACCCCAAAGACACATATCTGTTTCCTGATTGGAGGATGAGACCTGAAGCTATAAACTTTAGAATAAGATTCCTGGAATCGGTCGTGTCTGGTGAAACTGGATTGGAGGATAACATGACCCCCTACTGGGTTTTATTCCTGGAAGTCTCATTTCTGCAAAGTGAATGTGCCAGAAACACTTCGCCTTGGTCATAATATTGATGTGTCCACTGACAAGCACCATCTAAAAACTGTTGCATAGAGAGGGGTTTGCTTAGCCTTGCCCTGACAATACAGTTAGACATAGTAACAACAACTCAGGCAGGGCCAGTGGGTAAAGAAGATGTCTTTTGTATTCATGTTGTCTTTTTTGCTAAGAGTAAGTTAACTCTATAGGATCATATTTGTAAAGTAAAGTTTGCTGGAGGAGAAATGGCATTTTTTTTCCTAAATAAAGGAGCAGGAGTTTTGGAAGGAATTGAATGAAATGTTTGTTTTCTTATGGAGAGAATCAGATTCAACAGGAGAATACAGATTTGGGAGCTAGGAAAATACCCTGAAATGTGACCCCAATTATATGATTGATCCTTGGAGTTTAGAGAGGAGTGATCACTAGGAGTTATTCTGTGGACTATATCTTCCACAATGCTTGGATTGTGTGTGATCCTGCAAATGTGGTGATGTCATCAAGTGAAGACTGGTAGGGGAGTGGTCTAGAAAGTAGGGTTATCAAGTAGATTGGAGTACACACAGATTTTGTGGCAGGATAAATGGAAAGAAAGGCTATGGGTTGCAACCAGAGTAGGGAGAAAGACGACTGCCATGTGCTGTAATGCCCTTGAAATCAATGATATACTGGTAAATTTTTCCAGCCAGACTTCTGAGAGTTGCATGGTTAACATTTTCTCCATCACTTTCTTTAGTCTAGAAATCCACAAAGCCATACATCAAAACCTGATCTGTAGTGTTCACCAATTTCTGATGTATAAATGCTCATCGCGAAGATTGAACCATTGAAGCTGGTTGGAGCTGGCTCTAACACACCACTTCCTGGAACCCAGTGTTGTACCTGGACTATGAAGTTTCGATATCCAGGGTGAAGGTCCCCAACTTGTTCTACTTAGTGCCAAGAAAGACATTTTATAAGTCAGACAGCACTGTATTCTAAGTGTCCATCACTAGAACTATGGAGTATGAAGTGGTTTTACCCTCTCAACATTCTGGTGAGTCAGAGAGATTGAAAAGGAATTAGATTACTTGGGTATAGGAGATTGTATGCCTTTGTATATTAGAGCAGAGAATATTTTGCTAATTGATCCCTTTCCTTGTTTATATTGTTTCACATATTAGTTAAATACCTTTGTTTTTGGACATTTATACCTTTGATATGGTCTAGCAAAAGGGTGATATATCAGAAAGGAGCTTTGGGCTATAAGCTTAATTGCTATGATCTGAAAACAGGTACACAGTAGGTGGGAGGAGCTAAGATGGGTGATATAATGACAGAGCCACTCCCTACAAGTTATTGAACATCAACTTCCATATGTATAAGATGAGAATATTTAACTATCAAATAGCATTTCCAGAATACTTCAAGGCCTTTGAAGATACATTACAATCAAACACTGCTCAGTCTCCATATCTGAGGATGTTCTAAACTGAAGATTGAATACTCTCAGTGAAGGCTCTTTGACTACACAGACTCTAACCCTAGATACTTTGGCTGAAAGGGAGACTGTAGTCACACAATCACAGATTATCACAACCGTAAGTGATTCCAGAACCCAACTTATAAGCAGAACTCCTCTCTACAACATCCCTAATAAGTTTGCACCCTGACATTGTTTATCTAGCTTCCATTTAAAGACCTCCATAGGGTACCTATTATTTCCCAAGGGAGGGAGTTCATTCCACTTTTGGATAGCTTTCATTGTTAGGAAGTTTTCTTTCCCTGATGCATGTGCCAGGCTTTCATTACACTTACATTATACCAAAGAGTGCCTCTTGTTACTTCCATAGGTTGATTTTCTTTATACCCACTGAAGTCACACAAAGTCAGTCTGATCCCTTCTCTCCATGAAAGTCCTTCCAATATTTGAAGATAGATATGTCCCTTCCTGAGTTTTCACGTCTTCCCCATAAATATTACCAGTTGTTCCACTCGGTCTCGGTATTGTATGTTTTCATGTTCCTTCAAAGTCCAGGTCACCTTTCTTAGTGGGTTAATGCTCTTCTGAATATAACCAGCTTTAGATTTAAGGCCCCTTTTCACTTGGGAGAGTAGTAACACTCCATGGGAGGTAGCTTGCATAACATATGTTAGGTAAAATGCTAGTGGTGGTGGGGGGGGTGATGAGTTGGGGAGCTATCCTCACATACTGGGAAGCTGATGAAGAGGGAGGTAGGTACAGGGGAACTGACAAAAGAACTCAGACTGTGATTTATACAGTTCTATGAAAAGCAACTCCTTTCCCTTTTTGTCCTGGGGCTGGTACAAGTCTGTTCCAAGGGACTTATCTATTCTAGTCTTCTAGTCTCGGTTGTTTTTTTTTTAATTTGATTCAGGTTATTAATTTCTCTCTGTTAGCACTCTTGTAAATCGGCTTTGAGCTGGCTAATGAATATGATTGAAGGGTCATCAAAAACATTTGTCATCTTCTAAGGGAGAAATCACTCTAGTACAGGGTTGGGGAACCTGCGGCCTCAAGGCCACACATGATCTTCTAAATCTTTCTTTGGGCGTGGCTTTTTGAAAGTCCAAGTTTCACAGAACAAATCCTTTTATGAAGGAGATTTGTTCTGTGAAGTTTGGATTCAGTCCAAGGGCCACACTTGAGGACCTAGAGGGCCACATGTGGCCTCAAGGCCCGCAGGTTCCCCATCCCTGCTCTGGTAGTTCTGTCACCCAGTGTCTTATGCTAGGTGCTGGACTTACCCTCAGACTGCTCTCCTCCCTCAAGTTTGTCATTCCCTCACATACAAGAAGGGTTAGAAAACCCTAACTGATTTACATAAAAATCAGAATGTTACATGGAGGAGAAGAACAGAGGAAGAGAGGAAAGGAATATTCTGAAAGCACATGTAAGCAATGCAAGATGCTGTCAATCACAACACAGAACTGACTGTCCTAACTCCTTCCTTTTCTGGAGAGAGGTAATGGCATTTGCTTCTTTCTCTGTCTCACCCAACAGGGAGCAGACATTATCTATAAGGGACAGGGGGAACTGGGCTAGCAGCAAACACCCTCATGCGCAGTTCATTATAGTCTATCTGAAGGGAAGATCTTGGGGAGGGAGGATGCCTAAGAGACAAGCACATTGTACCAAGATGGAGGATGCCACACAAACTCGGAAATTCTTCCCTCTCTCTTCTCTTTCTAACTATCACTCACATCTACAACTGTTATTTACCTTACGTGTGGAAGCCACCATCTATATAATTATTATTAGTTTCTACCAAAAGACCAATTTATATAAAATTCACATTTGGAAAACCAAGAGAGATGGCTAATCTCTACCCACCCACATCTTTCCTAATCCAGATTACACTAAAATATCACATTTATAATTGAATGCAATATTCTAGATATGCTGTGACCAAGATAGAGTCTCAGAAATAGGAAATTGATGAATCACATTTTTTTCCCTGTGGAAGAATACTGATCTGGTACATTAATATTATCAATAGAGACTGAGCTTTAAGAGCATGAGATTTCCCTGTTCCTGCAGAAGTTGTTGTCATATCAGTAGTGTGATGTTGGGGAAGTTGTTTTACTTTCAGGAGCTTTCATTTTCTCATCTGTAAAATAAGGTTGTATAAGTTGAACTCCAGCATCTAACATCTCTAATGTTTGGTATATCCATCAGTTATCCGAGGATTGGGGGATAAAGGGATGAAGGAGGCAGTGGATACTTTTTCTCTGTTGCAATTTTCTTTGTTTCCTCATCTGAACTCCCTTGCCCAATCCATGCCCCTTAAGTATATGAATCCTCTAAATGGATTAGAATAGGAGGGGTACCTAACCAGGGGGATTGTAGGAATGAGAAACAATGACAGGACAGAGCTAGTACCAAGAAGATCTAGGAGGATGCATGTGGTTGGGAGTGGAATGTGTATTTTGGTGGGTTAAGGGAAGGAAGTACATTGTCAGTAGATGTACATTATAGTGAGAAAGTAGATGTGGGATGTAGAGAGTTGTAAGGTTCTATTCCTGCCTCACTTAATTCCAGTAACTTAGAGTCATTCTGTGATTCAGAAGCTGCCAAGATTGCTTAAGAATAGGTTTCTGAACATAGGGAATGCATATGCATCAACCTCCCTACTTTCCCTTGTGTGGGCTTGGGGGCAGTAGATTTCAGTGTGCCTTGGCACTGAGGGAGCAAACACAGCAGGGGTGCAACTCTGGGTATCCTACTTATCACATAATGTATAGAAACCAGTTTTAACCCAATTCACTCTTCATGCTGATCCATGATATTGTAATCTATTTCATGGTGAGACAGCATGGTACATTGGAAAAGGTGTCTTACTTGGAATCAAAATATCTAGATTTAACTCTATACCTTGTTAACTGTTTGACTGGGAACCAAGAACAAGCTCTCTGAGCCTCAACTTCCTCATTTGTAAGATGAAAATGTTTACACTTACTACACCTTGCAAAGTGGTTGGGAAATTTGTAGTGGTGGTTTGTAGATTGAGAGGGACCAGTATTTCAGTTCCTATTATACTACTACTGCTGCTGCTAGGAGATAAGGGTAGGGGGATGTGAAAGGCAAAAGAGAGAGAGAAAAGAATGTTGAGGGGAGAGAAAGAAAGGGAGAAACAAGATGGCCATGAGATGGATACATAGAAAAAAAGTAGAGTAGTGCAGAGGAGAGCAGAGAATGGTTTAAAAAAAGGAAGAAGCTCTAGAGGAAAGAAAAGCGAGATATAACTTCCCAGAGAGGACTGGATGGGATTGAGATTGGTGTCTCTGTCACTGCTGCTGGGACAGTCCTTGGGACTGGAGCAAATCATCACCTAGAAGAACCGAGTATGACCCAATTCCAAAATACTGAGGAGTCAAGAGTAACCCAGAGCTAGGGTAGGTGGCATTCATATATTCTAGTTTCAAATATTCTTTCCTGTTGACTCTATAAACTACATGATCAGAAAGATTCTTTTTCATACCACATTTTCTAACTTTGGGCTCAGAAAATATGATAATTATAAGAAGCCAAGCTCCAGTTTTCTTTCCACCTTTGTGCATTCAATCTAGTCCTGCCTTGGCTTTTCTAGCTAGCTCCAACATCTGCTCTCTTCGTGTCTTATCTTGGCATTGGGAAAAGTAGCCATATTGATGACTTTCTCAGTAGGTTGTAATTTTTTCTGGGGTGGAAGAAGAGAAGTTTCTAGATTAAGTGACCCTTAGGAAGTAGTACTTGACCCAGTTCATGGTTATCCTTACTTCAGACCAACTGTGTCTCTACTGAGTATTCACATATACTAAAGTTAATTAATTGATGAGTTAATTTAAACAATCCTTTATTAATTGCCTTCTATGGCATTTTGATAGAGACTTGAGGATTCAAAATAAAGATGAAATGATTCTTGCTCTCAAGAAACTTATATTCTGCTGGGGGAGATACAACATCTATACGTATAAGCTGATAGATTCTCAGTATATACAAAGTAAAATACAAAGTAATAGTTTTTGTGGAAAGGGAGGCATTAGCAGCTGTGGGGTTCAGGAAAGACTTCATGTAGAAGGTTGCTTGAGCTTAACTTTGAAGAAATTCCAAGAGGGATTCTAGGAATGGGGGCCAGCCCATGCAAAGGCATGGAGACAGGAGATAGAATGTTATGTGTAAAGGACAACATGTGTGCCAGTTTGACTGGAATGTAGAGAATTAAGGAAAATAATGTATAATAAGTCTGAGAAGGTAGTCTGGAGTCACGTTGTGAGAGGTTTTAAATGTCAAACACAGGAGTTTGTATTTCATTTCAGAAGCAATTGAGAGGGGATCATTGAAATGCTTTTTTTTTTAAAGCAGGGTAGTGGTATGGGTCAGATCTGTGTTTAGGAGTATCATTTTGGAAGGTATATGGAGTATGGCTTATCACAGGAGAGACTTAAAGGAGAGAATTAAATTAGGAGGCTATTGCAAAAGTCCAGAAAAAGAGGAATGACTTATTGAACTAGGGTGGCCATTTGAATGGGAAGCAGGGATGAATAAGATTGTGGATCAGACTTGACTCAATCAGACTTGACAGGCAGTTGGATATGAGTGGTTAGAGAGTGATAAGTAGAGAATGATTGTGATATTGTGAATCTGGGTGACTAGAAGAATGGAAGTATCTTTCGCAGCAAAGTTAGAGAAGGAAAAGTGGTTTGAGGTATGTGAGGAATTCTATTTTGGACATATTGAGTTTGGGTTGACAATGTGATGGTCAGTTCAAAGTGTCCAATAGACAGCTGATAACATGTGGCTGGAAATACATTTGGGACTTATCTGTAGCAAGATGATAACTGAACCCATAAAAATCGATGAAATGACTAACAGAGAGGGTAGGGAAAAAAGAAAATGGTACCTACAACAAAACCTTGGGGTATACCCATAGTTAAGAAGTGGAATATGAGTGGTGATTGAATACAAGACTTCAAAGGAGTGGCCAGACAGGAGGAAACCCAAGAGAGAGACAAGGCATAAAAATACAGAAAGGAGAAGGTATCTGGGGCCAGCTATCAAATGCTGAAGAGAGATGAAGGAAAAAGGTTTGTGAAAAGGTCATTAAATCTGGTGAAAACCTAAGGGAATACCTGAAAGAAAGGTATACTTTATAAATATAAATTACTTTAAATGTAAATGGTTATCAAGAAAATATTATTGACTTTGTTAATATTTAATGTTTAATAAAACACTTGCTAAAATAAAATATATATGCTATAAAACATACCTTCCACAGCTGATTTTATAACACACATATATGTATACATACACATACATACTCAGTGTGAGCTGATGAGTGCAGAGAACAGTGAGATTATATTTTCCCAGATCTGGACACTGTAGTTCTATGAATGTAGCCTAAAACAATATTAATTGTTTTTTGTCAGTCACCTCATACTATCTCCTGATACTAAGCATCCTGTCAACTAAAAATCTTGCCTTTGTTTTAATGTGGAATACTAGGTTAGATCTCTCCTATATTTCACCTAGTGCAATGCCAAAGAAGGTGTTTAATAAACGATTGTTTAAATTAACTGATCAAATAATTAACTTGAGTAGTATATATGAATATTCAGTATAGACACAATTGGTTTGAAGTGAGGCAAATCATGAACTGGGTCAAGTACTACTTCTGAAGGGTCATTTATGTAGAAACTTCTCTTCTTCCACCCCAGAAAAATCTCCTAGACTTTACCTGTATCATTATTGAATTTCACCTCTTTCAACATTTTGGCTTATTGTTCCAACCTGTCAGATTTGTTGTTTTGGATCTGTCATCTAACATACTATCATTCCTCTCAACATTGCATTATCCACCGATTTACTAAGAATTCCATCTATATGTCTGAGTCATTGATGGAGTAAAGTGTTGTAAATAGCAAAGGACAAAGCCCTATAATACATCGCCAGCAACCTTCTTCTAGGTTGACACTGAGCCATTTATTAGTTTTTGGATATTCTCTGAGTACAGTCATTAAACTAGCTATATTCACTTGACTGCACTACACTTTCAGTCTACAGTTTCCTATCTTGTCTACAAGGATATTATGAGAGACTTTGTCAAATAGTTTGCTGAAATTAAGCTTTACTATGTCTATGGAATTCCCTTAATTTATCATTTCAGTACTGCTATTTAAAAAGCAGATGGAATTAGTCTGACATGAATATTTTGGTAGACCCATCCTGACTCTTAATTGTCACTTATCTTTTTTTAAGTTTTCATAACCCACCTGTTCAATCTATTGTCGAATCATGCTGAGGACTGACACGAAGTTCAATCGTTTCTGGTTTCTGGAATCTACTTTTTCTCTTGTTATGAAAATTAAAATAATGCTCACCCATCTCCATCTTCTGGTACTTCTGTTGTCCTTGAGGTTCCTCTAAGATCAGTAACAAAGGTTTGTGGGCCAGCTCCACTCGTCTTGATCTGTATCTAGCCACTGGACCTAGATGGCTCCAGAGGAGAAAGTGAGAGTGGTGACTTTGCACAGCCCTGCCTTACTTAAATCCAATTCACTTGGGAGTCATGACATCACCTTCCTGATGTCATGGTCCTCTTCCAGAATGAAGGATAAACAACCGCAGAGATTTGGGAATCACACCTACCAATTATTTTAGTACCTTTGACAGTAAGTGAGGTAGAGTGAAAGGAGTACGTAAGTTCAGATCCTGATACTAACTATGTAACTTTAGGTAAGTCACTAAGAGTCTCTTAGTTTCATCATCTGTAAACTGGACATAAAAGTGTTTGTTGTATAGTGTTGTTGGAAGGTTCCAATAGCATAATGTATGTAAAGTGCTTTGCAGATTTTAAAGCACTCTATAAACATTAATCATTTCTACTTTGGGATAGTTTGTCTTGGCCTAGAAACCCGAACTCAATTATAAGGCATCATTTCCTTTCTCATCTTTTCATTTACTTTGAAGATGAAAGTTCAAAAAGGGATTCAGCTTTCTTTTAACAATACTTAGTTATTTATTATTCCTTTGCTATATAGTCCTCATAATTGGTCTTCTCTCTTCCTTACAAATGGCATTCCTTTTCCCATCGTGTCTCTTCATTGGTTGTGCTCTCTGCCTAGAACACACTTGCTCCTCTCCACTGCCTTATTGAATCCCTCACATCCTGGCCCATCACCAGTCATCTTGACCAGTGAAGTTTGGATTCAGTTATAGGGCTGTACTTGAGGACCTAGAGGGCCACATATGGCCTTAAGGCCACAGGTTCCTCACTCCTGATCTTGACTTTGTTTTGTCACTGAACTCTGATGACTCTGGAGGAGAGTTAGGCTGATGACTTTGTGCATCTCTGACTCACTTAAATCCATTTCAAGTGCAAGTGAAGACATTGCCCTAGTGATATCACTGATCCTCTTCAGAACCAAGGACTAACAGCAACAAGAATCTTCACCTTTCTACAGGAAGTCTCTCCTGATTCCCAATTAACCTCACCTCCCACTTTGTATTAAACTTTGTACTTATTCTTTATATACTTGTTTTTTCCACTGATAGAATGTAAGCTCCTTGAGAATAGAGATGATC
Organism: Potorous gilbertii; assembly: GCA_028658325.1. NCBI lineage: Eukaryota > Metazoa > Chordata > Mammalia > Diprotodontia > Potoroidae > Potorous > Potorous gilbertii. Next base: position 35,117,320 of record CM053769.1, on the reverse strand, counting down.
TCATCTTTTTGTCTTTGTATTCCTAGCACCTAATATATATATATCTAGTGCATAGTATGTCTTGGTAAGTGCTGGTGGGTTGATATATTTTTTGAATTTGAAAATATTCTCTTCTGGCACGTAGGGAGGTGGCACAGTGGGATGGACAAGTAGTTAAGGACTGCATTCAAATCTGGCTTCAGACACATATTAGTCAGTGACTCTAGGCATGTCCTTTAATCTTTTTGTTCCTCAGTTTCCTCAGAAGTAAGATGGGACTAATAATGGTACCTACCTCCCAGATCAAATAGTAAAGCACTTAGCCCAGTGTTTTACCCTTTCCTCCTTCCCTCCCTCCCTCCCTCCCTCCCTTTCTCTCTCCCTCCCTTCTTTTCTTCCTTCCTCCCTCCCTTTCTCCTTCATTCCTTCCTCTCTCCCTTCCTCCCTCCCTTTCTCCTTCATTCCTTCCTCTCTCCCTTCCTCCCTCCCTCCTTTCATTTTTCCCTCCCTCCCTCCCTCCCTCCCTCCTTCCCTCCCTTCCTCATCCTTTCATTTACTTTGAAGTTAAAAGTTCTAAAAAAGATTCAGCTTTTTTTTTTTTAACAATATGTAATTATAATTTTGCTGTTTTTGTTCAGTCATTTTTCAGTGTCTGACTTTTCCTGATTCCATGTTGGGATTTTTTTTCTTCTTCAGCTGATTTTACAGATGAGAAAACTGAAGCAAATAGTGGGTTAGTGGGTAAGTGACCTGCCCAGAGTCACACATCTGATAAGTGTCTGGGGATTGGATTTGAACTAAGGAAGATGAATCTTCTTAATTCCAGGCCTGGCATTCTATCCTATCCACTGTGTTACCTACTTGCCCCTATTTATTATTAGGTTATGTGGATTTGTGGATCTACCCGATCAGAACTTAGCTACAGTCCCCCACTTAGTAACTAGACCCTCTTTTTTTTATAATTCAGGTAGAGTTAATCATATGACTTTTCATTGTAGATTTGAAGACTGTATGTTCATATCCTTTGACAACTTACTTTTGGTTACACACACACATACACACACACATGTTTACCCATTATTTAAATATCTTGGATTCCAAACTCTTAGCTGAGAAATTTGATACCAAAAAAAAAAATGTCCCATTCGGTCTCTTCCTTTCTTATTCTAGATGCATTGCTTTTGTTCATATAGAAGTTTTTAAGTTTCATGTAATTAAAGTTACATATCTTATCTTTTGTAATGGTCATCTCCATTGTTTCATTAAGAATATATGTCCTACCAATAGCTGTAAAAGGCCTGCTTCTCCATTTTTTCCTATGGTATGATTTTTAATATGACATTGATATATCAGTGTAGAATTTATTGTGCAATTTGGCATCAGGCATAGGTCTACACAAAATTTCTATAGATGGATTTTCAGTTTTTCTAGTAATTTTTTAATCAAGTAGGGAATTATTTTCTAAGTAATTTATGTTTTGGGAGTTTAATCAAGTAGTGGGTTATTGAGTTCCATTGTTTCTGCTTCTCCATTATCCAGGATATTCCTTTGATCTACTTCTCTATTAAAAAAAACCCCCACAAACTACTGCCAAATAATTTTGATGATGTCTACTTTATAACCTAGCTTGATGTCTGGAAGTACTATTCCCCCATAATAGCTATCTCTTTAAATTAAATTATTTTACTTAACTATCTAGATCTTTCATTTCTCCGGTTGAATTTTGTTATTATTTTATCACATTGTATAAAGTATTCCTTTAATACTTTTATATTAAACTCTGAAAAATAGTTTTTACATTAAAATTAGAAACTTTGGTTTTATGTATGTATGTATGTATGTATGTATATATATACATATACATATATATATATACGTATATATGTATATGTATATGTATATATATATATACATATACATATACATATATACGTATATATATATATATATATATATATATATATATATATATATATATATATATATATATATATGGATATTCCTTTAGTTATTAGGTTGTTTTCTTTTAAGCAACACTTTGAATCTATGTGTGTGCTTTGTTAGATTAATCCCCATAGGTTTTATATATTTTTGTAATTATTGGAATAGTTTTTCCCTTTCTCTTATTGCTCTTTGATTTCACTGTTGTTTATAGAAATGCCATTGATTTTTGAGTGTTTATTTTATAGCCTGCAACTTTGCAGAAGCTATTATCTGCATCAGTTAATATCTTTGTTGATTCCTTAGGTTTTTGTAAGTAAACCACCATGTTATCAGCAAATAGGGATAATTTTATCTTCTGTTTGCCTGTCTTTACAACTTTAATTTCTTTATCTTATTTATTGATATCACTGTCATTTCCAGGACTATAATAAGAGTTGGAAGAAGCACTTTGCTTTAATCTCATATTTGTTGGGAAAGCTTCCAGTGTATTTTCATGTCATGTGATGCTTGATTTTGGTCTTAGACACTTTTTATATTTTAAAAATTCCCTCTCTGTATATTTTGTAAGTTTTTTTTCTAGTACAAATGAGTTTTGCACTTGGTCAAAAAGGCTTTCCCCCCCTGCATATGTTGAGGTAATTATATGGTTTTAGATGTTTTGGTTTTTAATATCTTTACTTATGTTGATTATTTTCCTAATGTTGAAATGTTTGTTCAAAGGTTTACTTTGCTTTTACATTCTAGTTTTATTTAAGATACGTATTTAGTTCATGAAACTTTTCATTTTCAATTTTGCTAATGCATGTTTTTAGATGTAATTTCCATCCTAAGGACGGTTTCAGCTGCATCTCAGATATTTTTGAATGTTTTATAATTATTATTTTGTTTCACATAATTATTAATTGAAGTGATCAAAGAATGAATTATAAAAGCAACTTCTCTCTTGTACCATTTGGGAACATTCTGCTGTATTTCCATGCCTTCCTGGTAATCCACAACATTATCTATTTCATCAAATATTGATCCATTTTCCTTTGCCTTACAATATTTATTTGGAGATGTTTGGACTTGTTTAGATGATCTGGAGGTCCTATTACCTTCTGACAGTTTATCTCCTTATGTTCATGCTTTTTAACTGAGTTTTCTTTCTCCTAATATCTTTGGTAAATAAAATGTTTTTCTGCCATGTTTGCCTGTCACTCACTTTTTGATTCCTTCTTTAATGACAGTTCACTCAATACCTGAACCACAAAGCTGTCTTAGCCTTCTACCACACTGAGGAATTTTCTTTTCCCCAACCTCAGTTTCTGCCTCGAATGACTTTGGGGGCAAGGAGAGATAGAACTGGCCTCAGCTGGATGTCAGTCCTCTTTCCTTTGGACCTAGTGTAGTCTCCCACACATGTTGGTTCCCTGCTCCAGTTCTCTTTATTCCTATATAGTTATCTAGCTGAGCACTCCTCTGCTGTATCACAGCAGGGAAATCACCTCTCCAGGCAGAACAGACTTCTGTGTTCTTGTACCTCTACTTCTGATGCACATGGTGGAGGTGAGGCAGAACTGGGTTCTGTTGCTTGATTCCTCATGATGGCCGGGCAGGGATGGGCAGGGAGGAGGTTACAGCTGGCAGGGAATGTTGCAGCAGCATGGGAATGTTGAGTAGGTTCTAGAGCATAACCTGTGGATTAGGTTTTACCGTACTGACAACAGCTGAGAGCTAGTGAGGGAAGGAATGCTGAGAAATTATTGGGATTAATAACATTAATAATGTTTGACATTATTATAGGGCTCACCATGTGCCAGGCATGGTGCCAAGGGCTCTACAATTATCTCACCTGATCCTTACAGCAATACTAGGAGGTAGGTGCTTTATTTTACAGTTGAGGAAACAGGCAAATTGAAGTAAAGTGACTTGCCCAGGGTCACACAGCTAGTTGGTGTTCAAGGCAGGATTAACTCAGGTCTTCTTGATTCCATGCCAGTGTTCTATCCACCACCTAGCTGTCTTCTCTGCCGTTTGTTCATTGGACTGTTACCTTGTTAGGGTTCTTGGAATTTTAGATGGTTGAGACAGCAGCAATTGCTTTACCACTTGTACATCATTCCTCTTTTGTGAGTTTGAGAACTATAAGGATCAGAGAAAATATGGAGTCCTCCATCTTGCTGATCATGTGACCTGGAAGTCCTGCTTTCACTTTTTCTTTATCTCCTCAGTACTTAGCACAGTGACTGGCACATGATAAGTATTTAATACTGAGTTGTTTGATTGGTAATAGAAAATACCACACTACTGTGCTGAAAATGCCATTTAATATAGACTCAGGATATTTGAACTTGAGTTCAAACTCTGCTGTTAATGTATTTTGTAAACTCAAGCAAGTCTCTATCTTGAGGGAATTAGAACAGAAAGTTAGTTGTGGGAATTGAATGAACATCCTGACTCCATCTTGTGACTCAGTACTAGAGATAGCTCAGTTTCCATTTCTAGTCAGTTATGGATCTAGTCCAATTTCTGTCTTGTGAGAAAATTTTATACTATTGTGTGAAGTGGGATAAAACCTCATATCATTGTTTGAACTGGGCTCTGTGCAGCTGGGAAGTTGGACCCCATCTACCTGCTATTTAGAGACTCTTAACTAAAGACCTATTTTATGCTGACCAGAAACCCAGTTAGATCCAAAGATTGATGCAAGGAGTTTCCTTTTATTTATGTATTCATTCATTCATTCATTCATTTATGTATTTGAACATTCATTTCCACAACATTTTGAGTTTCAAATTTTCTCCCCATCTCTCCCCTCCCCCACCTCAAAACACTGTGCGTTCTGATTACATCTTCCCCCAATCTACCCTCCCTTCTATCACACCCATCCCTTCCCTTATCCCCATCTTCTCTTTTTTCTTGTAGGCCAAGATAGATTTCTATACCCTGTTACCTGTATTTCTTATTTCCCAGTTACATGAAAAAAACAACTCTCAACATTCGTTCCTAAAACTTTGAGTTCTAACTTCTCTCTCTTCCTCCCTCCCCACTGAGAAGGCAAGCAATTGAATATAGGCTATGTATGTGTAGTTTTGCAAAAGACTTCCATAATAATGTTGTGAAAGACTAACTATATTTCCCTCCATCCTATCCTGCCCTGCCCATTTATTCTATTCTCTCTTTTGACCTTATCCCTTCCCAAAAGTGTTTACTTTCTCCCTCTGTCATTCCCCCACACCCCACTTATCCCCTTCTCCCCTACTTTTCTGTCTTGTATGATAGATTTTCATACCAAATTGAATGTGCATGTTATTACCTCCTTAAGCCAAATGTGATGAGCTTAACTTTTTCCCTCTCACCTCTCCCTTTTCCCTTCCATTTAAAAAGCTTTTTCTTGCCTCTTTTATGAGAGATAATTTGCCCAATTCCATTTCTTCCTTTCTCCTCCTAGTATATTCCTCTCTCACCCCTATTCAACTTACCCTGTGCCCTTTGCATATATGCATATGTGTATGTATTTGTGCATAATCCCCTCCAACTACTCAAATACTGAGAAAAGTTTCAAGAGTTACAAATATTATCTTTCCATGTAGGTATGTAAACAGTTCAGCTTTAATAAGTCCCTTATGATTTCTCTTTCCTGTTTACCTTTTCATGCTTCTCTTCATTCTTGTGTTTGAAAGCCAAATTTTCTATTTAGCTCTGGTCTTTTCATCAAGAATGCTTGAAAGTCCTCTATTACATTGAATGACCATTTTTTTCCCTTAAAGCATTATGTTCAGTTTTGCTGGGTAGGTGATTGTTGGTTTTTGTCCTACTTCCTTTGACTTCTGGAATATCATATTCCAAGTCCTTCGATCCTTTACTGTAGAAGCTCCCAGATCCTGTCTTATCCTGATTGTATTTTCACAATACTTAAATTGTTTCTTTCTGACTTCTTGCAATATTTTCTTCTTGACTTGGGAACTCTGGAATTTGGCTACTGAAGTTTCTCTTTCTGGGTCTCTTTCAGAAGGTGATTGGTGGATTCTTTCAATATTTATTTTACCCCATTGTTCCAGAATATCAGGGCAGTTTTCCTTGATAATTTCATGAGGGATGATGTCTAGGCTCTTTTTTTGATCATGGCTTTCAGGTAGTCCCATAATTTTTAATTTGTCTCTCCTGGATCTATTTTCCAAGTCAGTTGTTTTTCCAATGAGATATTTCACATTGTCTTCTATTTTTTCATTCTTTTGGTTTTGTTTTATAATTTATTGGTTTTCCATAAAGTCATTAGCTTTCATCTGCTGCTTCTTCAGCACTTTTTTGATCCCCTTTAGCAAGCTGTTGACTTGGTTTTCATGATTTTCTTGCATCACTGTCATTTCTCTTCCCAACTTTTCCTCCACCTCTCTTATTTGATTTTCAAAATATTTTTTGAGCTCTTCCATGGCCTGAGACCATTGCATATTTATTTTGGATGCAGAAGCCTTGACTTTTAGGTCTTCCTCTGATGGTATGCTTGTTCCTCCTCATCTGAAAGGATGGAAGAAAATACCTGCTCACCAAGAAAATATCTTCTATTATCTTATTCTTTGTCCCTTTTTTGGGCATTTTCCCAGCCAGTTACTTTATTTTTGAGTTCTTTGTCAAGAGCAGGGTATACTCTGGGGACCTGTGAGTTCTCATCTCCTCCAAGGTGGCACAATCAAGGGAGAGGAGTTTATTCCTATCCTGGCCTGTGCTCTGTTCTGTGAGCAGGATTCCTTCTCCAGAATCCCCAGCAGCTCCGCCACACCAGGGCTCCCAGGGCTGCCACTCTGGGCTAAGATTCATATCAGCTGCTCAATTCCCCTAGGGTCTTTAGGCCAGGGCTCCAACAATGAAAACTGCTACTGCCTGGGTCCAGGGCTAGACCACTGTGTTTCCTTCTTACCCAAGTGAAATAACTTTGCCACTGACCTTTGAAGCTGTCTTTGGTGTTGTGAGTTGAGGAATCTGGGACCCCAGCTGCTGCCAGTGGCACCTTGAAGTCTGTTTGCTGTGGCATGGCCAAGGCTGGGCTGCATTCCATGCCCAGTGCAATGGACCTTTCATATCAGCCTTCCAGGCTGCCTTGGGATAGAAATCTCTTTCACTCTGTCGTTTTATGACTTCTGCTGCACTAAAATTTGTTGTCACTTTTACAGGTATTTTATGGGTTTTGGGGGGAAAGCTTCTAGAGATGTGTCCTTCTACTCCACCATCTTGACTCTATCCCCCACAAGGAGTTTCCTTACCATTGTATCTCTCAAGCAACCCGTATGTCTGGCCCTATAATGATCAGTCATTGGTAGCTTCCATGTTCCTTTGACTAAATATAGGCACATGGAGGCCATGGGATGCCTCTTTTTCTGAATTCAGTACTTTGGATTCAGTGCCAAAGCTGGTCCTGATTTGTTATGCATTTGGCAAGCACGGCTAAATAAATCAATATGCTCAGAAACCTGAATCTTTGTTTCCTCAGTTATTTCTTCTTTCAATTGCCACAAACCTCTCTAACATTCATTTTCTCTATTTGTAAAAATAAAGGGGATAATTAAAGTAATAGTCTCCGAGATGAGGTCTGGACCTCCTGAGAGGCTGTAACTTGACTGCAAGAGCTGTGATCAACCAGTAGAAGGGTGGGAAGATGGTTCTCATCCCATCTCCCCTACAATAACCAACCATGGAACTTCTCTCCAATGTAACCATACCTACCCTTCATTTATTGCTTCCCTATTCCTTCACCTCCTGTGGTTGTGCAAATTCCCAGTCTTTCCCCTTCTGAGGTTCAACAGATGTTCTTTTAGTAAGTGCTATATTTAAGACCTTGTTCTAGACACTGGTTATATAAAGATTTAAATCAACACCCTTAAGGAGTTTAAAGACTAACCGAAAGGAATAAGGCATACACACAAGTAATTCGGATCCAAGATAAACTATGAGTAAATCTGTGGGACAGTTCAAATGGTGTAGCATGAGAGGTAGTCATAACCTATTTATTCTCATGGCAGCTGTTGTACAGGTGCCACTGGGGGTGGGTGGGGAATCATCTCCCCATATTCCTCGATACCTACCGGGGAAAAAATTAATCCAAAGGGTCAAAAAATCTTAGAAACTGCTGGACTAGAAGATTTTTAAGGTTTCTTCCAATTCTGTGGCCTTAGTTTCTATGGATCAGTCAATCAACAAACATTTATTAAGGACCTACTGTGTGCCAGTCACTGGTATTCAAACACAAAAGTAATGAAATGGCCCCTGCTCTCACAAAGCTTTATAATCATTCTATAGGTCTAACTTTTTGGACAGAAAATATTAAATAGATATTTGAACAAAGATTTAACTGTGAATTTATCAGAGTTCTACTATTTACTACTGCTCAGCCAGGACTGGTGTCGCTGTCTTCTTTTTGTTTCTGTATCCAGAGTGGGGATGAACTAGGAAACATTGAGTAGTTGATTGAATGATGAGTAGTTGAATGTATGTGTCTCTCTGAATGTACTCCTCAAACAAAATATAAAAATTTTAAATATTATTCAATTCAACAGTAATTGCTATATTTAAGACCATGTCCTAGGCACTGATTATATGAAGATGAAAATCAACACCCTTAAGGAGCTTAAAGACTAGCCAAAAGGAATTAGGCATACACACAAATAATTCTAATACAATATATACTATGATTAAATCTGTGGAGTAGTTCAAATGGTGTAGCATGAGAGATTTGAGGAGGAAGGGATCATTTCCAGCTGGGAGGCAGATCAAGGAAGACTTTATATCTGAAGGGAACCTTAAAGGAAAAGAAAGATTTTGACAGGCAGAGATATAGGGAAATCCATTTTAGGCTGGAGGATAGTGTATGCAAATGCATAAATGGGAGGGGACAGAAAGATATTAGGGACATGGGAAGCTCAATTTGACAGGAGAGTAGAGTATGTGAATGGGAGTAATATAAAATAAGTCTAGAAATAGAATTGGGGGCAAAATAGTGGAAGGTTAACCATTATTTTATACTAACCAAGCTTCTTTTTCTCCATTTGGACAGGTAATCAAAAGTTGACTTACACTTTCCATTTTTTTATCTTTTTATTTCTTTTTAGGATTCCTGACACCCCTCCCCCCCCATTTTCCTTGTTACTGTCTTCCCTTTTTCCTTTTCTTTTTGATGACATTTGCGCCTTCCTCTTTCAGAGAAGTGGTACAGTAACTAGAGCACCAGACCTGTAGTCCATAAGACTCATCTTTGTGAGATCAAATCTGGCTTCAGATACTTATTAGTTGTGTGACCTTGGGCAAGTCACTTAACCCTATTTGTCTTAGTTTCCTCCTTTGTAAAATGAGCTGGAGAAGTAAGTGGCAAACCACTCCAGTTGCTCTGCCAAGAAAACTCCAAAAGAGATTGACATGACTGAAAAATGACTAAACAAGACTTTCTCTTCTATTCTTTTTGCTCTTGTTCTTTTCCAATGAGTGGTTATAAATATATGAAGTAAAAGAATTAAGAATAAAAGAAATAAAATGATTCATTTCCATTTGAAAAACTACGTTTGGTAAAAATATATTACTCAATTCTACTAAGATTCATCCTTCTTTTCAGTGGTGAACTCCACGTGGATTGGGACTGTGTAGTTTTTGCTTTGACTTTGTATTATTACTAGTACAGTAATATAAACAGTAGAAATAAACTCATTGGGGGCAGGAGGTGTCTTCTTTTTGTCCCTAGTGCTTTGTGGGTAGTTTTTATGCATGTGTATTGCTTGCTTACTTGAACTGCAATAGAATTTCCACTCATTCAATGTATTTTAATAAGTTTAAATCACGCAAGGAAATGAGATTCAGAAATGAGCAACAGTGTAGTGGAAAGAACATTCAGTTTAGAGTCAGGGAATGTAGGTTCAAATCTTGACCTTATTCTTTGCTTGTGTGACCTTAGTCAAATCTGTTCACTTTTCTAGTCTTCATTTCCTCATCTGTTAAATGAAAAGGTTGGTGAGCAAGGTGGCATTGTAGATAGAGTGTTAGGCTTGTAGTCCAAAAGACCCAAGTTCAGATTTGGCTTCAGACACTTAGAAGTTGTACGAACCTAAGGAATTCACTATTTGCGTCAGTTTCCTCATCTATAAAATGAGCAGGAAAAGGAAAGGCCAAAATGCTCCAGTATCTTTGTCAGGAAAACCCCAAATGGCGTCATGGAGAATCAGACATGACTGAAATGACTGAACCACAACATGAAAGGATTATATAACCGTAAACATCTTTCCCAGCTCTAGCTCTTATGATCCTAAGAGGAGTTTATCTAAGGCAGAGATGGGGAAACTGGGGCCCTCTAGTTCCTCAAGTGTGGTCCTTGGACTGAACACAAACTTCACAGAACAAATCCTCTTAATAAAAGGATTTGTTCTGTAAAAGTTAGACTCAGTCAAAAGGTCATACCCAAGGACCCAGAAGGCCACATGTGGCCTCAAGAACACAGATTCCCTATCCCTGCCTAGGGTGAGATAATAAAGTTTGACCTTAATTCTATCAAAAATACATTTATACCTTATAGGAATAACAATTCTACCTCCCAAACAATAGTCATTACAATCTTGTGTGAAGAAATGTTTGTAGGTATCTGTGAGTGAAATACAGATTTCCTAGGAAACGGAAGTTTCTCAGCATAAAGAACAGTAAGAGACAAGGACGAGGAACTTTAGAGCAGCATAGAGAACTGGTAGGAGCAAAAGTTGGTTGCATTTGTAGGAATAATTTTTTTATTTGCTCATTTGACAAACTTCTTTTTAGCACCTATTTTATGTCCTGTGCTAGTCTCAGATATACACAAGAGAAGCTTCCTGATTTCAGTAATGGTTCATATTTGTATAGTGCCTTAAGTTTTTACCAAGTACTTTCTATCCATTATATCATTTGATGCCTGTAACAACCTTATGAAGTAGGCGATCTTATTCTTTTTGGGAGAAGGGGGTTTCTGAAATCAGTGAACAAATATTTGTTATCTGTATAGTGTCAGGATCTGGAAATGTAAGGACAAAAGAGAGAGCCCCCTCATTCTCCCCAAAAAGCTTACCTTCTGTCTGGGAGACAATATATAGTTATATACAAAACAGACCCAACATGATAACATGAACGAATCTTATTATCTCAAGAAACAATTGAGGTATAGAGATATCAAATGATTTGTCCAGAACAGCACAGTGATGAAAGGCCTGAGGTGGGATTCAAATGGAAGCCCTCGTGATGTCACATCTGGCATTCTGTCTAGTAATGCAGGCTGCCTTCAAAGGCTCTACAGACTATTAGGAGAAGTTGACATCTGTGGATTTAAAAAATACCAAAGTAGGTAAGTGCAAAAGAGTACACGTTGCTATGATCAATTGCCGGAGTTGCTTCCATCTGGGGAATCCGGAAAGACTTCACAGAAGAAGTAGCATTTCAGCAGTCCCTTGAAAGGCTGGTCAGGCATCCGTTGATAAAGATAGAATGGGAGGTCTCATTCACTTTATAGAGGAGAGTTCAAATAAAGACTTGAGAAAGCCCTGATTAGTTCAGGGGACAACGAGGACTTCAGCTAGATGGCTTCGTGGGTAGAGAGCTGAACTTGGAGTCGGGAGGACTCGAGTTCCCATCTGGGTTCAGACATTTAGTCGCTATGTGACCCTGGACAGATCACTTCAATCTCTGTTTGCCTCACTTTCCTCATCTGTAAAATGGGGAATAAGAATCCCAGCTACTTCTCAGAGTGTTTGTGAGGATCAAGTGAGATAATAACTGTAAATCATTTAGTACAGAGCCTGGCACAACAGTAAGCGCTGTGTAAATGCTCGCTGTTATTGTTGGCTATTATTACAAGGCACAGAGTAAGGTGAAGAGGTGGGAAGGCTAGGTTTGAGTCAGATTAGGAAGGACTTTGAATGCCAGACCAAGAACCTTCCTTGAAAAGGGCATTTAGGCTAAAGAAAGCAGAATGTGCTACAAGGGTATGGTAATTAAAAGAAGTTATCTAGGCAGAGACCAAAATCATGGTCTGGAGTGACCATGGCCTCCTTGAGACCACGGGATAAAAAGCTGGTGGGAAGAGACAAAAACTTGGTGCTTTGGTGATTCTAAAACCAGTCTTTTTTTTTTTCAAAGGTGAAACATGCCGGAGTTTTATTGACCTGGCTCCAGCATCAGAAAAAGGTAAGAGGTATCTAAGTTCCATTTTGCAAAAAGTAGCCCTTTGGTCCTCTGTTGGGAGAATACTTCCTGAGTTAGTCTGTGTGAGTTGGTTACACACATACACACACACACACATATATATATATATGCACAACACATGTATATATACATGTACACATACCTATATACATGCATGTACATACACACATATGCACATACATATACACACATATACATACATATATGCAAATATATACACACATATATACATACATACATATTCTTCTATACTTTCTTGTTTCCAAAATTGCCTTCACACCAAGTAGCTGCCATTCCTCACAGGACCTGTCAGAATTGATAACATCACACTCCCCATTTCCATGAGCTCTTGGAAATTAGCCTCATTATAGCAACCCAGCGCAACCTTCAGGTATATCTTGGTATTTCTGACCTTTATCTTTCTGTCTGAAATTTCAGGGATAATTGGTATGGCCAGTTACCTTGTTGAAAGGCAAAGATAGAGGGCATTTGTCACTGATTGGTCATCTGTAGCATTCACATTTCAAAGTTACCTTCTCCATTTCAAAGTTAGTCATGCAACTTGGGCCTTGTTGAGAAAGGAAGGCAGCAAGTGAGATTGAAATGACGAGAGTAGGCCTGAGTTTGGGATGAGTGACAGAGCTGTGGTTTCCAGTACATTTGTTTATAGTTTCTTTGTATTCAATGATGTGTTCATCCTTCATTTTTGAAGAGGACCATGAGGTCATTTTCCAAGCTAAGAAGTTAAGAATGGGCCTTTGTTGAAGAGACCTTTAAGTGACAAGTGTTGTTGAAATATTTCCTTCCTCAATTTCAGTTTGTCTGTGTTTCTCATCCTGTTTGATTTCTAGACATGGAGTCTGAGACTCTTAGAACTTCAACTCTTAGAACTTATCTGAAAGGATGTTAGGAAGATGTTAGATCACTAGCATATTTCACCAGATTCATTTTGCAGATGAGGAAACCCAGAAGGGGTTAAGTGACTTGTCCAAGGCCTTGCAGCTAGTATTTGGCAGACTTGAGGGTTCAAACCAGGTTCTTTGATTCCAAATCTAGCGCTTTCCCACAGGTTGCCTTCAATTCATTTAATTCAATTCTATCAGACAAGTGATTTATCGTGGCACTAAGAGAGACTAGGGGGTGGGGAACATATACACATATAAATACAAAATATATCCCAAGTAAATACATAGTGATTTCAAGGATCTGGAAGATTTCAAGAAGTGAAAGTGAGAAGGGAGAACATTCCAACCAATCACTCAACAAGCCTTTATGAAGTATCAATATGTACCATGTGCACATGCTGGTTGCTAGAGACACAAAGGACTCCCCTCATCTCAGAAATCGTCTCTCATTCAAGGAGCTTATATTACAGACATGGTGATGAGGGGAGGCAACCTGGGCAAAGTCATGGAGACTGGAGATGGAATGTTATGTGTGGGAAACAGCAGGTAGGGTGATTTGGCTGCAATAGAGAGTATATGAAGGTGAGTAATGGGCAATCAGTCTAGAAAGCTAGGCTGGCCCCAGAATGTGATGGACTTCGAATGCCAGGAAGCTCATATTTTATCCTAGAGGTCATAGGGAGTCAGTGATGTCCATGGTCAGATCTGGGTTATACGAATATTGATGTGGCAGCAGTTTGGAAGATGGATAGGAAACTGGCCTCAGTCCCATTCCCTATGTACAACATTACATTTCCTGCTGCCACATCTTTGCATAGACTGTACCCCATACTCAGCATCTCTCCCTCTTAGAATCTCTAGTTCCCTTTCAGGATTGCCATTTTAAGTATTACTTCGTTCAAGAAGCCTTTCCTGATTTCCCCAGTTAGTGAGACTCTCTTTTGCTATCACCCAGCTGCTAGAGAGCAGAAGTAGAAAGTAGTAGATGAAGTAGAAAGGACTCATTTATTCAACAAACCCTTATGAATCTTTCTACTCTGCACGGAGAAGTGTGTCAGGCTCTCGGGAGGATATAAAGTTTCAGTAAGAGATAGTCTGCGACACTGAGCTTATGAGTTAGTAGGGCAGTGGGACATAGACACAGGTAAACTATTGATACAAAGTATTCCTCATTCATATGTTCAATACACATGTGCTTCATATGTATTGGATTTGTGTTTATCCTGGATGTATTATTCTTCTGTGTGAATATATTGTACATTCCTGGTATAAGCATGCTCCTTCCATCTTCTGCCTTTGTATGCCTAGCATGTAGCACAATGCCTGGCACATAAATAGCACTTAAAAAATGGTTGGATGAGAGAAGAGATTAATTAGGAGGTTATTGCAATAGACCAGGCAAGAAGTGCTGAGGACCTGACCTAGGGTGGCATCCAGTGTTGAGTGAAGTAGAAGGGACTCATTTCATTCAGCAAACACTAATGAATCTATTGACTCTGTGCAGAGAAATATGTCAGGCTCTAGGGAGGATACAATGTTTCAGTTGAGAGAGTCAGCTGACGTGGAGCTAATGAGTTTGTAGGGCAATGAGACACAGACACTGGTAATAAAGTATTACTCATTCATACATTCAACAAACATTTATGAAGCACCTATTATGTACAGAACATTATGCTAGGTGTGATCATAAAGTAATTTTTCAGTTGTTTCTGGCCCCATTTGGGGTTTTCTTGGCAAAAATATTAGAGTGCTTTGTCATTTCCTTCTCCAGCTTACTTTACAGATGAAGAAACTGAGGCAAACAGGGTTAAGTAACTTGTCCAGGGTTTCACAGCTCATAAGTGTCTGAGACTGGTTTTGAACTCAAGAAGATGAGTCTTCCTGACTCCAGGCCCAGTACTCTATCCACTGCCCCACCTAGCTACCCTTACTATATTAGGTACTTAAGTAGCTATATTTAGGCAAAGCCATCCTTATCTTCATAGAGTTCTGACTTTAGTTTGAGGGTAAGACACAGATACCGATAACTAATATTCAGTTATATGTTAAGAGCATTCATTAAAGGTTTGTAAAAGTAAGTGCTAATGGAAGATGAAGGGAAAATGTCACCAACTAGTCGACTCAGGGGATCCTAAAGGAGATTTTGTGGGGGCAATAGCATTCTTGTTGGGCTTTCAAGAGGTAAAGAGGGGAAGGTAGGGTGGTAAAGGAAGAGGTCATCATGACTGACGGCATGGACAGTATGGGAATACACAGCATTTTCAGGATGCAGAAAGTAGTTTAATTTCATTGGTGTAAATAGGAAGGAGGGAATGAAATAGAGAGGAGTGGAGGGAGATAATATGAGAGGCTGGAAAGGTGGTGTAGTTTCAGATTTTGGACGGCCTTAAGTACCAGGCAAAGAATTTAAATTTGACTTCATAGGTGATGGAGAGCCACTGAAGATTTGGGAGCAGAGGAATGATGTGACAGCTCCATATCCAAGTATAGGAAAGATCCTGGCAGCATTATGATGCATGGCTTAGAGAGGGAAGCTGTTGCCGTAGTTCAGGCAGGTGATAAGCACCTGGGCCACCGTGGTTGCCATGGCAATAGGGAGGAGAGGACGGATAGGATAGAGCCTGGAGAGGTGCAATCAACAGGGCTTAAAAACTGATTGGATGTGAAAACTGAGGGAGAAGACAGCATGTAAGAGAACACACAGCTTTCAAAAATGGGAGCTGGAGTAATTGGTGGTGCCACCAAGAGTTGTTTGAAGGAGGAGCGAGTTTAACAATGATAAGATCAGCTTTGGACTGCTAGTCTGAAGTGTCAATGTGACATTGACATCAGCTACTTCGCTAGCTCACTTTATATATATAAAGTGGTAGCCTTCTTTCAGGTTCATGTGAAGCTGAGGGCCTCTCAGGTCTGCCCCTCATCTCCAGGCTCTCAAGAGACCTGCATTTTAGAGCTCATGCTCTCTGAAAAGACTCAAGCTAAGAGAAGAATTGAAGGGGCTTACAGCTTGTATTTTGGGCGTGTGGGTTCCAGAGTCTTGCTGTCCTTTTTCAGCTGCGCTTAACTTTGTCACCACTCATCCAAACCTGGAAGAAAAATATGTGCCTATGTACATGTATCTGCCCTCAGAAGCAGGAATCTTTCATTTCTATCCCCCTGCCAAGAAAAAGGAAAGGAATCCTGAGAAAATGAGGAATTTGTAGATATTTGCCAGGACTTGTGATTTGACTTTTCAGACTTAACAATAATGCCTAAATCCTTTAAGCCTTGGATTTAAAACTGCTCATAGGGAATTTTATCTAGCTAAGATAGATTTGAGCTTAAATTTCTGGGTTTTTCACTAATTTGCTCAATGACACAGAAGAAATGCTTTATTATTCATGATAACAACAACTGATAACATACTACTTTAAGATTTGGAAAGCACTTTAATTAGCTTATCTCCTTTGATCTTTTTAACTAACAACTCTGTTGGGTGAGATGTAATTATGTCCTTTCTACAGATGAGAACTCTGTGCCAGGCACTGTGCTAAGAAAGGCAAAGAAAGGCAAAAATCTGAGAAGCTTAGAATCAGTCAAAGGGCTGCACTTGAGGACCTAGAGAGCCACATGTGGCCTCCAGGCTGTAGGTTCCCCCACCCCTATCTAGGGTCACTTAGCTAACATATGAAGCAAGATTTGCTCCCAGATTTTCCTGACTTCAAGTCTAGGCTCTATCCCATCACATTGCCTTTAATTACCATTTGCCTCAGTTTTTTTTGTCAAATATAAATGAGGCCTAGCCTAAGGGAATGAAGGTTTCTGGTACCTGTGCTCCTCTCTACCATGGTCACTAGATCCTGCCCAGCATAGCCTAACATCTGCTGAGCCCAAAATGAAGAATACAGGCAGCAGATGGGGGATTCCTGAGAGTTATAGTTCAACTCTATCATTATACCATGGGGAAACTGAGGTCTGGAGAGGTGAAATGATTTGGCCAAGGCTATGCAACTGTCATGTTATCAGTGTCAGGCAAGTGTGACTCTGCATGTGGTAACCTCAGAATCAGGTGATCATTTTCTTCAGACACAAAATGCAGATAGAACTATGGAGAAACAAAAAGTCTTGGGGTTCCTGGGAGTAGGCATAGGTAGTACAGTAGGGTGCAGTCCTTAACTGCTCTTATTGTCTCTTTGATTCTCACAAAGTCCATGGATAACACTTGCCCTAAATAGAAGCAAATGGGTTTTTAATTCCTCAAACATTCATCATACATTCTGCTCTATGTCAGGTACTGTTCTAGGCACAGGGGGGCACAAAGAGAAATACCAAACCATTCTTACTCTCAGAAAATTTACATTCTTCTTGGAGAATCAGTATGTACATAGATTACACACAGAATATATAAAACATAAGTACAAAATCTCTCACGGGGCTGGGGAGGGGCATGAACACTAACAACTGAAGGGTTCACTAACATTGTTCGTTAAAGTAATCTGGACTGAGATGAAGAGGGAGAACTTGCCAGCCATAGCAGGGACAGCTTGTGCAAAGGTGTAGTCATGGAAGATGCAGTGTCATGTATGCAAAACAAAAAAATCTTAGAATATGACTGGAATGTAAAGTTTATGAAGGGGGGCAATGTTCAATCAATCAGGAAAGATAGGTTGGAGGCAGATTGTGAAAGGCTTTAAATACCAGAGAGTTTTGTAGTATGAGAACAAATTAGAATCTGTTTAACTGACTACACTAGTTAGTTCTGCTGGTTTCCATTAAGATAAGGAAGACGTGAATTGAAGATAGTGGAGGGGTGAGTGCATGGGAGGGGTGGTAAAAAGAATGAAAGAGGCAGAGACAGCATAAAAGCAGGTTAAGTGTCACCCCAACTGTCTTGTATTTGACTGCATGATGCAGGCTCTGGGAGTGGAATCATGCTAAACAAATTCACAATAGATATTTTTATAAGCCATAGTGTCAATTCATTAATATATAGTGAGGGATATACATCTATATCTAGCTGTATCTATATCTATGTATGTATCTATCTATCTGTATCCCCCATTTAACAAGCACACATGTCTAGCAGAGTACCTTAGTAGGAGCTTAATAAATGCGTGCTGAATTGAGGTAAATGGAATGCCTACTCTCCACTGAATTCATCATCAAAAGGCTGCTTTGTGAGTCAGGAAACAGACTAAAGGAAGCAGAATTATCTTGAAGGAAATTTCATCCAGAGGATGGCAGAGCTTGGAGATTGATTCCCTGCTCTAGTCTCCCTCCCCCCTGCCATTCTCCCCCATCCCCTCACAGAACATGCCTCTCAAGCAACCACAGTACTTGTATCCATTACATACAGTATCTCTCTTTTTTCGAGATTCCATGAAGATAAACACTCTAGGTGGAAGGCATCTGAGTGAAAGGAATTGAGAAAGAGGGCAAATTTGCATTCATGGCAAATGGCCACTTTCACTAACTTTAATGGTCATCATCCAGTCATTTATTGCCATTTTCTATATTCTCTCATTTCCCCAAAAGGATTTTAAAATTTGCAAAACACCCTGTGGGATACTCTTTAACTCCTATGCACAGATTTGTAGGTTGAGTTCCTTGGGGCAGACTGAAGTGAAAGATATTGACTATTGTCAGATTCGCAGGTTACCCTTCTTGATCTTCAATCTTATCACTATAGTTCATGAACCCCAACCAGTATGCTTGCATTAACAATCAGCCAGTGGACACACTTCTTAGCTCTAAGATGGCATAGGAAAAACAGTAGCTATAAAACATTCCTTTCATAAACTTGGGGTAAATTTTCCCAGAAATATATAGAATCTATGGAAAGAATGGGCTGAAATTTATATGCAGTGGTAGTGAAACACCTGTGGGTGTATGTACGTACATATGTATATGCATACTTATATGTATGTGTTTGTGAGTCAAAGACAGTTTATAACTCCTGGTAATAAAGGACTTGAGAGTCCTTTCTCTCATCATAGAATTCTCACACAACTCTCCCTAGATGCAGTATTTCTGCTGAGCAAGCTGCCCTTGTGGGTTCTCTAGGTCTGCTCCTCTCTCCATAGGCAGCTCTCTTCTTTGCTGCCAAGGATCCTATTTCTCTGTATCTAAGACTACTTGGAGTATGTTTCTTCTCCTTCGATTGGGCCTTGAACTTTCTCTCTTTTTTTTTT
>CM053769.1:35034392-35097640 GCA_028658325.1 Potorous gilbertii | reverse complement strand
ACCTCTTTTTCCACTTGGCTAATTCTGCTTTTGAAAGCATTCTTCTCCTCATTGGCTTTTTGAACCTCTTCTGCCTCCTGAATCTTTTAATCTTTCCTGGGCTTGGAATCAGGAAGACTCATCTTGGGTTTGAATTTGGTCTGAAACACTTACTAGCTGTGTGACCCTGGGCAAGTCACTTAACTCTGTTTGCCTCAGTTTCTTCATCTGTAAAATAATCTGGAGAAGGAAATGGCAAACCATTCCAGTGTCTTTGCCAAGAAAACCCCAAATGGGGTCATGAAGAGTCAGACACAAGAAATGACTGAGCAGCAGACTGGTCTTTTCACCATGCTAGCCTAGTTTTAATGCCTCCACTGGGGGGGTCTGGAATGCTTTGGTTCTTACCAGCATATTGGGGGTTTGATTTAGGCATCTTTCATCAATTGAGTCTTCCTTGTATACTTGATGAAATTGCTGGATGGAATGAGCAAATAACAGAGAAAATGAGATGTGAGTGTCCTCCTTTGAGACATTAAGTAGTTTATTTATGTATGAAAGGGACAGGCAATAATGTTGAGGATTGGTAAAACCTTCAGGCCTGCCCTGTTGCCTTTTCCTCCTCCTTCTCACTGATGTGGCAAATTGGAAAGGTTAAGAGTTTAAAAATGGATTAGTCAAACTTAGGATAATTGTGCTGCGGAGAGTTGAGAGAAGAGCTAGTCATGGAGAAAGAAACAAGCCTTGAGAGTCAGTTTTTCTTCCTTTGCCTTTTGTGTCCGCTGGACAGTATCCTATTCTGTGGGTGGGTGACATATTGAGTTGTTATTGGGGGGAGGGAGAGAGAGGAGGAGAGAGAGAGGAACAGGGGGAAAGGGAGGGAGGGAGAGAAGGAGAAAAGGAGAGAGAACCAAGTGGCAGGACAAACCTGGGGCAAGGAACTTGGGGATGCTCCTGCTGATTTGAAGGAAATGGTTCTGGCTTTTTCTGAGGAAAAGGCATAGAAACACCTTAGGCTAGGGTTTCAGCTGGAGACCACAAACAAGCATTCAAACAGTGCTCAGCAGACACTGAGACATCAAGGTCAAGAGCAGCAGAGCAAGAACTTCAATGCCTTGCAGCATCAGCAGGATGAGGTAGCTTTCCTTACAAACACACCTTGCCTACCTTAGCGTCTCATGCCCAGTACCGGACTTTTGCTGCGGAGATGGCAGATCCCAAAGGTGGATCTCCTGCTGGTCCTTGGATAAATGGTTCTGGTTTTTTCAAGTGCACAGCAGCCCTTTAGTCAGGATTAGCTGAATTCCCAACTAGAGGAAGTAGTGATGACAGCAAAGCAGTAAAGTAGGAGGAAGAGCATCTGGTGGTGTCCATGGAGCAGGAATCGGTAAAGACTGAAAGATCAAGGTTGGCAGAAGCAATTCGGCTTGAACTGTGAATTGTCTTGCCTTGCACGTGTATTGACCATTTATTTTATCAACATGTGCACCTTTGCACTTGTGAATTTCATGTGTAAACTCTTCCCACTGATACTCTCTGTATCTATGTGGGTGTGTGTCCCAAATTAGTATGGAGGATGTTTTGTGGTTCCTGCTATGTCTTTTCAGTAAATGCCTTTACTTTGAACTAATTGTGTTTTCTAAGGGCTAACTAGAGTGAAGGTAAATAAATTAGTGGGGGCAAATGAGTAATATTTTTAGGAATGAGGACCATAGAGTTTTTTAACCTTGGATTATTGTCCCTCAGGAGACTCAACCTGGAGTGCAGTTGCAGGGGGATATCATGCTGTAAAGCAACCCATGAGTTCCTTCCATTCTGCTTCTGAATCAGAGTTGATTAGCTTTTGCTATATTTTTATATGATCTCAACTCATGCACTAACCTCTGTTTCTTCTTTTTCATGACACATGATGAGTCTTTTTCTTCATTCCCTCTTCCCTTCCCCTGTTATGAGTTCATTCTTCTAATTTACTGGACAGGGGATCGTGTTCTTATCTTGCCTGCTCCATGGAATCTCCCTATGTGGTTAAAATCAGGAAAGTGTCATGGTGAATGTCTGATTCACTTCAGCTAGTGAGTTCATTCTCCTTTACAAAGGGTATATGTATCTTTCCCACTAACGTCCTTTTACAAAGTCTCATCATGGTAAGAGTTGATCCTGGGTTCTTGAAAGCTGTGCTCACAAAAGACAAATTCTGGTAGTTTTTGCCAAGCTAGAAAGGATTTGAATATGGGTTTATGACGGACACTTGCTTTCAATTTAGGATCATTCTAGCCAAGTTCAGAGAGGCTCATCACCAGATGACTCACCAATAAATGATGAATTATCTTGGTTATCACCATCATCAATAACAATATACTAAAGTGGGAAAAAGGGTTGTAATCTCTATCGATGGAAGGAGGACCCACACTGATGAAGTTATGGATCTTACAAAATACTAAAGAGATGTGTGTATGTGTGTGTATGTATGTATGTGCATGCACACACATATTTATCAATATCTCTTTTAGCTAGATATCTATATCTGCTTTTACTGTATACTGAATTGATGAAACATACTAATTCTAAGCTCTTTTATCATGATTTTTTGAGTAATCTATAACTTTAAAACTCCTACATAATTTCTGGTTCTTTGTCATTCACTATGTGGATAATCTGTGACTATTGTTTTAAGAGGGGCAATTTGGTGGTACAGTGGATAGCTCACTGGGCTTGGAGTCAGGAAGACCTGAGTTCAAATTCAACCTCAGAAACTTCCTAGATATGTGACCTTGGGCAGTTACTTAAGCCCTGTCTGCCACTGGAAAAGAAAATGGCAAACCACTCTAGTATCTTTGCTGAGAAAACACCATGGACAGAGGTCCACACTACTGAAACAATTGAACAACCACCACAGATTGTTTTAAGTGACAAAGTCAAATTGGAATTCTTTTGTCAGCTTTTGCTGGAATCAGAACGTCTCCTTCCCTGCTCTTACTGGCCATCCTCCCTGAAGCTTTACTTGAGCAAGATATTTTACAGCTTGGCTATCTCCATCCTTCCCATTTTTTTTTCCCTTAATCATCTTTTATGGTATACCTGTCCTTTAAAAAAATCTCCCTAGCTTTTCTGTTTTCCTGCCCTTCCTCCATCATCTCTCCCTCCTCTTAGCCTCCCTTAAGTTATGTGGGCTACTCTATCCATCTCTCTTTCTTTTTCTTTGGATCTCCCTCTCCCTTTCTTCCCTCCTGTTTTCACTCCTTCCTCTTCTTTTTTCTTCTCTCTGTCCTTTCCTCTTTCTCTCTGCCCTGCCTCCCTCTTCTCTCCCTTACCTTCTCTTTACTTAAGCTAGTTGTTTCTCTCTGTCTCCCCTCTCTCCCTTTCTTTACTTCCTCCATGTTTCTCCCTCCTTTTATTCTCTCTCTGGTTAAATCTCTTTGTTTCTCTTCCTTTTCTGTCTTGCCTCCTCTTATCCTCTATTGAGTGGTTTCACTTCTTTCTTCTCCCTTTCTGCATTCTCCTGCTCTTCTCTTTCCTTTTATTCTCTCTCTGGTTAAATCTCTCTCCTCCTCCTCTGTCTTGCCCCCTCCTATCCTCTCTTGAGCTGTTTCACTTCTGTTCCCCTCCCTTACATTCTCTTCCCCACCCCCACTCCCCAGTCCTTCCTCTCACAGCACTACAGCGGCACTGCATCATGTACCACCAGACAAGAGCAAAACAGGGATGAGAAAAGCTGCTTTCCTCCCACCCAGTTAAATATTCTAGTCTCCCAAGCACCCAGTCATAGAGCATCAAGGAGCAAAAAACTGTGTCCCTGCTTGGTAGCAGGAGGAAGATCTGAGTTTCCTAAAACTGTTTGTTGTGTGGCAATTAAAATACAATAAAAGAGACTAAAGCAGATCTATGAGCCCATGATGCTTTATTAAAGGGTCCATGGTCCCCTCCAGTAAAGTGGACCTCAGATCTTCCTCATGATCTGAGCTGCCCCCTTCTTCCAGGGCCTTATTTTTATAAGGATTGATAGCTGAACATTCTAAAAAGGCTATACAAAAAATACAGAATCCCTTTGGTTCATAGATCTTTCTTTGTGGGTCAAAAATTGATGCATCAGGTAGAAATGGTATGTGGGGGGAGGGGCCAGCTGCAGGTAAAGGGAGGCGGGGTCTCTGGTTGGGCAAAACATGGGGCATCTCCACTAAGTGTCATGAAATGTTAATAAGATAGTCACCTGCTCATGTCGGATAAATGAGAGTGGTCCAGAGTTTCGAAAATAAGTTGGAGGACTTTCCATGTGATTGGACTTGGTCACCATGACAAGAAAAGCAAGGGTGAAGGACTTCTAGTTACCTTCCTATGATTAAACAAGTAGATTTGCAATCTGCAGTTCACAGTTCTGGGTCCTAACACCCCTCCTCATACCACTATCACTACCCCTACCAATCATGTCAAACTGATTAATGCTGATTGGAATAGAGTAGAGGTTTAAATGCATTATTTCTCAGAGTTGCACAGCATTAAAATTGCTCTCTTTTGGGCAGTGAATGTGTTACTTCCTCCGCTAGGACACATGCCTCTAAAACATATTCTCCCCCAACCTATGGCTGGCCAGCCCAGTAAGTAAGGAGCTAGCATGGTATAATGCAGTGGCGACCTACTCAAATAGAAATGGGCCACTAAACCATATTGAAAACCATGTGTTAACATTATCCAGGTTCTATTGTATTTTTATTTATTTTGTTAAATATTTCCCAGTTGAATTGTAATCTGGTTCCTGACCCAAGATGGGCTGCATCTCTGGCTTGAATATGTGTCCTGGAGTCGGGGAGATGAGGGTACAATGAAAAGAGTACTGAGCTTGGAATGATGAACCTGTTCCTGAACCTGAGTTCAAATTCTCATTCTACCACTTAGAACCCATGGGACCTTGGGCAAGTCAGTCAAACTCTTCAGGTCTCACTTGATTCAAGTGAAGGTAGTAGCATCTGTAGTATCTATCTCAGAAGTTTGTTCTGATGGGATAATACTTTACAAACCTCAAAGTGCTATATAAGTGGTAGGTGTTACCATTTCCAAGCTTTGTCTGGCTCTCTTCTTAGTCACAAAGGGCACCTTTAACTTTTGCCAACTGCTGGCTGTGCTCTGCCTCCTGGCCACCCTCTGACTGCACCCCTTGCTCTGGTCTGCCAGCTTCTGACTATGATTTAAGTCATTGTGAGGAGTGGATGGATAGATCCTAGGAACATAGAATTTAGGACTGAGGACATTTTACAGAGAAAGAAAGTAAGGCATAAAAAAGTAAAGCTGAGGAGACACTTTTAAATGAAAAAAACAGCGTTCAAAAGAAACATAGAAATGTAATATAGTGAAGTAATTGGGAGGGTCTGCCAGAGGTGGGGAACCTGCTGTCTGGAGTCCACATGTAGGCTCTCTAGGTCCTCAAGGGAGGCTCTTTGAATCCAAACTTTACAGAACAAGTCCTCTTAATAAAAGGACATGCTTTCTAGACTTTCCTCTAGACCAGGCCTGCACAACATATGGCCCACAAGCTGTTTTCGGCCCACCAAAGTGGGTCATGGGTGGTATGTTGTGCAGGCCTATTTTGCATCTTTTACCTTTTTCTCAGACAGCCTGAATTCCTTTTGCAGACTGAGTGTTGTGCAGGCCTGCTCTAGACGTTCTAGACATCCTTTCCTCCCTGGACTCCACTTCTTACCCACTGGACTTCTTTCTCCATTATGGTCTATCTGCCTTCTCAGTGTGGAAGATCCTCTTTCCCCCAAAGCCTTCCTAGCCTTGTAGATCTCTTCTTCCCTGATGGAGCACCTCCTCCCAGTGCCCAGGCCTGCCCTATTCATTCCTTCCTTCCTCTCTGGGCTCCACTACTCTTCATCCCCACAGGGCTTCTTTCTCTGCTGTGCCCCTCTCTGAACCCTGCCCCCCACAGCTCCAACGATACTTCTCAGCTTTTTTTGCCCTGTCTTCCCCCATCAGACTGCAAGCTCTTTGAGGTAAGAGACAGCCGTTTTGCTTGCATTTGGACTCCTAGTGCTTAGCACAATGCCTGGAACATAGTGATCATTTAAGTGCTTGGTGACTTGACTTGTTCAGCCCAGGAAGGTCCTTGTCCAAGGTCAGATAAGCAGTAGAGCTGGGATCTGAAGCAAGGCCCCCTAAGTCCAGTTCCCGTACTCTTCTTACTGTATGGTGGTTTTGTGAAAACCTTCAGACTTTTAATGAAGGTCTCTATATTTCACTGAGAGGTGACTCAGAAATAAATCTTGTAGCTGAAAAAAAGGGCTGGCCATGCCTGTGTGGAAAGTTCCTGAGGTCTGTACATCTAATCAGCTGTATTATGAATTGGAGTCTACACTTGGAGAGCCGGATGAACGAAGCCTTTCTGTTGTTTTTTAGGCATTTTCAGTCATGTCTAACTTTTTGTGACTTCATTTGTTTTTGGCAAAGATACTTGGAGGGATTTGCCGTTTCCTTTTCCAGTTCATTTTACAGATGAGGAAACTGAGGTAAATATGACACCTGTGGCTAAATAATGAAGCCTAACCATGGAATTGTATAAACATTACTCCCTCTGTGACCTTGTGATTTTCATATATCTTTTCATTCTTCTTCTCTTTCTTAGAACTGCAGGATATTGGAGCTGGAACGAGACCTTAGAGGTTGTCTAGTTTAACTCCTTCATTTTCCAAATGTAACTGAGGCCCCCCCAAAAGGGCAAATGATTTGTCTAGAGTACTGAGCTCATGTCAGAGCTGGTCCCACTTCTCCTACCTCTTGTTAAGCATTCTTTACACTATGTGTGATAGTGCTTTATTCTCATCAGTCTAGTTTTTAAAAGAGAATGCTATTTCAATGCATCCCAATCTTCATACAGCTCTTGGGGTAGTAGATTAGATCAGTAAATTTTAGTATTAAACATTTTAAGTGTTTGAATGTATTTTCCTCATTCAGTAAATTTGGTTGTAAAAATAGCTTTGCCAGGGATGGAAAGCATGACCAAAGAAGAAACGTGGGGGGCAGTAATTTGATGGGAAGGAAAGGATTTATTAGAAAGTTGAGAAGTCTAATGCAGCAACACAGATGAAGCTGTATACATTTATATACACTGTATGCACTCATTGTGTATGTTTATCTGGGTACTGGATTGGCAGCAAGATGGCACAGGGGATAAAGCACTGGGCCTAGAGTCAGGAAGACCTGAGTTCAAATACAACCTCAGATACGTACCAGCTATGTGATTTTAGGTAAGTTGCTTAACTTCTGTCTGTCTCAGTTTCCTCATCTATAAAATGAGTATGATAACAGAACCTATCTTACTTGTAAAGCACTTTGTGAACCTTCAAGCATTATGTGAATGCTGTAGAGCTATTATTATTGGATTGTTCTATAATGATATTTTGGAGCATTTGCCCAGTGACCTGTGGGCTATCTGGTTTTTAAAGGAAAAATAGGGGAAACTGAAGCAGGTCTGCCTTCACTGTGCTTCTTTCCTTTACACTTGCAGGTACATCCTTGAAAATCTTGGTGCCAGATCACCAGGCCTCCAGAATACTCATCATTTTCCCATTCCCATCCCCTTATGTCTTTCCTAATGATCTAGGATGGAAGAACTGGTTTGGCTAGTTCAGTAAAACTGTCACCTTCAAAGGGGGTGGGGAAGGTTAGCCCAGCTCTAAAGGAGACCAAAGTCATGACCGAAAGGGTTATATGATGAACTACTTAGAGCATGGGAAGATGAGTCACATCCCTTACTACCTGAAATTGCCAGTCTTGTTGGTTGTCTTCAATACTATCACCCCTTCCTTTGATCCTTAATTACTCAGCACTCTCTGACTCTAACCCCTCTAGCCACTAAGCTTCCCTGTCCTAGAATCAGTGCTTCAAGGTATTTAGAATCTCATGGTGACCAACCACATGAACAACTTAAAGAGCTTTTCCACAAGTGCCATTGGGGAAATTCCATCCTTTGCCAACAACAACCTCTTCCTCCCCCTCAGATCATGTTAGTACTGCCCATGGCCATCTCAGGGGGATATCTCCTCTGGGGCAGTATGGATGAGTAAGACTCAACCTCCTCTCCAGCCTTATTATATAGTATCCCCTTTCCTGTACTGTATAGTTCAGTCAAACTGCCCTTTCTATTTCTACACTCATACAAAACCCCAACAGAAATACCCAAACATGAATAGGAGAGTAAGGTAAACTTCTATCCATTAAGCAGAACCATGTAAAGAGGAACAGATTTATACTGAAAACTTTCTGCTGAATGGAAGCCGGAGAAAATTTATGTTTGCTCGCTATTTTTTATATTGTGTATAGTAATAATCTACAGAGAGAAATAGGTTTTCTCTTGAAAGGCTGTTCTGTTCCTTGTTACAACCTATTATTTGAGTTTTATATTGTGTATCTTTCAATAACAATTTATATTAAAGAAGAAATTCCCTTGTTTGGCTAGCTACATTGATTGAACAGCTGATTAATTAGTCACTAACAAAAAGTTAATATTTACAAGTCTGCCCCACCCCTTCAAAAACACACAGGAATTTTTTTGGAAATAATGAAGCATATTCAATCACATTACTCTCACTAAAAATATCATTACAAATTGGTAACATTAATGTACTGCATAATGAATATGTATAGTATCCTTGTTAATAATTAATATGGTGAGAGAAAAAAGTGTGTTTTGTGCCATTAATAAAATATAAATTATTGTTTATTTCATTTTGACATCCTTTTAAATCTTTTTTGTATATGTTTTATAATATGCATAATGCATTAGTAAAAGTATGTAACATATATATATATATATATATCTATGAATCAACTAAAACTTTTTCATGAAGTATATGATCAAAAAAGCTTGGAGACTGCTGTAGGAGAGGCAGTCTGACATGCTTTGGTTTGTTAATAGTGTCATAAAGATTGCTACTATTGGACAAGATTCTGCAGTGTGATGAAGGCATGAGCTAAGTTTAAGTTGTAAGAATCAGATTCGGATATGAAGGTGATTTCTTCAGAAGATTCTCACAGTTCTTTGGTATGCTTCTTATCTTGGCTTCAGAGCAGCACAAAACCTCCACCTATGGAGCTCCATGAGACACCTAGGGGGAGGACGAAGCACACATGTCAAACAAAAGCTCCTGGGGCAGCTACCCTGGGGTCAGGAGGACCTGAGTTCAAATCCAGCCTCATATACTTATCATGTACTAGCTGTGTGACCTTGGTCAAGTCACTTAACCCTGATTGCCTCCCAAAACAAAACAAACTCCTAATTATCTTCTTGAGGAGATACTGGGGTGAGGGCTACACAGAAAAAAACATCAAACAATATGGAAAGGGAAATCTAGACACTACAATCTGAAGAGATCTTGGATCTGAATTGACTTTTCACTTCCCCGCTACCATATAGACACTTCATAACTCACAGATTGAGAGCTGGATTGCCCACAGTGTAACGACACTGAGGTCAGTGCAAAGCTGGCTTAAGTACCTGTTCTTTTGCTAAACCAAGCATGAGTGTAGTTCCACATTTCTGATCTGTGGTTCCAACGACATTCTTTCTTTCCCACGTTTGTGGCTAACAACTACCATCTCATCAGTTGCTCACTTCTTCCCAGTTTTATTGTGGGGGAGAATCTGAGTGAAGTCATCATTGTTGAAATCTTAGAGCTGGTTAGCAAAAATATAGGTTTGTGTCTGAGGCGAATATGAAAAATTTGACCTCTTTCCTCTCCCTGTAGACCCCAGGCCTCCTTTCTGCTGCATCCCACCAGCAAGTGTAACTTCTGCTTCCATCCTGTGTAGTCACCCTTTCATTTTTGTGTTTGTTTTATTAATTCACTTGGCTTCTGCCTTGGAATCATGTCAGAAATTCCGATATGTGAAAAAAGAAAGCCAGTTGAAGGAGAAAACCCAGGGAGCATATTGTTGTGGATGGGGCTGTGTTGGCTCAGAACACCCAGTGTTGAACATTTGTCCCATCTGCTGGCTAATATAATCTCATAATTTTCAGCCATCTGCCTGACTCCCCAGTGGTGCAATAGAGAGTCTGGAATGAAAAAAATAGCCCAGCAAACAGAGAGGGACTTGGCCAGCGATAAAAATATTCTGATTATTGAAGCTTTTCTGAAGAGACAAAGACCAGTGGAGACGTTTATCTCCACTGGAATGGATATCACCAGGAATCAGAAAACAGAGAGGGAAATTCAAAGTGGATTTTCAAGAGGGTTGGAAAACCCCCAGCTTGCCTTCTATCAGTTGATACAGTAAGTGATGGAATTAATTCCCAGAAACAGCTTGAATCCTCCAAGGTTGAATATTTTGATATTGTTTTGCTTTCATTTGGAATTTCATTTAGAATTGAATTCTTTATTGTCTTTTAGGGAAAGAAAAGGGTTCCATTAAGTAGAGAAGTTTTCTAGGTATTACATGAATAAAATGCAAGGCATGCATTTTGCCAGAGGAACAAGAAGTCATATTTTCTCTCTCTCTCAGTGGACAATATCTTTTCTTCCAAAGCAAGTTTTCTCCTGTCTCTTGAGCATTACAGTGTAGTATAGACTTCTGGAGACCCACCTCAACTCTGTGAGAGAGAGGGCAGAAACTAGAGGTCTCCTTTCTTTGAAAAGTTGTATCTATGACCATTTGTTTGAGGTCTGGGATGCTGAATTCAAAGATGTTCAGAATTCTTGGCCATCTCTGCTCAAACTTTTGAACTTCAGTTTGGTGGATTTGGCTTTGCTCTGTAGTTTAGGTCTATGCTCACCAGGCCAAGGGAGGGGGAAAATTGCATAGTTAAAAGCCAGGATGATTTAACAGCAAGTATATTCATCTTGGAGTTAAGAAACCTGGAGGTCTTGGGATATTTGCCTGCTAGGATCCTGTGACCACTTGACTCAGAAAAAAAGAGAAGTGATCCAAAGGTAGTGTTAAGGATGCACTTAGTGCTGACTTTATGACCCAGAGCCATTTCCCAACTCTTGCACAAGCTTTTGAGCAGTCTGCATCTGGGACATATGACTTTTACAGGGACTCACACAATACAGGAGAAAAATAAGGCAGAACAGGAAAAGTTAAGCAGTAACAGACCTCTGGAGCTTCATTATTTTGTCATGAAGAAGTCTACCTGGCTTTCTTGTGCTCCCTCTATCTCAGCATACCCAGCTCAGCAGCTGCACTGTGCTATACCAACCTTAAAAATAAGACACAGTCACTAAGACTCTGGCTCTTGTGCTTTTATGTGCTGCCTAGAGACAGCGCAGACAGCGAGAGAGACTGGTGTCTTTGTGGGAGCTGTTGGCAGCAGCTGCTACCTTCCTGTCCCCAAAGATCAACTGCTTTTCTTTTCTTAATGTGGTAATAAACCCCGCTCAGCCTTTTGCAAGTGAATGTGGGGTCTTGGGCAAATCATTTAGTCTCTCAGCCTCAGTTTCTCCATTTGGGAAATAAGAACAATAATATTTATACTACCTTACATCACAGTGCAATTGTGAAGACCAAATCTGATGTTACATGTAAAACCCTTTAATGTAAATACTATCCTCTATTCCTATTCCTGCAATATAGTTCTGCCTTCCTGTCTCATCATGGCCTGGAGGTGACCCTGGGTTTTGGAAGGCTCTTCCCAGGGGGATGTAATATCTGACAAGTCCCATAAAACTGCAAAGGCTCCAATACGAGCCATGTGATGGACTGTGTCTGTTGTCTGAGGACAAGTCTAGTCTGAGACGTTTATCACGTGAAGGTCAGGCCATTAGGGAGTGATTTTTCTTTAACCACAGAAATTTATGATATTGTTTACCAAAGTGTAGAATAGTTGAGATCTGCATTGATTGAGGGCCTATTCTCACCAGTGGAATCAAAGAACTTTTGAAGTATTGGAGTTGATGAAGTCATCATTACGTTATACAGAGCCACATGGGTAAGAAAGATTGCCTGTCCTTTGCCAAGAGCAAGCATCCCTCTTAAATTTAATCAAATAATCAACAAGAATTTGACTACTGTGTGCCAGACACTGTGCTGGAAACTGGTCATACCAGGACGAAAATGAACAGCACCTTCCCTCAACTAGCTTATATTGTATTGGGAGAGAGGAAAAAGTATAGTATTCCTTGTACCAAAGGATTTTGTGCAACTGAGATGACAACTTTTGGATTAAATGAAATCTTTGGATTGTTTTAGCTATTGAACTAAATAGGAACTGTTCCTCAAAGAGAGCTACCCTCCCTTTGCCCTGGAAAAGCCTTTGGGGAAGAATGGAACACGGGGTGGGTTTGACTCTCTGCCTGAGTTTTTGGGAGAGAGTTGCTAGAGTAAATGTGAATGTGGGGAAGGCAGCTGGTATTTGAGCAGCCATTGGGGCGTGCTTGTGGCCTGCCACTCCCTCCTCTGATGAACAGCCAGAACTGGAGCCTGAGACTGAGATAAGACATGTGCGTGGACCAAATTTTCCACAGAAGAGAATTGAGACCAGATAATGATTTGTTCCTCTTTCCCTCCTTCCTTACCTCCCCATGAAAGAATAGTTTAAGTCTAAAGCTTACCTGTTCTTTTAAAGTTTTTTTTTAAATTTATGTTTAATTAGTATTGAAAACTGGCATAAGATGAAACATAGTCACCCATGGTAATTTATATGTGTCTTATTATCAGTAATGGGATGTAAAGGAGAGGGGTAGTGACTAGCATGTTGCATCTCTACAGAGGCAGAAGGAATCAAGAAATAGAATCTCTGTCAGGTATTTCTGATATCTTAATTAATTTAAATTTCATCAAACCTCAGTGTATTGTAATAGCATGAATCCAGTTTTCTCTCAGAAGAAGGATGACAGTACTTTCTGTGAGGTGGGAGTTTAAACAAACTGCCATGGCGACCCAGTTGGTTTTCCCCATTGTTATATTCTGAAAACTCATTTTGGGATGGGACTGAGGGAAGTGACTAGAGAGAAAATCACAGCTGTTGGGAGGAGAAAGAGATTAGAGTAGAAAAGATGAGCCAGTTCTCACATTCCAAAGGTAGTAGCTAGAGGGAGAGGCAACAAGCACCCTCCTTTTCCTATAGCAGCCCAGTAATCTGTTTTCATCTTATACTGATAACTTCTAACAGAAACATAGCTACATGAGTATATGCAGAACACACTTAATAAATGAAAAGTATTTTTGGGGAAGGAGGGCGCTACCAGTTATGAGGATCAGGAAAGTCTTCCTATAAGAGGCAAAGTTTAAGCTAGTTCTGGAAGGAAATATAAGATAGAGAGAAAGAAGAAATCTAAGTAAAGTAATCATTTGCCCCTTTCTCACCTTAGGGGTTTTCACATTACTCAGAAACTGTTCATGCCAAACATTCCCAGATCTAAACGATTGCCCCAGGGATCCCAAGAAAAATCCTCTGAAGGAAAGAGAAGGATTTTTTTATTTTCTTCTCAAGATTTGTTCAAAGGGTTGTGTTTAAAAAGAAATATGACTATTCCTTTGATACCTTTTTCTCCGTGGTTTGTGATCATTGAGATTCACAACTATTCTTAGGTAGGTGGACCTTTAGGAATTCACATTCATGCAAATTAGCATATGTCTAGAAAGGTTCTGCATGTAAATTAAGAGGGAAAATTATCTTTGCCTAAAGAAAGCAGCCAGCTAGTTAAAGTTCTGAAAAAAATGCCAAATGTACAAATCCTATTTCTGACAGCTCTTCCTTACTCTTCAAGAAGAAGAGGTGTCTGCCTCTCTCAGGTCCAGCATTTACTTGAGTACCATAATCTGCCCTTTTCCTTCTGTCCCAAGTCTTTATCTTGCTTCTCCAAACTTTTCTTCTCTTAGCTCTTCACATCTTCATATTCTCAGACAGCTGTAGCTCCCAGACCCCTACTCTTTCATCTCTCTCTCTCTCTCTCTCTCTCTCTCTCTGTCTCTCTCTCTCTCGGAAGGACCCTAAGATACTATCCAACACCCTCTTTTCACATCTTGGGAAACAGAGATAGGGTATCCTTGATTTTGCAGACATCTAGCCTGGAATCTACCATGAATGGAACTTGGTCTCAAGTATGATCTACTTAAGCTTCATGAATTTGAGGGTAACTATTTGGATTATGCCATTTTTCTTATTTCTCAGCTCAGAAATCTTTGGTAGTTCCTTGTTGCCTACTGAGGAAGATTAAGATACCCTTGCCTGACATTCAAAGCGCTATCTCCCTTACCATTATCACTTCACACCATTTCCTGACACTCCAGTCAAACTGACCTACTCTCTATTCCTTCCAAACATATATTGTTCTCTCATACCACTTCCTCCCTTCTCTGTGACTGGAATGCGCCCCATCACTTGCTTAACCTTTTAAAATTCTATCCATTATTTAAAACACAGCTTGAGTGCCATCTCCTCTATGAAATCCCCCCTTGATGACCTTGGTTTCAAGCAGACTTATCCTTCTATAGTCTGGATCAATCAATCAGGAAGTATTTTCTAAGGCTCTGCTATGTACCAGGCTCTCTGCTAGGTGCTGAGGATACAGATATAAAAGTTGGAACAATCTCTACTCACATTGAGCATGCATGCTGATGGAGGAGACAAGTGAATGCTGTAAAAAAAAATTATCAGCATTCAGTTCAGTTTTTCAGTTGTGTCTGACTCTTCAAGATCCCATTTGGGTTTTCTTGGCAAGAATACTGGAGTGGTTTGCCATGTCCTTCTCCAGCTCATTTTATAGATGAGGAAAATAAGGCCAACAAGGTTAAATGACTTGCCCAGGGTCACAGTCAGGGGCGGGGAGGAGCCTATGGCCTTGGGGCCACATGGGGCCTGCTAGATCCTTGGATCATATGGATTTTTGACTGAAACCAAGTTTTACAGAATAAATCCTTTTATTAAGGGGATTTGTTCTGTGAAGTTTGGATTCAGTCAAAGGGTCACATTTGAGACCCTACAGGGCAACATGTGACCTTGAGGCCAAAGGTTCTCCACCCTTGAGTCTATTAACAGTGTCCATACTTTGTTCCATCTCAGTTTCAGAGGCTCCATTGAGTATACAGTCATCTCCAAACAGAAAATCATGTACCCACACTTCCTCCACTTTAGTCTTGGCTGGTAATCTTTTCAGATTGAGGAATTTACCATTGGTGTGGTAGCTGACCTTGATGCCATGTTCATCCTCATTGAGGGCATTTGACATCATGACTGAAAATATGCTAAAAAGCATGGGAGCAGCACACAGCTTTGTTTTACTCCACTGGGGACTGGAAAAACCAAGGTCCTTTCTTCAACTAAATGACATCCAAACTTTACTACAGATAGTGCAACTCTGATGGACTGGTCACATTGTTCGAAAGCCAAATAAATACTTGCCAAAAAGACTATTTTGTAGAGGACTCACACAGTGCAAGTGTTCACATGGTGGTCAGAAGAAGCAATACAAGGACACTGTCAAAGGTCTCTCTTAAGAACTTTGGAATTGATTCTGTCAGAGGAGATATTGACACAGGACTGCTCAGCATGGTGTGCCCACATCAGAGAAGGTGCTGTGCTCCAAGAGCAAAGCAGAATTGAAGTAGCTCAAAAGAAACATGAGGTACTCAAATTTAGAGACCCCACCCCAAATGTTCACATGGACTCTTTGTGCCCAATCTGTGGTAGAGCATTCTGAGCTCAGCCACAGTCAGACACACTGTAACTTGACTCCAGCATAATGATGTCATTTTGGTCCTTTTGGAGAACCAGGGACAGCAACCACTAATGGTACATTCTGCTTTTTAGGCACGAGTCTGCCCAAAGTATTTTATTTTGTTTAATAATCTGATATCTAAGCATTTTTAGCCTGGAGAGAATGTCACAAGATGGCACATTCATGCCCTACAGCACGGGACTCTCTAAGAGGTTATGACGTAAAATTCATTGTTGTTATGTTCGGTAGTTTCAGTTGTATCCATCTCTCTATGATCTCATTTGGGATTTTGTTGTCAAAGATATTGTAGTGGCTTGCCCTTTATTTCTCCACTTCATTTTACAGGTAGGGAAATTGAAGCAAAGAGAGTTAAGTGACTTGCCTAGGGTCACACAGCTATCTTCCTGATACCAGGCCCAGTGCTCTAACTGCATCACCTAGCTGCCATCTATACAAACAAACAAAAATAAATAAATAAATGTGAATCACCGTCTGTCCTACCACTGTAACTTAAGGATTTCTGGGTCTTTCCATCTGCCCTGCAGTCTTGTTATGTGTTGTGAATTCTTACATACATACATACATACATACATACACACACACATACATACAAAATGTGAGTTCCTTGAGAGTGGTGTTATTCAGTTGTTTTAGTCATGTCTGATTCTTTATGACCTCATTGGGGGTTTTCTTGGGAAAGGTACTGACCCTGAAGTCAGGAAGCTCTGAGTTCAACCCTAACCTCAGACACTTACTAGATGTATGACCCTGGGCAAGTCAATTAACCCTGTTTACCTCCATTTCCTCATCTGTAAAATGAACTGGAGAAGGAAATGACAAACTGTTGTAGTTTGGGATGCAGAGAACCCCAAAATTCAAGGGCACAGGGCAGGTCTCCCTCAAAAGATTTTGACAACCCAAGTCTTGCAGGCAAATTGGCAAGTTTATTATACACCAATTGGGCAGGCAATATTTCTGGCAAATTTGTGATATTTGTGATGCCAGTACAAGCAGCCAGTCTCCTAGTGAGTCTGTGTAATTTAGTGGTGGTAAGATTGGTATTTTTATACAGAAAGACAGTGAGAAGAGCTGGATGGGATTGCCACTGCAAGTAGCCTGGGCTGGGTCAGGTGCAGACAAAGAGGGCTGCAAAGAAAGGATGGTTGAAAAGATTATACTGGGTGGACTGGATACCTCAGAGAAGTGCCAGGGACTTGGTTGTTGAAATTTGTGGAAAAGTTCAAGGGCTCTTCCTTTTTAGGGGTCCTATCGCCCCATCCCCATCCAAACTTCTCCAGTGTCTTTGCCAAGAGAACCCCAAATGGGGTCACAGAGTCAAGACTAAACAACATCATCACAGTTTGGGGCTTAACATTCTGGTACAATAGTCACCACTTGATTCCTTCCTCCCCAAATGTTCCCTAGGAGTAAACAAAAGCCCCATATCTTAATCATTTTCTCAAAGGAGAAGAGTAGGTCAAAAGATAGACAAGAACTGGATCAATAGTCTGGTCTCTTCAGGGGTGGGGAAAAGTTTAGATACTAATAAGACTAGAAATATTCGGTTATTGTTGAAAATGTTAATTGATCCATTTCTCTAGGAAAGGCCTTTTGTTCTTGACCTAACCCACCTTCCAACTGAGAAGTCTGGAAAGGGTTTAGAACAGAGAAATTAAAAAAAAATAAAGAAAGAAAAAGAGGTGTTTTTTAAAAAATATTCTTCCACACTACAAAATAACACCTTTAAGTTTTGCAAAATGCTTTGCATTTGATCCTCCCAAAAATACAGTGAGAGCGATGCCTTTATTGTACCTACTTTACAGATGAAGAAACTGAGGCAGAGAGTGCTTGAGTGACTTGCCCAAGGTCCCCCAGGAAGTATCTGTGGCAGGATTCAAATTTGAATCTTCCTGCCTTCAAATCCTAAACTCTCTCCATTGGGTCACTAAGCTACCACAAATATAAAGTTAATAAATATGTATCTGTATCTATTTATTGATCTACCTATCTATCATACATAGATATGAGGTAGTTTGGAAAGGAGAGTACTAGCGGTTCAGGGAGATCAATCATTTAATCAATAAACATTGATTAAGTGTCTACTACTATGCCAGGAACTGTACTGAGTGCTGGATTATACAGCGGATGGTGCCTGAATGGCATCTTAAAGAGGGAAAGTGACTCCATGGCAGAGCTAAGGAAAGAGTGCATTCCAGGCATATGGGAGAGACATTGCAAAGATATGGAACTATATAGAGATGAGAACCTCTGTTCCTCCGGGCTCTCTAGCCCAGTTTGGCTGGATCACTGAACATAGGAGGTAACATAGTACCTAATGAGAGTGCATAAGGCTTTCTTTACCAGCTTAAATAGAAGAAGCAAGTTGAAGCAGTGGATAGAGTTTCAGGTCTAGAGTCAGGAAGACTACTTTTCCTGTTTCAGATACTCACTGTGTGACCTTGGGAAAGTCACTTAACCCGGTTTGCCTCACTTTTCTCATCTGTAAAATAAACTGGAGAAGAAAATGGCCAACCACTCCAAACTCTGCCAAGAAAACCTCAAATTGAGTCATGAAGATTTGAACACAACTGAACAGCAGCAAGAAAAGACAAAGCCACTGGAGTGGGTTGAGTAGGGGAAATCACATGATCAGACCTGCACTTGAAGAAAATTACTCTGGCGTCAGATTGTATCTAGGTTAGAGACCTGAGGCAGGGAGAACAATGAAGGCTGTTGCAATAATCTAGTGAGAGGGGGTTAGATGAGGAGATGTTGTGAAGGGGAAATGGCAAGACTTGGCAACTGATTGAATATGAAGCATGAGTCAGAGTGAGGAGTCCAGGATAATACAGAAACACTGAAAGGATGATTTCGCTAGGTAGAATAGAAAAGAATAGAATATTCTCCCCAGAAAAGGTAGAATTACCTTTGTTTCGTAGCTCTAAATCACCATGTAACATTGTCTATTTTTCCTTTCTATGTTGGTGTCTTAGAGTCCCACTGGATTCCTTATTCCCTTGCTCTTGAGGGCAAGGACTGTATATCATCATCACCATCTTCATTATTGTTTTTGCTCCTATATATCTATATCTATATCTATATATATATACGTATATATATATGTGTATATATATATGTGTGTGTGTGTGTGTGTGTGCATATATATATATATATATATATATATATATATATATATATATATGTATATCTATGTAGTGTTTTAAGGTTTACAGGGCCCTTTGCAAATATTTCATTTTATCCTTTCAACCTTGGGAGGTAGATGATATTATTACGCTTATTTTACAGATAAGGAGACTAAGACAGACAAAAGCTATGTGACTTACCCAGAGTCACAAAGATAGCAAGTGTTCTGATGTCAAATTTGAACTTGGATCCTAGTACAGGCCCATTACTTTTACTCCCTGGGTCACTTGGCTTTAGTATCTCCCACTCCCTCTCCCAGTAGCACACTCAGCATGTTCCTCCGTACCCAGTAGACTTTTACAAAATGTTTGTTGTACAATCGGTACGAAATTCCAATTGTGATTGGAATTCAGTTCAACAAACTTCTTCAAAGCACCTATAGTGCATATGTAATGTTAATGTAAGGTTAATGGGGGGAAGAATTGAAGATCTTCTCTGCCCATTAATAGGTCTCAGATACCTTTTGTTAATTTCTAACGAGGCACAGGGTCATAAGGGTTGTGCCCTCCAGCCCTGAAAAGATTATATATACTCTGAAGTGAGGTTTTACTTTAGGGCTTACTAAGGTTCAAGGGCCAGACAAGACTCTGGGCAGCCGCTAAAAAGCCCTCCAGCTTTGAAAACCCAGATGTTGGTGCTTCTCTCTTTGGTAACAGTGTATGGTCAGATCGTTGGAAGCCCTGTCTGTTGGTCTTTCTGTCTGTAATTTCTGCTTGTAATTTCTCTTTGTGATTTCTGAAGTTCAGGGTGCTGACGTTTTCCCCTGAACTAATGAATGATATATGTGCTTGATTAAAATAGATGGCTGACCCCTCAAAAGTTGCTTTTCTTAGAAAAGCAGATCTGAGAACCTATATAGCAGACCCTCCTATGTATTCTGGGGTCCTTGCTGTTACAGCACAAAGCTCTGGGGGAGATAATGCATTTAGGAAAGGCAGGAGTCTCTGCCCTCATGGAACTTATAATCTAGTGAGGGATACCACACATATTCAGATAAATATGGAAATATGCAAACATGGTGCTATGTGAGATGGGAAGAGGCTTTCTGATAAAGGAGCATTTGAATTGAATTTTAAAGCCTGGTCAGATATTATGTAAGTTAGGCAAATATGAGTGCTTGGGAAGGACAATGGAGATGGGGTTATTAAACTGATGTTGGTAAATTTGTTTTTTTTTTTTAATTTTGATGACTATTCCAGCATAACTGGTTTTCTTTTTAATCCTGTGTATTCTATTTGATGCATTTAAAAACATTCTGAGAAGCTATTTCCAGACTTTGCCAGATTATCAAAAAGGGTCCATAACACAAAAAAATGGTTAAGAATTTCTGCTGTAGAGAGACTTTCTTATCAGTTCCCTCACTTGGCCTGAATGTTCATCCATTTCCTTTAGCAAATTCAGCAAACTTACTTGCCATGCAGAAGTCCGTGCTTGGTACTGGGGGACGTCCAAAGCTAAGTTAGCCAGTTCTTGACCTTGCTGAACTTACAAACACCTAGGGGAGGTGTATGACTCAGAGAGAAATATCTAGAAAGAAAAATAAGCCAGGAGTACACAAGTCAGGGGACTAAGAATGTAGTTTTGGGTAAGTGTGGGAAGAAAAGTTTAATATCTGACGGAGTGGGGCTTGAAGGAACACTGGGATTTTGACAGGTGGAGATGAGGGGATGGGCATCCCAAAGCACAGGGACAGGGAAGAGATATAGGTCACTTGTGAGAGGTCAGCAAATAGCCTAGCTTGGCCGGGGTTTTAGTAAGTGGACCAGTTCTCTCATTGGCTCAGATTCCCAGGATTCTAAGCCAATGTCTAATGCCGCAATTTCTTCAAGCTAAACTTCTTCTT
Source organism: Potorous gilbertii (assembly GCA_028658325.1). NCBI lineage: Eukaryota > Metazoa > Chordata > Mammalia > Diprotodontia > Potoroidae > Potorous > Potorous gilbertii. The sequence continues at coordinate 35,076,967 of CM053769.1, read as the reverse complement.
CCTCTTCCTCCTCCTCCTCCTTCTTCTTCTTCTTCTTTCTTGTTGCCTGTGTCTGCTTTCCTTCCCCCACTCTAGGCAGTGAAATGATCCAGGGTTAATAGTTTTTCTGTGGGGGAGGAGAGAGAAGAGACATTTCTGTTCAGACTTACTGCCTCCTGGTTAGCCACCTAACTGAGGAGCCCTTCATGTGCTCATGTACTAACTAGCCTTTCAAAAAGAAGGCATGATGGTGCTGTGGAAAGAAACTTCAATTTCGAGTCTGAGGGGTTCTGCTTACATTCTGGAGCTGTTTACAACTTGGGTGGTTTGGGGGTGAATCTCTTCACTTTTTCTGGGCTTCCGTATTCTCAATATTAAAATGAGATAGTTGGATTTGTTGTTCAGTTGCGTCTGACTTTTTATGACCCTATTTTTGGATTTTCTTGGCAAAGAAGCTGGAGCAGTTTGCCATTTACTTCTGCTGCTCATTTTACGCATGAGGAAACTGAGGCAAACAGGGTTAAGTGACTTGTCCAAGGTCCCACAGTTAGTAAATGTTGCAGACCAGATTTGAATTCAGGAAAATGTCTGCTCCACCTAGCTGGCTTGATAGTTTGAGTAACTGATCTCTAAGTGACCTTTCATTTCTCCAATTTAATGCCTATTGTTGAATTCAAGACAGATCTATTAGTTGGTATGATGGGGAGAAAACAGTGCCTCACAGGAATGGCAGCCCCAGATCTCAGATCAGCTGTAGCAGTTTTTGCTAGGCTGTGGTATTGCAAAGGCTTCATCAGTAGTTAAATTCCAGTGTATCAAACTTAAACCAGTGTGATGTGGCTGTCCTTCAAGTTGCAGGGCCCCTATTTCCTCCTCCCAGCAAGCGTGCCCAGGCTCTCTGGGGTCCTCTGCCAGGGTTGGAACGTCAGAACTGATCTCCTGTCTTAGCGCCTTTTAGGTAGAGAATACTGTATTCTATGAAGTTGTCTTCTTTAAAGAAATAACTGAAGGTGAAGCACCCCAGAGGTCACACAGCTACTACCAGTTAAAAATGTCTTTCCTGCGCCTTGCTTCCCCTTTGGCCCTGCTGGTCCGGGAGTATGTCTGCTTCATAAAACTTTCTTAACAAAATGCTTTCCCTAATAACAAAGTTCATTTGAAAGAGCAAAAAGTGAGGAACTTCAAAGAAACCAGGAGAAAAGATGTAAAGGAAGTAGATTCAGCAGTATCAGTATTAAACTATGTGATAAAGGAGAGGCATTGTCAAAGTATAAAAGGGATAATTTTGATTATTTTAAATTAAATTTTTCTTGTTTAAATATAACCTAGGTAGCCAAGAATAGAAGGAATGCAGAAAATTGTGGAAAAACTTCCATAGACAATCTCTTAGGATGTGACTAGGTTGGAATATTGCTGTGGTGCAGGAAATGATGAGTTGGTTGATTTAGAAAAATATGGAAAGACTTGGACATATGAAGGAAGATGCTTTCCATCTTTAGAGAAACTGATGACCAGTAGAAATAAGCATAGTATGTCTTACATCTATGTGTGTGAGTTTCTATGTACATACATATATGTGTATGTTTATTGATATCTGTGCATATCTATCTATATTCATCCTTAATTATAGCCTTTATGTTAGGGAGAAGGGAAGGGACAAAAATAAAGTAAAAAGTGCATCTGAGAACAAAATAAAACCAACAAGGAAGGAAAGGAAAGTTGGGTTGCTTTGAAAACAATGTGTAGTATTTATTATATAGGTTTTCTTGAAATGGAAATTTATTGTTTTATATTGAATTCCCTCTGTACATGGCAGTGGCTTATTTTTTTCTTTTCTCATTTTGTATTTAAGTTTAAAATCAAAAAAGTTATAAAAGTAAAAAAAAATGCTTTACCCCATGGACCCAGTGGAATTTACTTCAGAGGCAACAAGGTCTCTGCTCTAAGACGTAACTGAGAATGGAGCCTTGGAAACTATTGGAAGTATTAACCTTTTAAACTTAAAATTCTTATTATGTCTAGAGATGGTTTTCATATCTGTAATTTTTTTAGTAATATAACAGGAATATATGGAACATGGAGATTTTATCTATCTGTCCACACACATATATGTGTATTTGCACGTGATCCACAGAGGGATAGAAAACTGCAAGCTGGCTAGGAATAGATTGCAGCATGTTACCAACTGACAATTTGCAGTCAGTGAGTGGCATAAAAGACAGCATTAGGGACATGTGTTATTGGCAAAGGAAATGACTAGGTCGTGTAAGAGGACTGGGGGCGGGGGCGGTGATAAATGGACAACTGATATTGCAGTAGTATCTCTGAAATGTTAAAAGGGAAAGGTCTCCAGTGATGGAAGATTTATGAGAAGACAAGAACAGAAATCATAGAGGGTAAGAAGATGTAAATAGCTTGTGATTTGCACCATGGAAGGGTTTAGCTACACCATGGTGTAAGATTACACATTCATCCAAGCAGCAAAGTATATATAGAAAATAGGCAAATCCTATTATAAAATGATTTTCATTTTATAGATTTACTTATGCGCTAATCAAAACAATGTGTAACAGGGAATAGGCTGTGAACTATAATGGAAAGAGCATTGGATTTTGGGTTCAGAAACCTGGTTTTAAGTCCCATCTGTGCTATTTACTCTGTGTGTGATCTTATGTAAGTCACTTAACCTCTTTGGGAGCCAGTTTCTTCATCTGAAAAATGGGAGAAGGGAGTCTATATAATCTCTAAAGTTTCTTTCAGCTTTAAATAATATGACCTATGATGTATCAAGTGTCTTTCTTACTGTCCTAATCTGTTTAACATCCTTATGACTTTCTATAATCTCTTGTTCTCTAATGCCATTATGATAATAGAGTACTAGTGTGAACAATAGCCTTGCAGGTCATTTACCATATGTAACAGTTTATTCTTTTTACTAGCATAGTTAGAAAAACTAGAAAAAGCGGTAGAGTGTCTCCACTTCTCCATTTACTTGTTTTTCAACCCTCTGTAATCTGTCTTGTGACTTATCACTCAGTTGAAACTAATCTATCTAAAGTTACCGATGGTCTCTTAACTGCCAAATCGAATAGCCTTTTCTCAGGTCTCATCTTTGTCTACCTCTCTGCAGCACTTAACACTCTATTATTCTCTCCTCCTGGATACTTTCTTCTCTGTGGCCTTTATTTATTTATTTATTTTTGATGGCTGCTCTCCGTGGGTTCTCCTTCTACTCATCAGGCTCTTCCTCAGTCTCCTCTGCTGGTTCATCATCTAAATCACACCGCTTAATTGTGGGTGTCCTCAACGCATGGTAAGTAAATCAGGCCTTAATTTGTAGTGTTTGTGAGGTGTAATGCTAACACTGAAAATTAACGTTTGACTCTTGAGAGCCTGTAAAAACTGATTCCAGCCTCCCTCACAGTTGGAGTTTGTAAGAAGAGAGGAAGGCTGGATAACTTTGGGAGTTATCTGAATGGAGATATTAACTAAGTTGTTCCTCTTCCCTTCTCTCTCAGTTTTCTCTCATTCCCTGACCTCATCAGCTCCCATATATTTGAATGATTAAAGGAAAAAGTATTTAAATACCTATCATGTGACAGATATTGTTCCGAGTGTACAAAAGCAAAGAGAGTCAAACAACATACATGGGAGAGTAGTTTCCAAGGAGGTGCACTTTGATCTGGAAAGTCATCTGGATGGTGAGTGGGGCCATTGGGGAGTAGATTGACACAGCTCATTGAAGGTAAATGAAAGCGTTGCTTTGATCATGGATCATGGCTCTAGAACTGAGGGGAATGAGGCAAAAGGTAGTTTTGTGGCATTGTGGATGAGGTGGCTGCACAGTGGCTGCACAGTAGGGAAAGAAGTGAAGCATGGCTTTCTTGAAATAGTGATCTGGGAGAGGTAGTCACTGATCAGTACAAGACCTGAATGGACATTCCTCAGAGGAAAGGGTTAAAATCTCTGGGGCAAGCTCTGTAGTATGGTCAGCAAGGAGATTGGCAAGGTTGCATAGTGGTGGAATTTAATTAAAATCTCCAAATATCTAACCCCCATCTTTCTTGTGAATTCTGACCGTGTATTACACAGTGAATGATCTATAGATATCTCAAACTCACATCAAAAACTGAACTCTCTCTTATCTCCAAACTCCTCTTCTGTACTTCTCTATTGCTGAAGATACTACCATCCTTCCAATTACACAGGATTGCAACCTTGGCATTATTCTGAACTCCTCACTCTTCCTCATCCTACATATCAGTTGCAAAATATTGCCCTTTCTACCTCCACAGTATCTTTGACATGTGTATATATATATATATATATAAATATATATATGTATATATATATATACATATATATATGTATGTGTGTATATATGTATATGTCTGTCTGCCTATATATTTATCTATGTATCTATCTATGTGTCTATCTATGTATCTATGTATCTATCTATCTATATCGTTTCCGCTCAAATAGCCACCAACCTAGTTAAGGAACTCATCACCTCTTGCTTAGCCTATAGCAAAAGTCTCCTACTTGGTCTCCCTGGCTCAAGTATTTCTCCATTCCAATCCATTCTTGCCAAAGTGATTTTCCTGAGTTTCAGAAGTAACCCTATCACTCCCTTACTTAGTATACTCTAATCGCTCTCTGTTGTCTTTAGGGTCAAATATTAACTCCTTTGTTTAGCTTTTAAAGACCTTCATAGACCCAGCCATTGAGGTACGGACTCAGTATTCAACAAAAATACAACTGGGAAAATTGGAAATTCATCTGGCAGAATTTAGGGTTAGACTAATATTTAACACAATATAATAACATAACAAGGGGAAAAAGGAATAAGCATTTATATAGTACCGACTATGTGCTAGGCACTGTGCCAAACACTGTTAATAAATATTATCTCATTTTATCCTCAGAACAGAGGCAAACAGAAGAGAAATGACTTACCCAGGGTCACATAGCTAGTAAGTGTCTGAGAATGGATTTGAACCCAGATCTTCATGACTCTAGGTAGCTTTATATCCACTAAAGTACCAGCTGCCTATGAGCTCCAACTGGATGCATGACCCAGATATTAAAAAGGTCACATCATAAACACATTCCACAACTATGGGGAGGGGAAGATTTCTTTATCAAATAAGGGAGGATCACAAGAGACAGAAATGTACAATTTTTGATTACTTTAAGTTGAAAAGCTTCTGTACAATCCATGAAATTAAAATTAGAAGGGAAATAGTTAAGTGGAAAGATATTTTCAGTAGCTTTTTCTGATAAAGGTCTGGTATACAAGATGTATAGAAAATTGATTGAAATATATGACAAGAACCATTCCCAAATAGATAAATAACCAAAGAATATGAACAGACATCTTTCAAGGTAAAAAATCTAAGCTAGAAACTTAGTATAATTCTACGAGGATAAAAATGAGAAAAATGCACTTTTAATGATATAGATTTCCCAGGATTTGTGATGAATAATAGTCCAGAGCTGAACAGAAACTTTCTAAAACATATACAAGAGTGTTTGCATGTGTGGTATATATGGTATATGCACACTATAGAGTATATGTGTATGTGTATACGCATATGTATACTCATACATATACAGAACATATACTCACTATGGTAGATATACTATAGTATAATTATACTGCCATGGTATAGGTATATATGACAGAATATATAGGTTCAATGCATACATATACACATAGTATAACTATATATACACTATACTGTATATTATATAGTGTAGTATATAAATACGTACTATTATAGATGTACTATAGTTTAGTATTATATTTTATAAAGACGTGCTACTATATATACTACATATACTATAATATATAAATACATACACGCACATGCACATGGTCTTCTTTGACAGAATATGGGGTCTTTGAGGACAGGGACTGTTTTATCTTTCTATTTCTAGGTCCTAGCACAGCATCTAGAACATAGGAAGTGCTTATTAAATGCTTATTGATTGATAATTTTCCATACCCTTTCCCTAGTATTTTCTCCTAATTAGATATAATATTTCATTTATTGAATCTCATGTCAATTTCTCCTTTCACATTCTAGTCCATATTATATTTATTTCTGTAGATATCTTAACTCTAGGATAACAGGGACCTTATCAAATTTATTTTTGCATCTTTTGACCTAGTAGAGTATGTTTCATATACTACGTATCTACAAAATATTTGTTGAATGAATGAATATTTTTACTTTACTTTGGAGTGGCTGTATGAATTATGGGAGTGCTGATCTACTACCTATCTAGTGTTGGTGACTAAAGGGGAAAAGAAATCTTCAAAAGGCACTTTGGGTGGGAAGGTTATGTAGGGAAGGAAGTCAGGATAGTCCCATCCATGGTGAATGGGTTCCTTGGTGGAGTGATTCCAAATGGTGTAATGAAAAGAACACCAGCAGTACCTGGGTTTGAATCTGGATGTGCTTCTCAGTCTATATGTGGTCTTATTCATTTCATCTTTCTGGACCTTAGTTTTCTCATCTATTAAAAAAAAGGGGGTGGGGGAATTTGAATGAGAAGATGTCAGATCTCCCAGTTCCGATATTCTGTGATAACTATTATGGTAGGATAGAAAGAGCCCCAACCTCTGAATCAAAATACATATTTGATAGTCCTTGTTGTGCTACCAACTAGCTGTGTGATCTTGGGCTAATTGTTATCTATTTCTGGGACTCAGTTTTTTCATCTGTAAAATCAGAAGGGTGGACTAGCTGTTCTCCAAGGTCTTTTTCGGCTCTGACATTTCTAAAGTCTCTTCCAGTTCTAATGTCCCATGTTCTAAGGCTCCTTCCCACTCAGTCAGTCTTCGCTGTACAGTTGTTTTCAGCTATGACATTCCATGTTCTTAGGTCATCAGAAGATAGGTGGCATGATAGGTAGAACTTCTCTCTTCTTTCAGGAATACTTTGGTGTACCAAATATTCAAGCAGGGAACTCAAGAGAAAACTGTTTCAGCCCTTCTTTCTTTCTGAAGCAGAGCTTATTGGATCTTAGGAATGTAACGAATGGGACAAGAGACCCAGAACCTTCTGCAAGATAAATATGCACAACGTGTGGAAGGTTGCTTTGGAATTTCCCTCCAGACCCTGGTTAGCACCCAGTTCTGTTCTAATTCCATTCCTCAGAATAGAAAACTAAAGGAATTTCACTGTGTTACCAAACAACAGTGTCAGATGTATGTTCTAAGAATGTTCTAACTGTGACAGTCTGTGTTCTGCATTCCAGGATCCTATTGATCCCACGACTGTATTTTGTTGTTAGGGCAGACAGAGGGTTAAATTATGAGGGCTTATCCTTGATGGATGTGACAGAGAGATTTAGGCCCAGAAGAAATCAGGGCTCATTTGTTCATTTTCAGGCATTAATAATTTAACATTTATTAAAAGCTTTGAGGAAGGAGAAGTGTTGTAGTTAGTGATGGGCCTTACAGATGAACCTAAATAAACAGGCAGGTGTTGAGTGTTTTCATTATTAATGGCTCAGAGAGAGCTCTGACAAGGCATCGAGAATCTCTTAAATTATCTTCTTTCTGAGGTTGCTCATTATAAAATTTTCTTTCACCTCTTCAATCTGAAAGCATTTAGCCAGGCCCAGTGGAGATGGAGCTTCTCATTTCCTGGGTCTTGGATGCTTACAATGTTGTCAACAAATTCAATAAACATTTATTAAGTGCTTACTGTATGCAGAGCTCTATGATTGGCCCTGGACCAAAAAGAAAGTTTAAGTAATATATAGCTTCTGCCTGCAAGGAACTAGGAAGGGGTTTGAACAGGTATACAAATAACCAAAATGCAAAGAGATACATGTCAATATGATAAGGATGCAGCCTCATGCAGTGGAAGTGATGTGGGCTTTGGAAGCAGGAGATGCTGCTTCATCTCCTAGCCTTAGTCTGAGTTTTAGACATGCCCTTTATTACTTATGTAACCTTGGGAAAGTCTTAACTTCAATGGGCCTGTTTCCTCATCTGTAAAAAGAGGGGATCAGACTAAATGACCTGAGCATTCTTCCAGCAATAATTTTGTGATCCTAAGTACGTAAGAGCAATGCAGATGAAGGAATCTAAGGGGAGAAAGGTTATTAATGATCTTCTGTCTCTGTGACTTTGCATTGGATGTCCCCACCTATCCTAGGTACTCCCTCCTAACCTCTTCTTCCTTTAATATTCATAGCCTAAGTGCAGTCTTTAGCACAAAACCCTCCCTGATATTTCCCCAGCTGCCTCTGTCCAAAAAAAATATTACTTTACATTCATTAATCATTCTAATTATACTTACCTCTTCGTGTCTCTATTGTTTGTCCCAATAAAATATGACAGGAGGGGATGTTTTGTTTTTGTCTTAACAAATACTCGTTGTTTGATCGATGGTCAGGTCTATGATCAAAGATGATGAAGATTCCGGCACCATCAATATTCAGGCTAGAGTGGGGTTCTGGGGGAGTGAAGATGGAAAGACTTGTTAGGAATCTATTGTAGTGAAAACCCATATTAGGGTGGAAATATGAGAGACGTTAAGTGTTCATTGGTTACCTTTGAGAAAGTAATTTCCATGGAGTAGTGAGGACAGAAAGCAGATTGCAAGAGGGTCAGCAAAGAGACATGGTGAGAAAAATACCAAACAGTACAATAACTTGGACTTCATTTCCTACTTCTCTCCATACACTAGTTCCCTACAATCAAGGGCAGTAGAACTAACATTATCCCTTCCCTCAGTCAACAACTGTGGGTCCCTTGTTGCTTCATTTACCTGTAGAGCAGAAGGAGGCAGTGAGGTGGGGGGACATTTAGGCACCCTCTGTAGCTGGGTGCAGAAACCATCCTCACCCCTTTGCTGAACCATCCTCCATAAGTCCAATCCCAGGCCCCCAGAACAGCTTCCATAAGTTTCTATAATGCTGAAGACCATTTTAGAGTTTTGAACTGGAAAGGACAGAATTCCAGCTATGTCCGGGCCCTTAGATATAATCTGGTCCAGCCACTTCTTAAAGCATGCATAATTTCTACAGATGCCATATAATAGGGTGATAATGAGACTCATTGCCTTCAGAAGCAGCCCATTCTCTGGTTGGACAGCTCTAGGCCTAAAGGGAGTTAGAAGATCTGTAGCTGGCCCTAGGGGGACTCCCTCCTAGGGCCTGTTGGAATCCAAAGGAGCCAGGGCACTGCCTCCAATCTATCCCTTCGTCCTTGGCAAAGCCTTTGGTGGCCTCTGGCACACAAAGCATGGAGAACTGGACCATTCTCTAAGGATTGTTATTGTTGCCACAATGTGGTTTTTATTTTGATTGGATAGTCAATGAGGATATTTTTAGATTCTTTTCCCTTGAGATCTCTTCTTGGCTGCAAATGGCTGTTACCATTGGTCCTAAAAACAATGGGAAGGGAAGGTCGGGAGTGGATAGCAGGGAAGGGGATGTAAAAGGGAGCTGGCTGACTTTGTAACTGGACTCTCTTTTGCCTTCAAAGAGCGATTTACCCTTTAGCAGAGCATTTTTCCTCTTAATAAACACAGTGGCACCAGGCTTATTACTATTCTGTGATTAGCAAAGAAATAGACTTTTTAGTCTCGCTGCACACAGAGAGGAAAACCAGGGGGAATGGAAATCATAACCAGATACTGAAAACCTTAACTGTCCCCCAGCTTGTATAAAAATAGTCTCCTGGTTGGCAGTGCAGACTCCCTGGGCAAAGATAAGGACAGCTCTGTTCTAAGCACAACTTCTGACAGATTTCAAAGCTGACCTAAGGTTAAAATATCTCCACTAGGGAATCTTGGTCCATTCTCTTTGCTCCTTGTCGTGGCACTGAGAACCCAGGACAATAGATTGTTCTTTTGATCTAGTATTTCGCATATGTATTATTCCACTGGTGAAATGTCACGAGGAGGTTAGCTACCAGCTGAACTGAATCCAATTACAGCATCTTTGTGTTGCTAGCCGGAAATTATACAAAATCAGTTTTCCTCTCTGTCTCAAAGAGAAAGTCATGAGGGTCAACATGGCGAGGCCAGTTAGTTTCTCTTAAGAGCTGACTTGGAAGAAATGTGAATTGAATGTTTTTTTTTATCTAATAAGAATACTTCTATTTTTAATAGTGTACTTGTTAGCTCATTTGACTCAGTTTTGTGAAATAGAGCAGATATTTATTATTTCCATTTTACAGAGAAGAAAGCTGAAGGTCAGTCAAGTTAAATGACTTCACCAGAACCAGATGACAGAATTAGCATTAGAAGAGATATTTAGTCACAAAAGGATAGGAGTTGGACTAAATATGCTAGTTGCATGTGTGTTCCTAGCTGTGTGTCCATCATCACCGGGTCCCATATCTCCTGATTTCTAGTCATGTGTTCTTGCCATAAAGATTTTTTTCTTTTATAAGGGAGTTCATTGTATCTGAAAAAATTGAATATAGTCATGTGCCAGCGCTGTGGTGTTTGGCTGTCCACGGCAGTCCGGCAGTTTCAGTTTGGGATCATCTTTCAGGTGACTCTATGATATTTTCCAGGAAAAAAAATGACCTGAGATTTGTTGGTGGGGCTGGGGCTAGGATGACATGCGGAAAAATCCCTTGAAGCTAAGCACAGGGGAGGAGACAAAGGAAATAACTCAGCTAGACTGTTGTTGACTTAACTGGAATCACTGAAACTGCAGAATTTTAGAAGTGTGAGAAGATGTAGTTTATCAGAATTGGATGGGGCCTTAGAATATGAAACAGAGGATGTCTGAATTGGAAGGGACCTTAGAACATAGATCATTGGAGCTAGAAGGGATCTCAAGGATCTTAGAGCCAAACCATGTCATTTCACAGACATGCATGGCTCATCACAGAGAAGGTGCCTGACTTACAAAGGTCACATAGTAAGTTGGAAGCAGGGCCAGGGTCTCTGGACTCTCAGCTCAGTTTGTTTCTCACTGAAACATACCATGGAACCCTTTTGGCCTGAAAGCCAAAGTAGAGCCCCATCTATCAGATTCTAGTTTACCTCCAGTAGCATCAGTGGCACAGTCTTGTCGATGGATCCTACGAATGTTGGAGCTGTGGAAGACGTTGGGCAGAGGTGATTCATAGTTGAAGATAATGAGCCAAAGAAGGAGGGAATTTTGAGAAGTTTATTTAGGTAGGAGTTGTCATAAGGAGGGGGAAACTTAAAAAAATTTGATTTCAGCTTTAGTGGAGTTGCATGTACCTTTAATTTACATAAATTCAAATACAATACTAAACAACAACAACAACACAAAAAGAGAGGAAAGCCCCTCCCACCATATATGCAGAATCACTGCATGGCACCAAAGAGTCTTCCTTCCTTAGGTCATATTTCTTGCAGAGGGGAGAGGACACAAGTCACCAAAAGATCTTGCCTCTCATCCAGAATGACTGTTACTGCTGTAAATCCCTGTCCTTGGACTAGAAACCTACAACTGTGACAGCAAGCACCCCACACACAACACAGTGATTTTTCACCTCATATGGTTACTTTAGAACAACTGATATCCCCCTTCTCCTCATATTTGTAGCAGGTCTCCAAGGTGAACAGCCTTCAATATGTTAAAACATTGTAGGTAAGAGAAGTTGGTAGGTTTGATTGGGTAACTCTGGAATAAAGATTGAGTCTAAGGGCTGAGTCAGTTGGACTAGGGCAAAAAGAGGGCATGGGGCACAACTCTTGGGGTGAGATTACTGTCCCATGTAATGCTTCATCTCTTCCTCATTCTGTGGTACTCCTCTACCTGCATTACACCATCCTCTTCTCCATGGGTTGTTGTGGACCTCTGGAAGGGTGGGATTGATATAATAATTTATTGTATTTTATGACTAAGTGATTTTAGAAAGAGGATAATTTTTACTTATTTGATTTTTACCTTTTGCAGTGACTTCAGAACCTAACACCCTTGTCCCCAAAATGCATTTCCATTGTAATTTATTAATGACTTTTTGACCTGAAAATTACATTTAATTACCTTTTGCTAGAGAAGATGGAAGTGTAACTGCAGGTCATCCTTTTCCTTTCATCTATTTACCTCATTTGCAGGATGATTCCTTTGAAATATAGTAAGAAACCCCATCTCAGTTGGTATAATTGTAACCACTGGGTCACGGCTCCATTCTCACATGAATGATGTATATATTTTGAGGATGTCTGAACTTCATTGATTTATTTGTCCCCATCAGGGTAGAATTTAGGAATTTCCCAAGTTTCCCCAAAGGAGATCATCATCGTAATGTTAATCACATTCATCTCTTTTGCTTGCCTTCTCCTGGAATGAGAAACCTAAGTATGAGGCACCATTCTCTGCTTGGGGTGACAACCAGTTTCCCTTATGGGACCCCAGACTTTACAAGGCACTAAATATAGAACTGATTATTTTTATTTTAACTAAGGAGGCATAAAGGATTTGTACCTGAACTCACAAAGGGCTTAGATACCTGCTGTTTTTCTGATGGATTTTTGGTTCCTTCTAGGGAGTTTAACCCTTATAGTACTTCTTTGGGTAGGGTCTCCCACAAGAGCCATGTGATTCATTATCTTAGATTTGGAATTTGGATTTTGCTAAGGAACTTGGCAATCCCCCCTTCCCACAGGCTAATGTTCCTTTAGGAACATATAGTTTCTGTGGGTTGTACTATTGCCTTAGTTGGAGCTCTAGCAAAGGGGAAGGACTAAGAGTTAATTTCTCCATAATGTAGCCCTGGGCTATCAGTGCTCCATCACTCTGTTATTGTTACTTGTTCCCATCAGCCCAGCATTCAGCTCTTCTTCTATTCCTGGCAGGTGGCACGGATTCACCTGATGAAGGCTGCCGCCCTATATTGCCAGCCTGAATTATGGCCTTAGCTGTTACGGCTGTCCTCAGAATTGCTTTGTTTGTGTCATGGGTTCATGGTGCAATTCACTGTCCTCAAATCACTGTTCCTTGGCAGGTGTTGCTTCTCATCATTAGTTGGACTGATGTGAAATGTTTGAACCAGTGTGCATATTGTGGATCCGTGTGTGTGTAATAAAGATCACACTGCCAACTGTGTTACAGTTCTTTTGCAAAGTGGTGGACAGAATGCCCTTCTGGGCTCACAGTCTCACCTTTCACAAAAAGCATTTCTTTAGATTCTATCAAGTCTCTATTTCTCATTTTTGACTCAGGGTAAGTCTGCCCTCTACATCTTTTCTTTCTCCTAGAACCTTTCTCTGCCCAGCACACCCCCTTTTTTAGACCTCAAAGGTTCTCAGCCTCTGTTGCTTTTTGCTTTTCCACTTCTGCTTTTCACTGGGTCAGTTCATACCACTTAGCTTGGTTATTCTGTCTGCTCACTAAAAGGGGGAGAAAGGCAAAGACCCTGGCTTCTAGTGGCTATTTCTGCTAAACCGTAGTGGGACTGTAGACCAGTGGCCTGGATGATGTGCATGTGACTTAAAGGAGAGAAGGGAAAGATACATGTTTCTGACATGTAGGAAACAGGCCTTTCTTCCCTCTATCTTTGAACAAATTTACACCTAACTCAGCTACCATTTTGCTTTTACCTAGGGTTGCTTAGATGAGTTTGGGAAGCAATGTATCATAGTGGAAAGGTCACTAGACTTGAAGGTGGAGGACCTGGATTCAAGACCTAGCTTTGAAGACTACTTTGTTGATGATAAACAAGTTAATCTTTGAATCTCATTTGTGTGGAATTTAGGCATCCCCCTAACAAAAAGATCTAGGCAGTTTTGGTGTTGCCTCTTGCAGAATCTTTTTGGTTAATACTTCCATCCAGAAATACCCTTGGAACATCAGAATCTAGCACATTTTCCTTTCCTAAAAAGCAACCCTCATCCTCTCAGTAAGCCAACAAGACATCAAAAAAAGCATTGAGCCCATTAATAGTCAAGGAAACTCTCCTACTCTTCCCAAACTGAACTCTTCCTACTAACGAATCCCACCTTTCCCAAAGATCCATACAATTCCCATGACTCATTGTCCAGTTGGAGGGCTAGGTCTGTCAACTTGGTTCTCTGCATTTTGATTCTATACTTTAATTGCTTCTTGGTACACATAGTTTCCTTCTGTATTGATCACATTTTCTTTCCCTTTGGCTTCCTGCCATTGTGCTCCTTGGTTCATGTGGTTTCCTGATGCACAAGGGTCTCTTTTTCCACGTTGACTCCCTGCCATTTTGCTATTATCCGAGTTCCACCTTACTTGCTTCTTTCTCTGGTTGAGTCTTAGTCTTCCTGCCTCTTTTTTTCCTCACTGATGCTCCATTTCTTGGGGTATGAGAGAGGGCATGCATGCTTTGTCAGCTCTGTCTCATCTGGTCCCAACTTTATCTCAATCAGCCACTGACTCCAGGTCAGCATAGTCACACCTTTTCTGTCTCTTCTCTTAGCAATCAACATTCTCTTCATCACCTTCTTGGATGGTTGTGGTTCCTCTCATGTGAGTTCACCCCAGTTTTATTCACCCAATATAATATGGACTTGCCTGAGTACTCTTGGTGCAGCCTCACAATACCTTTTCTTTTCCTTTTAATTTATGGAACAAAACAAGGATTTCCATAACATAATATAATAAAAAAAATATGATTGCATATGAAGCTGCAAATCTATTATGTGCAACCTGCTATTCCTTTTAAATATGTAATAGAGTTATCATGTAGATTTCTTTTTAAAAAAACTTCGCAGTTTTCTGCAAATTACACTGGATACAAATATATTCTAGGCAAGTACACATTAAATAATATTCATCCATGAGTTTCATATAATTGGGTTATATATAGTAGATCTTACACACACTCTGTTATCTATGTTTTTATCTTCCACAAATGCAATATGCTGTCAAACACCAGAAAACACTGGCAGGCTAGATGGGTGACATCCTCAGTCAATACCCAAGGGCATCGTGTGTAAGTCTAGTTACTGGCTGGATGGTCTAGTGACCATTTTTATAACCTAGTATACTTTTTAACATTTTGTCTCCAGATCCTTTGTGGGGAAATAGATATTCTCAAGTCCTAATTCTGGTTCTATTCTAAAACGAATGAAACTTCTGCCCCACAAAGCATCAGGCCCCATTTGGGACTTCTGTTCTCTTTGGATCTCCAAAGCTAGAGTAGTGACCAGGAAAAGGGGTAGCCTCCAGAGGAGCTTAATGTTCCTCTCCCCTCTGAAGCCAGTGGGGAGGCAGATTGAGGCAGCCCTAGAAACCTATTCCATACTCCAATGCTGTACCTATTTTCTTAAAAATATTCCAGATCTTGATCTCAGGGCAGCTATGTAGTATAGTGGATAGAGCAATGAGCCCGAAATCAGGAAGACTTACCTTTCTGAGGTCAACTCTGGCCTTATACACTTATTATCTGAGTGACCCTGGGTAGGTCATTTAACCTATTTGCCTCAGTTTCCTCATCTGTAAAGTGAGCTGGAGAAGGAAGTGATAAACCACTCCAGTATCTTTGCCAAGAAAATACTGAATGGGGGTCACAGAGAATCAGACATGACTGAAACAATTCAGCAGCAAACAACAAGATTTTGATTTGGATCCTTCTCACATGGGCTATCCTTATATGCTAACTCTTCAGCTAGATCCGGTAATGGGGCTCCAGGAAACCTTTTCTTCTTATGCCTGAGAGATGGTTAGGAATTCATCATAAATGTCCTTTTCACCCTGAATGTCATCAACTCAACTATCTAGTACTTGGGAATTCTAGTAAAGGAAATGAGAAATGTTATATCCTCAAGCTATAAAAGGTATCAGACATCACAGACAGGTACTCTGAGTCTTCCGAGTAGATGCCTACATATTTTTACAACATTTCTGTGGCATGTTCCAGCCATGGACCAAAAGCTTCTTCCTTCTTAAAAATTTAACTTAATTTTCAGTTAATAATCATTTATTTTCTCTTCTTCCTACACTCCTACTCCCCTTTGAAGAAAAAAAAAAGAAAAGCAAAACTCTTATTACAAATATGAATAGTCAACAAAAACATATGTCCCAAAATATACATCTGATTCTGCATCTGTGTTCTCAGTGCTCCGTCAGGAGGTGGGTAATGTGCTTCATCATTGCAACCATTGGAATCATGGTTGGTCATTGAATTGTTGGGAGTTTTTAAGACTTTCAAGTTGTCCTTGCAATGTTACTGTATACATTGTTTTCTGATTCTTCTCACTTCATTCAGAATCAGTTCATTCAGAATAAGTCTTACCAGACAGTTCTAAAGTCATCTCTTCTGTCATTTTTTTAAGGCATAAGAGTCTTATACTGCAATCATTTGCCACAATTTGTTCAGCCATTCTTCAATTGATGGGCACCCTCTTGATTCCATTTCTTTGCCATTACCAAAAAACCAAAAGAGCCACCATAAGTGTGTACATGTAAGTTCTTTTCCTCTTTCTTTGGTCTCTTTGGGTTATAGCCTTAATAGTAGTATTTTAGGGTCAAAGGGGATGCATAATGTAGTACTTTTGAAAGGACAGTTCCAAACTGCTTTGCAAAATGGTTCTACCAACAGTCCATTAGTGTGTCTCTTTTCCTGCAAGCCTCCAACATTTGTCATTTTCCTTTTTAGTCATTTTTGCCAATCTGATTGCTCTAATTATTAGTGATTTGGAGAATTTTTTTCATATGTTTGTTGATAGATAGGAATTCTTCCAAAGAGTTCTTCCACAGTTTAGTTATTTTTTAAAATAACCATAATCATATAGGTGTTGTGGTGGTGATAAGGGTGGTGGTGGTGGTCCCTTCCAACTGTATTGTTTGCTTGATGATCTGGGTCCCTATTTCCATTGGCATTCAGTTGCTCTGTGTCTGTAGATTGTTTCATCCATATCTGAATAGTGTTACTATTCATCTTTGTCTCCTTCCATATGTTTCCTTATATCTGGAATTTGTTGTTCAGTCATTTTAGTCACATCCAACTCTTCATGACCTGATTTGGTGTTTTCTTGGCAGAGGCCTTGGAGAGGTTTACCATTTCCTTCTCCAGCTCATTTTACTGAGGCAAGCAGGATGAAGTGATTTGCCTAGGGTCACACAGCTAGTAAGCTGAAATCTTCCTGAATCTTCCTGATTCCAGGTCTAGCACTCTATCAACTATGCCACTTAGCTACTCATTATATATGGAAGCTTCTGCACCCTGAGAATCTCCTGCTCACCAAGGGGAATGGACTTACCCAACTTTTTTTGGCACAAGTCCACTAGATATACATAGGGACAATAATCCATTCACTACAGCACCTCATTCAAAGGAAATGAAAATCATAGGAGTATTTTGATGAATTGAAAGACTTTGATCAAGTTACTTAATCTCTGTAAGCCTTGCTTTTCTCCTCTATCAAAATAGGATGATATTCCTTGTACAAACTAACAGGGTTGTTGTGAGGAAAACGCTTTGTTTTTTTTAAAATTAATTTAATTGATTTATTTTTAGTTTTCAACATTTATTTCCCCAAGATTTTGAGTTCCAGATTTCTCCCCATCTCTCCCCTGTATCCACTCCAAGACAGTGTGCATTCTGATTACCCTTTCCCCCAATCTGCCCTCTCTTCTGCCACACCCCTCCCTTCCCTTATCACCATCTCCTCTATTTTCTTATAGGGAAAGATAGATTTCTTTACCCCATTACCTGTATGTCTTTTTCCCAGTTGCATGTAAAAACTTTTTTTTAACATTCATTTTTAAAACTTTGGGTTCCAGCTTCTTTCCCTTCCTCCTCCCCACCCATCTCCACTGAGAAGGCAAGCTATTCAATATATGTTATACACATGTAATTATGCAAAAGACGTCCATAAAAATTATGTCGTGAAAGACGAACTATATTTCCCTCCATCCTATCCTGTACCACATTTACTCTATTCTTTCTTTTGACCACATCCCTACTCAAAAGTGTTTACTTCTAATTACCCCCTCCTTGTATTGATTGTATTTCCATAATACTAGAATTATTTCTTTCTGGTTGCTTGCAATATTTTCTCCTTGACCTGGGAACTCTGGAATTTGGCTACAATATTCCTAGGAGTTTTTCTTTTCAGATCTGTTTCAGGAGGTGATTGGTGGATTCTTTCAATATTTATGTTCCCCTCTGTTTCTAGAATATCAGGACAGCTTTCCTTGATAATTTCTTGAAAGATGATGTCTAGGTTTTTTTTTATCATGGCTTTCAGATAGTCCCATAATTTTATAATTGTCTCTCCTAGATCAGTTTTCCAGGTCAGTTATTGTTCCGATGAGATATTTCAGATTGTCTGCTATTTTTTCATTTCTTTGGCTTTGTTTATAATTTCTAGATTTTTCATAAAGTCATTAGCTTCCATCTGCTCCATTCTAATCTTTAAGGAATTATTTTCTTCAGTGAGCTTTTGGACATCCTTTACCCTCTGGCCAATTCTGCTTTTTAGGGCATTCTTCTCTTTATTGGCTTTTTGGATCTCTTTTGTCATTTGAGGTAGTCTATTTTTTACAGTGTTATTTTCTTCAATATTTTGTTAGGTCTCCTTTATCAAGCAGTTGATTCGTTTTTCATGATTTTCTTTCATCACTCACATCTCTTCCCAATTTTTTGCTCTGTTTCTCTTACTTGATTTTTAAAATCGAGCTCTTCCATGGCCTGCGACCAATTCATATTTTTCTTGGAGACTTTGGATGGAGCACCTTTGACTTTCTTGTCTTCTTTTTGCATGTTTTGGTCTTCTTTGTCACCAAAGTAAGATTCTATAGTCTGATTTTTTTTCCGATTTTTGCTCCTTTCCCCAGCCATTTACTTGATCTTTGAGCTCTTTGTCAAGGTAGATCTTTGCTTCAAGTGGGGGTGGGGGGGATGAACTGTCAGCTGCTAGAACCCCCCACAATCTGTGGGCCTAGAGCTACAGAAACAGTTGCTGAAGCTTTTGCTACCACACTTGCTCCTGCTGTGACTGCAGTGGGTTCCTCCACTCCCTCCCTCCTCTGTCCCACAGGCTTTTTTCCACTGACCTTTCAATTTGTCCTTGGCATTTTAGGGTCATGAAGAGTGGAAACCACTACAGGAGTGAGAGATTCAGTTTCCCCAAGGCCTACTCAGGTGCTTTCTGTGCCAGCATAGGCCATGCTGAACTGTGCCCTGTCCCCAGAGTGGCAGGATAGAAATTTCCCAGCAATCTTCCAGGCTGTCTTCGGCTAGAGATTTGCTTCACTCTGTCATTATGTGGGTTCTGCAGTTCCAGAGTTTGTTTAGAGTCATGTTTTTAACAGATATTTGTCTGGGCTTGGGGAGAGCACTCTAGAAAGTCCATGTTGTTAGACCACCATCTTGGCTCCACAGAAGGAAAATGCTTTGTAAACCTTAGCATTCTATAGAAAAGTAAGTGTTTATTTTTATCTGAACCTCCTGGGTTTGTTTCTGTTGTTACTGGGAAACTTATTGGCAAAAGGACAAAGAATCTGGGAACCCCCATAAAAGCACAGCAGGAAGGAATCATACATTTTGGTTTTCTTAAAAAAAAATCATATGCTTTAACGCTGAAGGATAGAAACAACTTCTGCAAAAGGAGGATTCTCAGAAATGAGAATTACCTTGACCTAAGTAAAAATGTCATCTGGTATTATTTTTAATCTAATATAAAGTCAATGTGATGGGTTGGAAAGATCACTGGACTTGGAGGCAGGAGTTCAAATCTTAATTCAACAACTTATTAGCTGTGTAATTGTGGGCAAGTTGTTTTTCCTATATGAGTTGCAATTTACTTAACTATAAAATGGGAAAAATAATATTTGTACTATTTACTTTACAGGGTTGTTGCAAGCAAAGTGCTTTACATAGTATAAAGGGCTATGTTTATATGAATGTTTATTTTTTTCCCCAACTGATATATGCCAACACATAATAACTTGTCACCATTAATATGTAACACAACATTACAAAACACATAATGTCAAATAATTGCCTATCCATGAAGCTGTTAATTTTCACATCTATTGAATGCATTTTATGTTTCAACCTTAGGGTTAAAACTGAGGCTGCAGTAGGACTGAATGAATGAATAAATGAAAAAGCATTTATTAAGAGCTTACTTTGTGCCAAATCCTATGCTGAGTGCTGGGTATACAAATACAAATACAAAATTCAAAAACAAAGAGTCTTTGCCCTAACATCCTAACAAAGGAAAACACAAAAGGCAAAGAAATCATGGGAAGGGAGAGACACTTCTGTCTGGAAAGTTAAAGGGATGGTGAATGGAGCTCTTAGGGAATAGATTGACCCACTCCATCTGGGAAGAGTGGCAAAATTAGTTTGGTCATAGTTCAGGGTCCCACAACAGAAACAGGTAGGGAGCAGAGATGTGGAGGAGGTGACTGGAGTATAGGGAGTATAGTGAAGCAGATAGTGTTCCTTGACAGGCAGCCATCAATTAGCAGATCAGGCCTGGGGACAGTAATTTGTCCAGGACATATCTCAGGCATTTAGACTCCTCTCTAGCTACATCCTCCACAATTTCCCTGCCAATCACCTTGCCACACAAACCAGAGACCTTGTTTTGGAAGAATTTCTGCCCTGAGACTTAGTCTGATTGGTGACTGCCTCTAAGTGGAACATTATTTCAGGAAAGCCCCTACTATGCTTGTTTCAACAAGTTCAGATGTACATCCTCCTCTCCTTGACTTCTTTAGAAAATCTCTTATGCAGTGTACATTACCTTCATTTCCTCAGCTCCCATTACTTCTCACCCCATTACTAGACTGCCAAACCCACCACTTGACTGAATCAACTATCTAGAATGTTTGGAACATTCTCTTAATTACTAATCTGATGATATTTTCTCAGTCCCTATCCTTCTTGACCTCTGCCATCAACAGCTTCCTCAATCTGCATATATCCTCTCTGGGTTCACCCACTCATCTGATAACCCATTCTTAGATGATGATCCAGCAAAGGAGACTTTTCTCTCCCTCCGTTACCATGGATGTTCCAGAAGGCCCCGTTATGGATGCTGTTCTTTCTCAGTATTTTCATTCGATCCTTTGGAATGGATGATCATCTCTACACCAGTGACTTCTAAATCTGGCCAGCTCTGCATGGTTGTTTCATAAGCATCTCAAACTCACCATGTCCAGTATGGAAACCAATACCTTCCTCTTCATTCCCATGGATGCCACTGCCATCCAAGTCACTGAGGTTCACAACATTGAAGTCATCCTTGTTTCTTAACTTTTCTTAACCCCTCTAAATCCAATCAGTTGCCAAGTCTTGTTAATTCAACCTCCAGAACAACCTTTGTGTCTATCCATTTCTGTCCACTCTAGGTCCTCTGCCCTGGCTCTCATAACCTTTCACCTAGATCTCTAAATTCAACTTCTAATTGGATTTCTTGCTTCTTGTCTTCTGATAGTTTCAACAGTCTTTGTGTGAAGCTAGAGAACTTGTTTCTTCTGTCTGAGAGGTTGTTAGTAACTTAACGTAAATGCCCTTTATACTCTTAATGTCATCAAATTGGCTGTTCAGCTCTGGTAAATATTCAAATACAAAAACTAATGTGTGTTCTTGTAGAATATGAAAGGCTAGTCCTCTGGAAATTAGCCAGTTCAAATTTAACTCTCGTGTCTCCCATATATTCTCCACCCAACTATCAAAGTAATTTCCCTAAAGTACAAATTTGACCTTGTCACTGCTGTACTCAAGAGGCTTCAGGTTATCCCTGTCATCTTTAGAATAAAATTCAAGTTTCTCAGTTTGGCATTTAAAGCCTTTTTAAGCCAACCTAACATCTAGCTCCTGTCTACCTTTCCAGACTTTTTCATGTGAGTCTCCTTCATACTTTCTGTTTTCTGAACTTGATATTCTATTTCCTGCCCGTATGCCTTTGCATAGGTTGCTCTTGGACAGTTGAAAAGCATACCCTCTTTTCCTATAACAGCTGATTTTCCCTCATCCCTCTCATTTGGAGAAACTTTGGCTTCAAGGTCACATATGACCTTCTAGGTCCTCAAGTGTGGCTCTTTGACTGAATCCAAACTTCAGAAGGCCACAGGTTCTCTACCCCTGCTCTAGTTATTGGTGGTCTTCCTCCTGTGGGATATTCCCTCATCTTAGGCTCAAATTTGTATGTTGGGCCCTGAGTGTGGCTACCACAAAGGATTTTGGGGGTACTTATATCTGCGTATCTAACACCATGGCTCTTGAATCTCCATTGGTGTGCTTCTCATGAACAATCGGCTAATGAATTCAATTAGTTCTTTTGGTTCACAGTTGTTTCAGTTGTGTCCGACTCTTTGTGACCCCATTTGGGGTTTTCTTGGCAGAGACACTGGAGTGGTTTGCCATTTTCTTCTCCAGCAATTTTCTTCTCCAATTAGTTCCTAGCAAAGGCATTTACTCAAATGATATAATGAGAGCGGTAGTTATAAAACATTCCTCCTCACAAATCTAAGCTTGCAAATAAACATAGTATTTATGTGTATGAGAGATTGGACTCAAACTTAATAGCACAATCATAGCAAGTCACACTTAGGATACATATGTAGAAAACTCACAACTGCTATTGAAGAACTTAGAAATCCTTTCTCCGTAATTTTCATGTTTTGCTTTCGTTGTTCAATCATGTCTAACTCTCCATGACCCCATTTTGTTTTTTTGGCAATGATACTGGAGGGCTTTGCCATTTCCTTCTCCAGCTCATTTTACAGATGAGTAAACTGAGGCAAACAAGGTTCACTGACTTGCTCAGGATCATACAGCTAATAAATGTCTGAGGCTAGATTTGAACTCAGGAAGATGAGTCTTTCTGACTCTGGGCCCTGAGCTCTGTCTACTGTGTCACCCATCTTCATGAAGTTTCTCTTGAATGTAGTCCTGCTAGATGCTTTGTTTATCTTGGTTCCCAGAATCTCCTCCTATTTATAGCAGGCACTCTTCTCTGCTGCCAGGGATCCTTTTGCTCCAAGCTGCTTCCTCTCTCAGGTGATTCTATGTCCAACTGGAGTGTGTCTGTGCTCCTTGTTGGATGCAGTATCTTATCTTGGTCCAGTAGCTCCCTTTCAGAGTTACCGGCTGAGGAGAATAGGAGAAGGGGAGAGAAATAACATCCCCCTCTCCTTCTCTATAGGGAGTGTTCAGCTTTCAATCTCTTCCAGTCTCAAATTGCTCTTTTCCTTAAGTAACAAGATCGGAGGATCATAGATTTAAAGTTGGAAGGAACCTCAGAGCTGTCTAGTCCAAAACCCTCCTTTTACAAATGAGTAAACTGAGGTTCCGAGAGGTTAGGTGTCTTATCCAGAATCACACAGTGTCAGAGGTAGGATCTGAATGCAGGTCTATCCACTATACTACATATTATTCCCCCTTCCCCAATATATTCTAAATTTTTGGAGGGCAGAAACTAGGTTTTTTGGGGAGGGTCAGGGAGCTTTGTATCCCCAGCTCTTAATAAGATGTTTTGAGTATGGCTAACACAATAGATGCATGTTGACTTGAATTTCCCTCTTCTTCCATTAATTCCTGTCAGCAGCTACCAAGTATAAATAAGCAGTAAATTTGTGTTCAGTGACATGACTGTGTTATGCATTATGCTTTTGATGTTTGGTTTTGCAATTTAGTGTTGTATAGTTAGCTGTTAATTCAACATATCATTCATGTGAGTATCCCTTTAGCTGCTCGTAATATATGATTTTGTGAGTTACCGAGGTCTAAAAACTTCAACTAGTAATAAGTTCCTTCAAATTTCATTAGGTTAGTTCATGGATGATAGCTATCTACTCCATTGTTGGTGTTGTTCAGTCATGTTCAACTCTTCATAATCCCATATGGGGTTTTTCTGGCAAAGATATTTGAGTGGTTTGCCATTTCCTTCTCCAACTCATTTTACAGATGAGGAAATTGAGGCAAACATGGTTAAGTGACTTGCTCAGGTTCACCACAACTAGTAAGTGTCTAAGGCTAGATTTGAACTCAGGAAGAGGAATCTTTCTGGTTCCCAATCCAGTGCTCTATCCACTGCACTACCTAGCTGCTATATCTACTCATTAGCCAGGCCCATATTCAAAGCTTTGATAGGATCTGCCCAAAACAAATACTCTGTTAGCATAGCCTTCTAATCAGTCAATTTATTTAGCACCTACGTGTTTCAGGTACTGGAGTAGGTGCTAAAAACACAAAGACAAAAAACGAAATAGCCTATGCTCTCAAGCAATTTACAGTTATTGATTCCAGAGCCAGATTCACCTTTGTGTCAGATGAATCATGGGAATAGGACCTGAGTGGAGATGTTAACCAGTTAACAATTATGAGCCATAAGATAATGTTTTTCTCATCTTCCCTAGCTCCCAAGACAAATATTTTGAGATTTTCAAAATAGTCTATTGCTTTTTTCCCCAAAAAAATTTTCATTAAAATACTGGCAAATGTGTTTTTTAGGAAGGGAAAAAAGTGTTGATTACCACTCATGTTGATTTCATTGTAACTATGGTAGACTGAACTTTTCAGCTGGATGAGACCTTAAGTGTCATCTAGTGCATCCCTCTCATTTCATAGATGAGGAAATCAAACCTCAGAGAGGGAATATGACTTAGGAAAAACAAAGTAAGAACATAGCAACATAAAAAAAATGTCAGGAGGAAGAACCAGTTGTTCATAAGAGACAGTCTCCAAGAAGAGAGTTGGCAATAAACTGCAGTTTCCATTGTCTGTACACAAATGTACAAAATATGGATAGTGAATAAAGTGAACTAGAAAATCGAATGAAAGGAGGCAAATTCGACTTTATATGTAATACTAAGAGTTGGGATGAAACTTATGATTGAAATATGGTCCCAGAAGAGTTGGCTGTTGTCCCTCATTCTTAGAGGACCAAAATGACATCCCTATGTTAGAGTCAAGTTAACAGTTCATCCAACTGTGACTGATCAGAGAAATATGAGCTTGGAGCTCTGCTACAGGTCAGGCACAAATGGTCCATGTGAACATCTGGGGTGAATTCTCCAAATTTGTGCATCTTGAGTTTCCTTTGAACTACTTCAATTCTGCTTTGCTCATTAGAGCACACCATTTCTTTAATGTGGGCACACCATGCTGGGTGGTCCTGTGCCATTTTCTCCCATGTCACAAAACAATTCCAAAATTCTTAAGAGAAAACTTGAGAGTTCTTCTGACCATTACGTGAGTACTTGCCCTGTGTGAGTTCTCCATAAAATTGTCTTTTAGTGTACTTAATCCAAAAGGAACAGAAGAGATGAAAGTGTCAGAGCAGTAGCATTATGAGAAAATCCATGAATTGCAAAGGATCATCATAGTGGAGGACATTTGGATGAGAATTAACAGAGGGAGAAACAGAAGCAGTGTCATCATGGAAACATGTCACAGATTATGTGACTAGAAAAAAAATAAATGAGGAATCCAGGAGACAGATCACAAACCTGAAATAGAGGCATGAGGTATAATCGTTATGTCCAGCCACCTAGACATTTTTGCTGAACTATACTCTCTATGAAAAGAATAAGTCATCTGATAAATTCCTGATTTACCTTAATATATTTTCATTTTTCAGTGATTTATTTGGTTTTATTGTCTGGCCAATAACCACTTATTACGTACCAAGAACTGTGTTAAGCATGGGGATACAAGGAGTGGCAAGAGACAGTTCTTGCTGTCAAGGAGCTTATACCTGATGACTGTTCTTGTAATTAACAAGGCAGAATTTCCGTCTGAAGTAGAAATAATGGAACCTTGGGAGGAGGAGACCATTCCAGTGTAGAGTTTGTGATAGAGAAAGAGATGGAATCTAGGCACAGTCTAATATGTACCCTAGACTTTGGAAGAATTAATTGTTGGGGTTAGAGAAAGGATATATAATATATCTTAAATTCAATAGAAGTCAAATTAAGGAGCTGTGTAGTATAATGGAAAGAGGCCTAGATCTGGTATGTTCAGAGGACCCAAATGCAAATCTCAGCTTACCAATGTGAAATTGGGCAAAGCATTTAACCCTTCTAGGGCTTACTTTATTTTTCTTTTCTTTTTTTTTTAATATTTAAATTTATTTAAGTTTTCAACATTCATTTCCACAAAATTTTGGGTTCCAAATTTTCTCCCCATTTCTCCCCTCCCCAACCCTGAAACACCGAGCATTCTAATTACCCCTATCACCAATATGTCCTTCCTTCTAACATCCTTCCCTTCCCTTATCCCCATCTTCTTTTTTGTCCTGAAGGGCAAGATAAATTTCTATTCCCCATTACCTGTATTTCTTATTTCCTAGTTGCAAGAACAATACTCAACAGTTGTTCCTAAAACTTTGAGTTCCAACTTCTCCCCATCACTCCCTCCCCACCCATTCCCTTTGGGAAGGCAAGTAATTCAATATAGGCCACATCTGTGCAGTTAGGCCTTACTTTCTTTATCTGTAGCATGAGTGGATTGAACTAAGTGATCTTTATGCTGATTTTAAAGCTATCATCTTATGATTTTTATTTCAAGAAGTAAACTGTAATAGTCTAAAGAGAATGATTTCAGCAAAAAAGACAAAAAGGGCAGCTGCTAGAGAGGCAAATGTGATTGCACAGGAAACTCTCAGATTTTTAAAAGACATGCATAGGAGATACCAAAGGCAGGAGGATTGCAAAATGTTGTGTGGTCCTCTATTAAAGAGGGCAGAAACATTAAAACTCAAAATGGTTTAAGGTTGACAGTAATGTCAAGGACACCACAAATAGTTTTTAAACAAAAGCAATTAGAGGGGAAACAGAAAAAGCTTAGAGTAGTCGGGTCAGTGACAATGGATGATGGAGAGAGAACAGAACCACTTTTACTTCTGTTTTTCCCTGTTAAGGAATATGATCCTTAATTTGATAAGGATGATCAAAAATGTCCAGTAGAAGAAAAAAATTATTCAAATTTTTATTTGGTTTCTAGTTTTCTCAGCAGTGGAGAATGGTCTTTGCACAGAGAAGGATCATAAAAACCGTCCATGTGGGCTGTGACCTAGATGCCTGCCTCTCAGAATGGAAGATCTCTTCATAGATTAGACATGTCCTGAGGAGAGCCTGACCACAAAGAAGGGTGAGGCTTTATCTCTCCTTCTCTGGTTCATTGCCCTGACCCTGGAATGACTCTAGGGAAATCTCTAAAACAAAGTTTAGTTATAGTTCGCATCTAGGTTCCTCACCTGACCCCCAAAATGGGAAACAAGGTCTCTTCTAGAAAAAGCACTTAGTACAAAATACGAGTCTCAGGTATAGGAGAGAAATTTATTTCCTCCTCCAAAGAAAACATCTGAAACATAAAAGACTCATAAGCATATATTACAAATATAGAAATATAAAATAATAACCTACCACATATATTGTACATTTCTGAAAGGCCAAGATACTTTTGTGGGATTGCAGGAATAGATTTTTCACTTTTATCTTAGATCCGCAATATCAAGCAACTTGCAAGGGTCAGATCTCCTGAATAGCAAGGGCATAATTTGGGGTATCTTCATCCTTTTAGTTGCAGCAACCGTCTGGTGATAGTGCTTTTTTTCCTCTAAGAAGTAGTGCCTTTATGGGAAGCACTTCCTGGTAGGCTACTGGCCCCTGACTCTGGATCTCACAGAGTAGCCACTAAGACTGGAAAATGTTCGTTTCTTAGAACTGCCAATTGATAAACCCTCACTTAGAAGTCTCAGGGAGAGGAAGCCCTGGAAGAATAACCAGGATAAAAAACCAGAATAAAAGACAGTCCAAGCTATTTCTTCCCTCATTCTCTTCGAGGTCATCATGGGATGGGTTCCTCCTCACCACAGAGTCAATCATCTTTCACATAAACCCCTTCACTGATGATCGTTCAGGTGTTGCTATATTATCTCTATGAGGTGCATATCCTTCAGCAAGAGTCCAGAGTGTATGTCTCACCAAAAGGGAGTAGAGTGTATGTCTGGTGCTATGTGGGATGTCTATGTTCCATTTGAACAAACAAGGAGTTCCACTGGGCGCCTCTGTTTCACTTTCCTCCCAATTAAAAATATGCTATCATTGCTATTTTTTGCATTTCAAGGATACCAGTACAGCACTCAGGCTGTCCATACGTTATCCTTCACTCTCAGTATGGAACCAGTAAAACATTATCTACATACATTTGAAAAATAATAAAACACATGCACAAGACAGGGTCTTTATTAAGACTGTAAAAGGCATGTTTGTTTTTTTTAATGGATTCATATATGGATTTTCAGATGTCTTGTAATAACTCCATTAGATTATAAAATCTTGAGGGCAGGGACTGTCTTTTCCCTCTTTTTGTATCTTTAGTACTTAGCACATAATAGCTACTTAGTAAATGATTATTGATTGACTGAGAACCAGTGGGCTGCAGCTAAATGAATTCAACATAGCTGCATGACAAGATCCAGTTAGGATAGAGAGTCCAGATTTCTGATTTTTTTTTATGCCCTAATCAAGTCATATCTGAAATACTCCAGTGGGGGGTGTTTTGGAGAGAATTTCTTTTCAGTTATGGGTTGGACTGCATGATACTTGTGAGATCCCTTTAAATTCGGAGGTTCTGTTACTTGCTTGAGTTCACAAAGCTCTTTGAAGAGATGACCCTAAAACCAAGGTGTCCTGGCTCATTCCATCATATTACCACATGGGAAGTATCTACCAGAGATCTAGATAGGAGAGTGGAAAGGAAATATTTCTTCTCCCCTAGGACTACCAGTCTCAGAGGAAGGGAGCCAAGTAGAGAGTTAAAATATTCTGTAACATTATAGGGGAAAAGGATTTAGAAAGGAAACATAATGGCGAGGAGAGAAAAGAGAAGAGGAAGCCCTTGAGAGGTAGGGAAAGATCCAGGCTGACTGAGAGAGTCAGTCAGAAATAACTCTAATCTCTGTGATTGCCTGACTAATAAATAGTTTCTCTAAAATCCTCACTACCTATAGTATTATAGTCACTGGTGCTTTTAATTAGACTGGCAGAGAAGTTCAAAGTATTGAATATATTGGGGTTGGAAGACTGTATTCTCAATTTAGAAGAGGGCATTTTTAAAGAACCATGACCCACATCAGGGTAAATTACATGTGCCTCTATTTTCTCAGACAGTGGTTCTGACATTAACTAGGTCCCCTTCTGAGAAGGAGTCTGAGTCTTCCTTTTCTGTATGGCTAGCCCAAGTTAGCCAGCTGCTTGCTCCAATCTTTCTCTTTATTTAACCTTGAGAATATGGCATGAAGAACAGTTGGTACAAAGGCACAGAGATAGATCAGGTGTTGTGTGTAAAGAACAGCAAGGTCAATTTGACTAGAGGAGAGAGAATGTGAAGGGAAGTACCGTATAATAAGGCTGGAAAGTAGTCTCTAGAGCCAGCTTGTGAAGAGCTTGAAATTTAAATTGTATTTGATCCTGGAGGTGATGAGGAGCCACTGGAGTTTATTGAGCAGCAGAGTCAGACCTGGGATTCAGTATCTTTATGGAGCAGGAATTTTTAACCATTTGTTTATGTCATGGAGACTTTGGTAATCTAATGAAGCCTACAGATCCCTTTTCAGAATGCTTTTAAATGCATAAAAGTAAATACATGGCCTTACAAGGAAACTAATATACAGTCATCAAAATAATTAAAAAACAACTCATGAACTAAAGCTAAGAAACTTCTTGTCTACAGAATGGATTGGTCACTCCCTGTTTATTTCTTAAAGAGGTCTATTCACTGAATGGGCATTTCCTCGCTCTAAGTGAGTACCTGAATAGGCCAAGGTCTCCCAGAGCATCCTGGGCCTTTTCTAGTCATCTTGATAAATATCTGGCCACTGGACTCAGATGGCTCTGGAGGAGAAGTGAGGCTGGTGACCTGCACAGCCCTCTCTCACTCAAAACAAAGTCAAGTGCAAGTCATGTCATTATTTCTCTGATGCCATGGTCTTCTTCAGCAATGAAGGATGAACACAGACAGACAGGTTGGCCAAGCAAAGGTCATAAGGACAGGAAAATAATCAGGAAGCTACAATAATAGTCCCCATAAAGGTGAAAAGAGGTGGTGGCAAAGAATTGGAAATTGAGGGAATGTCCTTCAGTTGGAGAATCACTGAACAAGTTGTGGTATATGAATGTAATGGAGTACTACTGTGCTTTAAGAAATGATGAACAGGCAGACTTCAGAAAAACCTGGGAAGACTTCTATGAACTGATGCTGAGTGAGGGGAGCAGAACCAGGAGAACATTGTGCACAGTTACAGCCACATTTTGTGATGACTGACTTTGATAGACTTGGCATTTCTCAGCAGTGCAAATGTTATTCATGATGGAAAATGCCATCCACATCCAGAGAAAGAATTATGGAATCTGAATGCAGACCAAAGCACACTATTTGCTCTCTCTCTCTTTTGTTTCTGCTTTCTTGTGGTTCATTCTGCAGGTTATGATTCTTTTTTGCAACATGAATAATGTGAAAATATGTTTAATGTGAATGTATATGTACAACCTATATAGGATTGCATGCCATCTTGGGAAGTGGGGGAGGGAAGGGAGGAGGAGAAAATTTGGAATGCAAAAGCTTGTGAAACTGACTGTTGAAAACTGATAATAAATAAATTTAAAAAGAAAAGAAAAGTGAAAGGGACTGATTGAGTGTGGTAGCTATGGTACAAGACCACATAATGAAGTCAGAGGCAGTGCTGGTGGCAGACTCTTGGCCTCCACCCCACTCCCCTTCAGTACCTTTTGGCTGGAGGTTTGGAGAGTGTTTCATGGAGCTGGGTGTAGAGGATGGGAATTTCAATAGGTTGAGAGGGGAGACTCACCCCTTTAGAAGATTATGAGCTTCTCGAAGACAGGGATCATACTTCATCTAAACTTTCTCCCTTGGCATCTAGAACAGTGCTCTGCACCAGCAAGCATTTGATAAATGTTTATTAAATTGAATTGTTAAATTAAGTCACTGCCTGGCAGGCATTCTTGCTGCTCTTGGTGACCCATCTAGCCTCCCTGCAAATTTTCCCTCATCTAGAATTCCATTTAGCTTTCTCTCTGCACTCCTTCATTCCTAGTCCAAAGGCTTCTCTAGCTGTCGGTCCCCGATCAGTTTTGTCCAGACACATATGCTGTGTCTTGCTTTTTCTTCTTTTTTCTTTTTCCTTTTTTGTCAGAGGAAGAGCAATCTTCTGGGATTTAATTACAGTTTCCCTGAGGGCCCTTCAGCCCATCAGAGAGTTCATGCAGTCAGCCCATATTGGAAATGACAGAAGAAAACGATGATTGGGAACTCCCCAGTGTGTCTGCTGTACCAGAGATGGCAGCTTGCATTCAGGCTGCCCTACCTAGAATTTTGCTGAGCAAAAACACAACCAAGCTCTCATTTAAATAGATCAGATAGGGAATTGAGAAAACATTTGTAGTAGGATCCAGAGGCGGTCCATTCGACTCTTGGAAAAGACAGAAGGAAGAACTCCTTTGGGGGGCAATGGTTTCATTTTTTTGTGGCATTTTGAAATTCAGCACCTAAGAAGATAATGACTGGGGCTCCTTTGTTCAGCTCTGTGAAATTATGTGATTGTTCAGGAAAGCTCAGTGTCTTAGTGGGGAGTGTCTTGTTTTCAGCCAACCTAAGTGAGCATTGGGTAAAACCACCTAGTGATTTGGCAGAGCTGGGATGGGATCCTAGGTCTCCTAGCTCCCACTTTAGCATACTGATATCTCTCCAAATACTTGGTCAGGATGCAAGTAGTTTGAGAACGTGGGAAAGAGAAACAGAATCAATATATCTTTAGAACTGGAAAGGGTCTCTGACTTTTTTTTTAATCTCTAGTCAGTGGTTGTACACATTATTGAACTTAATTTCAACCTGTAAACTTGGGGTCAATTTCTTGTGCTCTGAATTAAAATACTTCAAAAGTGTTTCACTTATAACCTGGGTTCAGCTTATTATCTTGTGTGTCAGCCTTCCTCCCTCACCTCTGTTTAGTACTTAAGTATAATAGGATGGACTGAGGCAATATCATGGTTACTTATGTATATGCCATATTCTGTTACATTATTATTTCCTTGCAGGCAAGAACAAGGTTGGTTTTTTTTTTTTGTCTTTATATCCCCAGTGTTGAGCATCGTGCCATTTTAAGTATTTAACAAATGCTTGTTGAATGACTAACATGGAAATATGTTTTGCACGATTGCACACATATCAAAATGCTTGCCTTCTCAATGCAGGGAGAGGAAAGGAGGGAGAAAATTTGTAACTCAAAATTTTTTTAAATGAATGTTAAAAATGTTTTTACATGCAATTGGGAAAAATAAAATATTACAGTTTTTAAAAAATTAAAAAATAAATGCTTGTTGAATCAAACATGATGCTGCCTTTCTATAGATGTCAAAATAGACCCAGAGTTGTTAAGTGACTAGCTCAAGGTTACCCCACCGCTAGAGATAGAGTTCAGGTTCAAAGTCAAGTCCTCTGACTCCAGATCTAATGTAAACGTTGTCCATGTTTGTCTCCTCAGGTCTTGGCTTTCTACTCTACAGCATGAGAGGGCTGGATTAGACAACTTGCAAGGTCCCTTTGAACACCAGTGGTCTCTAGGTTTTAGGGACATTATTAAAGGACTTGGATTCTAGTCTCAATTCTGCCATTAACTAGCTGTGTGACTTAGACAAATCACCCCTCTGGGACTCAGTTTTTTTTCCTTTATTCAATGTGGATCTTTAAGATCCTTTCCAAATCTAACACTTGAGTGGATCCTGGATCTCATTTATGTGTGCACTCTCTCCATGCAGGTATATTACCAATGATTCACACATTTTCTACCTACATGAGTTTTGCCCATGTTCTTCTTTGTGGAAGTGAGGGAGCATCCAACACACCTCCTCTAGATGCTTTGACACTGCATGGATCCCAAAATGGAGCATGGGCTGTCTATCAGTTATCCCTCATTTTCACTATAAGATTTGCTCAGCTCCTTTCTCAGTCACGTATCTCTATGATAATATCCTTCACTAGTTTTCCCAGGTCTTCACTGGTAGTAAGTTTTACTTTACTCATGCCCACCATACATCTCTCTAATGTCACAGTGGTGACCTGCACCTTCAGTTCTTCATAGACTATGGTATTTCATAACCCACATCAAAACAGCAGGTAAATATGGATATTAAAAAGGTGGGACTTTGTTTTAAGGAAATAGCGTCATTCAAAGCCCAGAACAATTTCCCAAAGCTATCCAAGTTGTTCTTCCATTCAATACTTAGCTCCCACCCCCACCTCGTAGTCCATCTGTGGTCTTTCTAAGGTGTCAGTACTTGAGAACTTAATCCTATGAATTTTCCAACAAAATGCTTAGTATAATGACAATAGGCATTCTTGATCTACTTGTTTTTTCCTATGTGGTTAGGCTGAACTATTTTTCAGTGAGTATGGATCTCATTGAAAGGGTTCTGCAATGCCCCAGGCTTTGATGCAATTAACATAATACCATGCACAATCAGGAGCATCTGAAAGTCTTCATCATCTGTAGTGTTGCTCTCCTATTTGCATTCTGTGCTTGAAATCACTCCTGACAGTTCCATCAACTCAGATGAGCACATATCTCTCTGTTTTTGTTTTTTGTTTTTTTACTTGACTTGGTATGAATATCAGGAGATTTTTAAACAAAGCTATTTCTGTCACCACATCTTTCAAGGAATCTTGAATGATTTTTACCTATGGATGGGAGATACATACCTGGAAGGGGAACCTTTAAGGTGGCATTTTATTTTACTAAATCAAGAATCTTTTTACAGTAAACAGACAGTCATAATGTGATCTTATATTCTCCATACCTTTCAGTTAATCGTGTGACTGTAAAGATATGGTCACATCAGATACTATTTGTGAAAGCCTAGCTATTTCCTTCTCAAACCTTCATCAAGGCACCCTTGATATTATGCAGATTATTTTATAATATTTTTCTAGAGATGGTAAAATAGGCAGATGAATAGTAGTTGTTGATATTTTGGGGGGTAATATAAAAGTCTCTGATTCTTTTACCAAGCATTTACTATCCTCTCTTTCATCTATCCTGAGAAACTCTTCATTAATATCCTCAAAATCAAGTAGTCTTCAGCGCAGACCTTTGTGTATACTTGGTCTAATCCAACTGTTTCTCATGTCTTTGTCTCTTGAGTACCATTTCTCTATCTTCAAGTATCTCTGTATAGATGTTAGAGCCCAGATGTTGGGACTCCACTGACATTGATAGTGAAACTAACTTGTTAAAGGATATCTTTATGGATCTTCTCCATTTTTTCATTTGTTCTTGTTTTCCTTCTAGCTCTATCCTTAAATGCCTTTAGGATGACTTTGCTTAGTTTTTTTTCTCTGTTGATTCTTGCTGTTTTATGAGGCAATATTACTCATAATCCTTTTCCTACCTTCCCTGCAAGATTTTCAATTTAAGATTCTATTCTAAACTGTAATTGCTTTTGGCTTCCATTTCTTTCCAATGGGCAAGGAGATGAAATTTTTGCTTGTGAAAAGATTTCTAGGCTCTTTTGATCTCCTCCTTGTGGCAATTGATCTCTATTGGTTAAACTCCCAACCCTAATATTCCATCATTCTGAAATTCTCCAGTTTATTGTAGTGCTCTTACACTGCTTTAGATGCAGGAATTCTGTATGACATTTGTTTTAGGGAGTTCCTCTGTAAGCTGGATGTGATGAGGTTCTCCTTTCTGGAAAAGGATTCTACTACTTTCTAGAAGAACAGACACTCAAATTTTCCTTTTCCTTTTCTCCCCAGGTTATACCTCCATCATCTTGCTGATTTTGGCCTATGACAATAGCCCAACTCTGATTATACCTTCAGTGCTTTTCTACTTAGAAGGATTTGTGGGTTTGACACCCAGTGCTTTTTGTACACTGATTACTCATCAGTCTAGGTGCACATGATCTCTATCACAGTCAATAGGAAATAATGGACTAGCTGCCTAGAGCATGCAATTAAAATACAAAGTTGGTAGCAAGTTGGTGAAATTAGGAGATATAATCCATGTGATATGAAAAAGGGTCAAGAATTACACTTCAAGGAAGAGAGGCAATCTTTCTCAGTATAAAAGAGGGTTAGAACTGACCACTGAGAAGCAATATGGGGGCATTGGTGGTGGTGCAGTGGATAGAGCACTGGCTCTGGAGTCAGGAGGACCTGAATTCAAATTTGACCTCAGACCCTTGACACTTACTAGCTATGCAACCCTGGGCAGGTCACTTAACCCCTATTGCCTCATCAAAAAAGAAAAAGAAGCAATATGGTCTGTTGGAAAAAGACATAAGACTTGGATTTGTTGAAGAGAGAGATGGGAGACAGTTGGTTCAGCTAGAAAGGAATTCACTTAGACCTTCTCTGCAGCCATGTGGGAGCTTTATTGATGCAAAAGCAGCAGGCATGAGATTTAGCAAGGAGCTAAACAAAGGCAGTGATGTAGGAAAAGGACCAGACATATACACAGCTCCTAGGATGATGTAATTTTTAGGGCTTCTAAGGGGGTTGGAGATTTAGGGAAAGAATGAGGAATATGGATGACACAAGATAAAGGAGCCAGGTAACTTTACAACCCAGGATGGGGGGAGAAAAAGGATTTTATGATCTAGGATAAGGGGAAAGTTTTATGGTATTTCAACATAAAGGGGATAAACTTTAGGGCTCCTTCAGGTTAGAAAATAAATCAGGGGCTTCACAAAGTCAGCCCTTAATATTATTTTTAACTCTTAGGGCACTGTTTGTAACTACATCAGATTCAGAAATTTGGGTTTGAGTTCTTGTTCTACCATGTATTAGTTACATGACCATTGACTAACTGCTCTAACTCTCACGAAGTCGTAGTTTCCACATCTGCAAAATGGGGATTAAAATTCCTGCCCTGCCTCTTTCTGCATGATGGTAAGGCTAGTATTTTATAAACTGTAAAGATCTATATAAGTGTGAGCTGCAGTTATTATTTTCAAGGACATAAACAGCATGGAAAATGAACTGGGGACCAGTGTAGACATCTGTAGTAGTTTAGTTCCTTAGGTAAAGAAAATTCTGGATGTTTTTCCCGTTAAATCCCAGAAACTGCTAATTTTTTTAGCTTCAGAACCATAACATTGGACAGAAACCTCCATTTGTCACACTAGAGTGTAGATCAGATAATCAGAATCACAGTTCAGACACATATTACTTGAAGGTTTGCAAAGCATGTTACCCATATTATTTCAGTGGATCATCTCAATAGTCCTGTGAGGTAGCATGCGCAAGTAATTTATAGATGAGGAAACTAAAGTGCAAAGAGCTTCTTGAGGGTGGAAACTGTATTTTGCCTTTCTTTGTATTCTCGGTGATTAGCACTGTGCCTGGAATATTGCAAGTGTGCTTATTAAATGCTTGTTGACTCAAACAAATTCCTGTTGACTCAAACAAATAGACGCCCTTGGCCATTATCATTTTAAGCTACTCCTGTGGAGATGCAGCCTGGCAACTGCTCCTGCAGGCTACTAAAGAACCACAAAAGGAAGTTCTTACCAGGAAAGTCTTTGGCACCATCAAATAGTTCAGTATCAGAAACTGTGATTTTTTTTTTAGTGGGAAAGACATTAAAGAAAAGGTATTTACATCTGTTTTTGCTACTGTATGTACTCCT
The DNA here is from genome assembly GCA_028658325.1 of Potorous gilbertii. Lineage (NCBI taxonomy): Eukaryota > Metazoa > Chordata > Mammalia > Diprotodontia > Potoroidae > Potorous > Potorous gilbertii. The sequence continues at coordinate 35,040,392 of CM053769.1, read as the reverse complement.
TGGGACCTTCCATATGTATTGTCTCCTCCATTGGAATCTGAACTCCTTGAGAGCAGGGACCGTCTTCCTTTTACTATCTGTGTCCCCAGTACCTAGCACTGTGCTTTGTACATAGTAAATGCTTAACAAATACTTCATTCATCCGTTCATTTATTCAATATTTGTTGACAGGAAAACAAACTCAAGCCACATACCTAGTAAGTTCAGAGCCAGGATTCAAATCCAAGTCTTCCGACTCCAAGTCCAGGGTTCTTTCCATGACCTTCTACTGATGAGAATGAGAACTGATTGCATTTTACATATACTAGTGTCATACCTCTCTGCTGTCAGGGTTTGTCCTTTAAAATCTACTCCCATATTGCTAAACATTATTTATGACCTTGTTATAATTTTCCTTCTCATGGATTTCTTTTCCCAAATATTTCATTAATGTATTTGGGACTAAAGTTCAGCTAAATGTCCCTTGAGAAGACTACTATTTCCTTTGCTTCCCTGTCTCTGACCCTCCCTCTTTGTCTCTCAGCGAGTTTTCAAAGCTAACATTTAATTTTTGCATGGTCAGCTAATTCACTTCTTGATGGGGATGCTGCTTGATTGGTATACTTGACGCTAAGCTTTTCAAAATGGCCCCTTCCCAGGTGCTAATCGATAAATATTTTAACAAAAGCTTCATTATTTCTTCCCTGTCGATAATCCCTGTTTGCTATTTTTCTCAATAAAGGTAAATGGTTTAGAAGCTGGTTTGGCCTTTCAGCCCTTTTTGAAATACAATGAATTTCTTTCCTAATTTGGGTGAATGGATTTCTCTTTCTTTGGCCACCCTTCCCCTCCAGGCACCATCATACTCCTGAATCACAGGGCCATTATTGATTCAGTTTTACCCATTAGGAATCTCTTTAAATTCAGCAATTTTGTTCCCCTTCCATATGATTCTTCTCCTTTAAGCCTTGGACCAGCTCTTGAGGAAGTAGTATTGGCTAGTTTCTATCAGAGGAATTCCTTTTTTTTTTTCCAGGAAATGTGATCAATATGGTATAATGGAAAGAACATTGCAGTTGAAATCAGGAGCCTTAGGTTCAAATCCTGGCTTCAGCACTTACCAGAAGTGGGAACACAAAGTTACACAGTTTCTGTGATGAGGCATTCATTGTTTCAAATGGCTCACTGTTGTTGGACAGCTCTAATTATTGCAAAGTTCTTCCTTATGTTTTGCTGCTTTTAAACCTCTCTCCTCCCCACCATAATTTTCACTCATTGATCAATCAATTAATCAGCAAATATTTATTAATTGTCCATGTGTGGTGTTGTCCTTCTTCTTTCCAAAGCAATACAAAACAGGTTAACTTCCCTTTCATCAGAGAGTTGATATCTTTGGGCCTGACAATATGTGATCCTTTGTGACCCTGGTCAAGTCATTAAACCTCATGGACCCTCAATTTCTTCATCTATAAAAAGTAGTGATAATGATGCTTGGGCTCCCTCCTTCTCAGGGCTGTTCTGAGAAAACCACCTTAGAAATATTAAGGTGCTATTGAAATGTAAGCTGCCATGGTGGTTATTGATTTTCTGACACAAAATGTAGTCTCTACAGTTTTTCTTTTAGAATTTAATTTATTAGATTCAGCCTAACATTCTAGCCTGTCAAGATCTTTTTTTGTGGTAGTCAATCAACAAGTATTTATTAAGCACCTACTGTGTGTCAGGCACTGAATGTACTAATTGCTAGGGATGCAAAGAAAGAGATCTAAAACACTTCCTGCTCTCAAGGAGTTCACATTTTAATAATGAAGACAATATGCAGTCAACTATACACATCATCTCTAGTATACATCCATATATGTTCATAGTAACTAGCATTGATATATAGTGCTTTATGGTTTAAAAAGTCTTTACAAGTATTATCTCATTTTATTCTTACAACAACCCTGGGATGTAGCGATTAGCACTATCCCCATTTTCCAGGTGAGGTAACTGAGTGAGTGACTTTCTAGAATGTATCTGATGTCTTTGAACTCAGATTTTTCAAGATCTTTTTGGATTTGATTTTGATTCTCACCCTACATTTTAATTGTCCCTCCCAGCTTCGACATCTGTAAATTTGATAATTATGCCAACAAAGCCTTTATCCAAATCACTGATAAAACTGTTGGCCAGTTTATGGCCAGGGACATATCCCTGGTAAACTTTATTAGAGACTCCTGTCAGGTTGTCATTGATCCACAAATTATTCCTCTTTGGGTATGATCATCTAGTCACTTTGGAAACTGCATCCCTTTAGCACAAGTGTAAAGAAAGAATCTTGCTACATGTCTTGAGAACATCCAGATAAAACCTTTTTTGATCCACTATTTTAGTATTATTTCCTCCCTATCACACCCCCCCCCCCCCGCAAAAGGAAATGAATTTAGTTTGATTTGACCTATTCTCACTGAAGCCATACTGGCTTTTATTCATCACCACTTTTTCTTTCTAAATGCTCATAAATCATCCTTTTAGTAAGAAATTCTGGTATTTTACCAGGAATAAAAAGACAGGTTTATTGGCCTTAAGTTTAAAGATTCTACCCACTTTCCTTTTTCAAAAATTGAGACATTTGTCTATACGCAGTCCTGTGGCACCTCTTTCATTCTCCATGGTTTTTTTAAGAGAACACTGACAGAGAGAGGCTCAGAAATCACATCTGCTGGTTCTTTCAGTAGAATGGAACATGATTCATCCAGGTTTGATGACTCCAACTCAGTGAGAACCTTTCTTGTGACTTGTCCCTTTCTCTCCATTTACACAGTATCTACCTGGGTTCAGATTCTGACCACATCTTGCCTGATCTGTCCCAATAGTCTGCTTCTTGGTCCCCCAACCTCTAGTATCAATCACCCTTCTTCAATTTATTCTCCACACAGCTGCCAAATCAATATTCCTCAAACACAGATCTTAGCAAGGCACTCCTCTACTCAAAAATGTTCAGTGGCTTCCTACTGACTCTAAGATAAAATACAAAATTCTCAGCCTGGTATTTCAAGACCATCTGGCTCTGGTATACCTTTTTAGCCTTATTCCATTTTGTTCCTCAACACACACTCTGTTCTGAGCAAATTAGCCTGCTAGCAGGTCCTCCCATACAACATTCTATCCCTTGACTCTGACTTTGTACAAGCATTTCCTAGATCTGAAATGTACCTCGTCTTTGATCTCTGTCTTGAAGAATCTCTAGCTTTCTTTGAAACACAACTCAGATACCACTACCTAAAAGAAGTCTTTCCTAATAACTCCAATTATTAGCACACTTTCTATGAGATGGTTTCGTATTGCTTTGTGTATAATTTCCATTTGCTTGTGTGTAGACATGCAGCCGGGTGATGCAGTGGATAGAACACAAGGCCTGGATTCAGGAAGACCTGAATTCAAATCTGAACTCAGATACTTACTAGCTGTGTGACTCAGGGCAAGTCACTTAACCCTGTTTGCCTCAGTTTTCTTTAAAATGAACACAAGAAGAAATGCCAAACCACTCTAGTATATTTGCCAAGAAAGCCCCCAATGGGATCATGAAGAGTTGGACATGACTGAAAGAACTGACTACAACTCTGTGGGTGTGTGTGTGTATGTGTATGTATCACTTCAGTAGATTATAAGCTCCTTGAGGGTAGGGACTATTGTTTTATCTTTATGTTCCTAATGCCTATCTCACATAGCAGGCATTATAAAATTAATTGCATTATCATCTAATTTATCTTGGGTTTCAACTCCCATTTTTGTTTTTATACCAACTTCAGTATTGACTTATATTAACAGTTATAAAAGTAATATGACCAATGCTCAGGATAGCTAGGAATGTAGCAGCAAATAACAAAGGCAACACTGTACAAGTCTTATTTTGCTTCAAAATAATTCCAGATTATTTGATCATTCTGGAAAACAAAATCCATGAAACAAATGTGCAGAGACAATCAAAACAAATTTCTGCCTAAATTTTTTTTTCACAGTCTGATTTTTTAAAAAATAGATCCAGGTGCATTGTGAAAATAAATCACGTAGTCCAAGTCAAGATGTTATTTGAACTACCTGAACAAATGTGTAATATACTCTTGAGCTATCACAGAATCACAGAGTGTTAAAGTAGGGAGGGACATTAGAGATAATGTATTCCACCAACCCTCTCATTTTGAGAAGGAGGAAACTGAAGCCCAGAGATCACATAGAACTTTCTACTAACATTCTAGGATTCCAAGGTATTTTGACTGAGAGCCAGTGTATCTTTGAGTATATCATGCTTACTCCCCAAACCTTTCATTTCATTTTATATTCTATTTCCTATAGCACATTAATGTTTTTCAGCATTTATTGTCTTGCCTTCCTACCTATCTTTTCCCTCACCAGAAAAGAAAAAAGAAAAACAAAATGCTTGCAAAAAATACATAGTCAAACAAAATAAATTCCCATATTGGCCATGTCTAACAATGTATAGATATTTCATCTATTACTTCTCTGTCTTTTTCATTATTGGTCCTATGGAATCATGGTTGAGCATTGCATTGATCAGATTTCTTAAGTCTTAAAATTGTTCATTTTCTCAATGTTGTTATAGTATACATTTTTCTCCTCATATTATTTATTTCATTTTGCATGAGCATATTCATATCTTCCCAGGTTTCTCTTAAACCATCCCTTTCTCCATTTCTTTCAATACAATTCCATTACATTCACATACCATAATTTGTTCAAATATTTCCCAATTGATAGGCATCACAAAAGGAGCTACTATAAATATTTTTGCACATATTTTTCCTTTTCCTTTTAAAAAGTATCTCTAGGTATCAGCCTAATTAATGGTGGTATTGCTGGGTCATAGGATATGCACAGTTTAATGACTCTTGGGGAATAGTTCAAAATTGCTTTCCGGAATGGATCCATCAATTCATGGTTCCACTCAGATTTCATTAATATGCCTGTTTTTCTACAGCCCTTCCAACATTTGTCATTTGCTTTTTTGGGTCAACTTTGCCAATCTTGGAGTCTGAGGTGCTTTAATTTGCAGTTCTTTTGTTATTAGTCATTTGGAACATTTTTTATGCGTTTATTAATGGTTTGGACTTCTCATCTTGAAAACTGCCTGTTCATGTGCATTGACCATTTGTCATTTGAGGAATGACCCTTATTCTTATATTTTTGAATCAGTTCCTTACATGTTTTGGAAATGAGACTTTCATGAGAGGAACTTTCTGCAATAAATTTTCCCCCATTCACTCTTTCTCTTCTCATCTTGGGTGTATTGATTTTCTTTGTGCAGAAACTTTTATAATCAAAATTTTGTAATAAAAATACTTATATAATCAAAATTATCTGTTTTATAATTTTTTCAAAGTATATGTAATTTTCCTCATCCATGGTCTCTTATCTCTGTAACAAAAGGGGAAGCGTAGAGGGACGCGGAAGAAGAATTGCATTTTTTCAACTCTTTTGGGCCAATCTTGCTCATTATAATTTCATAGCCTTCAGTTTTGCTTTAATGATATTTCTGTTGACATTATTATAATCATTATCTATCTTTTCCAGGTGCTTCTTGCTTTAAAATGTATCAGTTCGTATAAATCTTCCCATGTTTCTTTAAATTTTTCAGATGTTATTTCTTATTATGTAGTAATATTCCTGTAAATTTATATGCCATAATTTGTTTAGCCATTTCCCAATAGATGAATGTCTGTATTATTTGCAGTTCTTTAGGAGCACAAAAAAGTTGCTATGAATTTTTGAGTGTATATGGAACTTTTGTTGTGTCAGACCTGGGGTATATGCTTTCTGATGTGAACTCTGATTCAAAAAGTATGGGTATTTTAGTAACTTTTTCTTTTTTTGCTTATTTTAAAGTTTTTTTCATTCCTAGCATGACTAGACCAATTCATAGTCTCACCAATATCATATTAGTATATCTGCATTCCTGTAATTCTTCAAACTTTGACTATTTTTATATTTGTATCTTTGCTAATTTTCTAGTTGTGAAGT
>CM053769.1:35011726-35033892 GCA_028658325.1 Potorous gilbertii | reverse complement strand
AATGTAAAAAGTTAAATAAATTTATTAAAAAAAATAAAGTGAAAAAATATATTTTAATTTGTACTCAGAGTTCATCAGTTCTCTCCCTGGAGGTGAATGATAAGCATTTTTCATCATGAGTCCTTTGGAATTCTCTTTGATCATCATATTGATCAGAGCAACTGTCTTAAATAATTGATCATTGTTACAACATTGCTGTTAGCCTGTACAATGATCTCTTGATTCTTCTCATTTCACTCTGCATCAATTCATACAAGTCTTCTCAGGTTTTTCTGAAATCATCTTGCTCATCTTTTCTTACAGCACAATAGTGTTCCATTACAATCGTCTATCACAATTTGTCCAGCCCTTCTCCAATTGATGGGCATCCCCTCAACTTTCAATTCTTTGACATCACAAAAAGCTGCTATAAATATTTTTGTATATTTAAGTCCTTTTCCTTTCTTTTGATCTCTTTGGGATACTAGTGATGGTATTACAAGGTAAAAGGGTATGCACAATTTTATAGCCCCTTGAGCATAGTTCCAGATCATTCTCCAGATTTGGTTGTTCTTTTGTAATTACTCCCTATGTTTTTGTTTTGTTTTTGGCAATTGATATTTATTTATGTGTCAAATCTTCCTAACTTCTGACAAGCTTGCAAAGCCTCCATTCAATCTATTTCAATTAATACTTTTGGCCTTAATCTCCACTGAATTTTCTCTTCCCTAGATCAATTGTCATTAAATTATTTGACTTTACCTCCCTTAAGAACAATTATATAAAGCATTGTAATACTTGGAAACATCATGCAACAGGAGCATAAAATGAGGCCATACCTTCCACATTAACCAAACACGGTTCTCCTGTCCTCCTTTCAAAACTGATCCCTCTATGTTCCTGGATCATAGAATCAATGGTAAGACTTGAACACAGGTCTTCTTTCCTCTAAGACTATTTCTCTACTACAGCACAGCTCTCTCTCAATACAATTTCCTTATGATAAGACTCAGAGAGAAAAAATGACTGCCCAGGGTCATAAGCTAGTAAATGGCACATCTGGATATTCAGATCATTAAATCATCTGTTATGATATAGATTCAATTCAGTTTAATTCAGAAAACATTTCTTAAGCACCTACTATGTGTCAGGCATTCTGCTAATGGCTAGGGATGCAAAAGGAGGCAGAAGACAATCCCTGACCGCAAGGAACTTAGAATCTAATCAGAGAGATAACAGACAAGCAAATATGTACAAAGCAAGCTATCTAAAGGATAGAAAGAAAAAGGAAAGACACTGGAGGGTTAAGGATTCCTGTAAGATGTGGGAATTTAGTTGGAACTTAAATGAAAACCAGGGAGGATAGTAGCTGAAGTGGACAAAGGAGAGAGCATTCCAGGCATGGGGGACAAGAGAGAATATCCAAAGTCAAGAGAGAATCCAGCACAATCCTTAAGTCAATGTCGCAGATAAACCTTTATATAGATTGTGCAACAATAATAACCTATCCTAGTCCTGGGGAACTTGGGGACCATGCCCCCCTCCTTCCTGGTAAGCATCCCTCCTTTCCCAGTTCTGGAAGCAGCAGGCTCTTGACTAGTAACTCTTTACAACTCTACCAAAGAAGCAACAGACTCTTGACTAGCTTTGACTAGTTTGAGTTGCTTTACAACTCCACCTCTGAGCCTTGGGGAAAATTGTTTAAAGTTTAGGATTGGCTCATGATAGGGTGTCCACAAGGGGTGTGTGTGCAGAGGGGTTAGGCAGGTACTCTATGTGCAGAGCAGACATTTATGTCCCCTACACAAAAGAAATGCTAAGCGTGAAAAGATGCTCATGTATTCACTGACAGCAAACTCAAAGAAATAGCCGTAATAATTTATAACTACTGTTAAATTCTCCCAAGAGGTTGATACTTAAAATATCAAAACATGATGCAGTTTGTGGAACTGCTGGATAGGCATTTTCTATTTATTTTCCTTTATCTCTGTGCTGTTCAATCAGTTCCCTCTAGATTCAAATCGTTTGTCAAGCTATGCCTGGGTTGAGTTCCTCCTCCATCTGAGGGTCATCTTCCTTTCCCAAAAGAACTGGAGTAGATATAGAGAGACCACCTCCTGCACTGACTGAGGACTCAGGCACTCTCAAGCTCCTAACATGAACTTAAGGCTAGTGATATCCTTCTCAGGATCAGTGCTTGAATACTTATGATCAGGCAAAGAAACCGAAATGAAAAAGTCAGCCACCAGAGTCCCACAATCCAAACTCAAGTCATCTAGCTGAGTTTCTGCTTACTTGCCATGTGCCATCAGATGCCATGCTCCTGGGGAAGGAAGAAAGGTCATGTCTCCCCCAACCCTTCACGGGAGTTCTAGGAAGGGAGAGCTACTTGCCACATGGAGGAATCAAAGGAAGAAGAAACCAAGAGTAAACATTCGTTTTTTGAATATATACCTTCAGGAGTCATAGGGTGGGGGGACCAACCATAATCCTTTGGGTCATCTCAAAGCAACACATCTTTCAGAGCTGACCACATTTCCCTGAGAAGTAACTCAACACATGCTTCATGGAATCGACCTCACACCAGTTATACTCAATCCTTGTTACACTTTTGTGAAAACTTTCTTCTTTTTAACCAGCCAGTCCCTTAAAAAATTATTTAAATACTCAACTGAAAGAAAACAGCTTTCTTTTCCAATTGCCTGATATATGTGGTTCTTGGCTCAGAGTAGATAAATGAGCATGAGTCAGTATATTAAATTTTTGGGAGTAGCAAAGGCATATGCTGGGCATTAACAGGAATTGGAGTACTGCTACTTATTAATTGCCAAGTTGGTATTCTCCTTCCTCTGCCCCATCTGTATTCAGTATATATAATATTAAACATTTTTTTCTATCAGTATTGCTGATAGGGTCTAGAAGGAATCAATTCATAAGCATTTATTAAGGATTTACTATGTGCCAAGCTCTGGGCTAAGTGTTTAAAGACAAAAGCAAAACAGTCCCTGTCCTCAAAGTGCTTACATTTGAATGGGAGAGAACTTGTACTTATAGATATAGGCAAGATACACACAGAAATAGAAACAAGGTCACCTTGGAGAGAAAGGCATTAGTAGCTAGAAGTCCTCAGGAAGATGTCCAGGCAAGCAGTGGGATCTGGTAAATGAATGAATGAATGAATCCTGATTTTACCCACCCAGCCATCTTGTATCTAAGTAGAAACCGTGGTGTAGTAGAAGGAACACTATTTAAAGCTAGAGGGTTGGAGTCTAGGTGTCACACAGAAAATTAGATTTGGAAGAAAACTCATTGATCATGTTAAATTGATATGATTAAAAAGAATCCTTCTCACGGAATATCTGATAAGGGGCAGATAGGTTTAGCACAGTTCTGGAGTCAGGAAGTTCAAATCCAGCCTCGGACAGTCTGTGAACTGGAGCAAGTCACTTCAACTTCCTTTACCTCAGTTTTCTTATCTGAAAAATGGGGGCAATAAAAACACCTGCCTCCAGGCAGCTTGTAAGGATCAAATCAAAGAATTACATGGCACATAGTAAGCGCTATGTAAATGTTAGTTATCATTAGTAACCCCCACCTGCCTCAGTTCCCTCAATTGTAAAGTGTGGGTCAACCTAATAATAAAGTAATAACCTACTTCATGGGGTTTTTTTGAGGATCAAACGAGATAAAAATTGTAAACTGCTTACTTGGCACATAGGAAGCTCTATATATTATATATATATATATATATATATATATATATATATATATATACACATAAATATTAGATATTTATTCTTATTGTCCGTCAGAAGTGGAGGCGCTTAAAGACCATTAACGAAAGCATGCTCCTTGCTCTCACAGGCAGCCAGTTCCACTTTGGGTTAGTTCTAATGGCTAGGAAGTTTGTCTTTACTTCAAGGTTAAAGTTGCCCTCTTGGCATTTCTCATCCATTTCCATTTCTGTTCCCTTGGGTCAAGCAGGATAAGTCCAAGCCTTTCTCCAAATGAGAGCCCTTCGGATACTTGCAGATTGCTGTCACATCCCCCAAGTCTTCTCTTCTCCAAACCAAACATCCCTAGTTCTCCGACTGATCCTTATCTGGTTGAACTTGAAGCCCTTCACCATCCTGACTACTGTCCTCTGGATACTTCCCAGCTGATCAAGAGTCTTCCCAAACTGTGGCAACTCTAGTTGCCAACCTACTAGTGGGGAGTCTTTTCATGCCCAGCTCCGCTGGTTCTTCAGCATCAGACATAGTCTGTCATCAGGCCCAAACTCAAAGCCTTTTCCAGTTTGGCTGAAGCTACCAGGGGTTGTACTCCATTAGTTTAGGCTACAAGAGCCCAAGGTCCCCTCAAGGTCCTGAAGGAGTAATATTTCTGTGGAGGATGGAATGATAGGATCATAAAATTCAATGAACATTTATCAGGTACCTGCCGTATATGCTATAGAGTAGAGAAATGAAGATGAAATAAATCTATTAACAGGGATTTATTAAGCACAACTACTTATATCCCAGACACTATGCTAAGTGCTGGAGGTACAGAGGAAAAGAAAATACAGTCCTTATCTTCAAGGAACTTATATTTTAAGGGGACAGACACCATGGATATAAATAGGTACAAATAAGATATGAACAAAGTAGATGGAAGGTGACGTTAATGAAGAAACTATTCTTACTTGGCAGGACAGGGAAAGGTCTCTTGAAGAAGGTGAGATTTGATCTGAGTCTTGAAGGACACCAAAGATTCTAAGTGATGGATGTAAGGAGGGAGAACATTCCAGTTATGGATGATAGTCAGTGCAAAGGCAAGGGATGGGGAAAGGAAAAGGGAGGGGAAGTAAGGGAAAGGACAGAGAATAAACATTTATTTAAGCACCTACTATATATGCCAGGCACTGCGCTAAGCACTTTTACAAATATCATCCTGCTTAATAATGATGGGGAGAGGGAGCATCACGTATGGGGCCAGCAAGTAGATGAGCATGACCAGATTTCAGAGCAGGACTTCTTACCTAACTGTTCTGGATCTCAGTTGTGTGGTTTGTGTCCTTTGGCAGTCTGGTGAATCCTACAGACCACTTCCCAGAAAAAGGTTTTTAAACGCATCAAATAAAACACACACGTAGGATTATAAATGAAATCAGTATATTGAAATGTAGTTAACAAAATACTTAAAATGCAAGTTCATGGACCCCAGGTTAAGATTCCCTACTGTAGAGCATATGGATACGAGTGTATTTGTCCTTCGCTGCTAAAGAAGACCATGTCATCAAAGAAATAAAGACATGACTTGCACTTGACTTTGTGTTGAGTGAGGGAGGGCTGTGCAGGTCACCAGCTTCACTTCTTGTACAAAGCCATCTAAATCCAGTGACCAGATATTCATCAGGATGACTGGAGATGACCCAGGATGAGGTAGTTGGGGTTAAGTGACTTGCCCAAGGTCACACAACTAGTGAATGTCAAGTGTCTGAGGTAAGATTTGAACTCAGGTCCTCCTCACTCCTGCACTGGTGCTCTATTCACTGCACCACCTAGCTGCCCCTACATAAGAGTAATCTAGAGAAGACTGAAAAGGTAGGAAGGGGCCTAGTTATGAGGAGCCTTAAATTCCAATTAGGAAGCTACTGTAGTTTATTGAAAAGGACAGGGGTTGGGGCATCATATGGTCAGACCTATACTTTAGGAAGATCACTTTGGTAGCTAAATGGAAGATGGATTAGAGAGAGACTTGGAGCAAGGAGACATTTGACAAATAAGGGATCACTGAAAACCACAGAGATGACAGGTCAGTTGAATTATTAGATCAAAATTCAGTTACAGAAGGTTTAGAAGAAAGGAAGAGGATCTAAAGTGGAGAAACCCAGTGGAGATGGATTTTTTTCAAGGTGTTAAGATGAGAAGGGGAGAAGAGGTATAGGAGGATAGCTCTCAGGGAAGCTGAGATCTAGTAAGGACTTTTCAAGGATGGAGACACATGTTTTAGAGGCACTTTTGTGCCTATAAAAGGGAAGGAACAAGTAGATAGAGGATCAAAGAGTAGAAAGAGAATGGGGATCATAGCAGAAGCAATCTTTTGGAGGATTGGAAGGGGATGGGATCAAGGATATATGAAGAGGGGTTGGCCCTGGCAAGGAAAAGTGTGCAGTAAAAGAAGAGGTAGTAGGAGATGATGTCAGAGATGTAAAATAAGAAGAGGTGAAGTATGAGCTGAGATCCTCAGCAGAGAGGGTAGGAGGAACCTATCCATGGAAGAGTTGAGGAGAGAAGGGCAGATTTGGAACAGTCACTGTAGCGAATGAGCTATACTCAGAATCAATTAGGCAAGAGTAGAGATTTGCCTGCCTATAATGAGGGCCCTGTTGAATTTGGATAAAATAAATTTGTAGTGGACCCAATGAACACAGTTTCATGATTTCTCTAGTTCTATTTAGTGTCACTTCAAGAGGAGTAAAGGAAGTGGGTGATGGGAGTTAATCCAGGGTTAGAGACTGGCAAAGTATGGTTGGTGAAAGAACAAGGGGGGTAAGATATTTGAAAACAGTATAGAGTTGAACTGGTTCATCAAGGAGTCAAGATTGGGGAGGGAGGAGAGGTAGCCAGTAAAAGCATTATGGTCTGGAAAAGCATTGAGGGTTAGAGGTATTGGAGATCATGGTGAGGAAAAAGAGCAGGGATAGGAAATATATAATATAGGGAAAGATGGAACACAAAATGATTAGGACTGGATAAAAGAATTTTAGAGTTCATGAAAATAGGACACTTGGGTTCTTTATGGAACACCTTTGTCATGTGTCAATGGCACAGCAGTGTCATTAATAACTCAAACAAAGATATGACAAACCCTCTGTGTAGCTACGGTGGAGTGGAGTAGAATATAGAAACTGAATAGACCAAGGAATGGGAAAGTTAGATATTTGAGGGGAGATCAGTTATATATATATGTTGAAGTGCCCCAGTATGAGGGCAGGAATTGGGGAGGGGAGAAATATTGTGATTGAGATACTAAACATGTTGTCTTGGGGATAGATCAATAGTGACTGACAGGATCTGTATTGGGTGATAAATTTGGATGATGACTGTAGAGGAAGTCTGGGAGTGGCAAGGTGGAACAAGATACATTCAAATTCCTCCACCACAGTTAGTGAGTTGTAGAGTATGAGGGAAAATAGTGCAGCCAGGATTGAAAAAGAGTTGCCAGGGAGGCAGCATCTGTCAGAAGGAAGTTAAGTTTCAGTGAGTGCCAGAAGATGGAAGGAGTGAGAAATGAAGAGATGAGAGGAAGTTTGTTAATTACAGAGCAGATTGCCAGAGGGTGCAGATGCAGGGACTAGAAGAGCTGGAATGAGATTTGGGGCAGGGGTAACAGGCGAAGGGTTGAATCGGATGGGAATGAAGTTAGCTGGATTTGGAGAGGAGGGTTTGTTGTTCAGCTTGAGGAAATCAATGTGACTTGGATGAGAAGAGTAAAAGAGTGTGAGAGGGTGCTAACTACTAGGAAATGAGTCTAGTCGGATGATCAGTGGATGCGGAGAGGTATGTTAAGGAAGAGGTATGTTTAGAAGCTTCTGGATTGTCTCTCAAGGTCCTAAATTCTTGGCAGGTAGCCTTGCTGCATCATGAAATAAGATATTTCCACTTTTAAGAAAAATATCATTTAATGAGAGAGATGATGGGTACATTTATATTCTCTTATTTCAGTGATCCATGATTTGTCATCTGAAGAGTGCATCATCTAATGAGAAAGATGATATATGTACATTTATACTTCCATACTTCAGAGATCCATTATTTATCTGTGTGGATCCCTTTCATAGACTTTGTGAATTTCTATGGCCAAAGAATTCACTGTCCTACAACCCTCTTTGAATGATGAGTCTCTGCTTATATAGCTGATCTTGTCTTAGGATGCCAAATATTCAATCCATTGCCAGGCCTATACTCTAAGCTCTTCTAGCTTGGGAGGACCTTCCAGAACTTTCACCCTCTCAACATAATCTTCAGGAATCTAGGATCAAGTGTACATCAAGATGATCAGCAAGGGTAGAGATATAATACAAATACAAACATTATGAGTGAAAAGAGAAGCCAAAGCACTATGAGAGAAGTGAAAATGGAGTTATTAATGCAGAAGATTTTGGCCCAACCATGGCTCAGTTTACCCACTATCTTTTTACACTGAGCAAATTATCAACCTTCTCTAGGACTTTGTTTCCTGTAAATGAGGGAATTGTATTAGATGATCCATAGTATTCCTTCCAACTCTGAATCTTCATTGTTTTTACCTGATTGACTCAGGGAAGGAATGATGGCACCCCCAGCCTTAAAGAAAGGAAAGACTTTCAACAAGTAGAAATGTGTGGGGAGTTCATTCCATTGAGTATAAGGAATGGCCCACAGGAGATGGGAGTTACGAGTAGTTGATCCACTTTAGCTTAAATGCAGAGCTTGAGTAGTTGTATGAAAGAAAACTATGGTCTGTACATGGTTGAGGCTGCTTGCTTTACTATAGGTGTGCTAAAATCAGCTTGTTTCAGAAAGAATTGTTTAAAGGTGGTTTATTTTGATCTGTGTAACAGACTCTGTCTACAAGTCACCTAGTTTGAATACTTTCCAAGTCATAGGCTTGAATCACCTCTCCCCAACCAGTTATTAATAGTAATAATATATGAAAAACAAGCATTGATAGAGTATTTAAAATAAGCATTGATGGAGTGCAGTATTGAGTGTACAAGAATAAGCTGTGCCAGTCACCTTTCAGCATAAATCAGATTAACAAGATTCAAAGTCCGCAGGAGGCAAATGCACCATCACTACTCAACCTAGTGAGCCAGAAATGGTTCTGGCTTTAATTTTGGCTTATTGCTCTTCTAGAGCACGGTTTTTTTGTTTTGTTTTGTTTTTTATGCATGAAGCTATTAGCAGCAAAAAGCTAGTGAAATGTTATCTCTAGTCTCTTCCTCCCCATTGGCTACTTTGTCATAGCCTTCACTCATATCCAGGTTTTCTCGCTCTTGGAAAAAACCTTCATTTGACCTTGCTCCACTCTTTAGATACAGCTCATTTTTTTTCTTTTATCCAGTGTCTTAAAGGAAAGGTCTACATTGATACTTCTGTTTTCTCTCTATTTGCTTACCTCTCAACCCCTGCAATTTAGCTTCTTTTCTCCTTACTCTATTAAAACTGCTCTTTCAAAATTCACTCAATAATCTCCTAATCATAAAACTCTGAAACCTTTTCTTAGCTGTCATCTTCCATCTCTCATCAAAACATTGGACACCATTTATCATCTCTTTCCTAAAACTATCATCTCTTGGCTTCTGGTCCCTCTGCCTCTGTCTCTCTATTTCTGTCCAACTGCAAAAATAGGTAGAAGACTTGGTCTTTTATGAAGTTGAAGAATGGCTTTCATTCTTATAAATTTGACTCAGTTCCCTACATATTTGAGAAATGAGAACTATGTCAGAGAAACTTGCTGCATAAATTCCATTTCCTACTTTTCTTCTAATTTTGGCTGCATGGGTTTTGTTTGTGCAAACTCTTTTTAATTTTAGGTAATTGAGGTTATCCATTTTGCCTCCTGGGAAACTCTTTCTCATTTGGTCATGAACTCTTCTCTCTCCACTTCTTCTATGCTCCCCAAATTTACTTTGATATCACTCTTTATTTCTAAATCATGTCATCCAAACTTCTCTTAAAATTAGTCTTCAGCCTCCCTTCCTACCCTTATGTTCTACTCCTTTACTTTTAGCCAGACTTATGAATAACATTTTTTCCTTGAACTACCATGAGACTCCTTGTTTCTGTACTATCATTCATTCTATTCAGACAACCTGGAATACCCTTTCTTCTTACTGGTGATTGATATTTTATTCTTTCTTCAAGACCCAGCTCAAATCCTACTTCCTCTACAAAACCCTGACTGATACTTCCAGACAGATATGATCTCTCTGTGTCTCCTTTTAAAACCTATAATGATAATTATGTACTTCAAGCACTGGGCATTTATCACATTCTGGCCCATACTACAGTTTGGTTGTAGAGATCTCTTCCTCCTTTCCCCCTAACTAGAGTTCAAGTTTTTAAAGAGCAGAGGCTACTCTGAATTATATATTTAAATATCAAATACAGCATATTACATGTAGTAGACACTCCAAGTTTGTTGATTGGTTTTTTCTAATGTGAGATTCATAATAGTAAATTATATTTCTATAGTGTCTTTTAGTTCCTAAAGTGCTTTGCTTGGTCCTATGAGGTTAATAGTGCAAACCTTATTGCTTTTATTTTACATACAGGGAAACAGAATAAGAGTTGAAGCAACTTGTCTTTGATTACCCAGCTAGTGCATCACAGAGCTGGAATTTGAACTCATGTCTTTTGGCTCCAAATCCAATGTTCTTTCCACTCCATAATGTCACTCTTTGATTAGGAAAGTCAAGGAAGTTAATTTGGAGGCAAAAAAGGGAGTGAGGGAAGAAAGCTCAAATGCCAAAGAACTGGAGGAAATGGTCAGGGAGCAAAGCCTAAGAAGGATTCAATGAATAGAGGTGACAGAGAAAAAGCAAGGAGGAAGAAGGGGTGAAAATTGTTTTAGTGCTGAGAACACAGTGGTTAAATATTTCGAAATTAGCCAAGACTGCAAAAATTCCATATGATTTATTAATTTGGTCTTGGTTTCTTTCTGTCTTCCCCTCTCCCACTCCCTAATTCCTGTTCATTCATTCATTCGATATTTATTAGACATATAGTGAGTATTTAAAAAGCTAGGGAGGATACAAAGGTAAATAAGAAAAAAGTTCCCTGTTCTTGTGGAGCATAGAGTGCAGCAAGAAACTTAGGAAAGATGGCAGTTTAATAAGTGCACAAGTGGAGTCATGGAAGGGAACTTAGAAGCTTTCTAGTCAACCCCAAACTAGGAATTCCTTTTATATCTCCTCCAAAGAGTGTCCATGACACCTTCTCTTGAAGCTCTCTTTGTGAAGGAGAGATAGCACATTCCAATTTTGGGTTAACACATTGAAATTAACCCTGCTTCCCTTTAACCTCTATCCATTGCTCCCATTTCTGACTTCAAGGGTCAAGCAGAACAAGTCTGATCCTTCCTCTAAATGACAGCCCTTCAAATACTTGAAAATAGCTATCATATCCCTTCCTACATTTTATTTTCTCTAACCTAAACATCCCTTAGCCTTTCAACCAATTCTTGGGCTGTATAATCTTGGAACTCTTAACCAGGTCACCTTATTCTGAGTACTCTCCAGTTCATCAATGTCCTTCCTATGATATTCTGAACTTCAGTGCTTCAGGTATGGTCTGGCTACTTCAGAAAGCTGCTGTATTGTTACCTCTCTTGTTTGGATACTGCAACTTTCTTAATGTAACTGAAGATCATATCATATTTTCTGGATACCATATCATGCTGTTGGCTCACATTAGCATATTGGCTTGTAGCCAGCTCATTAAAATCCTCTGATATTTTTTTCACAGGAACTATCATCTAAGCATACTTACCCCTTCTTTTACTCATGAGATTTATATTTTCAATATGCCTTGGACTTTTCACTTCATAAAATTTCATGTTATTAGATCTAGCCCTTCTTCCTAACCTGTCAAGATATTCTTGGACCTTGTATGCTAGGCATCCCTCTCAATTTCATGTTGTCTTCATATTTGAAGATCATGCCATCTGTGCCTTCATTAGCGTCCATTTATAAAAATAATAAACCACGCAGAGCCAAAGCTAGTCCCCTGAAACACACTTATAGAGCCCTCCCTTCAAGATAATATTTAACCATTAATTTCTTCCCTTTGATTTGGTCATTCAGCTACATCTAAATCTACCAATATAAAGTTCTCTGAAATCAAATGAGGGAGAAATAACTTCCTGGTTTGGATTAGAGGTCATAGAATAAGAGAAGACTTCAAAGAAGTGGAATTTGAAGAACAGATAGGATTTTACTTAACAAAGAAGGGAAGAAAAGGCGTTCCAAGTTAAAAAAAATGGTATAACAAATGTTTAGAGATGGGGAAATGTAGGGTATATTTGGGCGAGGAATTCAGGAATTGAAAGGTAGTCTGGAAAAGTATGCTGGACTAAATTTTAGAAGATATAGAATACAAAGTTAAGTAGTTTGGACTTAATTTAGAAGGTAGGAACTGGGGAAAGGGGAAAGCCATTGGAGGATTTAGAGCAGGGTTCATGAATAGAGTTGTCTCAGAGAAGACTATTCTGAGACTGGTGTATAAGATTGATTGAAGAGGGAGAAAACAGAGGCAGGAAAACCAAGTGGGTTAGTTATCACAATAATCTGGGTTAGTAGAAAGGCATGGACAAGTGAAGGTGATGGATCATGGATGTAAGAATATTGCAGAAGTAGAAGAATGGGGAACAAGGGAAAAGCTGGCTTCAGTTCTCCTCATACACTCCCTCATAGATGCAACTCACCTCCTCTCCTATTTTTTATAGGCATTGGGCCAGTGTTTACTTTTATATCTAGCTTTGGGATTCTGAACACCAAGGCAAGTTGTGTTAAGGTGATGCCCAAGGCAAAGGTTGTAATAACCACACAAAGAAGGTAATGTAGGTAGCAATATTTTGAATGTACTATAATCAGTTTCTGGACTGGCATGAAGCAGTTTCTAAAGGTCATGTTTGCTTTCAAAATTATAAAGCAAATTGGACACCTGCGCTTGTAGGATTTGTTGGCCAGTCACCTAGAGGCAAAATTTGTTAAGCTAGTTTGACCTATTACTGCTTCAGAAGAAAGAATTGTTGTTTTCTTTGGCACCATTTGAGAAAATTGGTAGATTGCTATGTTTTGTATAAGTGCAATGAAGTATTATAGTATCGTTGAGTTTGAGCTGGAAGGGACTTCAGAAGCCACCTAGCCCACCCTTTTCTTTTCACAAATTAGGAAACTGAGGCCCAGGGGAATTAAGTTCCTTAGATCTGTGATTCTCCAATCATGTCACATATATGCCCGTGCCTTATATGTTCACCTTACCCCATCACCATCTATTGAAATGTCATTCATCCCTCAAGGTTCTGTTCAAATGCAACCTCTTCCATTAAGTTTTCCCCAATCCTTTTGCCTGGAAGTGATCTCAGTGCTACGTACTTACCTTATGCACTTATCACATCTGATTTATATTATATTTATCTGTGTACATATCCTATCCTTCCCATTAGTAAGTTCCTTGAAGGTAGGGGCCATGTCTCATTTATCTTTGTATCTCCTTTAAGTTGTAACATAGTATATTGCTTATAATAGGCATTTTCTAAATGCTCGTTGGATAAATTAATTGCTTTTCTTGGATCTGTTCCTTATTTTTTTCAACTTGTATCTTGATTTTCCTCATTTAGTTGATTTCAAGTTCCTTTAATAGCTGGTTTCTGGGATTCATTATTTATATTAATCAACTTCTGCTAAACAGAACTCTTCCCAAACTCCTCATAAAGTGAAATAATTTGGTTTCTTGGTACTTGTGATTTCCTGTTTCTTACTGATGCTGACTATTATTACCTGTTTCCTCTTAATTTCCTAGTTCTAATATTACCTGAGATCCTAGAAGTTTCATTGTGGGTGGGAATAGAAGCTGGGAATAAAATGGAATGACTTACCAAGCTTGTGTTTAGGGGCAGGCTTAACTCACACTAGTCCACGTATTCAAATTTGCAATTAGACCATAATGAAATATTCATGGGGCATTAAAAATTCAATAAAAATAAGTTTACTTACAATAAGAGATTTAAAAGGATACAATTAGTATTTAAAATAGATGTTGCTTCCCTTCTAATAGTAGGTCAGGATAAGACCTCACAGGACTGAATTCCTCAAACCTCAAAAATACCAACTTACCATAGGCTGCTCTTTTTATGGGTCAAGTGGAAAGGAAGCCAACCCATTGGCCCTCTAGATCAACCAAGGATCTCTCCCTTAAGGAGAGACCAATCTAACCTATATAAAGCAAGGCTGTTTCTGCCATGGACAGAAGAGTAGAATTTCCTTCATGTTTAGGGTATAGATTCAAAGAATCATTAAACCAGCTCAAAGGGACCTGAGGGGAAAG
This sequence comes from Potorous gilbertii, assembly GCA_028658325.1. Taxonomy (NCBI): domain Eukaryota; kingdom Metazoa; phylum Chordata; class Mammalia; order Diprotodontia; family Potoroidae; genus Potorous; species Potorous gilbertii. The sequence goes on along the minus strand of CM053769.1, from coordinate 35,019,835 downwards.
AATTTTAGAGCCAGGAAAGAACATTAAATATAGAATGTTAGAACTAGAAAAGGCTTTTGAATATAAAACATAGAAAATTAGAGCTGGGAAGGACCTTAGCTTGTATAATCCAAACCCCTGTTTTACTAATGAGAAGGTGAAATCTTTTGAGAATGGTCCAAAGATTCAGTCTGGAATGAGTATTGTCTTACGTGTCTTGGTAGTTGATCAAAAAATCTTTATTACCATATATATGGTACTAGGTGCTACTGCAGATACAAAATAATATGAACCCTGCCCTTAAGGAACTTGCTAATTGTTGTCTAACTGAAGAGCTATAATGGCAATAAACAATAATGGTGATATGTGGTCAAGTGTCAAAGTAGTGCCAAGATGTTGATAAGTATAAAAAAAAACACTCTAGGCAGGGAGTCAGATCTCCTAGTCTAATGGCACTTTTGTTATTAGCTAGTTGTCTAACCTTAGGCAAATTCCTTCTCTCAGTTTCTCATTAAAAAAAAAATAAAACAAGGAGTTTGAATGAGATGATTCTTGGTGGTCAATATCCTACTATCATTGACTTCAAGGACTCTGTGATCTTTGAATAGGTGTTTCCAAGGAAAAATATATCTCAGAAGCATAATGTGGTGGAAAGAGCATGAGATTTGGAATTAGCAGACCTGTTCCCATAGCATTGTCACATCTGTGACCTTTAGTTTAACTCACTTAACTTTCCTAGGCTTTTATAAGACTTACATGATTTACAAGGGCTATAGCCCACATGAGGAAGAAAGGGGACATGAAGGTAATACTAGCCTTCCCTTCCCATTTTATAATTCATTAAGTCCCCTTTTCCAAGCCAACCTATCACCCAGCATCAAACTTGATGGACAAAGAGGCAATTTTCTCTCTCCTGCTTCCTTTCTAGTTAAAGCTCTTTGGATTAGATTTTCAAGTACTCCAGGCAAATACATTTTTATCAGTCCTTCTTAGGGGTATCCAATTGCTCTCCAAGAGCCAGTAATTTCTATATCTTAGTACAGAAAATTCTGTAAACCCAAATCCTATTCTCAGACACCTTCTGCTAGTCAAATTGGCCTTTCTCTTGTCTTTGTTCACTAGCAATGATGGAACTATCATGTGGGCTCCTATGGTCTTTAGTTTCTTGAATAAGCCTTCATCATCTTTATCCCTGCTTTCTGGGTTTCTTCTGGAAGCATCATTTGTGGGCATGTGAATCCGTAAAACTAATAGGGACCATTTAGTTTGACAAATCCTAGGATGTTTTCTCTCCCTCATCCTGGATACATCCTGGAGCTCCTCTGGTCTTTAGTTTCTTGAGTAGGGCTTCATCATCTTTATCCCTGCTTTCTGAGTTTCTTCTGGCAGCATCATTTGTGGGCATGTGAATCAGTGAAACTAGTAGTGACCATTTAGTTTGGACAAATCCTAGGAAGTTTTCTCCCCGTCATCCTGGATACATGACCCAGAATTAATAACAAACGACATTTGTGTGGCACTTTGAGATTTAACAAAGTGCTTTGTATAAGTTATCTCATTTGATCCACATAAAAACCATGTTAGGTAGGTATTGTACTACACATATTATTTTTCTCCTTTTACAAACCAGCAACTGAAGCTCAGAGAGAGTAAGTGACTTGTCCACTATCACACTGCTAGTATGTGTCAGAAGCAGAATTCAAATCCAGGCCTCTCCTAACTTTAAACTCAGTGCTTCTGTCCCCTTCTACCACATTGCCTCTCTTTGTTGATATCAGGTGGATAAGCATCTACTTCAGTATCCCTCAGTAGGAAATTAATGACCAACCACTACTATTCATCCCTTTTCCCTCTGACCATTCCCAAATGGTCACTCACCTGATAATCACTGTGGAATCTCATCATCACTCCTTGGATGACGAACAGTTGTTTCCTGAGAGACTCCAGCATTTTTCATGAAGAGCCTCATATCTGCTACCCAGCTCCAAGTAGTCAAGAGTTCTTTCCTTTCTTTTCTGTGTCTCATTCTTTCAGTCTCCAGACTCCGGATTATTCTCCCCTGTTTGAAATGCTTTTTCTTCTTTGTTTTCGTATTGAAGCCCTTTTGTTTTTTTCCAAGAACATTTCTGATAACCTAGATAGTGGAAAGACATTCTTAGAGCCTCTTTATCTTTTCTTGTAGAAGGGAGAAATGCATTCTCCAACTTTTTTGCCTTTATCTTACCAACTTTCTTCGCTTCTTTTCCTTTTCTTCTTTAGGTTCTTCTACTCCTTCACCTTGAGTTTTTTCCTTTTGCATATCTTCCTCCTTGAATGCTTCTCCTTTAGCTCAAGTTTTTCTCTTTTTTCAACATCTCCTAAAACCTTTCAGAATTTTCCTTCTCTAAATTGAATCTGATCTAAATAATTTTAAAGCTCTCCTAATTAAAAAAGTTCTTCACCTTTTTTTTTTATCACACATTCTCAAATAATAATGTGTATGTCAAGTACTTGGGAATTTTAAAGACATTATTTAATAATCAGTTGTTATGCAGTTGAAATCTTCCTCCTACTCCTCCTGTCCAAGAATATCATGACAAAAGTCTATAATGACATAGTAAATCTGTCATGACAAATCTCTCATGATAAACTTTTGGATAAGAAAATATATCTGCAGTCAGGTTGATTCATAGCTAGTTAACTACTCACATCCAAAGATAACTGTGGCTTTTAATACATTCATGTCAATTTACAGGAAAGATCTCTCATGATCCATTGCAGATCTCTTCCCTTGGTGTTGTTCTGTTTGACATTTTCACATATTTCATATTTTTTGTATAAAAAAAAGGGCTCAGTTGACATAACACTGAGAGAGAAAGTTAATATGTTGGATAACAGAATCTCAATTTAAAAGATCTTGATGGACTAGACTAGGAAAAAACTGATTAAACTTAATGAAGATAAATGTAAAGTCCTGAATTTTATGTATAGGAAGGCTTAACCACAGTTCAAGTAAGTAAGACAGACTTTTTGGATGACCACAAGCTCTCTGTCATTCACATTAAGCATGATAGCTGCCCAAAGTGTTAATGTAATCTTCATCTTTATGAATATATGCAGAGTACCTACTGAGAAAAATCTCCCACTGTGTCCTGCTGGTGAAAGTAGATCAACAATGTGTGTCCAGTGCTGGGCCCATATTTTCAGAAGAATGTTAATGAACTGGAATGTTGAAGGTCTGGCCACCATATCATAGAAACTGGTTGAAAAAACAACTTTGGACCTAGAGAAGAGGGAACTGAAAGGAACAACATTGCTATCTTAAAATATTTGAAGAAATGTCATGTAGAAGAGAAATTAGATCCATTTTGATTAACCTTACAGAATACAACTAAGGCAAAGAGGTGAAAATTCCTCCAATGTAAATGTCATGAAGTTGGATAATGCAGTGAGTAGAACACCAGATCTGCTTGAGGTCAGGAAGACTCATCTCCCTGAGTTCAAATCTGGCCTCTAAGCTGTGTATTTCTAGGCAAGTCACTTTACTCTGTGTGCCTTAGTTCCTCATCAATAAAATGAATTGAAGAAGGAAATGGCAAACCATTCCAGTATCTTTATTGAGAAAACCCCAAAGGAGGTCATGAAGAGTCAGGCATGACCAAATAGCACCAACAATGTCATAAGCCCAAGTCATCAAGGTAGACTAGAGAAAGGACGCAGCATTGGCATAATGGAACAGGAGATGAATTTGGAGTCAGAAGACCTGAGTTTGAATCCTGACCCTAAAATTTAGTAGCTGTGTGACCTTGTCAGAACATGTGCCCTCTCTGAATCTCAGTTTCTTAATTTGTGAAGTTAATGTAGTTAGACAAGATGGTCTGCAAGGTCTCCTATAGATCTAAAACCCATGATCCTTGGGGTCAAACTTAAATAGAAAATTCTGGTAACTGCAGTCAGCAACTTAAAACACTGTACACATAGTGACAATAAAATTATTTTAAAATTACTTCAATGCAGGAGAAATAAGAGTATATTTGGATAATTCCTGGTAACTATAGGGTTTGGGGAATTATTTGATTGTGTAACCAGTGGGGGATTGAGTTCAGATCCATAATAGAGCTAAGAAAGACCAAGTTTCTTGGTTCTTTGGATTAAAATCTTACAGGTGCAGTCAGCCCAGGAGACCTTGTAAAAAAAAAAATCTGAAGATGGAAGGAAGCAATTCCAGTAAGGAAGAAAAGGGGGAATTATCTAGAAAGACTAAAACGAATACTCATAGGGAACACACTAACAAACACAGATTTTAAAAAACATGTAGAGAAGATGGAAACAAGGATAAATAACAATCAATCAACAAGCTCTTATTAATTTGTGCCAGGTACTGTATTACGTTCTGGGCATCCAAAGACAAAAATGAAAGAATATCTGCCTTTTTTATTGTTGAGTCTTTTGAGTCATGCCCAATACTTTGTGACCCCATTTGGGGTTTTCTTGGCAAAGATAATGGAGCGACTTGCCATTTTCTTCTCCAACTCATTTTTACAGATGGAGAAATGAAGGCAAAGAGAGTTAAGTAACTTGCCCATTGTTACACAACTAGTTAGTGCATGAGGCCAGATGTAAACTTAGATCTTCCTGAATCCAGGTCCAGAACTCTATCAGTTGCACTAACTAGCTGCCCTTAAGGAGCTTAAATTTTATCAGAGGACATAACTTGTAGAAATACCTTATAAATATTTGCAAAATAAAATGCATCATAATTTTTAGAAGGGTCCCTAGCTCCCAGGGGCATATGGAAAAGCCTCCTGTGGCTGTTGGCACTTGAGCTGAAGGAAACTCAGAATTCTAAGGGGATTAGATGAAGAGGCAATGCATTCTAGGCATAGGGAATGATCTATGCAAATTCATAGAGATAGGATGCCCACAAGGTCCTTGTGGTGGCCATGTGAACATAGTGCCACGATTGCTAAATTCAGAATAAATTAAGACTGATGAGATGAGGTAAAGATCACAAAAAGCTATATTGGGCAGGCAGCTACATAGTTTGGATTGACCTTGGAGTAAAGAAGACTTAAGTTTAAATCCCTCCTCAGACACTTACTAAATGTATGATCTCTCTTAGCTTCAGTTTCCTTATCTGCCAAATAGGGATGATAACAGCCCCTCCCTCCCTAGAATGTTGCTAAGATCAAGTGAGATAACCTATGTAAAACACTTTGCAAACCTTTGCAACAAAACTGCTACGTAATTGCTAGCTGTTATGATTGAGAGAAAGAGGATGGTCAGAGAAGGGACGGGATTACTATTTAGGATCGAAGAGCCAATGATAATGGACTACCAAGAGAAGACAGAGCTCTTCTGACAGTGTTTTATTTTGGTTTTCTTTGTTCAGGAGAATGTTCTTTCAGTTTTAAAGGTTAGAATAAAAATAGTCAATAGACTGATAACTAAGATAAGTAGATGGTATGAGAGCACCTAGCCCCTTTTACTGAGTTCATGAACTACAGTTCAGCAAACTGAAAGTCCTACCAGATATGACTACTGAGTCACTGTGTTCTCCGAAGAACTCTGGAGCATGAGAGAGGCACTAGAAAGCCAGAGAGGGGCAAATGTCCCAATGTTCAAAAAAAGGAAAGCAAATAGAGTGTGCAGACAAAAGGCTAGTGAGCTTGACTTCACTTCCTGTCAATGTCCTAGAATGTGATCGCAGAGAGCTAGCCTGGAGTTTGGCAAAGCAAGAACTTCAAGAAGATAAATGGGTAAGGAACTTAAGAGCCCATTGTAGAATTGAGCTGGTTCACCAAGGGCTCAGGATGGGGAAAGCAAGAGAGTGAGTGCAGCCAGTTCAGTGGTAGTGCAGAGTCTGGGAAAGAACTTTAAGAGTAGAGGAATTGGAAGTCATAATGAGGATGGGGATCATTGAGAACATAAGGTCATTCCCGGACAGCTTAATTTTCTTTATCAACAAGTACTAAATGGGTAAAATAAAGGAATGCTGTAAGTTTAGTTTATCTAAACTGCAGCAAAGCATCCATTAAAATATCTTGCATTCTTGCTGAAAATGATGGAGAGATGTGGGCAAAATGATAATTAGAGTAGAAAGATTCAAAACTGGTTGAATGGCCATTCTGAAAAAAGTCATCATTAATGTTTCATTTCCATTTACAAGGTCTCTAGGGGAGTGCCCCAGGAATCTGTGCTTGGCTCAATGTTGTTGAACATTTTTATCAATGATTTGGATTAAGATATGGATGGCAAATTTATCAGATCTGCTGAAGACAAAAACCCAAGAGGGATAGCTAATATGCTGGCTGACAGTCAGAATCCAAAAATACGCTGGCAGCTTGGAACACTGGGCCAAATTGATTAGGGTGAAATTTAATGGGGCTACATGTGAAATTCTCATAATTGAATGAAAAAAATCAACTTCTTAATTACAAGATGGGAAGGTATGGTAGACAATACATTTGTCTGGAAAAGGTCTGGGGGATTCAGTTGCCTGCAAACTCAATATGAATCAAGTGTGCTAGGACAGTTGAGAAAACTGATACTATATTAGGCTGCATTGGGAAATGAAAAGTAGCTAGCAATAGAGGAGTGATGGTCCTGCAGCCCTCTTCCCTGGCCCACACCTGGAGTATTGTTTTAAATTTCATCTGCTACATTTGAAGAGGGATGTTGATAAGCTGGAAAATGTCTAGAGGAGAGTAATCAGAATGGTAAAAGACCTGAGTTCATCCCATATCATTATCAGTTGAAAGAACTGGAGATGTTTGACTGGAGAAGACAAAGGGGAGACATGATAGCTGCCTTTAAGCATTTGAAAGGCTGTCACAAGAATGAGGAATTAGAATTATTCTACTTGACTTCTGTAGGAGCAATGGGTGGAGGAAATAAAGAGACATATTTAGACTTGATGTGTAAGGAAAAAATTCCTTATAATTATACCTATACAAAAGTGGCATAAACTGCCTCAGAGAGAGAGCTGACTCCAGGCAAAGACTGGATAACCATTTGTCAGCTCTGTTATAAAGGGGTCACTAGCTTGGATTGAACTAGATAGTCATTCAGACCCCTTCTGATTTTGAAATTCTGTGATTCAGTGGTGAGTGTCAAAGGAAAGAAGGGAGTGTATAGAGAGCTATTATGAAGGTAGAAATGACAGAACTTGGTAACTAATTGGGAGGTGAGAGAGAGCAAGGAGGCAAAGATGGCCATTAATGTAAGCGTGAATAAGTAGGAGTATGATGGTATTCTTAACAATAATAAGGAAATTAGGAAGAGAGGAGGGTTTAGGGAGAAAGCTTATGAGTCCAGTTTGGGGACTATTGAATTTAAAATGTCTATGGGACATCCATTTTGAGATGTCTAATAGGCAACTGAAGATGTAAAATTGGAGGCCAAGGGAAGTGCAGTGGCTGGAAAAGTAGGTCTAAGAGTCATCTGCGTGGAAATGATCATTGAATCCACTGGAATTTATGAGATTACCAAATGAAAATAGACTAGAGGGTGGAACCTTGGGGGACCCCAGAGTAAACAGGAGGGACCCTGATGAAGATCTAGCAAAGGAGACAGAAAGAAGGATACAGAAGAAGACAGGAGAACGGGGAGACATCAGCATTACAAAAATCTGGAGAGAAAAGAATTATCAAGAAGACACTGATCTATAATGTCAATAATGACTGCAGAGAGGATGAGGATGGAGAAAAGACCATGAACTCTGGCAATCAGGAAGAGCTCATTAGTTATTTTGGAGAGAGCTGTGACCATTGAATGATGGGGGCAGAAGCCACATTGTATAGAGTTAAGAGAATGAGAGGAGAAGTAGAGACACCAATGGGTGCCATTAATTGGTCTTCTCAAGGAATTTAGCTGCAAAAGGAAGGGGAGATATAGGACAATAGTGAGAAACCATGAGCAGATCCAGTGAAGTGTTTTTGAGGGTGGGGGAGATATGGGCGTGTTTATAGGCAGTAGGGAAGCAGTCACTAAACAGGGAGCAATTGAAGATTAATGAGAAAGCAGGGATGGTAAAGGGAGCAACTTACTGAAGAAGACAGAATGGAATGGAATCACTTAGAGGAGATTATCTTGGCAAGTAGAAATGTCACCTGCTTAAATGAGACAGAAGTGAAGGAGGTCATGGTGTTA
>CM053769.1:34996854-35011226 GCA_028658325.1 Potorous gilbertii | reverse complement strand
AAGACATCCAAGTGACATGAGATGAGAAATGGGGAAAAAGAGATTCTCTGTGAAAGACCTCAATTTTTTAGGTGAAATATGAGCTATGATTCTCAGCTAAGAGGATGAGAGGGAGGGGTAGCTTGGAGTGATTTGAGGAGTGATGAAAAGTTTGGAAAAACTGCTATGGTAAATGTAACAGTGAATTGATTAGGGAGGCATGAAAGAACTGCCTAGCTGTTCAGCATGATTTTGTTATTTTCTCCAGCTATATTCACCAGCATATGAATGGGAATGTATGAGTGACAAAGTGGGTAGTGGGAGTGATCCTAACCTAGGGTTTGGCAAGGCAGGATCTTCAATAAGATAAATGGGCAGAGGACTCAAGAGAACATTGTAGAGTTGAACTGGTTCACCAGCGGATCAAGAGGGAGAAAGGAAGAGAATGCAGTTAATGCAGGGGTAGTGCAGGGTCTGAGAAAGATCTGAGGAGCAGAGAGATTGGAAATCAGTGTTTAGAGTTCCAAGGCAGAAGGAGAAGTAGAATGCCAACAGATTGTGATCAGAAAAAAGGAATCTTAGAATTCATGAACATGAAAGTGATACATTTGTAGGTGATGATAAGATTAAAAGTATGACCATCTCTGTGCTTAGCTATGGTGAGGCAGAAGAGTAGTTTATGGGAAATTAGTTAATTGAGGAATTTGGAGTGTAGGGCATTTGAAGTAATATCACAAGATCATAGTTTCAAAGCTGAAAGTGATGTCAGAGCTCATCTTGTTGGCTTCTCCCTCCTACAACTGGGGAAACATAAATCTTGGAGGGAAGCAACTTGCTCAAAGTCACATAAGGTAGTAAATCATCCAGCCAAGATTCCCACCAAGGACTACCCATCCAGAGGTCTTCCTACTGCACTATGCTGCCTCAATGATCCCAGTTTTGCAGATGAGAAAACTGAGTCCCAGAGCAGTTAAAATCATTTCCTCTAGGTTATAGCTCTAATAAGGAGTAAAACACTCAAACCCAATTCCCTCTAGATCCAGGGTTCTTTACATTACACCACACTGACTCTTGTATCAGTTGAATCTTTTTTCCCAAGAAACATGAATGATAGAGACATTTGACATGATGATTTCTGACTGGGCATTCCAGAATCCTTCTGAGCGTCTAGCTAAATTCCACTGGTCTTTTCCCCATTCTATCCACTCTGGTTTCCGACAAGGAAGAAGTTAGCTTTTAGGTATTAGAGGAAAGGAGTATTTTTAATTCTTTCCTCTACCTCCTACTTAGTTTTCCATTTTCTGTCTTGGGACCCTTGGCTTCTGATTGATTCACTAGTCTACCCAACCCAGGATACTAACTATCTTGCCCTGCTACTGGTCTCGTAACTTCTATGTCCTTTCTACCTCTAGCTCTGGGAAGAAAAATTAAACATTCTTAGGACGGAGACTTGATTGCTTACCCTATGCCTGTATTCATCTTCTCTCTTACTTCTCTGACGAAAATACCCCAGACTGCTAACTATTCCCCTATGTATGTTATTATAATAGTATATTACATTCCTATTGGAATATAAACTCCTTGAGGCCAGGAACTGGCTTTTTCCATGTTTCTCTCCTCAGTATGATTGCTCTCCTATAGTAATTGCTTCTTAAATATAACACCAGTCCCTCATTACATAAAGGTCTTTTCATTCATTCATCTCCTGGATGTTTGTAAATGTTACCTGGACATTTTATTATATTCTAATTTTTTGAAAATTGGTGACTCACCTATGGCATATATCATACTTCAAAACATGTCATTTTTTTTGGTATGAGTATTCCTTCCACCAAGGTGCACCAGTTACCTTATGGTTAGACTCCTGGAGATAAGCTTCTCCATACTTCACTAGGATAGTCAACCTACAACCAGAATTCATTTTTGAAGACTTTCCAATCTGATAGAACCTAGAAAACCTCTTTGAATCGAGGGTCATCTCAGTGTCACAGTGAGCATCTTTCATGGCAGAGTGCACTTGGTAATTTCTTATAGCTAAAATTCAGCAAAAATTCCTCATCCCTGAATGAGAACAAATAACCAAGTTTGCTACATATACAGCCTCCAAATATAGAAAGGGCACATCATTCCAAATAGTTTGGAGAGTTCTAAACTAAATGAACAGTGCAATCATAAACTGTGAAGCAATATGGTAAAGATGAAAGGGTCTGGGAGTTGGGAGACCTAGGTTTGATTCCCATTTCTACCACCATCTAGAGTTGTGACTTTGTGTATGTGATTTGCTCTTTATGGGTTTCAATTTACTCATCTGTAAAATGGGGTAGCTGGACTAGAAGACTGACAGGGTTCCCTTACAGCCATAACATTCTATGTTATACTGCCCCATGTTTCTTTAAAAGTCAATGTTTCATGTCCCTGTTTTCTCAGGTCCCTTTCAGCTCTTTCATTTCACGTTCTAGGACTCATCTGGCCTCGTCTAATAAACTCCTGCATATCTACAGAGTGACTGAGATATAGAGTTCTCCCATGCTTATAAACTTCACATATTGACATTTAGAGAATAGCAGCTGTCATGTTGTCTGTACTGTAAATGTCTTTCACCGATGTTATTTACATGATTTAATATAACTCATGTGTACATTATCTGGCTAGTGGGTCACAAATCCCATAGTGGTGACCATTCTATGACACATCGGTTTGATATGTTAAGTTGAAAGAGGCTTAAAAATGTGTGTGCTTCCTTGATTTTTTTTTTACTTTTTGATAGTACATATGAATTTAGAACACTCCTGTGACGCTAGTCAAGATTTCATTTAACTAGTTTAGGTTTGATGACAGTACTTTCTTAGTCCTTTTCTGATGCATCCAATTAAGAACTGATATCATCCAATTAGCATAGACAGAGAGAAAAGGAAATTGTATATAGCTGCCTTCTTAAGCAGAACCATCTATTTCCTGAACTGAAGGTCATAATTTATTTCGTGAAAGTGCAGAAAAATGGCTGCTAACCAAATTAGCTATCACCCCTCAGAGCCCACACCTTGCTGAAAAATAATTTCATTTCTTCCACTCCAGGGGATCACCAGGAACTTCTTTTGAAATTGAATGAATAAAGGAGAGTTTCTAATGCTACTATCAGCCCATTGTGCAATCATTAAACATTTTTTTGAACAACCTCAGACAAGAAGGGCAGGATAAGTAGGGGGCTGTTTTTGAGTGCACTCCCTGGAAACATAGTTGTTTGTTTACTGCATAAAATGCAAACTCTTTAGCCTTAAGGATCATTTAAGGCCATCTAAAATGTGAAAACATTCTACTTTCTAGTCTTATTTCACATTAATCTTCTTGAAATATTTTCCATTCTCTATGCTCCAGCCAAACTGAACCACCCCCTGTTCCCTACATTTGCCCTATCTTCTCCCCTCCCTTGTACCTTTGGCAAAACATTCCCTATGACCAGAATGGACTCCCTTGCCTTTTCCCTCTATGAAATTTCTCCCTTCAACCATCAGCTATAGTTTTGTTTCCTTCATAAATTCTTCCCTGATCCTACAGGATTTCCTGGCTCTAAGTGATCCTTCCCTCTCCAAATCTCTCATACTCCTCTGTATAAACCTCTATGCAGGTAAGTCTGCCCTATATAACTGTTAATTGTACACATGTTTTATTCCTTTTACCAGACTACAGTCTCATTTCATCTTTAAATCTTTAGGGTCTAGCTAAATCCATTGTCTGTTCCCATACTTAAAAGAGCTATGATTGTGTGAGCATGAGGACTTCCTCTCCTGGTACAAATCATCATTATTCTACACCTTAGCAGAGAGTGCTCATGAGTTGCTGGGTCTTAAAAAAATCCATTGTCTAATGGCTGGTCATTTAGTGAGGAGTCAGCACTTTAGTCTAAGACCTTTGGACCTCCCTTTCACCATGGAACCATTCAGTCTATATCCTTGACCAACCCTAATTAGCCCAAAGGAGTCTATTCCTTTTAAAATAGCTTGTACCTTGTATATGACCAAGCCCATCACTAGTCCCTTCCTATGAGAAGTCTTTGCAGCTTTGTTGAATTTTTCTGGAGGTTTTGAAAATCCTAGGTCACTTTCATTCCAGGACCAGGTGTCAGAGTAAAATGTCCATGGAGGTTCATTATACAAAGTAGGTATACTATAGTGGTTTCATTTTTTATACATAAATTAATTTGGAGGTTGCATAGGAAAGAATCAGTGATTGGAGCCTATTTATTCAAGCTTTTGATTGTCTGTTCCAATTAATTACCCTCTACCAAGCATGTAGCTTGTCATAGGTAAAGGAGTCCCACCATCTTTTTCTGCTTGCCTACGGAAGCATTTTCCTCCATCTCTTGGGAGAAAACAGCAGAATGAATGACAGGCATAGAAATCATTTACTCTGGAAATATTGAGTAAATTCCTTTGAAGTTGCTTACAAACTAGTCTGGCTAGGAGGTCATATTCTATTACCACCTAAAACTACCTCAATCTTACCTGTAAACCTTGGGGGAATAGTTTATCATCTCCCTTTATACCAGTTTCTGGTCCCCACCCACCCACCTACCCCTTAGAGTTCAGGACTTTCTTTTACACAAAAGGCTATGGTTAATTTCTTTTTCTCCAGGCACTCTGTTGCTTCTTCCCTCCTCAAAGTGCTGATTCAGGGGGATTCCGGTTTTCAATCTCTTGGAAAAGGAAAAATTGGTCTTTGTCTCATTTGCACAAGCTATTTCAAAAGGAATAGGTCTCCTATGGGCTAATTAGGGTTGGTCAAGGTTATAGACTAAATGGTTCCAAGATGAAAGAGAGAGGTCATGCTGTAGGTCTTAGCCTAAAGTGTTGGCTGTTCAGTCATCACTAATAGATGGCAATTGGTATATTGAAACCCCTTACCACAGGAGCAAATGGAAGGAACTGCAGAAAGAGAACAGGGTGTCTGGGAATTATACCTCTAGAGAGAACAAACTGCAGAATTCAGAAGATAATAAATTTAGACTTGAAAGGCAACATCCATTCTGCTGTCCTCATTTTATAGATGAGGAAATGGGTAATGTGGCTTACCTCAAGGTCGCACATGTAGTAAACAACAGAGCTAGGATTTGAACTCAGATCCAAAATGTCTTTTAATTGTTATCTTTGTTGTAACCTTTATGTGACTCCTGATTGCTGCTCCATTATACCACAACCCAGGTTTCTCTTCATACATTCACTAAATTTTGGAGATGGAAGGGACACAAGAATCTAGTACTGTATCCTCATTTTCCAAACAAGAAGACTGAGACCCAGAAAAGGGCAGTGACTTTCCAAATGGTGCCCAGTTTGTTAGTAATTGAACCTAACTGCTCATCTTTGTCTCTGCTGCCATTTCCTTTCATAAACTTATTCTTTCCATTTTCTCAGAATTCATTTCTTTATTCTTTTTTTAAGATTAAGAACAAACATGCCTGAGAAATAGTTGAACGTATAAAGCCTTTATACTTAAGGTAGTAGAGAGTGAGTGTGTGTTTACATATATGTATATGTGTATGCAAAATCTATATTATTTATTATACTTTGAGGTGAGGGAACTCTTGCATGTCATAATTTATGGAATCAGGTTAAATTTATAAAATGTTAGAATTGGAAAGGGTGTTAGAAATTATCTAATCTAGCTGCCTCATTTGTTAGAGGAGAAAATAAAGGTCCATAGTGAAAATGTGATTTGCTCAGTGTTACCATCAGCAACTAAGCCTGGACTCAGATTCAGGTGTTCTCTGTTGCAGGGTGTTTTTTCGTAGTGCCACACTGCCTGTTCTTGACTGTAGGACTTATCTTTAGTCTTGTTCATTGTGTAGGACAACATGGTGTGTATACCTGAGTATGTCAAAGGATCTGATTTCATCAATGTGGACACTATCTCCTGATGTTTATCATAGACTAAGAGGTCACCTAGTCCAATTCCCTCATCGTATATGTAACCGAGATTTGAGAACTGACTGGCACTTTGGGATTTATAGTTCAGAGGGAAAATTGTTATCTCTTAACCCAAAAGATATTTGGACTGTTATAATTTTTTAGCTGACAAGCAACTTGAGTCAATCCCAGGAGTTTTGAAAAAGGGACACACAGTCTTTGGGAAAACAGTGTGAAAGAAAGGTACTGGGGCTGTATGAGCAAAGCAGTAGAGGTGGTGGTGGTGACAGGTAGGATCATCATTCCTTCAGGACTTAATGAGAACTGGTGGTGATGGGGGTAGGACGGTGTGGAGATATAGGGGTGGGTGGGCACTGTGATAAGCAAAATGGCCAAAAAAACCAGAGTAGCAAAAACTGGGATCAAAGGTGTTGGTTAGAATCACCTCTTCAAAAACTGAAGGAAGTTTTGAAAGATTTACTCTATCCAACTCCCCTTCCCATGCTTGTCCAGTAACAGGAACTATTATATCCTCTTTTTTATTTCTCTTAATCTAAATGGTTTCTTTTTTCTCATTTTCTTCATATGAAAACCCTTGCTTGGTTATAAAGACATATATTAATTATCTATATACTTAGTCCATGTCAAGGAAAGAAGAATGATGGAAGCCAGAGGTCAGATAGAAAAACATAAAATTTAAATTTTGTCAGAGACCTATATTGTTTGGACCTCTGAACAAATGAAAGTTGAAACTGAGAGCTCTTGACTGTTGTGACTTTACTAGTAACTTTTAATAGACTAAAACTTCAATGTGATAGGAAAAAAGGGTCCAAGTGGAACCAAAAGTCATTATTTTCGTGAGTTTCATGAGTTAATTGTGTAACAGGGTGTAAGTGATTAAATAACCAGGAGAGAGATAGACAGAGACAGAGACACAGAGACAGACCTACCAAAGAGAAGATAACACTCTGTACCAATCTCATGAGCATCCCAGGTGGCTTAGAAGGAGTCTGCTCTACCCCTTTTCAGAGGGGAAGTGGGAATGAAAATTTTACCTGCCATGGTCATGGACTTGCTGGTTGCATATAGATAAGGAAACTGAGGCACAGGGAACTTGGATGACTAACCCAAAGCTCCTTGGGTAGCGTCAGAGATAGGATTTAAGTCCAGGTCCCCTGGCACCAGAGACAGTGCTCTTTCCCTTCTAGTATTAATATTCTGTGATTTATAATCCTCCTCTGACACCTATGGAGATGTGGTCCTGAATTTTCAAAGACTCGAACAGGGGAGAAACAGACTCCACAAGAACCTACCAATCTGTAAAAGTTTCAAGGAGGAGACCTTTTTCCCCTAAGAACCAGCCTAAATTCAGGAAGATTCATCAGTAGATTAGCCATTGTCATGACTTTTTTTTTAATCTATACCAGTTCATAGAAATAAACAAATGAGTTAGCATGCTATAACACTATTATAAACTTAAGTGATCCAATCTCAATTTCTGCGATCTAATCCTCATCACAGTAAAACAATTGTTTTGACCTTCCCTTATTAAGTCTTGATCCCAGTTTCCACAGAAGCTCTTCGAAACTTCTTTTGTCCTCAAGTCTCCCATACCATCCTCCCCTTCTTAGTTGAGAACCTTCCCTCAAACTTTACTGAGACAATAGAAACCATTCACTGTGGGCTTCCTCTTCTCCTCTTCCCTCAAATCCCCTTGACATCATTCCCTGTTCTCTCTCCTTCTGTTCCCAGTCTCTGATGACCCTTTTCCTAGCTGAAACCAACTCCTATATATGTATCCTTATTTTCATCTCATCCTATTTTCTTTAGCAGATTGGCCTTATGATCACTCCCCCCACTTTGTCCACATCATCAGTCTTGCTTTATCTACTCGTTCCTTCCCTGTTGTCAACAAGCACTTATAGGTCTTTCCATTTCTAAGGAAAAACAAACAAAAGCCCTCCAGACCTTACTATTCCTTTAAACTCCCTCCCTCTCTTTCCTTCCTTTTACACCCAAATTGCTAGAAAAAAGTGTCTATTCCCACTGCCTCTACTTCCCCTCTTCTTACACTCCTCATTTCCTTCCAACCTGGCTTTTTATCTCATCATTCAACTGAAACTACTCTTTCTAAAGCTCCCAATGCTTTTAATTGTCAAATCTAATCCTTATCTTTTTTGACATTTCTACAACACTTGACATTTTGGACACTTTTTCATCTCCTCCTAGATACTTTCTTCTTTCTAGGTTTCTTTCTATATTATACTCTCTTAGTTTTCTTGCTATTTGTCTGGCAGCTTCTTCTCCATCTCCTTTAATGATTTATTATCCATGTCATAATCCTTGGCTGTGCCTACCCCCCAAGTCACTGTCTTCAATTCTTTTCTTTAATTTATTTATACTCTTTTACTTGGAGACTTAATTTGTCCCTATAAGTTTTGCTATCATTTCTGTGCAAATCTGTCCCCAGATTCTTGTTGAATATTTCAAAATGGATATTCCCTAAGTATCTTGAAATTTATTATCTTTTCCCCAAAACTTACTCCTTTCCAAATTTCTATTTCGGCCATACTTCTACTTGCCCAAGTTCACCATTTTGGCATCTTCCTCTACTTTTTACTCTCCTTCACACTACATATTCAGTTGACTGCCAAGTCTTGCTACTTCAACTTACAAAATGTCTCCAATATCCATTCTCTTCTCTCTTCACACGTGGCTATCACCCTAGTTAAGACACTCATCAGACAAGATAGATGGCATGGTTTACAGAATGGGAGGTAATGATGAACTTGGAATCAGGAAGACCTGAATTTGAATCCTGCATCGGACACCTAATACCTGTGTGATCTGAGTGATTCATTCAAACTCCTTCTCCCTGAGTTTCCTCATCTCTAAAATGAATATAATAAAAGCACTTTTCTCCCGAGTTGTTGTGAGAGTCAAATGAGACAACGTGACTCTTAATAGCTAACTGCTATTACTACTATAAACATCACCTCTACCACCACCATCACTACCTTTTGCTTGGACTATGCAAAAACCTTCTAATTGGCCTCTCTCTTTACAGCTCTCTCTTCTCCAGTTCATTCTCCACCTAGGTGCCAAAGGAGTTTTTGTAGTGTTCAAATCCGACCATTTCACTTTTTGTAGTCAATAAACTCTAAAAATTCCATATTGCTTCTAGGATCAAATATAAGCTACTGGCTCTATAAGTTACCCCATAATAAGCTTTCTTATAAACTTTTAAAGCCCGTTGGAATCTGGCCTCAGTTTACGCCTCCAACCTTCTTATATACACTCTCCTTACCTATGGAACTGTTCTGTGGTTTTGTCATATTGACCTTCTTGAGGTTTCTTACATGTGATATTCCAGCTTCTGACTCTGTATCTTTGTAGTGACTATCACCCCATGCCTGGAATTCTATCCAACCTTAACTCTTCCTCTTAAAATCAACCTTGTGTGGGTCTTTTAAATGCAGAAAGGAAAAAAATATTAAACATTTTCTTTACTGACCAAAATACAACAAAGTTATAATAAAGGGCATTTGAAAAAAAGAATTCAAACTCAAAGGATCACTTATCATAAGACATATCTGGATCAAATAATAAATCATAGAAACCATAGACAATTTCATCAGAGAAAATAACAATGAAGCAACATATTAAAACTTTTGGGATACAGCCAAATCAGTACTTAGTGGAAAATTTATATTGAAACATTTTCATCAACAGGAGAAAGAAAGAATAGATTAATGAACTGGGAATGGTACTAAAAACAAAAAGGCCTAGAAAAGCAACAAGCCAAAAAAACTCAAGTAAACACAAAAACAGAAATTCCAAAAGCAAAAAATATATTGAACTGATAAAATTAGGAACTTTTAAAAAGAATAGGCAAACTGTTAACTAATTTGATTTTTAAAGGAGAGAGGAATCACCATACTTAAAAACTACAAAGAAGAATTCACAGAGGATGAAAAGAAAATGAAAAAAATTATTAGAAACTATTTTCCTAAATTACATGCCAACAAACCTGATAAGTGAAATGAATATTTATTAAAATATAAAATACCTAGACTGATAGAATAAGAAATAGAAAACTTAAATAATCCAATGGCAGAAAAGACAAGTGAAGAAGTCATAAATGAACTCTGAAGGGAAAAAAATAAAGGCCAGATGAATTTAAAAGTGAATTCTAGCAAACATTTGAATAATAATTAGCTGTAAATTATTACATAATTTGCAAAAATAGAGGAAGATGGTAACCCGCCAAACTCCATCTTTCAGACAAGTAAAATCTTGGGCAGGATCAAGTTGGGGACAGATAAACATGTGAAAGAAAATTATAGACCACTGTCTATGATGAATATTGCAAAAAACTGAATAAATTATTAGCAAAAAAGATTTTAGCAATATATTTAAAAATCACTATGGTAAGATTGGTTGATTCAGGATTGGTCAAAATTAGGAAAATTATAAATGTGATAGACTATATTAATAAAAAACCATATAATCATGTCAACATAAAAATGATGAAATGCAATATCCATTTATGTTAAAGATATTTTAAAAACAAAAGAATAAATAGACCTCTCCTTAATTTGGCAAATAGTTGCTTTATATAAATCCCAAACCTAACATTATTTGTAATGGATAAATGATAAAGAACTCTATTATGCAATTAGGAGTTAAGATAAAAAAGGTATCTATAATCACCACTCTCATTTTAAGTAAATCTAGAAATTCCAAGTATAACAATAGAACTAAAAGATGAAATCAAATGAAAAAGTATAGGAACAGAAGAAATAAAATGATTATGTTTGCAAATGGTATGATATTTTACTTAGGGAACTCTATAGATTTAACTAATATTAACCAAAACAATTAATAACCTAAGTGACATACATAGTAAGCTTTAAAGGACAGCCAGGTGATACAGTACTGGACCTGGAGTTAGAAAAAGTCTTCTTACTGATTCAAATCTGGCCTCATACTCTAATTGTGTGACCCTATACAAGTGACTTAACCCTCTTTGCCTCAGTTTCTCATCTGTGAAGTGAACTGAAGAAGGAAATGGAAAGCCAAATGGGGTCACGAAGAGTTGGATGTGACTGAAAACGACTAAACAGCAAATTAAATAAACACAAAAAATCATTTGTTTTATGTTTTATCAATAGAAGCTAGCAGGAAGAGATAGAAAAAGAAATTCTATTTAAAATAACTACAGAAGATATAAAAATCCAGATACCAAGACATATACAGGCCTTAAATAATTGGAGATAGATTAATTGCTCATGGTTGGCCTATGTACATATATTAAAAATTATCATGCTAAGTTAATTTACAGATCCAGTGTCATATTAGTCAAATTACCACAAGATTACTTTATTGAACTAGGAAAAAAGTGACAGAATTCATCTAGAGGAAAAAAAGATCAAGAATCTCAAGGAAAATAATGGGAGGAAGGGGAATGATAAGGAAGGGAACCTATTAGTAATAAATCTGAAAATTTACTTTGAACCTATAGTTATCAAGATGATTTGTACTAGTAGAAAAGTTGATCAGTGGAACAGATTAAGTGCATTTGATCCAGAAGAAATCAAATATAGTGGCATAGTATTTAGTAAACCTAAACTACCAGGATAAGGACTCATTATTTGACAAAAATTGATGGGAAAATTAGAAGACAGTCTGGTAGAAACTAGTTTAAAACAAACATCTCATGCTTTATACCATACTATGCTCCAAAGGGATAAATGACTTCGATATGATTATAAACAAAAAGAGGGAAAGGGAAGAGGTTTTTATTTTTGTTTTTTTTATTTTATCAGATGGCATAGAAATGACCACAAGAAATAAAATAGGCAATTTTGATTTCATATAATTGAAAAGATTTTCCACAAACCAAATCAATTCAGTTAGACTCACAGGAGAAATAATTAGGAAAAATATTTGCAGCAAATTCTTCTGAGGAAGAACTGAGATCAGAGATACTGGATAGAACTTATGTAAATACATAGCAACAAAGGAGAGATGTCATGGCATAGTCATGCAGGGGTGGGGAACCTGTCCCCTTGAAGTCATATGTGGCTCTCTAGGTCCTCAAGTGTGGCCCTTTGATTCAAAGGGCCACACTTGAGGACCTAGAGGGTCACATGTGGCCTCGAGGCCACAGGTTCCCCATGCCTGACGTAGTGGGTAGAGAACTAGTCAAGAGTCAAAAAGATTTAGATTGAGATTCTACCTCTGCCACATACTGACTTTGTCACCTTGAGTAAGTCACTTAACCTCTTAGTGCTTTGGGCAACTATGTAAGATGATACCTTGCAAAGAAGAGGCTGACATGATAGAATAAGTTCCCTCATCTAGGTGTTCCTTATAGCAAGAACAAGATCCATTTCCCAATGGACAAATCATCAAAGGATGTGACTAGATGTGTTCCAAAAGAAGAAATGCAAGCCATTAACAGACTTATGAAAAATACTCCAAATCACTAATGATAAATACACATTAAAAACTACTCTGAAGTTCTACTTCACACTTATTAGGTTGCCAAAAATGACAAAAAGGGAAAATCCTGATTAGTGGAAGGACTGTGGGAAGTGATACACCTTAATGTGCTGTGGGTGGAGGTGTAAATGATCCAGCCATTCTGGAAAGCAGTTTGGAATTGTACCCAGATACATACATACATACACACACACACACACACACACACACACACTTGTCTTCCCCAACAGAATACAAGCTCATTGAGAACAGGGAGCTTCAGGTTTACATTTGTATTCCCAGCACCTAACCCAGTGCCTGGGACTTGGTCGGTACTTAATATATGATCCTTGCTGATTGATTAACTGTCTCTGCTCTCCTAGGTAACACTTTTCTTTCCTTGGTCTCCGTTTTTTGCTCTGTAAAAAGAAGAGGTAAGATTAGGCATCCTCTAAGGTCCCTTCCAGCTAAGTGTTCATCTAAAATAGAGCTCCACAATTTCTAATCCTCAGAATTTTGAAAATGCGCCCAGGCCAGCCCAGATCTGCTAGAAATCCAAATAGAGGACATGCTAAAAGGGTGGTAGGTAGTCTTTATCTGCCCAGTCTCTGTTATGGAAGGCGCAGAAAGAAAGCCACTCACCTCTGCTGGTTGCAGTTATTACTGATTCCCAACATGGAGGCACTATGGACTGAGCTAAGTAGACTGCTAAGTGCTAGGACTTTTCCTCTCTGAGCAAAGCACTTAGTCATGTCACTAAGAATCTGTTGAGCACCATATTCCCAAATCCCATCTAACTGGTTCTGTTAATAAGGGCAAGAAACACTGTGGTAGAAATACTCCAGCCCACTGCTAATGAATGGTAGAAATTTCTGTGGTCAAAGAAAATTATGATTCTTTTTTAAAAAATAATTTTTATTGCGATCTATTTTATATCACTAAAATTTCCTTCAGTATGCCTTATCTCTCCCTTAAGAGCCATCCTATATAACAAATAATATAGAACCCAGCAAGATAGTATAGAAGATTTGAGGACAGCCTTCCTCTCTCTGGGGCACATTTTCTTCACCTATAAAAATGAGGAAGCTGAACTAGATTACTTTTAAGGTTCTTTCTCCCTCTGCCGCTCTGGGTTCTAAGACTCCTAGTGCTGGAATGCTATATTCTAAGAACCCTTCCAGCCTGAATATTTGGTGTTCTAGGGTCCCTTCTGGCTCTGATGTTTGGTGCTGAAGTGTCCTAAGTTGAAGTAGTTCAGTTATAAGGAACTGGGAAGATGTATAAGGAAGAGAGAGAAACGGAATGTGTCCCAAAGGGGGTGGAAAGGAGAGGAGGAGGAGGACTGTGTCATGGAGTATATCCAGGGTTAGATGCGCTTGGCAGAGACTCATGGATGTGGGTGAGCATGTTTGTAGGAGGAGATTTGTAAGATGGGCTTCGTGAAAGCTCTGGAGGCAGTCACAGCAAGCATCTTTAAAGGGATGTTGGAGAAAAAGAAATATTGAGAACTAGAGTAGGGTGGAGGCAGGAGGAGAGAAGGAGGAGTCTCAAAAGTCCTCAAATAGTCCCAGAAAAAGGAAGGGGGGGTGTAGTGGAAGAAAGAGATCATCCACTGAGGCACAGGGAATTATTTGGTTTTTATCCTCTTGTCTATCTGCATTGACAGCCACCATAGAATGGATGTGGTTGAAGAGGAAGAATCCTGTTATTAGGAGAAGGGGGTGGTGCCAGCTTTGAATTTCACGCTTCACATGAGGATGGTGCAGGGATGACCCTGAATTTTTCAGGCATTGTCTCTTCAGTGTCTAATGGGAGCTATGCCCAGCAAGAGGTCTCTGCTGCTGTGGGTATGTGATGCCAGTGGGTGTTTTAACAGAATTTAGGTTGCCAGGAGCACATTATTCTAGTGCAGAAATCCAAGGAAGTGCCCAGGAGATGTGATATTTTTACATATACACACACACACACACACACAAAAAAATCATTTTTCAGTGACTTAAAATCCCT
>CM053769.1:34979567-34996754 GCA_028658325.1 Potorous gilbertii | reverse complement strand
CTTGGATAGTGAACTCCCACCTGTTCAACCCTGTAACATTAAATTCCTGAGCCAATTGGGAAAGTATGAGGCATCTCCTCCCTAGGACATGCTTTAGGAGTCAGCGGGATTTGGCTATCTGGATTCCAGGTCTTCCAATGGATGGACTACTCTCTGCAGTAGTCAACTTGAACTATAAGTTAGGAGTCCCTGCCAATGTGATTATCCATAATAGTAAGCCAAAGAACACAATTGGTTCAAAGCAAAGTTATTTAATGAAATGGAATAAGAAGGGTAAAAGGGGGAAATTAGGGGAAGGAGGGAGGGGAAGGGAATAAACATTTATAAAGAGCCTACTTTGTGCCAGTATTATGCTGCCATGGTATATTCTAAGAGGCCTTCCAGCTGAATATTCAGTGTTCTAAGGTTCCTTCTAGCTCTGATGGTTGTTCAAGTGGTCTAGTTACAGGGATTAAATTCTTTATACGTATTATCTCATTTGATTTTCACAACAACCCTGTGAGGTAGGTGCTGTTATTATATCCCATTTTGCAGGTGAAGAAATAGGGACAAATAGAAGTGTACTGACACTCACACAGCTAGTAGGTGCCTGTGGTCACATTTGAACTCAAGTCTTCCTGACTCTGGGCCCAGAATGCTATCCACTGCACCACCCAGCTGCTGGAGGCACTCTTGCACAAATACACCCAGCATGAGTGGGGAGAATTGACACACGCTGGGACGCACACCGGGGAACACATGGAGCCAGGGCCTCTGGGTGTGAGGGATAGCTCTCACCTCGTAAGCCATGGGAACAGCAGTGATGCCCCCTTATTAGCTGTCCTTATTAACACTCAGTCTCTGACAGCCCAATATATCTCTACTAGACACTGCTTTGCTTGACTTCAGCTTCTGGCTCAGCTGAAACCCCCAGCTAGGTTTCTGCTAAACTTTCTTAACTTAAAGCCTGTAGGCTTTAGTTAATAAAACAATAAAGTCAGAAAGACTCTTGTCCTAAAAGCAGCAGAAGCTTCCTCCCCTGTTTTATTCTTCTAGAGTCTCCAATAATGTTGAGAACTTCCATTTTCTTGGCAAAACATTCTCAGCCTCAGTTGCTAAACTCCTTAGAACAAGGACAATACCATCTGAGTTAGTTAATGTTATTCAGCCCCATTCAGGATGTGGGCCCCTTATTCAGAGACGTTCCCCTAGCTTAAATCTAAAGACTTAATGTACCCCATGTACCTAATATACCCCCCTCTGCTAGTGCCCTCCTTCCCTAACTACCTTGTATTCATTAATATGTATTTATTCTTGGATTGTAAGCTCCTTGAGGGTCGGGACTATCTTTTGCCTTTTTTTGTATCCCCAGCACTGAGCACAGTGCCTGGCACATAGTAAGCACTTAATAAATATTAGTTGATTGATTGACTGGTCTTTATTCTGCACATGCTTATATATGTATTTATTGTCTCCCCAAATAGAAAGTAAGCTCCTTGAGGGTAGTGATTGTTTCATTGTTTGAATTTATATCTTCATCATCTAGCACAGTCCCTGGCACATAGTAGGTACTTAATAAATATGTCCTGAAGGATCAGTTATTCTATATGCTTCCCATTTTCATTTTCTGAAGTCTTAGTTATAAACCGGATAATGGCTATACACTTAAAATACACTAAAGAGCTCTGAGGATTCAGCATTACCTAGTTTTTCCAATACTAAGACTCTTCCTTTCATGCGTGGGTAAGTGTGTGGCAAAAAGAAAAGAAAGAGGCAAAGGACAAAAGCCAGGTCTCTGCTACCAGCTCGTTCACTTGGCTGGAACCTTCAGACGCTGGCTGAAGCAGGCTTGGCCCCTCAGAGTCTTAAAGGGGCCTGGCTTTGTCATTGCTTCTTGTGCGACGGGAAGGTGGCAAAGGAGCATCATGGCAGTCGTAGGAATGTTGACTTGGAATTCTGGAGGCCTGGCCACTAACCTCAGGCAAGGTTCTTTTGATTCAATTTGACAAACATTTATTGAGTACTTGCCATGTGCCAGGCAGTATGTTGGGCACTGGGAATCGAAAGCCCAAACAGTGCTTACCTTCAAGGAGCTTATGCTCTACCAATGTCAGTTTCATATCTCTGGGACTCAGGATCTGCTTTGGGAACATGAGAAGGTTGAATTATGAGATGATCTTGGAGGCTTCAGAGTGGGAAGGGAACTTACAGGTCATCTACTTTTATCCTTTCATCCTACAGAAGAGGAAGCTGAGGCCCACAGAGGTCAAGTGGAAGTCATATAGCTAGTAAATGGTGGAGCTGGGATTCAACCCCAGGCTGGCTTTTCACCAGATCCACCAACTGCCCTTCCTCCCACACATCATCAGTCTATGATTCTACACTTGTAAAGAATCAGGTTTTCCTTAGTGCACTTGACTCATAAAATCTCTGTGATTCCCACAATATTCTTGAGAGACAGGCAGGGTAGCAGAAGTTATTGCTACTTTATAGATGGAGGAATCATGGTATAGAGAGCTTGTTTAAGGATAAGTGAAATCCTCAGGTGAGCCAGGAATAGAACAGAAGTATCTGGGAAATCTTTCAAGTGCTCAGATCACTTACTTAAAGAGGCTTTTTGGAGCCCAAGATTAAGTTCTGGAGAGGGAATCAGAGGTGGTATACCTTACCCTATTATTTTTGAAATTTCTACCCCTTAGTCCCCTTTATACTCTTAAAAATTATCAAGGACCACTTCCCCCACAAGAGTTTTTGTTTATATGAGTCATTTCTACTAACTTCTACCACATTAGAAATTAAAACATCTTAGTATTGTTACAAAAATTGTTATGACCTTGTGGATCACTCACCTGAAAAAAGATCTGGGTGCTTTAGTGAACTGAAAACTCAATATAGATCAGCAGTGTGATAATAGTGACTAAGGAAGTCAACATGATTCCACATCCAGAGAAAGAACTATGGAATTCAATCGCAGAATGTAGCAATCATTTTTTTTGTGTATTACGTTTTGGTTTGTTACATGATTTCTCTCATTCATTTTAATTCTTCTAAGCAGCATGACTATAGTGAAAATGTATTTAACAGGAATGTATGTGTAGAACCTATATAAAATTGTATGCCATCTCCGGGAGGGAGGGAGGAAGGAGGGAGGAGATGGTAGTGATTGTAGAACACTAAAAATAAATAAAATTAATTTAAAAATTAAAAAAAAGAACAGTATCTACAAAGGCATGTAAATGGCAGATGAACGGAGAGTAAATAGATGAAGGGGAGTGATATGTAATAAGCCAGAAATGAAGTCAACAGCCCTTTAGTGAAAAACTTTAATTGCCAAACAGACGTTTTCATTTTCTCTCAGTGGCAATAGGCACCTGCTGGAATTTTCTGAAGGGAGGAACCACTCCAATAGACTTGTACTTGGGAATAACACTTTGTGAAACAAGTGGAGAATGTCCAGGAGAGAGGAGAAAGGAAAATCTTGGGGAATGCAGACCAATTGACTGACAGGAAAAATCAAAAGATCCCACTGTACTTTTTTCTCAGTGTAAAAAAAAAGGTATTTGATAAGAGCAAAAAGGTACTTAAAAGCTCTTTTCCAACAAAGTGATTCATATGCATGTGTCAGATTCCTTGAAAGTCAAAATATAAATTTTTCAACGATTATTAAGATCAATTGAGGTATAAAATAGGGAGATGTATGTTTGCCAAAGGTAGTCATCTTGGAGGACCTGATCCAATTTAGAGTCCAAGAGTGAGAAGGAATCCTTAAAAATTGTGAGGTACTCCAGAGGCTCCTCTTTGTGGGTGGCATTGTGTTCATTGCAACATTGCCTCCTAAATTAGATCCAAATGCAGTCAAGTCAACAAGCCTTTATTTAGCATCTACCATGTGTCAGGCACTGTGCTGAGTCCAATCTTATTATCAAAATAGAGAGGATGAACAATGATGGTTGTCCAGACTATGATATGCATGCAGCAAGCTGCCACTCATTGCAGAGGAGAAAGCAGCATGAGGGATGTCAAGGAAAAGCATGAACAGGAAAAAACTACAGGTCAATCATATAGCAAGAGTGAAGGACGGCCAACAAACAGCCTAAAGATTCCATTGTTCTAGATACAATATCAAAAGAGCAGGAAGAAAGCCTCTATGATGGATTTATGGTAGGCATAGATGAGAGTCACAAAAGAGGAGCAAGCACAGATGGGCTATGGTCTCCATGGCCAGAAGAAAATACCTACATCGAGATCATGAGCCTTCAGAGTTACTGACAAATTATTGACCCCCACTGAAAGTACAAATCAGACCCGAAGGATTATCTAATCATCATTATTCATAATATGACAGCTCTTTTATGGATGTGTTTTGGGTTCACAGGAGTCCTTTTATGAAGAAAATCTCCCATGTTCTTATCAATTCTACTCTGATGTGAATTCTTTCAGATTTCTTTATGTTGTTTGTTAGTTTGTTTTTTAAATACGAACCATAAAGCATTCGTAAAAATTCTCTCTAGGATCACTATTCAAATATTCTTTGATTTGTATTTTTCATCAATAAAATAAAGAAATTTTTATATATAAAAAAAGAAAGCCAACATGATTTTAAGCTGCAATGAGAGGCATGAGAGTGTAATAAATCTCCTGTCCCCTTCCTTGATCAGGCCACATCTGCAGTACGGAGCTCTTCAGGGGCCACATTTTAAGAAGTACATTGACAAACTAGACAAGTGTCCAAAGGAATGTTAAAGGACCTTGAGTCTGTGTTACAGGAGAATCAGCTGAAGCAGCTAGAGACACTTAGCTTGGAGTAGAAAAGACTGAAAAGAGATCTAATCACTATTTGGAAGTATTTGATGGGCTGTTCTGTTGTTAAAGGGATTCTTCTTTTCAGACATAGGTTTGCCACTCAGGAATCTTCCAACTCAGAAATTCTGTAGTAAGTGATTTTGTGTCTTGGGGTTGGCCCTTCATGTTTCAGGGATAGTTCTGAGTGCATTGTGACTGGGATCTCCCAGTGAAGGGAGTAAGTTCAAGGTGACGCAGTGGCTGGTTCTTCTGTTTGGGAGAATTAGCTCTGAGAAACCTAAGGGTGGTCTCTGTCCCTTTGGAATGCTGGTTTGAGTGATCTGAGACTGATATCTGTTTGGGGGATTGGTTCTAAGAGAACTGGGATGGGTCACTTTCTTGTTTGTGGCAGGGGATTGGGATGGTGGTGGTGGTGGAGGAGAGGGAGTTGCTTTAGGAAGTTTCTCTTTATCTAATACTGATCTCTCCTCCTTTGTGGTGTGGGGGTTGAGGGCTATTCTTCCCTATGATAGTTCTGCATGGCTGAGGGCTAGTCCCTCTTTGTCTGAAGGGTTAGTTTTGGGTGATTTAGGGACGAACCCTTCATTGTTTGGAGGGGGTGAGTTATTGTAAATAGACTAAAGTTTTTCCTTTCCTGATTGGAGAGATATGGGATGATGAGGACTAGCCCTTCCCTCTTTGAGGCATTTGTCTGAGGGACTTGCACATAATACTTTCTGACCTGGGGCATGGGGGGAAAGTGTAAGTGATAAGTAACTTGATATTTCTCCTTATCCCAGAAGATTGATCTCTCCATCAGTACTCCCCATCATGCTCAGAGGTTTTGGGTTTTGGTTTGGGGCGTGTTTTTGTGAGGTTCAATACAGTTTTGAAATCTCAGGAGGGTGGTTGGGGAACATGGGGAAAGAAGAGGTCTTGGGTAGCCAAGATTCTATGCTCCTAACATTCCAGTTGTGAAATAAGAGCTCACTGAAGAGGCTTGTTCTTCTGCCCTTGTATGTTGCAGGTGTGCTTTGGTTGTCTGTGGTTTCAGAAGTCTTATACATCCTTCTCTTGGTCGTCGGATTCAGTCTCATGTGTCTAGAGCTCTTCCACTCCAGTAACGTCATAGATGGGCTCAAGCTCAACGCCTTTGCTGCTGTCTTCACTGTGTTGTCAGGTAAAGGACATTTCTAGTTTTTGAATACGAGAAAAGAAAAGCAACCGGAATATGTTGGTTATACCTGTGTATGTGAAAATGTTGGACAAAATGTTCATTTAATTTCATCCCAAGCTCACTGTACGTCATGGCCTTTGAGTGGAGAGTTCTAGGCCTAAGAATCCTTCTCCCTAAAACTCTTTTCCATAGTTTTCATACCTCAGTCCATTTTTTTCTTTAAATAAGACTTTTTGGACACTTTGGTTCCTCTGAAAAAGGACAACAGGCAAAAAGAGCCTTCATCCTAGTCCTGTGAGGAAAGAATAGGGAAATCACAATAGTGGGAATTTCTATAGCACTTAGAGATCTTCATCTCACACGAGCCATGTGAAGTGGTTGCATGAGTACTGTTCTTTAGATGAAGCGATCAGGCTGCAAAGCAGGTAAGCACCTTCCTAGGTTTCATGTGGCTTTTCAACTCCTACCCTGACTCTTGATTTCAAGCCCAATCTTTTGTCTACTGATCATATTTCCTCTTTAGTCAAGAATATGACAATATAGTAAGGCTACAAGAAAAAGAAACCCCAGATATACACACCAAGCAGATGGTTAAATGAGACCAAAAGGGCAAGTAGGAGTAAGATAGAATTTTATAAATGTGTCTGGAAGAAAATAAACACTAGAAAGAAGATATACTACTTGAGAAGACAGGAGATGCAATTAGTGATGATTCGAAAATAGCTAAGCTTCTGAGTGTTTTGTCTGCTTCAACAGGAAAAATAAGGAAGTTAAAAAGTTTAGGAAGTGACGATGGCTTAAATATAGCAAATGATTGTAAAGGGCATGAAGAAGCCCCAGGAGTGTTTACACATCTGCCAGTCAGCAGGAGACTCACTCTCCACTTCTCTGGGTAATGAGCAGTGAGAATCAGAGAGTAAGGGGAGGATGTGGGTCTGGTCTGGGGTGACGGCAGAGAGGGTATTCCCCAGTTCAGAAGAACCTTGGGAAACTGAGGCAACGGTAGAACAATTGGAGCATCAGGGTGAGTTGCTTCAAGGGAGGGGATTGAGTTTCTACTTGGAGACAGCAATAGCCTACGGAAGAAAAGATGGACAGAGATGGAAAAGGAGCTTGGAGGTCACCTGGTTCAACCTTCTACTGATGAGAAAACTGGAGTTTAGAAAGGGGAATTGATTTGCCCAATATCACACTGCCAAGTTTGCGGGAAAACTTGAATTAGAATCCAAATATTATGACTTACAGTACAATTCTCTTTTTACTACTTTAAGTTTCCCTGTCTGTAAAATGGGCATAATAGTAGCACCTGTCTTGTGACTGTAGTAAGGATTAAATGAAATTAGGTATTTAAAACACTCTGCAAACCTTAAAGCCGTCTATCAGTTTTAGTTGTTGTCACTATAAGCTGTATTGTTCCTGCCTGTAACGGCTTCACAAAACAGCACCTTAAAGTCCTCAAGAGTGTTGTGTGATGTTCTGGACCAGACTTACAATTCCAGGGTGCGGCATTGTCCTTTACGTCTAAAGACTCTTCTCTTGAACAGCAGTCTGTAAGGGGGGGGCGGGTCTTGCCATGTTCCCAAGGGTTCTAAGATCAACTGATTTGAAATGACATCCTACCCTCCCTGAGATAACCAATTAAGGGGTTTGTTTTCAACATGGACACGCCATCCCCTTCATCAGTATGGCCCTATATTCTACCGCTCCACACTTTATTTCTGTAGGTCTATTCTGGCTATGCAAGCTCATAGGCCCTTCAGAGCACTTATAACTTAACTTCTCCCAGACACCCACACCAGGAACTGCATAGGAAAAATTCCTCATCCTTCCATAATGTACTTACAGCCTGCCTGCTAAGTCACTGTGAGGCTGTGGCAGGTGTCCCTTGTTGGGGCATGTTCTTTGCACCAGTGCAGTGGCTGATGAATAAGAGTCCAGCCCCCATGTCATTTTTTCAGTGGGCAGAGTGAATCACAGGCATACAATTCAATTGCCATCTGAATCACATATCTTTCTCCCCCAAACCTACTCTTCTGAACATTCCTATTTCTATCAAAGGTACTGCAAGCATTCTAGCCATCCAAGGTGAAAATCAATCTTGTTCTCAGCTCCTTATTCTTACTCTTAACACGTATCCAATAGGGCAGCTAGGTGGTGCAGTGAATAGAGCACCAGTGCAGGAGTCAGGAGGACCTGAGTTCAAATCTCACCTCAGACACTTGAAACTCACTAGCTGTGTGACCTTGGGCAAGTCACTTAACCCCAACTGCCTCATCCTGGGTCATCTCCAGTCATCCTGAGGAATATCTGGCCACTGGATTCAGATGGCTGTGGAGGAGAAGTGAGGCTGGTGACCTGCACAGCCCTCCTTCATTCAAAAAAAAAAAAAAAACAAAGTTAAGTGCAAGTCATGTCATCATTCTTCTGATGGCGTGGTCTTCTTCAGCAATGAAGGACAAACACACACACACGCACACATCCGGTAGGTTGCCAGATCTTGACATTTCTTTCTCTAGAACATCTCTTTCATGTGCTCCCTTCTCTACTCAAATAACAGACACTCTAGTTCAGGAACTAACCATCCCTCATTTGAACTATTGCCCCAGTGTTTTAACTGATCACTCTATCTCAAGTCTCTCCCCAATCCAATCCATCTGCCATAGAGCTCCCAGAGTAACTTTCCTCACAGCTCTAACCATGTTGCTGTACTACTAGGTAAACTCTAGTGGCCTCCTATTGACCCTAAGATCAAATATTATTTCTTTTATTTTTTATCTCATCCTTTTCTGATTTTTTGCCTATGTTTTTATAACATATATAGTTATTAGTACCGTCATACATATGTATGATATATATATATATATCAAAAAAGATTAGACTATGGTCCTTGGAAGTGAAAAATATGCTCCATTGGCATAATCAGACCAGCCATGCTAGACCAGCTGTGACTTCTCTGATTCATCATTGCTTGCTTCTCAAACTGGTTCACAGTGTGTGGGAATACTGGAGCAGCAGGAGCCATGAATCCTGACTAATATAGATAATCCTGAAAACACACAGCACCCGCACACGCATACGCACGTGTGTGCATGCAGACACACACACACACACACACACACACACACACACACTGATGGTGTAGGGGAAGGAGGCTCAAGGGCAGTTATCATGGACATAACTGCCTCGTATCTTTCAGCCTTCATTTCTTTGTATGTAATATTCCTTTGACCCAGGTTGGGGATAGTAGTGAGTCCCTGGTCCTCTTTGTTCTGTTTATGTAGAGGGCAAACTGACTTCTGATTGGCTGAGAAACCCCTGAGTCTTTTGTACTGTGTAAGTGCGAAAAGACCTTGGAGAAGGAGAGAGGGAGAATGGTCTCACCAGGGAAGCTTGCTCTTAGCAGTCTCTGGGGGTGTAGACACATGTATCAACGTGTCCAGTAGCTGAATTCCTTACGTCTTTGGCTCTAGGACTCCTGTTGTCTTTTCAAAAGATCATGCATTGCCTCTTACACATTTACTTAAAAGTAATTCTTTGTCTGTTTTCCTATTTGAATTTTTTTCTCTCCTCCAAGCATCTTTACACTTATGCAGCCTAAGGATTCAGAAAATCTCGAAGTCAATGGGAAGTCACTTCACCCTCCATGTATGCAACACAATGAGATTTGAATCCGGACCTTCCCCATCCCAAGACCACCACACCACACTCTCTCGTCACCTCTCAATAACCTAACAGAAGCCCTGGCCCAATAGCTGCTCCATTTTTCAGCTGCTCCTTCTGTGGTGAAAGCTGCAGAAGGATATTTTCATCTATTAGCATCCTCTTCTGCCTCGTAGCCCAGATGCCTGACTATGAGGCTGGGTCAGGACTAAACTGGCCTTCTGGAGATAGGAACTATATGTCCCTGGACTTCTTACTTCCCAATACTGAAAAAAATGAACAAGTTCTTAATAAGAAGTGGAAATTACATTTGGAAAGGCAAGGAAAATGAAATAGAAGAAAGATTGGGGGAGAGGGAGGTGGGATACCTGTCATTGCATTCCCTACAGCTGGAAACCAGTGGACAAAAGTCCTGGGAGGTCTTTTGGGGAAATCCTTCTCCTCTAGCACTGGCACAGTTTGCTCTTTCCCAACCCTATATGCTCTGCATGTGGTGTGTGTTCATCATATGTTGCTGAAGAAAACCATGCCATCAGAGAAATAATGACATAACTTACACTTGACTTTGTTTTGAGTGAGGGAGGGCTGTGCAGGTCATCAACCTCACTTCTCCTCCAGGGTTATCTGAATCCAGTGGCCAGATATTCATCAGGATGATTGGAGATGACCCAGGATGAGGCAATTGGGGTTAAGTGACTTGCCCAAGGTCACACAGCTAGTGAGTGTCAAGTGTCTGAGGTGAGATTTGAACTCAGGTTCTCCTGATTCCTGCACTGGTGCTTTATCCAATGCACCACTTAGCTGCCCTTCTGCATTTGGTAAGATGCTTAGAGAATCACAGAATTATAGTGACCATGGAAGTCACAGAAATGACCTTTGAGTCACATTTGAGACATAAATTGTGTCCATAGTAATTCCCTTAAGTAACAATCTTTTTGAGGACCTCTAATGATGGGGGAATTCACTATTTCTTGAAGCATCTCATTCCATTTTTAAGTATCTTTTAATATTTTTTTCTTGTCATAGAAGAGACACGATTCTCTACTCCTGTGACAGTGTTGTCCCTCCCTGTTTCTTTGTAGGACAACTGAGCCCCTCCCCCATTTGATTCTAGTGTTTTCCCTAGATCATAGAAATTCCATGATAATTTGCACATTACTTCAGATGGCCTAACCATTTCTGAGGAAGATGGTGAGGGAGAAGAGAGAGAAAGGAGACAGGGAAGGGGAGGAAGAAGGGGGCACATATAAAAGGAGAGAGAGAGAAGAGAGGGAAGGAGGATGAAGGAGAGAGGACATGAATTGGGGGAAAGAAAGAGACAGAAAAACAGGAGAGAGGGAGAAAGGGAATGAAGGAAGGAGAGGAAGAGAAGAAGGGACAGAGAGGTGGGAGATAAAAAGAAGGAAGAGAAAGGGAGAGATATAGGAGAAGGGAGAGAGACGGAGGGAAAAACAGAGTGGAAAGAGAAGGGAGAGGAAAGGGCATGGGCAGGAGGAGAGGAGACTTCCATCATCCCTTTATTTTGTAACCTCGCTGCCATGATCATCCACCCATCCTCGGGAGGTCATGGTCCATCACATCACTGTTCCTCCATCTTCCTGCAATTGATCACCACAGTGGCTGGGGGTTGTTCAGTGTTGTGTCTCTTCTCACTGACTGTGGCTGCTTCCTGCTGTTTGCTGTCCTCCCTCAGAGAAGCTGCCAGCTCTCACACAGCTGGCATGTGGAGGGATTATACTTGTGGAATAAAATATCCAGGACAAAAATGTCTTTAAGGTATTTGGAAAGTTTTCAGCTCCTTCAGGCAAGACCAGGTCCAAATGCCCCTATGCCATTTTTAACTTTCTACTCTTTCACTCAGATCTCACCTGTTGAGTGAGATCCTCCTGTCCTGCTGCACCCAAAATCCCCATTTCTGCCTCTTAGTCAAGCCAGAATGAACTGCTCCTCTGTACTTCCCTCCTTCTACCCCCATTTTGAACTGGGTGTTTCCCACATGATGTGAATGAATTCTCCTGCTGAATCTTGAGTGTTGGGGGTACTTCTTTGTGACTCCCTACTTGCCTTCTCATTAATTGTTTTACTTTGTGGGCGCTGAGCCAGGACCATGCAAATTATCTTAAGATCTCTCCAATGCTGGAGAAAGGATCAGAAATATTCCTCAAGAAAGCACCAGTGATAGCTAAGCAGAAGAAGAGACACAGTCCTGCCATAGTGGTGAAGATTTGTATCGTTGCTAGTTATGTTAAGCTTTAGTTTCCACCCATCCCTAGTTTTGGCCCCTGAGGTCATGCAGAACAAATAGTTTATGACAATGACAAATGTGTTATCTGAGATGATAAGCTCTGAACCATTAATATCTGGATACAAAAGAGATGGTTCAGCCATCTTTTCTGATATTTGAGAAGAGTAATTCCAATCCCACAACCCCAAGGCTTCTTCTCCAGACTACCCACTCCTAGTTCCTTCAACAGATGCTTTGTTGAAGGCACAGTTTCCGTTTGTGTGTACATTCTTGTTTCTCTACTCCAGACTTATTCTATGATGTCAGTATCTTTTCTAAAATGTAATACTCAGAAATAAAAGAACATTCCAGATGTAGTCTGTCAGGGGCAGAGAGAGAAGGATCACTATTTTCATGACTTTGAAATCTAGACTCTCTTTTAACCACCATGTCCAAGTGCTCACTCATTGATTTCTTAATCCACTGGACTCCTCTGTAGTTACTGTCTTTTTAACCATGAACTATTTTGATTGCTTAAATCGAACACAATTGTTTGTATTTCTCCCTATCAAATTTCATCTTGGGAGATCTGGGCCATTTTTCTAGACTCTCATGCTTGTTGGATATGAATTCTGGCTAATTCAGTTAACTAAGTGGCATAGCAGGTAGAATGATGGACTTGGAGTCAGGAAAATAGGTTCAAATCCAGCTTCAGACACTTAGAACCTGTGTGACTTTGGCTTAGTCATGTAAACTCTTTGTGCCTCAGTTTCCTTATTTGCAAAATTGAACTAAAAGTGGCACCTACCTTGAAGAGTTGTTGTGATCCAGTAAGATAACACAGTATCTTAAAGCACTATGTGAGTGCTGTGTATTTTTATTATTTATCCATTGCATCAGCTTCATGTCACCCACTAAGTTAATAAGCATTCTCTCAGCACCTTCATCAAAGTCACTGAGAAACTATTGACCAGAACAAGACCAAAGATGGAACCTTCTGCAGACCCTACTAAAGGCTCCAGTGTCTAGGTGACATTGAAACATTGATCAAGACCCTTTGAGTGTTGTCAGTCATTTCTGAACCCAAACTATAAAATCATCCAATTCTATGTCTACC
This sequence comes from Potorous gilbertii, assembly GCA_028658325.1. Lineage (NCBI taxonomy): Eukaryota > Metazoa > Chordata > Mammalia > Diprotodontia > Potoroidae > Potorous > Potorous gilbertii. The sequence goes on along the minus strand of CM053769.1, from coordinate 34,983,815 downwards.
TTATCCACAAGGATATTATAAGACACTTTCAAATGTCTTGATGCCATCCAGTTATACTCTGCTCATAGTGTCCTTTGATCTAATGGCCTAATATTGTACTACCATAGGTTGTACTTGACTACTATGCCATTAGTCTAGTAACCCTAGTTACTGGTAACATTACTGTTACTAAATTAAATGTTACTAATATTTAACACTAAATGTTACTAGTAACAGTAAATAAAGTGGAAAAAACAAGATAGTGTATTAAAAATGAACAACTTGCTCCTGTAATCTACCCCATCCCCCACTTCCTATTCTGGTTTTCATGATCTCACCATTGATTAACTTTTCCATCAGCTCAAGTTATCATCCTATATCTCTTTCTCTTTTTTATAGCCCACTTCCTAGGGGGGAAAAATGCTGTTTGCACTCATCGCCTACATTTCCTTTACTCTTTTCACTCCCTTATAGTTTGGCTTCTGACCTCATCCCTCAACAGAAACTATTCTTTCCAAATTTATCAATTATCTCTTAATTGCTAAATCCAGTTTCAGTGCTCATTCTTCTCCACCTTTGTGCAACATTTAACAGCCCCTCTTCCATTGGTTTTCCTGATACCGCTCTGACCTGGTTCTTCTTTTATGTATCTGGCTTATCTTTTTCAGTGTCTTTTGCTAGATTAGTGTCCATATCCTACTTTTGGTGATAGCTGTAGCTCAGGGTGCTGTCTTGGGCTGTTTTCTGCCCTCTCTCAAAACTATTTCTCTTGCTGATCTCAGTAGCAACAATGGATTTTGTCCGATGGAGTAGTAGAGAGATTTGGACTTAGGATAAAAAAAGATCTAGGTTTAAATACCATCTCAGACACTTACTAGCTGTGTGAACTTGGGCAAGTCACTTTATCTCTGTTTGCCTCAGTTACCACAACTGTAAAATGAGAATGTTGGATTTGATAGCCTCAAAGGTCTCTTCCAGCTCTAATCTTTTGACTCCTAAAGTGACATAATTAGAATTCATCTTCCCTGAGCTCTAATCTCATGTCACCAACTGCCTATTGAATATTTCCAGTTGAATTCTTGATAAGAATCTCAAAGTCAACAAGTCAGAAACAGAACTCTTTATCTTTCTTCTTCCATTTTCCTTTTTTTCCTAACTTCTTAGTTTCTGTTGAGGGAGCAACTGTCCTTCCAGCCTCCCAGTCTTTCAATCTTCGAGTCATCCTGAACTCCTCACCCTTTTTCACCCTTCATATCCCATCAGTTGTCAAATTTTGCTGATTCTGCCTCTACAACATCCCCTGCATCTATCTTCCCTCCATGCATGCAACCATCACCCTAGTTCAGAACCCCATGGCTTCTCACCTGGAGAGGCAATGCCTCCTCTTTGGTTTCCTTGCTTCAAGTCATTTTCCCTACCTGAATCCATCCTCCCCCAGCTGCTATATTGACATTCCTAAAGCACAAGGCCAACCATGTCATCTCCTTACACCAAAAGTTTCTACATTGCCTCTAGGATAAAATGCAAACTCCTCCTTTTGGCATTTAAATCATAATCTGGCTCATAATCTGTCTCTTTTCAATAAATCTTTTTGGATTGACCTTTGTACACTCTCAATTCCCCTTCAATGGCACTACTTCCCAAACACAGTATTCTATCTCTGCTGCTGCTGCAAAACAAGTCCCAAAATATAGTCTCTATGTCTTGTCACAAGCTGACTCTATACCTGGGATGGACTCTCTTTTCCCCTCTTCTTTGACTCCCTCACTTCCTTCAGAGCTTAGCTCCAATGCCACTTTCAACAGAAACCAGTCTTAAATTCCATCCATTTGCTAGTGCCCTCCTGGTTCCTCCTGCCCCGAAATTCTCTTGCATTTTTACCTTATTTATATTTTGATTGTATTTATCTGTGTTCATTTGTTTTTCTCCTAATAACATAAAAGTTCTTTGAATTCAGGGTCTAGTTTGTTTTGGCTTTTGTATCCCCAGCAAATGCTCAATAAATGCTGAGGGATGAATGAATGACTTCTTTACAATAAAGCAATTATAGGGATCACCTGTGATCTAAAAAGAATACAGTTCTTTCTTGCTAATTTCTCATTTTCATCACAAAATATTTCCATTTAAAATTTGACACTTAATAGACTTTTATTCACCTATTTCACTCCTGAGGTTCCCAGGGTGCCTAGGAATTAGTCCCTACAGTTTCACAATGGGTTTCCCCATTTTACCTCTAAGAAAGGTAAGTCTGGGTTAGAGGGGGAAGCTGCCAGATTCAGTGGTCAGCAGTCACCATCTCTCCCCTAGAGATCAGCACACAGAACAGCCAACATCTGGAAAAGAATATGTTGAGTTGATTAGAAATGTATCCTGATATAATTGAGAAGAACAGTGACATGGAGTCAGAAGACTTGCAGTCAATTATTGATTCAGCCACTTAGTATCCATGTGACTGCGGACAAGTCACGTCATCACACTGAGAACTGGTTTCTTCATCTGCAAAGTGGGGCTCTATTAAGACCACTACTATTTACTTTGAAATGATGTTTCCAGTAAAGCACTTTGTCAACTGTATATCATAAACGTGACTCATTGTAACTATCATCATTATCATCTGTGCCTTCCCTAGATCCTAGAGCAGAGGTGGGGAACCTGCAACCTCAAGGCCACATGTGGCCTTCTAGGTCCTTGGGGTGTGACCTTTTGACTGAGTCCAGTAAAAGGAACAAATCCTTTTATTAAGGGGATTTGTTTAGTGAAGTTTGGATTCAGTCAAAGGGCTATACTTGGAGGGCCACATGTGGCCTCGAGGTCTCAGGTTCCCCACCCCTATCCCGGAGGGAAAACAGAGATTATCTCATTATCAAAGAAAAAAAATTACCTTGAAAATTCTTGATTAGAACATCATCTAATGTCAGTATAAAGTAAAAAAAAATAATGGATCATACATTTTAGAAGAAAACAATCTCATTCCAAGGAAATGATAGGACCTCCTTAAAAGTCAGCAATAGAATATTTTAAGTACTGTTGTTTTTAAAAGAATATTTTGTGATGGAAATAAAAGATTACTTAAAAATAACTGTGCTCTTGCTGTGTTTTAGTGAACATTTTATTAAATACAGTGTCTGAAAAATAAATTCAAGTTGACTTGAGTTATGGGGACCATCACGGATTGGAAATTGGATAACTGCAAATGTATCTGGGGAAGTGTCCGTGTAGGTACCAGAGGATTGGGTCTGGGAATGAATAGCAGGCTAATTCCATTTTTCACATACTATTAAAACTGGGTTTGTATACCACTGGAGTCATCAAAACAGCAAGGAATCAAAAAAAAACCTGTTAGGAAGGCAAAGGAAATTTAACCAAGGACAAACCAGAACTTATACCACTTACACCATAAATCAGTAACATGGAGCATAATGTTTAATCAAAGAGGAAAAACAGTTGAAAAGCAGTACTTACTGAATAGGAACTAAGGATGATGTTAGAGTGCAAATAAGATGCTGTTGTATTATAATGTGGCAACCTCAGAAACACCCTCATCCTTTGGCATGTTCAAAGTTGTTATTTGAGGGGGGAGGAGCCAAGATGGCGGAGTAGAAAGATTCACATATGCTAGCCCATGGATTTCCTCTAAAAAGAACTCCCAACAAATTCTGGAGCAGTGGAAGCCACTCAGCAACACAATGAAGGAGACTTCTGTTCCAGAGAGCCCTGAAAAACTGATCCCAAAGGTCTGTCATGCACCGGACAGGAGTGGAGCCCAGCCCTGCCCTGGCCACGTGGCACCGAGAGGAGTGAGCAGATTTGAGCAGGATTCAGGGACGGAATCTCTGGCGGCTGCAAAGGTCCCTCCACCCAGAGGTGCTACAGGTCAGTGAGAGATACGAGAGGGCGGCAGGGTGTCTCCATAACTCAGGCTCCCTCGGGAGGCAGCAGCAGAGGCAGCGGGTGGCCAGAGGCTCCGGGAGCAGGCAGGAGCTCAGGCAGGAGCTCCATTATGGAAGGTCTCCACATAAACCCCCTGAGGGAACAGAACCTGGGAGGCGGCCCTGCCCCCATCTGAGAACCTGAATTTAATCTTACCCTGAATAACAGCTGGGCCCATCACTGAAACCCCTGAGGCTGGGGAGAAGCATTTGAATCTCAGACCCAGCTGGGTGGATCTAGGTGGGGGTGGAGAGGAATCTCAGAAGTCAAGTAACTGGCTGGGAAAATGCCCAGAAAAGGGAAACAAAATAAGACCATAGAAGGTTACTTTCTTGGTGA
>CM053769.1:34951713-34979067 GCA_028658325.1 Potorous gilbertii | reverse complement strand
AGGTCATCCTCCACACAGGTGCCAAAGTTGAGATTTCTAAAACTGATCTGACTCTGCCATCCCTCTCCTCACAAATCTTCAATGTCTCCCTATTGCCTTTAGAACAAAATGCAAAATCCTTAGCTTGACAGTTATAAACTATAAAGGCTCCCACCTTTCTCATCTGATTTCATATTACTCCCCTTCATCATCTCCTATTCTAGTCACACTGGCTGTTTCCATTACAGGATATTCCATTTCTTGTCCCCGTACCTTTGTACATATTCCATGTCTGGAACTCACACCCTCTTTACCTTTACCTGATAAAATTCCTTAAAGCCCAGTTCTTAAGTGTTACCTGCTAATTGAGTCTTTATCTGATACCCTTCCCATCAGTTCTTTTGCTCTTGAAATTATTTTGTACATTTTCCAAATTAAATTTCTTGTATACATGTTTTATCTCCTCCACACCCCAACCCTGAAAATTGTTAATATGTTTAGCGAAGCGAGTGCTTCCTTTTTGTCTTTGGATCTTGTGCCCAACATAGTGCTTTGCTCGTAGGCACTTTGATATCTGTTGAATATACTTGAGTTGATGAATTGTCTGACCCTGGGAAAATTGCTTCCCTTTATGGGCCTCAGTTTCCTTATCTACAAAATGAGGAGATTGCATTAGATGATCTCCCCTTAAGCTCTAGATTAAAGCTCTAACATTCTGTGATTCTGAATGAATTTCATTCATTCATTCATTCAATGCTTGCTTTGTGTCAGGCCCCAGGGATACAAAGACAAAATAACAGTCTCATTTGAAGGTGAACCAATAAGTACTCAGAAAAGAAACCCCAAGATAACACGCAAAGTCATTACAAAGTTAAGTACTGTGGGGAGGTCACAAGCAATTGAGATGATCCCAATAAGTTTTCTGTAGGAGATGGTACTTGGACTGACCATTGGAAACAAATTAACAAACTAGAGATACAAAGAGGGAAGACTTTCCAGGCATGGGGGAGTTTCGGTGCAAAGACACAAAGATAGAAGATAGAATGTCATATGAGAAAGGCAAGTAGGTTAGTTTGACTAAAACCATGCAGGTGAGTGAAATAAAGTAAACCTAGAAAGATGGGCTGGAGTCAGATTGTGAATAGCTTTAAAAACAAATAGAGGCATTCATATTTTATCCTAGAAACATTTGGGAGCTCCTAAAAAGAACATGGTTAGACCTATGTTATAAGGTTATCAATAAAACCAGCAGAGAGAGCTTGTGAGTGAGTTCATGGCTTTCCAGCCCCAAGTTTCAGAAGCCTCAGGGCCTTAACAGCATTGCTATGTTGCTATGGTAGTGTTGCTATGGTAACCAAGCAGAGGAAGCTCAGACCAATGGCACCTACAGAAGTCCTCATTCCTTTTTTCCTTCTAGGGACCAAGCTTATATGTGTGTACAGGAAACCTACCTCTGTAAACCTCTCAGAGGGAAACGTAGCCTGTCTCAACAGCATAGGATTAAGGAAAGAAGAGGTTCTATTGGTAACTCTAAATTGTTCTGGGGTACTTCTGCAAGACTCATTGAACATGATGATACCAGCACCTCTCTCTGCGTAGCTCCACCTCCAACTCAGCTGAGCAAGAAAATATCTCCTGTCTTTGAAACAGATATTTCCTCATCTCTCAGTTTCTCTCTGTATGTTCAATAATAACAACAGCTCCAGGTTTTGTTAGCCAACAGGTGTTTATTTTATAAGCAACATCCGGTTTAGCTAGCATAAACATAAAATTAAGCAAGGAAATCAAAACTCAACTCTGGCCGAAATGACTGGGGAGGGGGAATGAGAAAACCCAAGAAGAGAACTGACAAGCAACAAAATTCACTTTTACTCTGGAGGGCAGAAAGGAAAGGGAAGAGGAGCATCCTTTCAGCCTCCCGGCTTACCCTTGGTCAGCAATGCAGGCCCAGGCCAGGCCAGAGCTCACATCCACAATCTTTTCTCCTGATCATTGCCTCCACCCCGCCCCAAAACAGCTCTCAGCTCTGATGGCTCTGCTCCAAGAGCACCATGACAACGCCACCTTGGCCACAAGCAAGCTAACGTCCTTTCTCTTTCAAAATCACAGAAAACCTTGCTTCTCCTCCCACCTGTCTGGCTAATTTTTCTCACACTTCTGCTGGATTTTCATTCATACTCTACCTACTGTCCTGTGGATACTACAAGGGTCTGTGTTGACACTTTTTTTCTCTCTATACTTTCTTACGCGGTGACCTCATCATCTCCTATGGATTCAGTTATTATCTCTGTGCAGATCATTTTCAGATCTATATGCCTAGTCCTAGTTTCTCCTGAGCCACAGTCCTGCATCACCTATTTCCTATTGGACATTTAGATCTACGTGTCTCATAGACATCTCAAATTTAACATATTGGAAACAGAACAACTCTTTCTTTCATACTTTGCTGTTGCTATAGAGGAAATAGCAGTAGCAGCTAGGGAGAAAGATCTCATAGAAGAATACTGGAGATAAGGATGATACAGAGACAAGAACAGGAGTATCATGTTTGAGCTGGTCTGGTGGGATATAAGAGAATGTAGAGGGAAATGGAACATAAGAGGATTGGGAAAATACAAAGAAGGTGCTTCCTTGTCTCTCTTCCAAGAGACTTTTCTCCTCAGATGCTCCTGCCATCCCATCTCAGGTTACTTTCTATTATACCTGTCCCAGTCATATAGGTTCCAAACCTCAGGGTCATCCACAGCTCTTCTTGCTTACCTCATATATCCAACCAGATGAGAAAGCTTGTGATTTCTCTCTCTATGACATGACTTGACTAAGTCCCCATTTGTCCACTTGCACAGACTCAGCTCTAGTTCAGACTCCTCACTTCTTGCCTGGACAATTGCAGTAGCCCTCTCGTCCTGACCTCACTTCTCTCCCCACTCCAAAATGTCTTTTACACACAACTTCCAAAGCGTGGGTCTGACCATGTTACTCCCACCCATCTCCTAACTCAGCAAAATCCAGTGGTACCTTATTGCTTCTCGGTTCAAATATAAAGTTTTTTGTCTGACATTTAAAATTCCAGCTCCTGTCTCAGGATCCTTTAGACATGCTAGGGATATTCTCTCTCAAAAAAAACCCCATGACTTAGAATCCCTGATATCCTTTAAGGTTCAGCTCAAGGGCCTCTTCTTTTGGGAGACCTTTCTCCCTAGATGCTACTGCCATCCCCTCTCAAGTTCCCTGCCATCTACTCAGTAGTTACTGTGTATGCTCTGGTATTTTTCTCTCTTCCTGCCTTAGAATATAAGCTCCTTGAGGGCAGAAACTTTTTCTTTTTATCCCAACTTTTTGCAAAATGCCTAGCACATAGCAAGTGCCTCATGAGTGCTTATTGATTGATGAATTCTGTCCTAAATTAAATTCTAGACCATTTAAATTTAAGGATTGCTGGATAAACCAAATTTAAGGATTGCTGGATAAACAACAGCAACCTGCTCTCTCATCTGATTGTGTAGCCATGCCTTGGGGGTGGCAAATGCTGATTATATCAATTTGGCAACTCTGCGAAGGATGGATTTGAGAAAGGAGAAACTTTAAGCAGGATGATAAATTATTACACACTATGGCCCTGCTAAATTGGCTTTCCTGATATCCATCTCCTTTCTCATACTTCAGGTAAATAATAATGAGAATTGTGTGTGGAAAGAAAGAAATGGAGCCAAGACATATGGTCAGTATAAAAAATAGGATTTAGCAAGTGATTGGATATGAGGTGTGAGACTGAGGGAGAAAGAAGAGTTGATGACTCTGAGCTTGGTGACTAGAAGGATGGTGGTGACTTCCACAGATACCTTTGTGAGAGGCTTTTCGAGGATGTAGAAGAAAGAGCTCAGGATCTAGAATCAGGAAAGATGTGGCTTTGAATCCCATCTCTGACATTCACTAGCTACATGTGGTGAGTCCCATTATGCCAAATCATACTGCTTCTACTTTCCCAACATCTTTTGCATTTATCTCCTCTCCACTCACACAGCCATCACCTTAGTTAAAGCTCTTATCAGCTCCAGCCTAAACTACACAGTAGCCTCCTAATTGGTCTGTCTGCTTGAAATCTGTCTCCATTGCAATCCACACAGCCACTGAAGAGATTTTCCTAAAGCAAAGGTATCCATGCCTCCCTTACCCCCACCCCCACCCCAAACTTAATTAACTCCATTGGCTCCCTATTACCTACAGGATTAGATATGCACTCTTGTGTTTGACATTTAAGGCTCTTTGCAACCTTGCCCTTTCCAGCCTTATTACACACAACAATCCAGCCAGATTCATTTCCTTGCTGTCCCTCATGCATTATACTGCATATCTTTCTTCTGTATGTTTGCATGCCCCAGGTTTGGAATGTATTCCCTCCCACTTCTACTTGGGGATCTCAGAATTTCTTCATGATTCACCTTAAACACTCACCAACTTCTGCATCCAGCTTGTGCTGGTACCTTCTCCCAAGGTCACATTTAAGCTCTTTATGTGTGTGTCTCACATATGCTTACATATGTATATCTTGTCTGCCTCTTTGGCATGTGACCTTCTTGAGGCAGGGACTGCTTTGTGTTTAATAAAAACTTGTTGATTAATTCACTTTTCTGAGCCTTGGTTTCCCCATCTGGAAAAATGAGGACAATAGTTCTTACTTCATAGAGTTGGAACATCAAGTGAAATGGAGTACTGTATAAATGGCATCTATTTTTAATATTAGAGCTATTTGTGCCTGGATATAACAGAGTGTTGTTGAGTCATAGTAGGTGAGATCTCTAATCAACCAACAAGTATTTATTAAACACCTATTATGTGTCAGGCAATGTGCTAGATCCTGGGGATATAATTGCAAAGAATGAAACAATCCATTCTCACAAAAAGCTTATGTTCTAAAGAGGGAGACAACAATACACACACAAATATAAAATGGATAAATACAAATATATACAAAGTAATTAAATACAGGGTAGATTGGGAAAGAAGTCACTAGCAGTAGAGGGGGAGGGTAGAGAGAAGAAAAGGCTTTGTATAGATCATGGTGCTTGAACGGCATTTTAAATGAAGAAAGGGTAAGGCCTGACTAAGGCCAGTCTCAAAATTCAGATTAAGGATTAGAATGAAATGATATATTCATAGACCATCTGGCATTCAACAAAAGGAAGTTTACCTAACAAGAGCATGGAAGGAATATTCAGCAAAGATATAACACTGATTGATTAGGCTGTACCTCCCCTCTCTTACATTTGCCAGGGAAGAGTTCCTGATGTTTTTTTAAAATTATTATTTTAATTAATTTATTTTTTGTTTTCAGCTTCACTTCCATAAGACTTTGAGTTCTAAATTTTCTCCCCTTCCCTTCTGACTCCCCTCCCAAAGACAGTGTACAATCTGATATAGGCTGTATGTGTATACATTCATATTAAGCACATTTTCATATAGTCATGTTATAAAGAATTAGAACCAATGGGAGGAACCATGAAAAAGAAAAAACAAAACAAACAAACAAAAAAGAGAGCAAACAGTATGCTCTGATCTGCGTTAAGATTCCATAGTTCTTTTTCTGGATGTGGATAGCATTTTCCATCACGAGTATTTGGGAGTTGTCTTAGATCCTTGCATTGCTAAAAGCTAAGTCTTTTAAAACCAGTCATCACACACTGTGGTTGTTATTGTGTACAGTGTTCTTCTGATTCTTCTTATTTCACTTAGCATTAGTTCATTAAGTCTTTCTAGGTTTTTCTGAAGTCTGCCTGCTCATCATTTCTTATAGCACAATAGCATTCCATTACATTCGTATACCACAACTTGTTCAAACATTCCCCAATGGATGAGCAGCCCCTCAATTTCTAGTTCTTGACTGCCACAAAAAGAGATGCTGTAAATATTTTTGTACATGTAGATGTTTTTCCCATTTTTTTGATCTCTTTGGGAGGCAGTCCTAGAAGTGGTGTTGCTGTGCAAAGGGTATGTAGTTTTATAGCTCTTTGGGCATAGTTCCAAGTGCTTGCTAGAATGGTTGGACCAGTTTACAACTCCACCAGCAATACATTAGTGTCCATTTTTCCCGCATCTTCTCCAATATTTATCCTTTTCCTCTTTTGTCCTGTTACTCAATCTGATAGGTGTGATACGGAACTTCAGAGTTTTTTTGATTCGCATTTCTCTAATCATTAATGATTTAAAGCATTTTTTCATGTGACTATTTCATCTTAAAATTGCCTGTTCATCTCCTTTGATCACTTAGCAATTGAGGATTGACTTGTATTCTTATAAATTCAACTCAGTTCTCTATATATTTTAGAAATAGGGCCTTTATCAGAGACACTGGCTGTAAAAATTGTTGTGCAACTTTCTGTATCCGTTCAAATCTAGGTTGCATTGGATTTGTGCCAATTTAATATAATCAAAATTATCCATTTTCCATTTCATAATGTTCTTTATCTCTTGTTTAGTCATAAATTCTTCCCTTTTCCGTAACCCTTACAAGTAAACTATTCCTTGCTCTCCTTGTTTGCTCATAGTACCACCCTTTATATTTAAATTGTGTACCCATTTTGATTGTATCTTGGTATATGGTATAAGATGTTGGTCTATGCCTAGTTTATGCCTTAGTATTTTCCAGTTTTCCCATCAGTTTGTATTAAATAATGAGTTCTCATCCCAGAAGCTGGAGTCCTTGGGCTTATCAAACTGTAGATTACTATAGTCATTTACTATTGTGCCTTTGTACTTAACCTATTCCACTGATCCACCACTCTGTTTCTTAGCCAGTATCAAGTAGTTTTGATGATTGCTGCTTTATAATACAATTTAAGTTCCGGTGCAACTAGACTACTTTCCCTTGCATTTTTTTTTCATTTAATTCCCTTGATATTCTGAACCTTTTGTTCTTCCAGATCAATTTTGTTATTATTTTTTCTAGCTCTATAAAATAGTTTTTGGTAGTTTGATTGGCATAGTGCTCCTGATGATTTTGTGAGGAAGATATAGTAATAGTCCATGCCTACATCCTCAGGACTCATTAAGTCTCCCAAATGGGTTCATTGCCTTTAGGGAAGTTCCTTTAGCCTGCATAGGAGAGACCTTGCTTCTGCCACAGAGACCACTGAATCTGAATCCCTTGCCAAGGAACTTGAGATTTTTGTGAGTTAAAATGAGCAAAAGGTGGTTGTTTGAGGGTGAGAGGCTATAAATGAAAAGAAAGAGATTGTTCGGAAATGGAAAATTTGGGTTAAGCAGTAAGAGTAATTTGCCCAGATCCCTCACTTGGTTGCACAAAGCATCTCAGGTTTAGTTCTTTTATTGGCTCTGGGACTAAGTTCATTTCCTTGCTTTCCTTTCTTGATGGCTGCCTACACTGAAAAAAGTCAACTGTGCCCACTGATAATGCTGTTTGTACAAGGCCAAGTTTCTCTGAATGAATTTGACAACAACCAATCCTTTCTGCCTCACTGCCTCTACTCACATGGAGTCTAGGGCAACAGTGGGTTAAAAACACCAGCTGAGGAGCCAGGCCTGGACATGTGGAACACATCCTAAGGATCTAGTTACCTTTGACATTTGTGGGGTCAGAGATTGGATAAACAAATGAAGCAAAAAGCCAGAGACCAGAGACAGAGAAAGGGAGGAGTTAAAGTCCATACAGATAGTCAGAAAACAGGAAATTTTCAGGAGCTGAAAGAGAAGGAGCACCAACAGTAAAGAAAAGTTTCTAATACAGAAGCAATTGGCTGCTCCAGCTTTAATTTTCTTTTCTTCCTCATGAGCATTGATCTTGATGGAGCTTAGACTGCAGATGATGGTAACAAAATGGTCCCAAGTAGAGCTGGAGGGCACAGATAATTGTCTGGCATAGACAGTCTTCTGACAAGCTTAGCCTCTGCTTGAAGTCTCTCTGCCTATCTCCCCCACGTTTTCCCCCCATATGAGACATAGTCTTGAGTCTTTTACGAGCTCAACCCCTGCCTTACTCCTTCCTTGTATCACTCCTATCCTGAGCTCTTCCAAAAGGAGGGTAAAGAGGATATTGCTCCTCTTGGTCATATTCCTCACGTGGGGATCATCCCCTTCCAGGAGCAATATCATAAGTAAATAAAATATGTATGGTGACAGACCTGAATCCGCTGGAATGGTGTGATGTTCCTATACACTCCATAGGGAAGGAAAGGTTAGATAAATCCATCTCTTCTGTTCTCCATGCATTGCTGTTTTTGTGACATTTTGGCTTGGAAGAAGAAAATAAAGTACTGTCCTTCATAAGGATTGACATCAGTCAACCAATCAAATCCTTATTTAGCCCTTACTATGTTCCAGGACATAGTTTTAGACTCTGGGGATACAAGTACAATGAATGGTACAATTCCTCCTCTCAAGGAGCTTATATTTTAATGGGGGAGACAAGTGCATGTATTATATACATATAGCATAAATATAAAGTTAATAGTAGCTCAGTGTAATTAAAAGTAGTTTGATACAAGGTAGTTTAGGAGGGTGAGCACTAGCATTTGGTGGGGTCAGAAAAGGCTGCATTAAGGAAATTCTTGAGCTTTATCTTAAAAGAAAGGGACTCTGAGGTGAAGGCCAGGAGGGTACTTGCATTCCAGGTATGTGGGATGACTAGTCCAAATGCACAGAGTAAGGAATACAATGTGTGGGACAGAGGAACAAGGAAAAAAATCAGTTTGACCAGTTCTCTGAGTTCAGGATACAGAGGAATGGCTGAAGAACCCTTAAACGTAAGTTGGGGCCACGTTGTGTAGGGCTTTAAAAGCTGAACAGGAGTTTATGTTTTATCCTAGAGGCAAAAGGAAGCCACTGGCATTGATAAGTAGAGTGGGTTGCCATGATCAGATTTCTTTTTAAGGAAAATCACTTGAGTAACAATGCATAGGGTGGACCAGAGAGCTGAGTTGAGTAATGTAGGCAAGTTATTCAGGAAGTTTTGTAATAACCTAGGTGAGAAGTGAAGAGGGCCTGAACTAAGACGGTAGCTGTGTGAGTGGACAGAAGAGGTTAACTTTGAGAGATGCTGTAAGGTTAGAAAGCAAGGACACAGGCTTTGAGTCACACTTTCAAAAGAGAAGAGGTATTGGCTCTGAAACTTCCATATCTCCATTGATCACACCCCAGTCAGGAACATTCATTTTCAAGTCAACCAGCCAAGACTTAGTATATGGCTTGGTACTGTGGGAGAGAGAAAAGGTAATAGCCACCCTGCAATGGAAGCCATGTCCTTAATGACAGATAGCACCAATAAAAATAAAAAAATAGCCCAGATTTTTTACAAAGCACTTTCCTTACATCCACATAAAACCACAGAGCATATTTTAGGATCATAGGAGCACAGATTTAGAGTTGAAAGGAATCTTAGTTCCACTCCCACATGTGAATCCAACTTCTTTATTTTATAGCTAAGGAAACTGGGTCCTAGAGATTTGAAAAGACTTGTAGGGGTCACATTGGTAATAAAATGACAAGACCAAGATTTGAACCCAAGTACCTGAATTTAAATTAAGCTCTTTCTCTGTTATACCACACTTCAAAGTATCTGTGATTTCACAGGGAGTACTCTGCATCCACCAGTGCATATTCCAATCCCTTCCTGCCTAAGTAGATAGTTTCATGAGTTGCTTTGATTCCTCAAAAATTATTATATGGTGTTCAACCTTATGGCAATAATCGTTTTTGGATTATCAGATGACAGGTACTCAGTCTGAGTCTATAATTCAGATCCTGTCCAAATTGATAGGCTGTTCCATCAGCATAGTCTTTTAGGAACCCAGTCACTACCATGTCATGATTAAGCTTTGAAGTAGTACAGTGTTGCAGGCATAAGGTAATGCAGTTATCAGTATCCCTGTTTTATAGATGAGTAAATTGAGACCTCACTTGTCATTTACCTTCAGTCACAAGAAGCTGAGACTCAGCCCCAGATCTTATATTTCCAAGTGCACTGTTCTTTTTGCTACATAATACTGTCTCTAATCAACTAAGCTAATTGGTTATAAAAAAACACAAATAGACAAAACACAGCCAATTCTTTCCCTAGTTCCAAATCAGAGACATCTCTTCTTCTGGGTTCACTGGTCTTTTATCTTGATAATTGCTGAGTTAAATATACCCTTTTTTGTGCTACATTCCCCTTATGTGATTCTTTTATTGCAGTTCAGGAGACAGATTTTAATTCCTGATAACTTTAAAAGTTTCAGGATGAAAATTTGGCAATTAATTTAATTGTCTAGGGTGGGGGGCAGCCAGGTTGGTTTGCTAAAGATTGTTTCCAGTCATTTGTGTTTACTGATCAGGGGAAATCTATTCCCAACACACAGAGAAATATTTGCCTTCTCATCTTTGAGTGTTGGTTTTATTTCTGGGAATGTATTTGTTCAGTAGTCAACAATACTCTATGTAAATAGGCATGGTGACATCAAATGAGTGCAAACCCAATTAAGCTGGTGTCTGACATACTGTACCATTGTACCCCAGTGCCAATAAGAAAGACTTCCTATTGGTTTTCCCCACATCTATTTCTCAGTGTCTTTTGCAGGATTGGAAAACCTTTTGTTCTTCTAAAAGCCTTTGACACAGGGGGGAAAGCATTTGAGGAACCTATACAAGTAAGGAACAGCTTAGTTTTTTTCATCCTCAGTACTTTAAAGATACGCTATTTCATTGGGGTGGGTATTTCCTCCACAATGATGAATAAAACCCCTATCTTCTCTCTCTCTCTCTCTCTCTCTCTCTCTCTCTCTCTCTCTCTCTCTCTCCCTCTCTCTGTCTCTGTGTGTGTGTGTGTGTGTGTGTGAGAGAGAGACAGACAGACAGACAGACAGAGACAGAGAGAGAGAGAGAAGGCCCCATGGGTTCTGGAGGTGGCCTCACCTGGGGGGGGGGGTGTCAAGCCTCTGGCAATGTTCCTCTCTGATTTGACTGCCCATTGATAGAATCTCTCAGAACTGGTGTCCCATTGACACATCCTTTGGGAATGGAAGGTTACCTCCATACCAAAAGAAATCACTAGTAAAAAATTTTACCAGAGGTTTTTTTTCCTTAGCAAAATATAAAATTCATCTCACCTGCTTTGCAGAAGAAACCAAAATAGGAAACTTTAGTCAAAAAACAACAACATGTTAGCTTCATATCATGTTATTGAAGATACAGAAAGGAGACAGAAAGGGAATAAGGGAGAAAAAACAGAGGTACAAACTGGGAAGGAGAGATGTGGATGGAGAAGAGATAACTATGAAATGAAACAAATGGCCATGAATAGATGCGTAATTCACAGTGGTGATTTGCAGAGCCACCATTACTGAGCAAGTCACTTTACTTCTTCTCTCCCACCTTGACAAACATATAAACCTTTTGGTGACTTTCTATTCTTTTCCTTGGGATGTGATTTTATAGCCACTCTCTTGGCCCCTCCTCCCTTGGGCCAACGTAAAGGCAAATAACAGCCTCGTTGTCCAACTAGTAGGCTTCCTAGCCACTGTTGCAAACTCATTTGCCCAGAGAAAGCCCAGTGGATGTATACCCATTGCCTTGGGAGCTTATTAAAAATTAACGAACAAATTTCTTATATAACTCTGAGCCCCCAGCCAGAAATGAGCAGATCAAATAAGAACACGTATGCTTCAGTCACTTGCATCAACAACTTTAGCATATTTGCCAGTTTAAGAGAACAAAGTAATTTTTTAAACCACAAAAAATATTTAGAAACAAATTGTTAAACAAAGTTCCTTGCAAGCCCCAGAGAGATATCAGTTTTAAGAGCAAGTATTCACCCTCTTAGGTGAGAGAAAGGGAAGGGGGAGAAAAAGAAAGCAGCACAGCCTCCAACTCCTGCATGCTTCAACATGATTTATCCATGTTGCGTTGATACAGTAGTGTTTGTGTCTGTTTGTCACAGTTGCAGTCCTTCTGCTACTTTCATCTCCCTAGAGACATCTTTTCTTCTTCTTGCAAGTCCAGAGATGGGAGGGATGATTTTTTTGAAACAGGGTTAACCCCTTCCAAACCCCAAGGTCAGATCAGGGCAAAGTCCATGAGAGATTCAGGGAGAAGGATACCAGGATATTTCTGCTTAAACCAGTGAGCATCTTGAGTATTTTGATCTCCTTGGTGACACCCACATGAGGCCTGGCCAAGACCACCATATATTGGCTGGATAGACAAAAGGGACCTTAGAGAAATACAAAGGGAGAAAGAGAGACACAGGGGGTGTGCTGGAGCCAATTTGTACTGACTCCTGAAAGCCTATTAAATTTTCAGTATGAGCATTTACACCTCAGAAATCAGTAAAGGTTACAAATCAGGACTTGATTTATTTGTTTTGTTGATTGTCTAGGCTTCAGCAAGTGTTGGAGAAAATGTTAATAATGCTGATTACACTTTAAAAGTGTGTTGTGCATACATTTTTTTTCTTACAGTTGGTTGTTAAACATTCAACCAGTACAACCCTGGACAAACAGCAAATGATGTGACTGAGGGAGATGTAGAAAAAGAAGGGAGAGTGAGAAAAGCTTTAGTGGGTTCTGAAATTACATATTAGGTAAATTGGCCAGTCACATCTTGCTCTTGGGTTTCAGGTTAAGACTTCTCTAATTCCTTCTCTATCTTGCCCCTGAATATCCTGCTGTCTTCATTCTTGGCCCTCCACGTTGATCAAGCCTTACTCTAGCCAGGCATCATACCTATTCTTCACTATAGCCCCTGTCCTTTCCTCACATATTCTGAAAAGGTTCTCTCATGTCCCCCATCCAACATCTCTTCTTCCTTAACCCTAGGCCTAAAATCAGCACTTTGAAGTCTCAGAGAAAGGAGAAAGCCTAGGAGCCAGATACTAAAGTCATTGAGGAAATCTTGTAAAAATGCATGCTAGAAATTTTCTAGACATGTAACTGGGGAAAAAATAAAATTGTTTTAATTTTTAAAAATAAATAAATAAAACAATAAAAAAGTCATTGAGGAAAGAAGGAGAGTAGTCTGGAGGTTGGTAGACAAGTTACGAGAATTTTGATTGGGTGGTAGATGTGGAATGAATGAATCTCGAAGGAGGTAGAGGGAGGGCCTGGGCAATGGGGAGCACGGAGTGTTCCCATGTTCCTGCTTCTTTCACCAAACCAGTGTCCTAAGGTATTTGGTACTGGTTTTTTTAACCCTTGTCCTCTTCCTCCTCCCCCATCAAAACCACCCACTATGTAGGTGTCATTAAAAATTTTTGTCTTTTATCCTCTGAATGAAGAACCCAGGGGACTAGGATCTGGGGCTTTGTATACATTTGTATTTATTTAGCTATGACATATGGACAAGGCAGCTAGATATTCTAAACAAGACAACTGGAGGCTGTAAATTTTAGGAAGTGTGAAATCTCAAGAAGAAAAGAGGGAAAAATTGTTTTAACTGGGAAATTAATCCCTGAGCTCTATTAGCAGGACAAGGTAATTCCCTGCCCTTTCATTTTAGTGAACGTAACCAAGTGGGTAAAAAGGCAGAACCAGTTTTGACCTGAAAACATTTATCATCTTTTCCCCTCTTTATGTTGAAATGCTTTTATGTATCTGAACTTCCTGTTTTCCCTCAGGCTAAAGATAACTTCATCGTTTTTCCCCTTACTGGACTGTTCAGCAACATACCTGATTCCTGAACTCAGCTATATTGGAAAGAGCACTGAACTCAAGAATCAGAAAACCTTCATCTGAATGTCATCTCAGCCCCTAGGTTTCCTTTTGTAATGTTGCTTTCTCAAGATGGCTGGCTCATGGGGAGTCATCTTTAGTGTCTCTTCTCAAACCTCTCCACTTTTCTTCAATGGATACTTTAATTCCTGCCAGGAGAAGAGGCAGGAATTTTGGACTAGAGACTGTCCATTCTGCTCTCTAGAGAGAGGAGGGCGTAATAGGCTAGAATTATATCTATCCATTCCCTAACATAGTGTTACTCTATGGGAAGTAACTTTAAGGTTCAACTCCTGATTGCCATTCATTAATGGGAAAGAGGGACCCCAAGTTTTGTAATTAAGGTTTGACTCCCTTACCACCACACATACATAGTTACAAGCAACAAAATCCATTTATCCAAGTCAATAATAAAATAGACATTAGAGAAAGTATACGCAGGAGCATATTACTAAATATTACTAAACAAAATAGATTCAATGAGTGGTCAACCAAAAGAAAGAGCCTGAGATTTCTCCTAGGGAGAAAATTTCCTGAAGTTTCTAGTATGGCAACCTGAGGATAAAATTCCTCTTGTGTCTGCATCTTCCAGCAAGGAAGACTGACATTGGATATTGTCTCTTTAGAAGCTAAAAGAACCCCTCAGAACTCTTTTCTCTCTCTTTCCAACTCTGTCTTGTCCCTCACATGGGCATGGGCCATTGATCTCCAATAGTGAAGAGATAGTCCCATTCCAGTGGGCTTTGTGACTTGTGTTACATTTGTGCAAGTCTCTTCACCTTTCTGAATCTGCATTTGCTCATCTGTTGAACAGATATGATAAGACTTGCTTCCTTACAAGGTTATGGTGGAGATTGAATGAGGCAAAAGACATACAAATGCTTTACAAACTGTAAAATACTATACAGATGTAGAGTAAGCTCTTTTAGCCAGAGGCAAGATGATGGGATTTCACACATATGGAATTTGCTAAGGGAGTCTGCTTTAATGATGTGCCTTGATGCTAAGAAGATGGTATCTTCAGATTGAAATTTTAGATTGTTGCCTCCAAGTGTGTTTGTAGACTCTTTGAGTTGTGCAAACATAAGTGACATTTCTTATTTTTTTCCTCATCTCTGATTATAGACTTAGGTCTTGTAATGCTGAATTCTTGGGCTGAATTCTTAGAATAGTGCTTCTTGGTGGGATGCTGAGAGTCTGTCTTTGCTTGGTCTTCAATAGGAATTTGAGTTTTCGTGTTTTCACAGTTGTAGAATTGGAAAGGATCTTAGAATATAAAACTCAGAATATTAGAGCTGAGAAGGACCTTACAACACAAACACCAGACATCTGAGGGACTTTAGAACAAAGCACACAGAATTCTGGACCTGGAACAGACTGGGGGGACTATCTAATGAAGCACGTCTTTTTACTTATGAAAAACCTGGAATCATGAGGGAAAGTGATTTGCCCAGAGCCACAAAACAAATTATCAGCAGAACCAGGACTCTGGGACTAGAATCCAGGTCTCCTAACTTCTCAGCCAGTGGACTTTCCACTGCAACAGATTTGGCTTAGTTTACTCCTTGGTGATGGTGACAAAATTCATTTATCTGGCATGTGTCTAAGTTCATTTCTAACCTGACTGCCCCTTTCTCATTTTTTTCTGATCTAATCAGAATTTAGCTCTAGGGTAGCATGACAAGATTAATTTCCTGCTTCCCCTCTTCCTATATTCCAGATTTTAGATTTTTTTCAGTGTGGTTCATTCAAATAGAAGTAACAGCAGTTTACTGGCAAGAAGCCATATGTAATGGTACAAAGTAACAATTCCCAAACAGGCATGTTTCCTCTCCCCTCTCACCCCCTATACTCTCTTAGCTCTTCAGTGAATGCTTGAAAAAATATTTCCTTGGAATTTAGGACAGGCAAAGTCTGGGTAAATAGAAGTAAGTATTCACTGTGACCAAAGAATTGGCCCACAGATCTCAGAGAAATAGCCTCACCCTTTAACATCTTTTCTCACTGTACCCCCATTCCCTTCATTGACCTTGTCATAAATGGGTTTTTAAAGCTTTTAAGAACATTTTTGCTGGCTAGAAATAGTTAGATATATTATTCAGAGTGACAGAAATATCAGTAGGAGGTGTCCAAAAGTGAAATAGACTTCCTTGGATGGGAGAGTTCACCCTCATCGGGAGTGTTTGGAAAGAGGTGATAGGAACATGGTAGATTTTAGATGTAGATGGGCTACACTCACATCTCTTCTAGAATAAGACATTCTATACTAGTACAATCTACAGTTGTCATAGGATCAGAGATTTAGCCCAGTTGAGCTTTAATGATCATCTGCATCAGTGATTCTCAAAGTGTGATCTAGAGACCTCTGGGAGTCCCTGAGACTCTTTTTAGGGTATCTAAATTATTTTCATAATAATACTAAGACATTTGAATTTCCAATTTGATAAATATCAATAGATATAACTCACATAAGCAAAAACTCTTTGAGGACCTTGGTCATTTGGTAGAGTAAAGAAGGCCTGAGACCAAAATATTTGGGAACCATTAATCTAGGACATTTTATTATTCATTTATATTCATTACTCAATTACATATTATTATTCACATTATATTCATTTTATAGAAAAGAAAACTGAGGTATGAAGAGGTAAAGAGACTTGCTGAATTTCAAACAGGTATATGGTGGAAGATACAGGATTCAAACCTAGGTCCTTTGACCTCAAGAGTAACATTATTTTTTGGCTGCACTACTTCCACATTGAACTATGCCAGCCATCTTACCAGAGCTACCTGCCCTCTTCCTCAGCCCAGTTGCCTTTCTTATGACCAGACCCCTTCAAAGGGCTACAGCTATACTCCATTGGCATAGTTCTACCTAGGATCACATTATAGGATTATACACAATACATGTTCAATCCATAAATAGCTCCCCAACTAAGTTCTGAGGAAGGAAGGGCCATTCTTCATAACTATTTTTCTTCGTATTGAAACAATTTTGCAAGTAGTTCACTGCAATTTGAGAGCCCTCTCTCCTCTGATCCTTCTTGCATCTCTTTACTAAGCCCCCTTTAACATATCCTAAGCCTGTCCTCTCTTTCTCCCAGCTATGGCACAGGGTTTGTGCTACAGACCTGGGCTTCTTTCCTTCCTGATTATTGTTTAATTTCCTGCTTCTGGCCCATTGCCCTCAAGTTCTTATTTCTCTTCCAGTTTTGGCTCCCTCAGCTTCTGTCACTCAAACCCCAATTCTCTCTCACTTATTCCTCTCTAGCCTAATCTGGTGAATAAATAAACTTCTTCTGACATCCACCCTTCCCCTTGGGCTCCAGTAACTACATTGCATAGGTCTTCTCCCTGCACCCCCTTCCTTCTCTGTTTCTGCTCTGCTTGCCCTTGTAGCTTGCTTCCTCCTTAACCCCTTTGTCCTCCCAGTGTCAAAAAAAATCTCTTGGATGGCAGGGTCTATATGCTTGAAAGGAATCTTCTCAACAGCATACTGAATAGGTAGTCATGACTTGACTTGAAGACATTTATGCAGCTTTTTCCTGAGGAAGTCTAGTCACTTTCATGCCTAAATCTGCTTCCCAGGGGCTGAAAATTCAGCCTCTTTTCATCTATTAATTCAGCAGGCATTTGTTAGGTATTTCTTATGTGCCAACTTCTCTGTTAGGTGCTGGGGTTGCAAAGCAAAACAACAAAACAGCCCTTATGCTCAAGGATTTTACATTTTATTTGTAGTTGGGTTTGTACAACAACAGATATGCACAAAAATGAATACAAGATACTTATGCAGTTATACAAAAGTTATACAACATTATCAGAGGGAGGTATCAATGCCTAGAGGAATCATGACAGGTCTCATGTAGGAGGTGGTTCTTGAGCTGAGTCTTGGACAGAAACTAGGGATTCTAATGGGCTGTGATTGGAAAGAAGTGCTTTTGAGGCAGGGGAGGGGGGCACAGTGTGTGCAAAGATAAAGAGGCAGGAGAAGGAGTATCATGTATGGTGAACAGCAAGCAGCCAAGTCAGGCTGGAACTTAGGATAAATGAAGGGCAGCAATGAACAATAATTCATGATAAGCCTGGAGAGATAGGTTAGTGCCAGATCTTGAAGGACTTTAAATGTTAAAACAAAGCAGTATGGGTTTTAGGAAAGGCCCAGAAATTTCTTTTGCAGGGAATAACTTGATGTCTCAGATAAGTGTTTTAAAAATACGAATGAGTGATAGCAATCTACTGTTTGATAAACCCAAAGACCCCAGCTTCTGGGATAAGAACTCAGTATTTGACAAAAACTGCTGGGAAAACTGGAGAATACTATGGCAAAAACTAGGCATAGAGCAGCATCTGATACAGTATACCAAAATAAAGGCCAACTGGATACATAGTCTAAGTATAAAGGCTGATATTATAAACAAATTAGGGGGGACAAGGAATAGTTTACTTGTAAGATTTATGGAGAATTGAAGAATTTATGGCCAAACAAAAGATAGAGAACATTATGAAATGCAAAATAGGTCACTTTGATTACATAAAATTGAAAAGTTGTTACATAAACAAAGCCAATGGATCAAGATTAGGAGGGAAGCAGAAAACTGGGAAAGAATTTTCACAATTAATGTCTCTGATCAAGACCTCATTTCTAAAATATATAGAGAACTGAGTCAAATTTGGAAGAATACCAGTCATTCCCCAATTGATAAATGGTCAAAGGATATGAAGAGTAAGTTTTCAGAGGAAGAAATTAAAGCTATTTATAGTCACATGAAAAAATGCTTTCAATCATCATTGATTAGAGAGATGCAAATCAAAACAACTCTGAGGTAGCGCATCACACCCACAAGATTGGCTAACCAAGAAAACGGTAAATGTTGGAGAAGATGTGGGAAAGCTGGAACACTAATTCCTTGTTGGTGGAGCTGTGACCTGATCCATTCATTCTGGAGAGCAATCTGGAACTATGCCCAAAGGGCTATAAAATGTGCATACCCTTTGACCCAGCAATACCACTTCTAGGGCTATATCCCAAAGAAATCACATGG
The DNA here is from genome assembly GCA_028658325.1 of Potorous gilbertii. NCBI lineage: Eukaryota > Metazoa > Chordata > Mammalia > Diprotodontia > Potoroidae > Potorous > Potorous gilbertii. The sequence goes on along the minus strand of CM053769.1, from coordinate 34,960,349 downwards.
GAAAAATGGGGAAAGGACCCACATGTCCAAAAATGTTTATAGCAGCTCTCTTTGTGGTGGCAAAGAACTGGAAATTGAGGGGATGCCCATCAATTGGGGAATAGCTGAACAAGTTGTGGGATACGAATGTAGTGGAATACTATTGTTCCATAAGAAATGAGGAACAGGCAGACTTCCAAAAAACCTGGAAAGACTTCTATTGACTGATTCTGAGTGAAGGTTCAGGGGTTGCTTCCTAGGGTGATGACCAAGGCCACTGGGACTGGATGCTATGCTGCTCACAGGATTTTTGAGTTCAGAGTCCTGACCTGTCTCTTTCAGGCTGTGAAGGGACAAGGTTTCCAAGGTGGTTGGTGGTGGTATAACTTGCTTGGCACATGCTGCCTTCTGTTGGTGCTTCTGCTAGGCTGATTTACCTGTCCTGCATGTGGCCTTTTGTGGACAGTTGCTGGGGATGGCTGGATCCTTCTCCACAGGAATGGCATCCCCAAATGATGGCTGTCAAAGTAGGACTGGAAGCAGGACTGGTAGTCTAGGAGAGTGTTGCATCCACTTCAAGGGTTCCTCTTGTCTGCCTTTTGCTGCCAGGTGGTCAGCAGTTGATGCTGGTGTAGATGGAAAACATGGACCTTCACTCCATGAGTATTCTGCCCCTCGATAATGGCTGTGGGAGCTGTGTAGGAAGCAGGTCTTAGTGGTTTGTGGGGTACTGTTAATTCTAAGACTTGGACTTTAGGTTCTGGGCTATCTCAATCAGAGTTGGAGGGGAGATGGTGGTCAAGGTGGTGGTCGTGGTGGTGGTGGCCAGACTTACCCAGCAGTGCTGTTTCTTGTCTTTCCCTCTGGGTGTCAGCTGGCTTGCCTGCCCTGCAAATATCAGTTTGGTGGCTGCGTGGAAGTTGGGTTGTACAGTGGAGAGATTTGTGGCAAGAAGAACAATTAGGGACTCATTGCGTTATGTCAGGTGAGAGATGATGAAGCCTGAATTAGAGCAGTTATGACGTGAGTGGAGAAAAGTGGACAGGCATGAGAAATGTTGTTGTGGAAGTAAATAAGATCTGTCAGCTTATTGGATAAAGGATATAAGTGAGAAAGGAAAAAATCAAAGATCACTCCAAGTTTATCAATCCAGGTGACTCAAACAATGATGGAGCCCCTAAAAGAAATATCAAAGATAGGAAGCAAAGAGATTATTTTGGGAAAGGATACTAGTCCAGTTTGGTTAAATTTCAGACATCTATGAGACATTTAGTGCTAAAAATCCAATAGGCAGTTCATAGTGGAGACCTGGAACTTAGGAGAGAAATTAGGACTGGATATTTACGTCAGGAAGACATCTACATGGAGATGATAGTAGAAGCAGATAGGGGTAGGTAGAGAGAGGGGAAGATGGGGGAGAAGAAAGGCCTGAGACAGCCTTGAGGTATACTCATGTACTGGATGAGACATATTTGATAGTACAGAATAGGAAGAGTGAACATCTAGGAGGAAGGGGTGGGCAATTGTGTAATGCTTCAGAGAGATCAAGAAGAATGAGAACTGATAAAAAGACTGTGGTCACTGGTGACCTTGAAGAAAGGGTGGTTTCAGTTGAGTCAAGGTCAGAAGCCAGAGTCTACAAGTTGAGAAGAAGAGAGGACACGGATGGAATAAGTGTAGACAGCTTTCTCTAGGAGTTTGGCTATAAAATGGAGAAGGATAGAGTGATAGCTTTAGGAGGTAGTAGAGTCAAGTGTAGATTTTTTAAGCTTGAGGAAGATGGGAGGGAAAGGGATCAAGAATATTTATGGACGAGGAAACTGGAGATCTGAAAAACTAAATGGTTCATTTCTCTTTTGCTCATAGCTCTACCCAGGCAGAATATAGCAGGATTTTCTAGTACAAGACTACTAGGCTTTCATCTCCAGCCTCCACACTTCTCCCTCCCAATCCCTGCTGCCTGCCCTCCACACTCACTGCTTCCCCCTTCCCCTTCACTGTCTCCCTCCTTCCTCCCCTTCACTACCAACTGCTTCCCTCCCCACCATTTTCATTGCCATTCCCCCACTGCCTACCTCTTCTCCCTTCCCTTTGCCTGCCTCCCCATCTCCCTCCTCCATCTGGCTTTCTCTTTCTTTCTCTCCTACCATAAACTGTCTCCTTCTTTCTCATATGCCTGCCTTGTCTGTTTATCCTTCCTCTCTCCTTTTTCTGCCTTTCCCTTTATTTTCTTCCCTCATTGCTCCTTCCCTCCCCTCCTCATTTCTCCCCTCTTCTATCCTACCCCCTCCTCTACCTTTACTCCTCTGTTAAGAGCAAACTAGCCCAAACATCATTCCTCGGTTTCCTAATTACCCCAGTCCTCACCTTCCAGCTGTGAATTTCATGCTCTCTCCTCTCTGCCAATAAGCACCCATAGTACAGCAGTCAAAACAGGTGTTTTCCTCCCCCATTTCTGCTGAAGAGGAAGGCAAACAAGGATTTTTTTTCTCCTGTGCTGAATTCTCTGCCTAAAATGAGTCAAAATGTCCAGAAGAGAACTCCAAAAAGAATTAGGCAACACCAAAGGTGTCCATTAACTCAGATAATAAAAACGAAGCCCCAGATACTAAACAGGACTAATTAAAGGAAAAGTAAGCACGATAAATGGCTACATCATTAATTTAAAACAAATCACAAGGAAAGGGTCTTGTGACTGAAGACCGGGCCAGGGATAGACCTGGCTTACAGCTGGCAGATTTCAGGAGCTCAGAAGATTCATGCAATCAGAGACTATGAGAGATGGAAGCAACCTTGGTGGTCACAAAGCCCAGCTATGATTTCACAGAGAAAGAAACTGAGAGCTGGCAGGTGAAATTAATGGCCCAAGGTTGCATAAGTAAAAACTAGTCCCAGATATGAAACCAAGTCTTTGCACTTTAAAAACCTTACTCCAACCCGCTTTTTTTAAACCTACACAGAAAATGAATCCCAAAGAAAGGAAGCAAATCAACTAGGGTGATGCGACATGTAAATAGCAAAGCTGGGACCAGAGACCCAGGTGTCCTTACCCCTGATTCAATCCTCTTTACATTAATATTGACTCATTATCCCATCCATACACCTGCAAAGGACTCTAGTCTAATATTCTCTTCCAAGATGGGGAAACTGAGTTTCAAGGTCCAACTTAAATCTATCTCATTTTTCCTGAATGCTCCAGCTGATACTGATGTTTTCTTTCTTTGAATTCCAGTGCAGATATTTTCTATATCCCACAATTAAAGATTTTCCCTTCTTTCCAGCCTCACTGCTACTTGCCTTGTCCAGGAACTGATCATCGCTTGTGTAAGCAAAAAAAAGTTACCTCAACTTACACTCCTGAGTTAGTTCCCCCAGAGCAATGAGGTCTGCTGCTTCCCTCCCTCAGTGCATTGAGGGATATTTCTTCTCTAACAATCAGACCCTATTTGTGTTCTCCCCATTATTAAATGATGTTCTCTAGTGCCAAATTTAATTTAACCAGTTGACATCAATTAGTTTTTCTGAGGGATATTTCCTGAAAAAATATGGGGAGAGCAAAGTACAAATATTTCATATTCTCTCCTAAATACTACTTTGGCCCTGTGGAGAGTGAACTCTAACTTAAACCAGTTTCTGTACCAAATTTAATGGATAAATTGCTATAGTTTGATCTTGGCTGTCATAGAGCTATCCTGGGTCAATGAGGTAGCTTAGCATTTCCTTCCGTAGCTTAGCACTTACTATAAAAACATTAAAAAATAATGTGGTATTGTCATCTTCTCAAAATACCAAAATATTACTGAGAAGCACTTGTATTATAAATCTGGCAAAGACTCCCAGGCCTCTGGTGGCTCACCATTCTGACCTTTTGAACCTTACAAGGTCATTGCTTTTGAAGCTCACAAGGTCAAGCTCACAAGATCTCCCTCTTCACCCCTCAAAAAGAAAGAACGAATCCAAAGAGGCTAGGAGCAGAAGTTCATATTCACAGGCCACATGTTGGCTCCAAGGTGGGAGAGTCGTCTTCCCATCCAGAAACTTACAACATGACATTTACCAGTGTAGCCATTTGGGAAAAGCAAAAGCCTTGTTTTGTCCAGTTAATGCTTTTGAATTTAATCCAGTTCCAGATCAGTAGCCAATCCAAAGTCTCTCTTCACCATATGTTTAGCTGACCAGAGCAGGTTATGAAATGTCTACACATGCTCTGAATCAGGGAGCAGAGCCTTTCTGATATATATCACCATGTCTTTTCATGTAAGTCAGCGGCAGGCAGAGTGAACAGTGCAAGCTCTGGAGATGGAGCTCCCATGGGCCAGGCCTCCATTGCTCTGGGGTTATGGCAACAACTTTCTAATTGGTTCCCCTGCCTCCAACCTCTCAGCTTCTCAATAGATTCTACATACCAGCTTCAGACTTACCTTTCCTTTAGCAGAACTCTGAAACTGCTGCTGTGCCGCTGAAAAATCTTCAGTGGACGGGGGGGAAGTATATGTGTGTGTATGTATGTGTGTGTGTGTGTGTGTGTGTGTGTGTGTGTGTGTGTGTGTGTGTTTAGCGCTATGGTTCGTAACCATTTTTGTGCTGTGCACCCCTTGGACAGCTTGGTGAAGTCTATAGGGACCCCTTCTCAGAATAATATTTTTACAATCATAAAATCAAATACAGAGGACTATAAAAGAAACCAATTATATTTAAGTGCAGTTATAAAAATATTTTAACAACAAGTTCACAGATGCAGGTTAAGAATTTCTGTCCTACTGTATAAAATGTAAAAACCATTAATACAAAAAATCTACCTTTCAATAGTTCCTATTAACTTACAGCAAGACATTCCAATCCTTTACCCTGGCATTAAAGATGTTTAACAATTTGATCTCAGCTTCTTTTTCTCCCTTAACTCCCCATTATGTTCCCTCTGCCCCAGCTGGACTGTTCACTCCATTCCTTCCACAAACATGTCATTTACATCTATGCCTTCATGCCTTTATCACACCCTTCTCTTTCCCTCTTCCTTTCTAAATTCTGCCCCTTCATCAAGCCTCATGAAGTCTTTCTTGACCACTACACGAACCTGAACATTCTTTCCTTCAAATTTCCCATTAATACTTGACACAGGAATTTGCTCCTGTGGCAGATCCGTGTCACTCGTTGGTCACATTGCACATGTTGTCGTATGATGGCTCTTGTATTATTATAACTTTGTATTATTGTGCAACTACTATATTTTGATTAGTAGCAAAAATAACAGCAGTGCATTCATATAGTACTTTAAGATTTACAAAGCGTTTTACAATTATTTTCTCAGTTTCTCTTTGCAACAACCCTGGCAGTCAGGTGCTATCATTACTTACAGTTGACAGATGAGGAGACTGAGATGGAGAGGGTAAGTGACTTTCCCAAGTGTCTGAAGCCAAATTTGAACTCAGGACTTCCTGACTCCAAGTCCAATGCTCTAGCTGCTCAGTATGTCTGTCTTGTCATTCTCACTCTAAACCTCAGCCTTAGGTCCTCTGGTCCAATCCCTTCATTTAACAGATGAGGAAACTGGGGCTTTGAAAAGCTAAGTGGCTTATCCAGGTAGTTAGGTAGTAAATAGCAAAACCAGGACTCAGATCAATCAGTCGGTCAATCAATAGGTATTTGTTAAATGCTTACTATGTTACAGGAATTGCACCAGGTTCTCTGACTCCCAACCCAAGTCCAAGGTTTTTTGGATTACACTATGATGCTTTCACCTCTGCAGCCTCTCTTGAATCTAACCCTCTTTTTCATTCCTGTTGCCACTGTGCCATCCTAGATCCTCATTTATACCTGCCTGGAATACTGCAACAGCTTCTGAAGGGTTCTGCCTTTCTCTGTTCTGATGACTCCATTGTTGGTCATATACTCATGTCAGTATTTTAAGGACCTGTGATTTTGATGGTGGGAATTACTGCTACTACTACCACTGCTGCTACTATCACCAGCAGCAGCAGCAGCTCTTCATTTATATACTGCCTTTTATGTTGAAATACTTTATATACTTTACTTCTTTTGATCATCAGAATAATCCAATGTGATAAAAGTCATTTTTATCCTCATTTTGCAGATAGGGAAACTGAGTCTGAGAGGTTCAATGACTTGGCCAAGGTCACAGAGCTAATGGTATCTGAGGTAGTGTTGTTCAACCCACTTACCACTGATGCAACACCTACTCCCATCCTCTGTGGCTGATCCTTTGTAGCCAAAAACATTCATCATCCAATGGGAATCCTTTTGGTGACAATCCTCTCAGAACTTCCTCAGACTTTTTTGGATTAACAGTACATTATTAAGTCAAATAAATCAACATTTTTTCCTGGTTTTATAAGATCTGACGGAAGTTATGCTCTGCTGACATGACCTTCAAAAACCCAGGGTTACATACCTGCTATAATAAAGCATCAGAGAATGCCTTTTTTGAAAATTGTCATGTGTGGATTGCACATGTATCTATATCAGATTGCTTGCCATCTTGGGGAGGGGGAAGAGGAGAGAGGGAGGAAGAAAAATGTGGATCTTAAAATCTTATAAAATGAATGTTGAAAACTATTTTTACGTATAATTAGAAAAAATAAAATTCTATTCAAAAATAACAAAATAGAAAATTGTGGTGTGTTTATGTTGAAAGAGGGAAGTAAGTAACCTATATTCTAGGCAAACTCAAAGTGCTGATTTTCTAACTTTCAGAATTAATAAAGTAAGGAACTAATTTCTAGGATGTTCCCAGGTGATCTGCTGTTAGGTAATTTGCATTCTGGTAAGCTGGGGGAGCTTCTTAAATTGCCTTCTCATGCACTACCCCCATTTCCATTACTGACTATTCCATAATAGATTTAAACAGCAGCCAAATCATGTCTGAAGCACTCTCTAAGGAAAAAGGCTATAGAACTCAAGAGTCAGCATGGTGTGGAAAGTGAGCTGGATTTTGAGTCTGAAGACCGGAATCAAGTTCATGATCTGCCTATTGACTACACGAGTGGTCTTGGGCAACTGAGGCCCTGTACTGAGCCTCAATATCTTTGTCTTTAAAATAAGGAGAGTAATCTCCAAGGTCTCTTCCAGCTCTCAATCCCATGATTCTATGTCTCATTTAGAATTAGTGCTGTACTCCTTAGGCAACGAGGCATAGAATCTGGCTGCAATCTTCACTTAAAAATGAGTTTATGTTCCGGAACTTTTACATTTCTAAATGCTTTATGGTTTGTGGAGGAAAATGCATCTGCCCTCATTAAATCACTACTTTTCACTGATCATTAATTGTTACACATTTTCTAGAGAGGTCACTTCCTCTTTTCCATGGGGTTTTGGTGTTCATTCAATGGTCTCCCCTTGTGTCTTCTCATTATTATTTTGGGAGTTTTTATTCTCTTTTTTCTCAGCAGACATACTGGATGAAGAGAAATCCAGTTCAAGAGGGAACTGTAAAGCATATGAAAATTCAAATCTGAGAATAATGCTGTGTGTGTGTAATAGTTTCTGTTTCTACCCTGGATTGCTTCCTCCATTGGCTGAGACGGGTGGTCCCAGAATTTTGAGATTTAGCAAGAGCCTAAATTGCCAGAGCCTATGGTTTTTTTTTTTTACTTCCTTCTAGCTCTCCTTGAATAAAGGGAAGGAAATCAACTTAGACTTACTAACCAAGTGAGCCTGGGGCAAATTGTCTTTACAGGTAAATTTCCAGTGATTTATCTGACTTAGACCGAATTCTTAAGTTTATTCCATGAACACTCAAAGGTTTAAATGAGAAGATGCCCTAGAAAACACAGAAATACCATCTGATCTTCCTAAAAAAGGAATACACAACTGGCCACCAAAATTCGTGTACAGTATAAAGAAAGGACGGAGATTGTAGTACTGCTGGGAGTGGTGTTGGGAAGGAATATCTACCCTGATCCCTTATGTCTATCTCACTGTACCATCTAGAGAATGCAACGATGCTGTCAGAGCTTGGCATACCCAGAAACAAAATGGTCGGAAAATCAGTAAAGTTGAGCTTTTGATAGATCCTTGACAGCAGTGACAGTTTTAGTTTTCTTTATGTACTCCCCGCACCTAGAAAGTATATGGCACATAGGTGCATACCTTAGGTGGTGCAAAGGATAAAAGCACTGGATTTGGAAACAGGAAGCCCTAAGTCTCCTGCCTTAGAGACCTATTAGTTCTGTGGCCCTAAACAAGTCACTTAACCTCTCTGTGCCTCAATTTACTCTCCTGTAAAATGGAAATAATAATGGCATCTATCTCACATGATGGCTTTTTAGGATCAAATGAGACAATGCATGCACAGTGCTTTGCGAACCCTAAAGAGCTATATAAATGCTTGCTGTTATTGTCGCTGTTGAGGTTAAAATGTTTGATGGATTGAATTATACTAGTGCTTATCCACTAAGAACATAAGGGCTACTCAGTGCCAGAAATGCTCCTGGCCTGAACTTCCCTGGACAGCTTTGCTTTTCATTCTTGTCTAACCTCAAACTCTTATTAATTCAATGAACAGAAACTGCACCTATGTTACCATGATGTAGAGCACTGCTGCCCTTGACTCATAGGGTTGTTGTGTTTAATTAATCAGAGGAAGTCTAACCTAAGACCAATTTTCATGAAAAGCATTTTGTTGTGGTAGGAAGAGCACT
>CM053769.1:34763420-34951213 GCA_028658325.1 Potorous gilbertii | reverse complement strand
TCTTCCACTTATCTCAGTGTGACTACATAACATCACTATAGTGAAAATATGCTCAATAGGAAAGTATATGTCGAACCTATACAAAATTGTATGCTGTCATGGGGAGGGAGGGGGGTAGGGGGGGTAGGTGTGGGGGTATAAAATCTTAATTTTAAGGAAGTGATTGTAGAACATTTATAAATAAATAAAATAAAAATTTTAAAAATAAAAAAAATTTAAAAAAGAAGTACATGTAGTGGGAAGGCAGGGGGCCACTCTATAAAGAAAAGCCAAAACTACAGTGGGAGAAAAATAGGGCTCATAGTGAACACTAAGCTGAACGTGACTCCATAGTATAATGTAATTATTGGAAGGCAATATGGCATTCATCAGAATTGTGTGCAAGAATTTCTTACTTAGAATTGATTAATCACTGGAGTGCTACATGCAATTTGGGGCTCTGTACCTGAAAAGGCACACAGGAAAATGGAAAGGGTCCAGAAAAGAGCAATGAAAATGACTAAAGTGTTGTTAAATAGGACCTTTGAAGGAAGGTTAGACTAATTGGAATGATTAGTCTGAGGATGGAAAGACTGAGGGTCTGACTCACTAACTGCCAAGCTTCTGAAAGGTCATTTTAAGGAAGATGCTGACCATCCGCACCCTATCTCCTCTGAAGGCAGAGCAAGAAATTACCTCCGACTGAAGGAAGGGAGATTCAGGTCAGATGTGTAGAAGAACAAAGGGGGAAGCCTATGGCCTCAAGGCCACATGTGGCCCTCAAGGTCTTCAAATGTGACCCTTGGACTGAATCCAAACTTCACAGATCCTTTTGGATTTGTTCTATGAAGTTTGGATTCAGTCTAAGGGTCACACTTGAGGACCTAGAGGGTCACATGTAGCCTCAAGGCTGCAGGTTCCTCGCCCTTGCCCTAGAATGTGCTCCCCAGAAAGTTTGTGAAACATTTTTAAAAACAGAGAATTTTCAAAAGCTGAAAGAGGGGAGAGTTTAAACATGGAATAGACATCATTTTTCTAGGGGGTATAGTTGAAGTACCATTGTATCGGAGCACAAATTTAGAGTCTAGCAGAGCCAGGTCTGCATAAAGTCAAAGACCCAGAAGAAAACAGTAAAATTCAAGCAGATATGCAGCTCTTTAGTTTATACAATACTAAACATCAGACTATTTGAAAATGCTGGATAATTTATTTAATTTCTCACTTTCCTCCAGATTTCTGTGGTCAATTAGACCCAGCTTCCTGAGACCCTTTAGGGTTATATAGTTAATGTTAATACTTGTCCATAAAGACCCAGTTCCCATGCCATCCCCTCTAAGAGCCTTCTGGTCCCATTCTTTTCTATTTTCATTCCATCATCCAATCATAGAGCATTTTTTATTCTCCTTATACACATATTCTCATTTGTATCATGGTAATATGTGCACATTCTTTTCCTCTTTTCTAAACTGTAAACTTGTCAAGGACTGAAGTTTATACCTAGCTCCAGGTACAAGTACTTTGAACACAGTAGGCCCTCAATAGATATTTGTAGAGTGAATAAATGATTGATATTAATAATATGCTGTTAATCTCTAAATTCCTACCAGTAAAATGCAAGAATGTTTATTTATACCTGCACATTCTCTGAAATTCTGAGTAATATCTATAGATAACATTAATAATAAGCATGGTTATAAATTAATTAATCAGTTACCACCTTGATATCTTAATTAAATGAAACACGGCATTAGCATAAACACTTGAAGACAGAAAGTAATGAAGATGGGCCAGATGGAAATACAGAACTCTCATTTGTATTTATCACCATAATTCCTTTCCTTCCCCCAGATGGCGTCTCCAAATGGGAGAATATGGTCCCTCAGACAAGGTAATCAGGGCTCAAGGCATATCACACTAAGGCAATGTGCATAGGAATTAGATTTCTGCCTTTCTGAGAGATGAAACAAAAGGAGGTTTCAAGCAAGATGATTAGCCATTAACATCCCCTCTACATACCACTCCCCGGGATTCAGAGGCATGATGTGACTCAACATATGTTAAGATGCTTGATTTCTTACTTCAAGGACTCTCAGATGTCTACTTTAAGGGCTAACATCTCCATCTCACACCTATCAGATTGGCTGAAATGATAGAAAGGGAAAATTACAAATGTTGGAAGGGATGTGGAAAATCTGGGACATTAATACACCATTGGTGGAAGTGTGAATTGAACCAGACATTTTGGAAAGCAATCTGGAATTTTGCCCAAAGAGTAATCAAACTGTATACCTTTGATCCAGCAGTACCACTATTAGATCTGTTTCCCAAGGTGATCAGGGAAAAAGGAAAAGAACCTTTATAGTCTAAAATATTTATAGCAGCTTTCTTTGTAGTGGCAAAGAACTGGAAATTGAGGGGATGCCTATCAGTTGGAGAATGGCTAAACAAGTGGTGGTATGTTTGTGATGGAAAACTACTGTGCTATAAGAAATGATGAGATGATTGATTTTAGAAAAATATGGAAAGACTTGCATGAAATAATGAAAAGTGACGTGAGGAGAACCAAGAGAATGTCATTTACAGTAACAATGTCATTCCAAGAATAATTGTGAACAACCAAGTTATTCTGAGTACTGTAAATACTCATATCAACTATAAAGGACCTATAAAGGGAGACGCTATCAACTTCCAGAGAAAGAATCGATAGATAGAAGTAAGGTTTTACATGTATTCATAAATCTGCATCAAATGGTGACCTTTTCTAGTATGGGGTGGGGGAGAGAGGAAGATAGTTCAGAACCTTAAATGCAACAAAAATAATTAATTCTTTTCTAAAAAAGAGCTTACATTTTCCCCAGAATTTCCAAACTCTGACTCTACATTTAATGGTCTTTCACATCCACATGCCCATCATATGAACTGGAAATTTCCACAAACTCAGACTTGCAGTATATGTGCTCATCCATTCACAGGATCATAAATTAAGGTCCATGAAGATAATCTCATAAGATGATGACATCATCTTCTGGATTGTCCATCTACTTCCCACCTCAGTCTTTCTTCCCTAAAGTCCCTACCATCATTTAGAAGTTGTGATGAAAACACAACCTGTTACTTGCCCCCGGTCTTTTTAGTCTCTTTCCCAGGACTTCATAATTTTCATAGACCTATCTCTTCCTCATTCTTTTGGGTAGTTTGACTTTTCCCACTATGATTCATTAGCACTGGGTAGTGTATTATCAGATTTGTTAAGTCTTGAGAAGTTCTTCATCTCATCTCACATACCAACCCAAAGGAGAGAGCATGCCTCCTGATTCATTATGTCACATTTGCATATGGCCACCTCCATACCCTTCTGCAGGGAGTTGCTGGCCACCAGGATGGGTCTCTCTTTGAGCCAGGTACAAATCCTGGTACCCCTTTATCCTCCTGATGAGAATAGGATACCGTTTCTTCCTTATTCCTATCATATCCTAGAGCTCAAAGTTTCTTCTACTTCCCTGTCTCCTCTGTGTTAAAGTCTTGAACCCTCTGTCCTTGACATAAGTGACCTGGAAGCCATGAGATGACAAAGATTAACAAGAGTGGGTTTCAATTTAGTATCTCTGCCAAGGATCCTCTTGAAATGACAGGGAAACCTCATTAATATGAACCCTGCTAATTGCAGTTGCAGTAGCTCAGATATGGTGCCCATGATTTGTATTCAGGAATGAATTAGAAATGATTCTTTCATCTGTAGATTTTCAAAGATTTATAGCTATGCTTTGCTTTTCCAAAATACATTTGCTACTGAATAGATGGGTGTAAATCAAATTTTTGTAAGTTGAATCATTCAAAATGCACTCGGGGAGTGCTCTATTTAAAGGAATCCTACTGTGAATTTTTCTTTCTGTAAATCAATCAATCTCTTAATTTATCTTTTGTGTAAATCTAGATTTTCATATATCGGCTAGTTTTATGCTAGTATCATAGATTTAGAACTAAAGGGGACTTTAGAGGTCATCTAGTTCAAACCCCTCATTTTTACAAATGCTAAAACTGAGGCACAGAGAGTTCCACAGCTAACAAGCATCAAAGGCAATGTGGACCCAGTTCTTCCGGACTCCAAGAATATAGGCAGCCCTGTATTCACTGTTATACTGCTTTTGGGTCATGATAACAGTAACTTGAAGGGCAGCTAGGTGGTACCATCATGCACAGAGTGCAGGGTCCAGCCTCAGATACTTACTGGCTGTGTGACACTGGACTGTTTTCCTCAGTTTCCTCATCTATAAGGCTGGAGAAGGAAATAGGAAAGTACTCTTGTATCTTTGCCAAGAAAACCCCAATGGAGTCATGAAGAGTTGGGTATGGCTGGAAAATGACAGCCGCAATAATAGTTTGAAAGGTAGTATGGTATAGTGTTCAGAGAAGTGGCCTAAGAATCCAAAGACTGGGGTCAGGTCCATCCTCCTGTGTTCACATGCTGTCTCTGGGAACTTGGGGAAGTCACTTAAGATCTCATGGCCCCAGGTAATAATGACATAAATTGCAGAGCACATGCTCATCTATATTGGTAGAAGGAATTTCCTCACTGGAAATTCCATATACCAATTAAATCACAGCTCCAGGTCCAAAAGCAAAAGACTCACTTTAAAAATAATAATACTACTTCACAGTTTATAAGCTACTTTGCGCCAAACAATCCTATGGAGGAAGTGGCATCAATATTATGATCTCCATGTTACAGGTAAGGAAATTGAGGTGGAGAAAGATAAAGTAATCTGTCCATGTTTTTTAGACTGGAGTGGCAGGCCCTCTGATTCCAAGGTCCAGGGTTCTTTCTATGCTACGCTGCGGCCTAAAAGTCATTGCCTTTCACACTAGAGACTCAAGAAGAACTCTGTCAACATTCCTTCCGTCTCTATTCTTTGCACCTCTTTAAGTGTCATATAAATATCAGTTACAAATGTTATTTTTCTAGATCTAGAAATATGTTTTCCTATGTTAAAATCTTTTGCATTTATATTATGTTATTATATAATGTAGGTTTTTAAAAAAGATTAATTTTTAATTTCTTTTTAATTTCTAAAAGAACCTAAACCTATATTTGTTATCACATCTACCATGATGATTAATAAAAAATAGAATTGATTAAAGAAATTGTATTTCTCTAAAGATCTCTTGTAATTGAAGTCTTTTAAAAAAAATTTAAAATTTATTTTTAGTTTTCAATATTCATTTCCATAAGTTTTTTATTTTCTTCCCCTCTCTCCCCTCCCCCTCCCTCTCCATCCCCTCCCTAAGAAAGCATGCAATCTGATACAGGCTGTGCATATACACTCCTATTAAACATATTTTCACATTAGTCATGTTGTATAGAAGAATTAGAATGAATGGAAGGAACTATGAAAAAGAAAACAAAACAAAACAAAAAAGAAAATAGTCTACTTTGTTCTGCATTCAGACTCCATAGTTCTTTCTCTGGGTGTGAATGGCATTTTCCATCTTGAATCCTTTGGAGTTGTTGTAGGTCCTTGCATTGCTAAGAAGGGCCAAGTCTATCAAAATCAATCATCACACACTATGGTTGTTACTATGTACAGGGCTCTCCTGGTTCTGCTCACTTCACTCAGCATCAGTTTATATAAGCCTTTCCAAGTTTTTCTGATGTCTGCCTATTCCTCATTTCTTTTATCATTACATAGTATACATAATTACATAGTATACATTATACAGTATACCTAATTATATAATTCCATTACACAATATATAGCATTCCATTCATAGCATTCCATTACATTCATATACTACAACTTGTTCAGCCATTCACCAATTGATAGGCATCCCCTCAGTTTCCAGTTCTTGGCCATAACAAAAGTATTGCTGTAAATATCTTGGTACATGTGGGTCCTTTTCAAATTTTTTTTTTTGAAAAATAATCCTGGCCTTCCCCTCAATCATTCTGAATAGAATTTCACTTTTTCAGCCAGGTTACTACCCTTTATCAGATAAAAGAGATCTCCAAATGCTAAGAACAACCTTATTGATTATGGCAGTAGCAGGCCCTGAAGGGCATCTGGTTGATGGCAGGTATCAGACACTGATGAGCCTAGAGTAGCCAGAAATGCCGTGGGCTCCAAAGTCTTGCTGGTATGCTACTGATAAGATTTGAGGTCTGTAGCACCAGGTGAAATAGGGATCCAGTTATTTGAGGAAAGTCAATTCATTAGAGTGAAAACAGGACTTCTGAAGAAAATCAGAAAATAAGGGCTTTGCCATTTGCTGACTGTGTAACCAAGGTGGAAAAATCACTTCCCTATCTAAGACTCAATTCCCCCCTCTCTAAAGTAAGGGAGTTGGGGGAGCTGATCCCACTAAGCTTCCCTCTAGTGCTAACATTCTGTATTCTGCACTCTTCTCTCCCTTCCAGCTCTAATATTCTATGATGCTCTGATTTGAACTTCCTTCCACATCTTCTGAGAACATAAAATTGTTCCAGAATGTCCTTCTCAATACCTCTACCATTCCCATCTTTATCTCCCCTTCTCTGCTTTTTTTTGCTTCTTTTCCTCCTTGGGGTATGTGTGTGTGTGTGTGGGGCAGTATTTGGGTTTGCCCAGAAGCAAAGAGAGGAGAAATTAATCCATTACCTGTCCTCCACATCCTGAAACCCTGAATCCACAAGGAGATGTATGTGTGTATATACACATGTATATATATGTATACACAGACATATGTATATGTGTATATATGCATGTATGTATACGTATACACAGATGTGTGTATACATGTATATGTGTGTATATGCATGTATGTATATATATGTACATATATAGAGAGAGGGCAAGCAGCTTGCCCTGTAGTGTAGTACCCATCCAAGAACCTAAGGCCTAGGTCATTAAGGCAAAGTTTCTGACACCATGGCCTAAGAGAGCCATTCAAGTCTTTGGCCACCCTATTCTTACTCTAGTTCAGTCCACTTTGGGGTAATTATTTTCAAAAATCTCTAGGCCCTAGGGCTAGATTCTACCTTCAGCAAACCACTTGCTCATTTATTCACCAAATATTTAGGGAGAAAGATTAAAAACTCCATTAACTGGTACAGTAACGGGAAAGCCTGAGGTATTCTCATTGGCATTAAGCATGTACTGCATAACTGAGAGATGTGAGTCCATTGGCTCCCAGATGACATTCATCTGCATCAGAGAAAGCAGTTTTAGCCTGGTCTGATTAGGCAGAGTTCAGTTGTACCAGAAACTCTGTGTGCCTTGATATATGGGGGTGGGAACTCAGCGACTGGAGTAGAGACTAAGGCTTGAACTCAAGTAATTTTATCTATAGCTGCAGCATCAAAGTCATCTCCTAGGACTCGTTCTTTCTTTGTGACTTACAGATCTTCTATGTTTATGTAGTGTATCCCCTTTTCTCTTCCTTCTCTTTATTCTCACACATACTCCATGAAGGACATTATTGAATTCAATACATATTTTTTTAATGAAAAGAGACTCTGGACTAGAGGTTACAGACCTATGTGTAAATTTTAGCGCTGCTGCCATATGACAAGGCACCATGTTAGAGGCATTTAGGTGGCTCAGTGGATAGAATGCCATCTTCCTGAGTTCAAATCAGGCCTCAGATACTTAGTAGCTATGTGACCCTGGGTAAGTCACTCAACCCTCTTTGCCTCAGTTTCCTCATCTGTGAAATAAACCGGAGAAGGAAATGGGAAACCACTCTAGTACATTTGCCAAGAAAACCCCAAAATGTGGTCATGAAGAGCCAGACATGACAGAAACAACAGAACAATAACAGTAACATGTGACTGCAGGGCAGTAATTTCTTCCTCTGTGTCAGTGGCAGCTGGTGAGACCGTGGGGAGAGTGGCAGACTTGGAGTCAGGAAGATCTGAGTTCAAATGAAGAGGGGGTAATAAGGGCATTTACTTCTCAGGCTTGTTGTGAGGATAAAATGAGATATTTGCAAAGTGCCTGGAGAATATGAAATTGCTACATAAATGCTATTATAAGAATTATGAAAATAATTATGACTATTCTGATACATTGATGTGGACAACATGGTAGAGAGGGAGGAGCACTGAATCTTGAGTCAGTTTCTACCTGTGGAGCCTTAGGCAAGGTATTCACACACACACACACACACACACACACACACACACACACACACACACACACACCCCACCAGCTCCTCTGTAAAACAAGGTTAGACAAAATGCTCTTCCAGCTTTCTGATTCCTTAATTCTGGGATATAATAAGTGCCAACTGTGTGCAAAGCATAGCTCTGAGTGCTGGAGGTGGTGGAGGTGGGGGTTAGGAATAATACACGATGAATAAGAAAGAATTCCTGTACTCAGTGAGCTTGTGGTATGGTAGAGGAAGATAAGGGAAGTGTAAAAATAACTATAATGTAAAATAAAGCATGATTAGTATATAAAAGTATCAGAAGCCAGGTGATATGTGAAATCTAAGGGTAGAAAGCTCATTTCTGAGTAGGGGGATCAGGAGAGGAGAAGATGACATTTGAGTTGGATCTTGAAGGATGTCCGCAGGCATTGGCCAGGACTGGGATGGGGAGGGGTGTCTGCGAAGGTGGGGCCACATTGTAATTATTTTGATATTTACCTCAACACCTACCACAATGCTCTGCACGTATTAGGCATTTAATGTTTGTTGAATTAAGTTTCAGGCGATGGAAACAGCATGGGCACTGGCACCAAATTGGAAGTTTATAGTTTTTCATCAGATGAAAAGGATATTTTTATGAAAGAAGGCTAAAATCAGTCAGTCACTGCAATGCATGGGAAGGCTTCAGTTGATCAGATAGAGCTAGCGCCCTGGAGGAATTCTAGGGAAGTAGGGGATGCCCTGCCACTGAACAGACTGTCAGGTGGGAAGGACAGAGATGAGTTTTGTTTTCTTGACAGTGTTCTGTTTTGCTTGCTATCCTCCAGGTCTCCTGGGAATGGTGGCCCATATGATGTACACTCAAGTTTTCCAAGTCACGGTCAGCCTGGGACCTGAAGACTGGAGACCACACTCCTGGGACTATGGTTGGTCTTTCTGGTATGTGTCTTTTCAGCTTGTGACAGCAGCTCCCTCAGGCAAATGTCAGAGGGGGTTATTTTTCTTTTCTCTAAAGAGAGTCACAGTGGAAAGAGTAATTGCCTTGGCATCAGAAGACATGGGCTTAACTTCTGTCTCTTCTATTTATTAATCAAATGACTTTGGGCAAAGTCACTTCATCTCTTGGGTCCCCAGTGTCTTTACCTCTCAGCTATTGTGAATGTCATAGTTCTTTGACATCTGGTCAGAAAGCTTTGGCATTATCCATATGGAGCAGTTAGGCACGGTCACAGGCATCCGCTGTCTGTTGACAATGACCCATGACTACCTTTTCACCTCCCACTGATGCTAAAGGTCCTGACTGAGGCTCCTCGGTGAGGGAGTCAGTGGGTGGAGATTTCCCTGCCAACAAAGATAGCATGGGTAAAATGCTTCTCAAACCTTAAAAGGTTACATAAATGCTAGTGACCTCTCTCAGCTTAAAGAGGCTGTGCCTAGTTAGTGGGATCTCAGCTCCAGCTGAAGGTGGTTCATGTGCCCTTAATTACATGTCTCAAGAAGGACCACATCCTCTAGCCCCAAAATGAATCTCAGTGAGACAATTCATAGCTTCAGAGAGTCCAGCTGAGTTGAATACTGCATAGTGGAAGCACCCTGGGCTTGGAATAGCAAGACCCAGTCCCAGCTGTCAGGACCCACCCAAGGGAAGGCCAACATATGCCAGTAATTAGTGACTGTTAGTACCAAGATTGGGGGAAAAGAAATGCTTCCTGAGGGAGGAGAGGAGAGGTTCCAGTTGGGAGGAGATATAGGGGGCTAAGATGAGAAGGTGAGCCAGTGACTGATTAGGGAGTTTAAGTCTAAAGAGTCTGGCAGAGATTTGGAAGCTGAAACACAGGGAGTGCCAAGGAGCTGATTGAAACTTGTTCTTTGAAGCTTAGACCTTTTTGTCATCAAGGTTTACTTATATTACCTTTAACTGGCTCTGTTACCTAGATCTTCTGCCTTCTCCTGAATTAGCCATTCCATCCAAGCTAATGGAATGCATGCTAGTGCCCCATTAACTAGCTGTGTGATCTGGGATAATTTATCTAACCTCTGGGCTTCATTTTTTATCTGTAAAATGGAAACAGTTGGACTTGATTATGAAAGTTCCTTCCAAAACATTCAGCTTTCTGAGTTTTAGTTTAGGAAAAAGAGCATTGGCAGATGTGTGCAAAATCTCCTGTTGATGTTGACAAACTGGGTGACCTTGGACAAGTCACTTAAATTCCTTGGGGCCTCCATTTTCTCATCTTTAAAGTGAAGGGGTTGGATTAAAGCAGGGCTTCTTAAACTTTTTCCACTTCCAAACCCTTTTCCCATTTAGGCAGTGTTTGTTATCATTGTATGGCCTGAGGGCATGTATGGTGCAAAGGGTGTATGCTTTGTGTTCAGAACCAAGGCCACAGTGAAGTTGCCCAATGCAATACTGGTAAGTGCTGCCAGAAATACCTCAGATTCATCACATTTGATTTCTAATTAATTTTTGGTCATTGTGCATTCAGAAACCTTTTACTGTTGCCAAACTTTTCACAACCCTATATGGAGTTGCAACCCACAGTTTAAGAAACACTGGACTTATTTAGAGGTCATTTCAATTCCCATGCAGCTCTACACCTGTGATCTCTGATCTGTTCACGGGAGTCTTCTCCTCCCATTCCCCTCTCAGGGGTGAAGGATGTGGGTCCTGGGATTCCCAAAGCCCCTCAGTCATGTTGAAGAGCCAGCCATTCTACATCTGGGAATGGGCAGAAGATGGGAGAAACTGGTAGCTATCCCCCTCAAACAGCCCCAATGCCTTAAACCCTTCATTGATATTCTAGAGGGAAGCTTTTTGGTCTCTGGGGCAGAGAATGTTTCCCCAGAGAGGGTAGAGATGAAAGGATTTCTGCCTTTTGCTCCGGCCTCTCCTCCTGCTGTGGGTCACCAACTTCCCTTTTGACTTATTCATAGTACAGACTTGAGTGAGTGGGAATGTGTTAGTGCTGATATATTTCTCCCTGTCACTGAGGCCCAGAGAAGATAGATTTGGACCATTTTTCATCCCTCTAGAAAGCTCACATTTAGGGGTTCTTCCAGAGCCCTGCTATGTCATCTCTCTTGTTTAATATGTGTGGGGCCATTTGTCAAGGTGCAGTGCTTTTGCTACTCAAGGTCCCTTGAGAAGGGATTGGCTGAAAGTAAGATTAAGAGAACTGCAAACATTTGGCTGAGGGATTGAGAGAAAACACTTCCAGGAGGTGGAGGGTACTGTGGAGTGAAGGCTGGGCCTTGAAAGATCTCAGTTCTGGTTTTAACCCAACCACTAAAAAGCTTGGCTTTGTGACACTGGACAAATCACTTCACTCTGATGTGGCTCAGGTTTCTCATTTTGAGCTCACATTTCTGTAATTCTTCCAGTTCTGCAAAATTGCAGAACTATCCCATGAGATAGGTAATGCCAGTATTATTTCAATCTCCATTTTACAGATTAGTAAACTGAGGCTCAGCATGGTTATGACATGCTCCAGTCACATGGCAAATATATAGCAGAACCTGGATCTGAACTCAGGTTTTCTGACTCCTAATGAGGCCAGGGCTCTTTCTGTTACAGCCGTCTAGCTCTGGAAAATGAAGTTGATAGTTGTGAGTAGTAGATGACCCTAAGGTCCTTTCCAATGCTACAATTCTAATGAAAATATTGATGTTCAGATTTCCTGAAGGAAGTGAAATATTCTCCAAGAGTGCAGGGACAATAGGCTCCCTAAGCTCAGACTGCAACCTTATTCACAACTTGCTTGTGAATGCATGGGTTTAGTCACAAGAGGTATGTGGATGGCTCAGTGCAAGCCCATGCCCAATAGCAGAAAAATTTAGCTCATGGTCTCTGCTGATCATGGTGAAGAAGACCAGCTTTGGGTATGAGTGGCATTAAAATAGCCTCCCCTGGTAAGAAAAACATTCAGATTCTTAAAGTCTGGTTTCAGCCCCCTCCTATCCTTTCATGAGCTGTGTCAGCCCATCAATCACCTTGTCCTAGGACTCCTGGATCTGTGCTGATGAGTTTCATCCAGCACAGGTTCTGCTCTGGCCCTAACTGTGCTGAACTGGGGAGGCACTAGTTAAATCCTTTCCATGTCCTTCTGACTTCTAATCTGCTCCTTCCTTGGACCAGATGTTCTCTTGGCACTTCCATCGGTCCCTGGTTCTTGGCTACTTCCCAGTGACTTCTGATTTCCTCCAGTTTGCCCCAGGTTGGCTCCTTTTTGCACTGGGGACTCTTGGCCCCATTTGCTATAGGATTATAGATTTTAGAGCTAGAGGGGACATTGGAAATAATTGAATGTAATCTTACAAATGAGGAAACTGAGACTTAGGTAAAATGTTTCATCTTAGGTCACATAACTAGAAGCCAGGATTCAAACCTAGGTCTTCTAATTTCATTCATAAACATTTATTAAGCTCCTATTATGTGCAAGACACTGTGCTAAGTACTGGGGATACAAAAAGAGGCAAAACAATAATACCCACCCTCAGGATACAATCCAATCAGCCAACTAGCACCAGGTTCATCTTTACAAGGGCATATTTTTAATTGCAATCACAACCATACTGAATACCTCTCCCCACCTGAGCAGATATATGAGATGGTGGTGAATAGAGTGATATATAATAATATTGAGAGCTGTCATAGTCTAATGGCAAGAATATTGGATTAGAAGTCAGAAGACCTGGGTTTAAGACCTAACTCTAAGAATGATTGGCAGCGATGGTTAAATTATTTAGCCTCTCTGATTCTGTAAAATGGAGATAATATTGCTTATTATGCCTATTTCGTAGAATTGTTGTAAGGAAAGTGTTTTCATAAACTGAAAAACCTCTCCAATAAATGTCAGCTATAATTTGTGCTATGCCATTTTATGTTTAAAAAGTGCTTGGCACAGTAGATTGTGGCTCCTTCTCCGTTGCCTATGCTCTTTTCAGATTCCAACTGTGTTAAACCCTATCTCTTCCTGCCTCTATCCTCTCTGTGCCCTCTAGTTACCCAGGAGAAGTGGCAGATTAGTTGCCTCCCTTGGGGCTAAGAGCTGCCCCAGCACCATGCTTCCCCACAGGCTTAGCATCCAAATGTGTTTACCCCATTAGCTCACTTACAAAATTGAAGTAAGAGAAGCTTTTCAAGGCAATCCATTAATGTGTTCTCCTATAAAAATCCAAGGCCTGTTAAAGTAGTTTGAAATAGATCAGTTTGTAGTTATTGTCCTAGAACAGGACTATAGAAACAGAGAGATGCATTTTATCTAATTCATCTCCCTTGAGGCAGGTCAGTGTTGTCATCCTTTTGCATAAAAACAAAACCACAGCAGAGATACGTGACTCACTGCAGACTAATCTGGACTTGCCAGCTGGTGAAAGAGCTCCCTGTTCCTTGACCCTGAACATCTGCACAGTTTATGCTCTCTAACATCCCTTTGGTACGATACTGTATTCAGGCCATCCAGCTTTTGTGAATAGTACTCAACTATGCTACAGGAGAGACTGTGAGTTTAGGAAGGAAAGCAACTCTTGAGATGTTGAGTCTTCATTGGTTCTAGAGTCACCAAACCCAGGAAATGAGGGCTAAGAGCAAAGTAGAAGTCCTGGAGCCAACTTCTATAGCCATTTGGTCATGATTTTTTTTGTCAATCACAAATGTAAATATATCTTCTCTGAGTTCCTAGGAAACAGAGAAGTCTACTCCTCCTAATTTGTATTTAACTGTGTGTATTCAGTCTTGGGCTGCTAAGTGGCACAATGGGTAGAGTGCTAGACCTGGAGTCAGGAAGATTCATCATAAGTTCAAATCTGGCCTCAGACACTTACTACCTGTATGGCTCTGGGCAAGTCACTTAATGCTGTTTGCCCCAGTTTCCTCATCTACAAAAATTAACTGGAGAAGGAAATGGCAAACCACTCCAGTATCTTTACCAAGAAAACCCCAAATGGGGTCACAGAGTAGGACATGACTGAAAATGACTGAATTGATTTGATCTTGAAACTTTTCAAAGGTAATTTCCAATCTAATTGCCATGCCCACACCTCCCTCCTTCCTTCCTGTCTGCCCCTCCATCACCTGTGGTTCATCAGGATGGAATATAGGGACAGCAACCAGCTCCTCTCGTCACCTCTCCCCCCATTAGCAACCTATACTTTCAACACTATCCCTTTCTCCCCTCACAGTCCCCAACTTCAAGGATACTACCTTTTTTCTCAACTATTATTCCTGAAGAATAGAGGCCAAAGGTGCCTCAGAGCCAGCCTTTCAGTCAAGAATTCAGTTAGCCTAGTGGATAACATCATCTCATCAGTGGATGCCATCCCTGGCCATCAGATCAGCTCAGGCCAGTATCTTTTCTACCACTCACAAACAGACAGAGACTAGCAGGTTCTCTACTCAGGTGCAAGATGTTTCTCTGTGGTCAGTCTCTAATGGACTAACCATGAAGGAAGTGCATAGATTCACACAACAGGACAATAGGAGATGGAATCCTAGCTCCAACGGGAAAGGAGTACTTGGATAACATCTGTCTCTCTTGGGCTTAGACCAGAACACCAGGCATACCTGATGCTGGTTCTTAAGTAGGTATTGTTTTTATGGCACACATACTCCTAGTGTGCATTTTCCTAGTCTCTCCATGGTTAGATGAATACAGTTGTGTAGTAGATATGACTTTTTATCAAATGCACATGGGCCAGTTGGTTTCCCATCAAATTTTTAAGTCCTAGAACTTAAAGATGTTTTCTTGTCAGCTGTGATTCATATGCTGACACCAACAGTATAATACAGTGTAAATTAGACCTGTCTCTACACCTCAGTTTCTTCATCTGTACAACAAAAATTGGACTAGGTGTCCTCTAATGGTCCTTCAACTTCTACCAATAACATGTGAACCTTTGAATTTCTGAGAAAGAGAAGTGAGTGTGTATAAAGAGAAATAGGTAACAAAGCTGTTTCTAACCATCATTCAAATGAGTTTCCCTTTTCTCCAGCCCTACATGTTTTAATCCTCTCTTTTACAAACCTTTTATTTGACTTATTCTTTCTTCTGTCTGTCTTTCTGCAGCTTGGCCTGGGGTTCTTTCACATGCTGCATGGCAGCCTCAGTCACCACACTAAACTCTTACACCAAGACTGTCATCGAGTTCCGGCACAAACGGAAAGTGTTTGAACAGGGGTTCCGGGAGGAGCCAACCTTCATTGACCCAGAGGCCATCAAATACTTCCGGGAAAGGTCAGTGAGGGTCAGATGTGTGGCAACAGTTCATGGTCAGAGGTGAAGGAGGTCTTAGATCTCACTGTTGGTTCTGAGAATTCCCGGAAATCCACCTGCTCTGAGATTTTGGATACTCTCAGAAAGACAGGTCAGAACAGGACAGACTGCATTGTACTTGACACTATAAAGTTACTATTTTTGCCAGGTCGTCATGGTTAGAACCTATTGAAGAGCAAAGGCCCCTCCTTCTGCAGAAGGGTGGTGGTTGCTGTTACTTATCCTTCATCTTGAAGAGGACCATGCATTAGGGAGGTGATGCCAAGATATGCAAGTGAACTGGATTTGAGTGAGGGAGGGCTATACAAAGTCACCAGCCTCACTTCCCCTCCAGAGCCATCTGGAACCAGTGGCAAGATGTAGATCAGGACAACTGGAGATAGCCCTGGATGTGGTGGGAGATGTTGGCCTTTTTAAGCTAAGGTCTTTAACATATCTCAGTGTGACTAAAGCCATGCTTAATCAGTGATTAAGAATAGGTAAGAAATGAAGCAGAGAATGGTTTATTTTACCTAGTCTTTAAAAAAAAAATCAATGTCAGAGGGGAAGACCCTCAGGGTTTCTGGCCAAAACAAAACAATTGCTATTTATATTTACTCTGAGTCAATCAGGGCCTAAACAATGACCAAGTGGGACTTGGCCTAGGACCTCTTGTTGGTTAATCAATGAGAGCCAGAGTGTTTTGGGAGTAAGGTATGGTCCTTAAGAAATAAATCTAGTCCATGAACCCCAAGATTCCTTTTGAGGTTTCAGTGATCAAAATTTACATTCTTTTGGAAAGAGTACTTGCAGGAAGGGACTGAGCTGATGAATCTAAAATGGAAGCTGTAGTCAAAATGTTGTGGTTTTCTGGTGTGTTGTGGGTGGGGTCATCTCAAAGAATTCAGACTCAGACCACCTCCAATCCAAGCAAACACATTTATCAGGGATTATGTTCTGTAGCAGTCTGAGTTCCAAGAGGAACCTGCAGCTTCAGTAAAACAAGACAAGCCATTTTATAGTGTAATGATGCTGATTACATAACAGAAATTATAAATAATAAAACGGCAGGAGAGGTTTGTCAAGGGATTAGGCAATAGGGGATGGGTCTTATCCTCAATGGAACTGTGCATGTCATTACCCACAATGCATACCAAAAAACCCATTTGGGGGGCATTAATATATGATGATATTATAATAAGCCTCTCTACATCTTCAGTTTACTCTAGGTCTGTTCTTTACTCTTTCTGCACAAGTGCCTACTTAGGGAAAATTCCTTTTGTTGTTTTGAGGTCCACATACTACTCAAGCATCCTGGTGGTGCTGCTTTCTGATTGGCTGGCTATTGTGGTCCTGTCTGAGAGTAAATGGATGGTTGTGGTTGAGTGCATGGACATACCTATTGTTTCTATGGGAAATATAAGGAATGGATCTAGACTCAGTGGCTAACTATAGGCAGTCCATCCCATGAACATGCCTGTTGTTCTAGTGAGGCATGAGTTGTGGACACACCTCACGTTCTAGTGAGGCATATATGAGAAAGTTAGGATATTGAGTTGGGAAGCGGGGGGTCAATGAGCCTGCTGTTCAATGAGACCTGTGATAGAGTCTGGGGGCCTGTGGTGTGATTAAAGCCAGATTATCTGGTTAAATCAGGACATACCTGCTGTGCAGTGAGGCCCAGAAGGAAGGTAGAATATTGGAGCTGGGGCAGCTTTATTAGGAGTCCATCCTAAAGAACCCTGGGTTTGGAATCTTGTGGGCTGTGAGGTTTCAGTCCTGGCCCTGACACTAATTCCATGACCTTGGACATGTTCGTTGTCCACTGTGATCCTTAGTCTTCTCATTTATAAAATGGGAACAATAACTTCACAGGATGGTTGTGAGGAAATTGCTTTGTAAACCATAAAATGGTCCATAAACATGAGTCAATATTGTTGTGATTATCATGGGTTAATCCCAAGCAGACCAGGACCTTTGGGACAGCTTTACTATATGAAAGTCATTTTATGGGGAACAATTCTTGCTTGTTGTACAAAAATTAAGATAACATAGCTCTTGAATGCATGAAAAAGCCTAGAAAAATGGGAGATGGGAGATGGTTTTATGCTGTATTGTTCAATCAGTACTCATCTCTTTCCTGTGAAAGGCCACTGGGCTCTTGCCCCCACAGGGCAGCCAGCAGCCAGCACAGGGAAGATGACCCCAGTGTCCCCTCTTCCCTCTCTCGTGGTCAGAGCCAATAGGATGGTATGGCTTCTATAAAACCAATTCAATCCTGTATGGCAGTCTTAGACATCAAGTGAACAGAGTGAGAGAGGTTATAGCGCCACTTTTCTCGGCCCCTTCTGGCAACATCTGGAGGGAGGGTCATGTCTCCATCTGAACACCACATTTTAAGAGGGACAAGGTGAAGCACAGCCAGAGGAAAGTGTGCAGGGTAGCGACACTGTGCCGTACAGGGAATAATTAAGGAAAGAGTCTACAGCCAGGAGAAGAGGAGAGAGATGGAGACCTCCAGCTTTCTTCATGCATTCAAAGAGCTGTTCTGTAGAAGACTAAATAGATTTGTCCAGTAGTTTGAGAGGACGGAAGCAGAATCAATAGGTGGAAGTTAGAGAGAATCCAATTTCAGCTCAGTATAGAGCTTCCTAACAGTTAGACTGTCTAACAATGGGCTGAACTAGTTTAATGGCAGAGAGGTCTCTTAAATTGGAAACATCTGAGCAGAAGCTGAATGATCATCTTTAGGGATGCTGTGGGGGGGATTGCTGCACAGCATGAGAAGGTGCACCAAGGGACCTCTAAATTCTCTTCTGTCTCTAAGGTTTTGTGATTATCCATTGGTGTCCACCAGAATGAAATCTCTCTATCTATACCCCTTTCCTCCAAACCTTGCCATGGAGGCCTGCTTCTGGATGATTTCACATGGCAATGATACAAGATACAAGATGATTTCCCTGCTTGCTCAGCTGACTCCCTTTATACTTTCTAATTTCTAGATGGGAGGGGGTCTTAACTTTTTGTGTGTCCCTGGACCCCACTGGCAATCTGGTGACCCCTTTTCAGAATAATATTTGTTAGTTAAGTTATTTGTTTTCAATTTTCTACAATCACTTCCATAAGTCTTAGATTCTCCCCCCTCTCCAGGAGGGCATGCAATCTTATATGGGTTCTACATATACATTCTTATTAATCACATTTTCACATTAGTCATGTTGCATAGAAGAATTAAAATGAATGGGAAAAACCATGAGAAAAAAAATAAAACATAACACAAGAGAAACTATTCAGAATAATATTTTAAAAGTATAAAATAAAATACATAGGATAACAAAGGAAATAAATTCTGTTGAAACAAAGATGTTATTTTCCCCCCAAATCTAAATTTATGGACTCTCTGAAACAGCAGAACAGGGTAGCCACTGCATTTTTCAGATACTTTCATCTTGTCCTCTCATTTTTTAAATGAGATTCTGTAACAAAGCCTTGGGAACTAAGGGAGGCACCATTTAATGAATAGACCCAGCACTTAGCAGGGGCAGAGCCCATCCAGGACTCTTCAGAGCATCAGCACCAAATGGAAGTGGGTCAGACCAGCCTCTGGAATTAGAAAACAAAGCAAAACAAGAAATAACTAAACTTCTGCAAAATACTTTATGCTGGCACAAAGTGTCAACACCACGTGCTCTCTGCACTGGTATGTTGTACACTCATGACCACAGGGAAGTCAAGGGGACATAGGATTTGGAGCTGAAAGAGACTTTAGAGCCTCTCTGGTCCCACTTCATTTTACAGGTTGGGAAAGGGAAGGCCAAAGAGATGAAATGACTTATTCACAGTCATACAGGTAATAAGAAGCAGAAGCAGGATTCGAACCCAAATTCTTTGACGCTCCATGACGTTCTGAGGTCTCATGATGGACATTTCCCATTCTCAGACTGGTCTTCACCTGACTAGAAATAGGCAAGACCCAAAAGATAAGATGTAAGCCCAGAAATAGGCAGAGAATTTGAACCTCTCCAAGCAGCAGGGAATCAGAGGAGTGTCAGGTGGTGTTGCTGGCCAGGGAGCTTCCTGAGCTGGCAGCAGGCAAAGCTTGCAATAGATGGACAGATGTTCAGGAAGGTGAGGGACAGACATCCAGACAGGAAGACACAGAGAGTTTTCATAGCAAGCCATAGAGACCCAAGCCTTGAGCTTCGGGTTCATCTCTGGGCATGAACTAATCCATGGAGGGGGAAAAGACCAGCCCAAGAAAGGAAACTTTACCTTGCAGGAACTGCTGTAGTAGGCAGAAGTGGATGAGACAGGGCTCCAGTTATCAGAACTACCACACAAGGACTAGGCCCTTTTTTCATGGCCCTGGGGCCCTTTGTCTGGAAGCAAAACCAGACTTGAAGCAAGGACTAACAGAAAGAGGGCCTGTTGCTCTGGTTCTTTCAAGGTGGCAAAACACCTTCTTCATGACAGCTCTGTGGGCTAGGTAGAGCAAGTATTATCACCCCTGTCACAGAGAGGCAGAAATTGAAGTCTAGAGAGGAGTACCCTGCCCAGAAGATTTGAATTCAGATCTCTCCTCACTCCTGGACTTTTCACTCTACCATTATGCATCTCATTAAGTTGGATTTTATTTTGGATAGGGCCCTAGACTTGGAATTTCAGACACCTAGCAGTTGTCTTCTCACTCATGTGGCTAGCTCTGTCTTTAAAGGAATCATAATGTGTAGAGTGTTCTGGATTTCCAGCTGTCTGGCTTTGGGGGCATCTGTGAAATGCATAGCTAATCCCTGGGAGAGACCTTGGATAAGTCACTTAAATGTCCCTGAGACTCAGAGTTTCCTCCTCTTCAAAATGAGGTGGCCTCTAAGGATCTGTCCAGCTCTAAGTTTTATGAACCTATGTTTCTCTGACTCCTTACATTTCCCCTGTCCAAGGCTAGGCCTGATTCCAGAACCTGGGGAGAGGCTAAGCAGGTGGGAGTTAACTGGTACAGGCCTTAAAGGCTGAGGGATGTAAAGGCAAGCACTGGGTGCATCATTATACTACAACCCTCCATTCCTGGGTCTGGACTCTGAAGAGGCAGGCATTAGTAGTCTTAGAACAAGTTGAAGAAAGAGGGGAGGCTATGGGCAGGATGAGACTAGGCCATTTGGGCTATTCTGCAAGCCTTGTCACTCTTGCCTGCCTCCCAGCTGGGTCACTGATGGCTCTTGTCCCTCCCTCACATGACTAACTCGATGTTTAAAGGGATCATAGTCTTTGGAATATTCTAGCTGCCTGGTTTTTCAGCTGTCTGGCTCTCGGGGCAGCTATGAAACACACAGTCAATCCCAGGGATTCCCTGCAGGATTTTTTTAGATTCTTAAAGCTATTGGGGAATGTTCTGTGAGCCCACCCCAAAGCCAGAGATAAACTCAGCCTAAAAGCAGAGAAGATCATGGAATTTCAGAGCCAAAGGGGACTTTAAAGAGAATCTAGTCCAATCCTCACTCACTTTACGCAGGAGGAAGTTGAGATCGGGAAAGAAAAGTCAAGTCTCTTGCCCAAGGTTGTCAAGCTGATCGTTGACAGAGAGGGCAGAATCTGAAACTGGCACTAACGTTGTTCATTGCCAAGCATTGCAATCTGGTTTAGCGTCTGCTGACTCTCCATTTGCAGCCATAAAATCCCTGCGATACTCCTTCTGCTCTCTCATGGCAAGAAACAGCTCCTTTTTGTAAGGAACGTTTAACAATTCATTGTGGTTTCATACATATTGCCAGCAATTCAGTAGCTGTGTGACCCCAAGCAAATCACTTTACCTCTCTGTTGAAATATGATATTGAGTTACTTCTCTGTAAAATATGGAAACCAGATGATCTCCAAGGTCTCTTCTAGTTCCATCAGAGAATATATGAGTCTAATTTCACTTTCACAACAACCCCAGGAGAAAGGGAGGGCAAGTAATATTATTTCCATTTGATGGATAAGAATCCTGAGTCACACAGAGGCCAATGACTTGGCCAGGATCACAGAATTACTTAGAGGCAGATTCGGAACCAGACCCTGGAGTTTCATAGTGTGTTTTGTACAGATCATGGAAGGATGAAGACAGGATTTGAAAGGTTATCTAGCCTAACCCTCTGATCAGGTCAATTAAGTGACTTTTACACGGGCATAGAGGTAAAAAGTATCAAAGCCAATATTCCAACCCACATCTTCTGATTTGAAATCCAACACCTTTTTTGTAATGTCTTTATAAGTGCTTATTCTCAAGTATAAATTGTGTTCATCTATAAGGTAAAAAGTAATTTAAAGGAATACTTATTTTCTTGACTGGAAGTCTCTGGCATTAAGTATACCATTAGGTGATGGGCTATTAGAGAGGACCACAAATATCCCTGATGTCTTCATGTTTTGAGATGTCTGCATGATAGAAGGATCTGAAGTGATGAAGAAGATGAGAGAGAAAGGAAA
The DNA here is from genome assembly GCA_028658325.1 of Potorous gilbertii. Lineage (NCBI taxonomy): Eukaryota > Metazoa > Chordata > Mammalia > Diprotodontia > Potoroidae > Potorous > Potorous gilbertii. The sequence continues at coordinate 34,929,401 of CM053769.1, read as the reverse complement.
TCAGAAAAAGAGGGAAGGGAGAGAGAGAGCAGGAAGAGAGAAAAAGAAGGAGAAAGAAAGTCAGAAAAAGAGGGAGGGAGAGGGCAGCAGGAGAGAAAAGGAGGGAGGGAAAACAAGTCAGAAAAAGACGGAATAGGGGTAAAGGCAGGAAGAGACCAAAGGAGGGAGAGGAAGAGAGAAGAGAGAAAGCGAGCAAGAGGGAAGGAGGAAGGAAAGGAAGAAAAGTACCCTTTATCTTATAGCTGAAGAAACTTGAGCCTCAAAGGGTCTATTTATTTGCTTGAAGACAAGCTGGTAGTAGGTGGCAGAGCTGAGATTAACCCCCTAACTGAAGTCTAGTGCCAGCCCTGGCTAGTTACCAGTTTTCAGACAAACCTTGTGATTCTCCTACTGAGCAAACTCATCTTTGAGAGGCAGCATGGTATAGCAGAAAGATCATTAGACTAATCAACAGAAGCCCTGGGTTCAAGCCTTGTTTTGGGCACTTAGCAGTCGGGGGATCTCAGACCAACCATTTAATCTAAGAAAGAGTAAGAGGGAGAGAAAAACACTTGTACCACCTACCTCATGAGGCTGTTGTGTGTGGGAAGTGCTCTGTAAACTATAAAGCTCTATAGAAATGTGAGTAATTATTATTTCTGCTGTGCCAGGCCCAATGCCAGGCACAGGGAGGATAGAGTAACAGAGAGAGAATTAGCTCTGGTCCTGTAGGAGTTCACAGTCTTCTAGGGTAAATAATGTGTAAGCAAGCTATGTGGTCTACATGAGGAAAACAATAACCCTGCACAAATAATTGCAATAATAGCTGTACTGTCTCCTTGGTCAGAAGAGATACTATGGGAGCACAGGAGAGGGCAAGATCATTGCCAACTCTGGGGAACAAGACAGACTTCATGGAGATGGAATTTGAACTGAATCCTGAAGAATGGGGAGGAATGAAGCAGATGGAAACTAAGGAATCAGGCCTTTTGGGAGGATAGTGTGAGGCAGAGAAATGCAGAGCGTGTTTGGAACACAGACCAGTGTGTCTGAAGCGCAGGAGTCAGAATCCCTTACATCTTCATAGGAAGTACATGATTTCCCAAAGCCCTTCCTCACAATAACCTTGTAGGATAAGGCAGGGTAGGGCCCATCTTACAGATAACAGAGCAGGCCCAGCAAAGTGGGGTGGGGATGGTGAGAAAACTTAAAGTCATACTTTGTAAAGGTGATTTGAAAGAGGTGAAAGTTTTTAAGGAAGGGTGGAGTGTGGTGGGAAGACTTAGTGCCTGTGTGTGCTTTTTCATCAGATATCTGAAAAGTTGCCTTGGGAGACAGGGGGGAGAAGGAATGGAAGTGACGGAGAGGACAACTTTTGCTCAGTATAAGGAACAATTTCCCAAGTCTCAGAGGTACTTTCTGTCACCCCTATTTTTGAGCACAGGCTAGATGACTACTGGTCAGGGATATTGCTGGGAAGATTTCAGTTTTGCTTATGGGTTGTCTTGGATGACCTCAGGGGTCCTGCCACCTCTGGTCACCTGTGATGATAGAATAACACAAATTCAAACACCAGAAGTAAGACTCCAGTCCAAGCCCCCTCCCTCTAAGACCAGCTCTTTTTATTGCACTGCCTCATCTTTCATGGTTTTCAGAGTCTTTTGAGGATTATACCCCTCCTACCTGGGAAAGTCCCTTGCCCAGAGAAGGAGCAAGTGAAAATGGAAAGAGCCCTAGAGTTAGGGTCAGAGTACCTAGGCTCAAAACCTGGCTCTGCTTCTTACGACACGAGGGCTCTGGGTCAGTGACCCACCTTGACCCCAATTCTTTATTTGTAGGATGAGAGATTTGGATGAACTGATCTCTCCTGGCCCTTCCAGCTCAAAATACTCTGATCCTATAAACTACTGTAGCTGTTGTATGTAGCTCCTGTGAAGCCATTTCTAAGCCCCCTTCAGCACCTAGGAGATGAGGGACAATTGTCACTGGTTCCTTGGGATTTGAGGAAGTGCTTTTTGCCCCCAAGTGGGCAGCCACAAAGAAGTAATGATATAAGTGATGGAAAGAGCGCTGCCTCTGGAGTCAGAGGTCCTGTGTTTAAATCCCATTTCTGAAAACTTGCTACCAAAGTGAGCTTGGGCAATCACTTCACCTCCCTGAACCTGTTTCTTTATCTGTAAAATGAAAAGGTTCTAGCTCTAGAGCTATCATCCTGTGACTATGGTATGCTTCCGATTCCCACAAGCTGGCTTACAACATTGGGGTTAGCTCTGAAATGCTGTGTGTGTGTGTGTGTGTGTGTGTGTTTGTGTAACATAAACTTTGTATGTCAGAAGAGAAATAGAAAACATCTAACTCAATCCCTCATTTTGCAAGTGAGGGAACAGACCAAGAGAGGGGTTACTGTTTGTCCAAAGTTATAGGGTGCATTGGTTCCAGAGCTAAGACTAGACTCGGTTTCCAATCTTCTTTCCATTGAACTTGGCTATCATTCAGGAAGGTTTACTTGTTCTTTTCTTTAGTTCCTTTCTGAGTAGGAGAGCTGTGTGAGTCTTGAGTTCCACTGTAATTCAGAGGATGACTGGTACTCATTTCACCTTTGTTTGGCATGTTTTGGGGATCTGAAAGACCAGAGTCTCTGCCCCAAAGACAACCCAAGCTTCAATGAGACCTCCACTTTCCCATCTCTTCCCCTACATATCTAACAAGACTATGAAGAATAATAGGTCACTCCCTTTAATCTCTCCTGCTGTGTCATCTGCTCCCCCATTACACTCTAAGGACTACAAGGCCCTTCTGTTTGATATAAAGATATATATATATCAAAACTGTACCTTCCTATATCAAGCCATAGCCACCCCTCATTGCAATGGAAGTTCCTTCAGAAAGGAGACTGTCTTGCTTTTCTGTTTGTTTCCTCCACTTAGTGTAGTGCTTAGCACTTAGTAAGTACTTAATAAATACTTTTCCATTCCATTCCATTAAGGAACTCTGTAATCACAGATGTGGCTGGAAGTACATGCCTAAAGATAAAAGTCTCTCTCCAAACAGCTTGATCTTCTTGCCCCTCTAAAATACATTTTGGAAAGATTAAAGAAAGTCTTGTGTGAAACAGGGTACTGAAATGGCTCTTGTTTTATGACTGTATCAGAAGCACATCTGGCTGGTTTCCATGTAACCTCCCTGCTCTCCTTAATGCCATGCTTTGAATAAGAGCTATTCAGCCGAATTGATAAGGCCTCAGTTCCCTTTTAAAAAAATTCCTCTATCCTCATAGCAGATGTAAAAATGCCTTCGGTAATACAAGCAGTGTGACCCCAGATAATCACAGCATATGCCTCTCAGCCTTGGCTTCTGGCCACCTCCATGCTTCATGGTGGGGGGCTCTAGTGTGCTGGGTGTTACCACAGTCAAGGAAGCAGGACAGTTAAATTCTGGGAGCAAGAAGGCAACAGCTGCTTCTGCTGGTCCTAATGAGGACACCAGCTTTTCTCCCATTCTAAAGCTGCCGACAGGTAGCAGATAAAAACAGAAAGAGAAGTTAAGGTCCAGGGCACAGAGAACACCAGAGGATTAGGGGTGTTGGTGCTGGCAATGATGGTGATACATGGACAAAAACCGTGTCTTCACTTTTGTAGTTTCTCTGTGATTTTGACCACTGACTTCCTCCTCCCAGATTTTTCTGATCATGTGTTCATCTTCTTCTGTTCCCTTCAATATTCTGCTTTGATTCATTTTCTATTTCATTTCTGCTTCTCCCTGGTTCCCTTGAATTTGACGGTTTCAGAGTCCTGTTTTCAGAGTATTCCTTTCATCTTCTGTTGACTCAGGGAATCCTGGTATAGCCCTAACTGTGACTGTTTCCAATCATATTTGCAGGGCTCTGACTCATGTACACCTGGAGGCCCTTGTTCATTTCTATGCTCATGACTAGCCCGTCTCTAACACGTATCTGACTGTTGTCCTTAAGGATAAATGGTCTAAATATAAAGGTCCAAGGCCTGTGCGTGCAGTGAGGATTCAACTTCCAGGAGGAAAGTGTTGGAGGGGAAAAAGAAAGGATGCAGAGCTCCTGTGTCCGACCAGAATTCTCCACTTAGAAAGCACTGCACAGGTCCATGGTACAACAGTCTTGTGACTTGGGAAAGGGTCCGGGTGAATTGCATAATAATGGTGATTATAACTATATATATATAATACATACATATAATAACATATATATAATACATACATATAATAACATATATATAATACATACATATAATAACATATATATAATACATACATATAATAACATATATAATGCTTTAGTGTTTTAAAGTTATGAAGTGCTTTGGTCAAAATAACCTAATGTGCTAGGAAGGAAATTTTACAACAATCCTGTGAGTTAAGTGGTGCAAGTATTTCCCTTGCCTTGTACAGACAGGGAAACTGAGTCTCATGAAGGTGCCATAATTTGCTCAAGGTTACATAGCTAGATGATTTAGAGCTTGGATTTGAACCCAGGTCTAGTGACTGATAATGACAACTTACAGTCGGACGGAATAAACAAGAACCAGGAAAGAGCAGAGTCACAAAGACCTAGAAGGAGAAGACTATCAAGGAGAAGAGGGTGATCCATAGGATCAAAGGTTACAGTGAGGTCATGAAAAATGAGAGTTGAGAAAAAGCCATAGATTTGTAAATCCAACTGCTTGAAATTCTACATTAGTGGGAATCTCACTACTTCTGTTACCAATCCGTTTTATCTTCTGGACAAATCTAATTGTTAGGGAGCTTTTCCTTACATTGAATATAAATCTGTCTGTAAGCAAATTCCATCCACCGCTCCTAATTCTGCACTCTGGGACCAGCCAATCAATCCATATATATTTATTAAGTACTTATATGTGCACTGGCACTAAATGCTAGGGATATAAAAAAAGGCTAAAGACAGTCCCTACCCTCAAGGAGCTTATAATCTAATGAGAGACACAACATGTAAGCAAATATTTACAAAGCAAGCTATGTAAAGGATAAACAGGAGGTAATTATCAGAGAGAGAGAGCGCGCGTGCTAGAATTAATAGGGGTTGAGAAAGGCTTTTAAGAAGAACAAATTCCAGCATTCTTCACTTAACATCCCTCCTAATAATTGAAGACAGCTATCATGCCCCACTAAGTCTCCTCTTTTGCACATTAACCATCTCCATTTTCTGCAACTAGTCATAGTTTACAGTTCCCTCAGCATCCAAGCTGCCTCTGTTTGGACATGTTCCCTCCGATCGTTTTCTTCCTAAGATGAATTCAGGATGGAATACAGTATTCTAAATGGGGTCTGGCAAGAGAGGAGCACAACAGATCCTATCAACTTCTTTATTCTGGACAGCATTATTCTTTTAAAAAACTTATTTAAAAAGGCATTAGATTTTTTTTGTCTTTCATATCACACTACTGACTCATATTAAACTTGTTCACAGAAACAGATATTTTTCATGATTATCTAATCAAACCTCCCTAATCCCTATCTGTACAGTTAATTTTTTAAAATCTCCATGAAGTTTTTCTTCAGTCATCTTTATTTAACTTGATCTTATTAGATTTATTTTATCATGTTGGTCTGACAAGATCTCTTTCTATCCTAATTTTGTCAAGCAACCTGTTAGCTCTTCCTTTTAGTTTCTATCATCATCAGATTTGGTTAGCCTTCGTCCAAGTCACTGATAAAAATGTGGAATAGTAAAGAGCCATTGAAAGAACCTTATGACACTCCAAGAGAGACCTGCCCCCAAGATGACAGCAATCCATTAATCACTGCTCTTTGGGATTGGTCGTTTGGCTGCTTCCAAATGTATATCGTTATCCTGCCATCCGGGCTGAAGACAAATGCTTCTTTTGTGATAAATCAACAAATAATAAGCACTATTGGATCCTGTATTTTCTATATCTTTCAGCCGATTATATAACTATAAAAAGATAATGTACATAAAATATTGTTGATGAAAACTTGCCTTTTTCTTTCTCATATGTTCATCAAAGTAATTCTCACAACATGGGCAGATCATGGGCAGAAGTTTTTTGGGGGATTTTATGGTAGGTGTATGGGAGGATAGTCGTGGATGTCCTGTTAGCTGCTTTTTTTATTGTCTATGATTTTCCCAATCATTTGATATCTCCTCCTTTTTTCAGAACAGTGGATAGAGCACTGGGGCTTGGAGTCAAGAAGACCCAAATTCAAATCTGACCTCAGGTACTTACTTAGGTGTATAACCATGAGCAAGTCACTTAAGCTCTCTTTGTCTTCTTTTCCTCATCTGTAAAATGGGAATGATAGCAACTACCCTGAAGGTTTGTTATGAATATAAAATGAGATAATATTTGTGAAGAGTGCTTAACACAATGCCTGGCATGTGGCAAGTGCTCTACAGATGCTTATTCCCCTTCAAATATTTTGAGAATCTGTTCCTCAATGCTTTCAAAATAATGTTACCTCCATCAGGGATATCCTATGAGTGTCCTTGGTGTTGTCTAACTACTCTTCTCATTTTTTTCTCCTTTCGGGTCATTTTCACTTCCTCCTAAAACACATGAGACGCTATGATGTTAGTGTCTATATGTGATGGTTCCACTGTTGTTGATGTTTTTCTTCACATAAATATAGAAATTTTATAGATATTTTCCACTTTTATCATCTGTTATCTTCCTTCTAGTTCCACATTTAATGTTCTCAAGAGAACTAGACTTCATTGAATCTCATGCCAAGTTTTCTGCAGACTTCTTTCTTTTCCACCATTTGACATTGATTTATGATCTGAAGCCACTCATCATCTCCTACCATTTTCCTCCTTGAGGTTTTTAAATGAGAAATCTTAAACTTGCATTGACCTTTTGACACCTTAATTCTCTAAGAAATCAAACATTTACTGGCTGAGACAGTTTCTAGGCTCTTTTGGCCTCCTCATTGTGACAATTTCTCTTTATTTGTTGTTGCTATTATATGTTCTTCATTCTCAAAGAGGATCAATGACATTAAGAGCATGATGTCTTGATTTCCATGTGAATTGGATCTGAATGAGACAGAGCTGCACAAAGTCATCATCCTTGTTTTTTCCCCTTCTAAAGGAAATAGGGATTGTCTCAGGTGATGTCTTTTCCTTTCTGTTTCCTCTTTTAAGGCATCAGTAACTTGTTTGAAAAGAAGTATTATAATCACTCTCCACATCATTTTCTTGTCTTTGTCATTCTAATTTGGTGTTGAGATTTTATCTTTGCTGAAACAAGTTGTTGATCTGTCTGTACAGACAGGTGATTCAGAAACCTTAATGAACAGTTGCTTCCTGGCTAGCATCATTTATTTTGTGAGGTTGTTTTTTTTTTTTTTTTTTTGGTGCTTATCATATCTAACTCCTTCTGATTCTCTTCCTTAAGAAAGTATTAGTCTCTCTCTCTGTCTCTCTGTCTCTCTTCCCTCTGCCTCCCTACCTTCCTCCCTCCTTTTCCTTCTCTCTCTCTCTGTAATAAACACGTGAGGTTTTTTGCTTCTTTTGTTTCTTAATAACAAATTTTTTTTACAAATAAAAAACTTACATACTACTGCATTGATATGTATATGTTATGAAACTTTAAAAATTCCTTTCCATTTATTTTCATTCCATACAAATAAAAATGTCTTATTTATTTCTACCATCACTTTTCTTTTTGCTTTTATTAATTTCTTGTCAGTCTCTTCCTAAGAAAATGATTACCACATTAACATTTAGTACAAGCCAGACTTGGAGAAAATGCGGCCTGTATTTGGACCAATATGGTAATGACTGACATTAAAATTATGCTTTATGATTATGACACAAAGGACCTTTATCTCCATTATCCTACTGAGGAATGTAGGCTAGAGTTGCAAGCATCATGGCAGTTGGGTATAAGCTCAACTTTGGAGGGATGTATTAGACTTAGGTAATCAGAGGGAAAGAAGGAAGGCATTCCAATAGGGGAAAGATACACCACAAGCAAAGACACAGAGAAATAAACATGGAATATGAACTTTTACAACTAGAAAGGACTTTAGAGATTGTTTAGTTCAGGCTCTCATTTTATAGAAAAGGAGCCCAGAGAAGGTGGAGTGACTTGTCCAAGCTGTCGCACAGCTAATAATGAACAGAGTCAGACTTCATGTTGGAACAGACTGTCCCCTAAGCAGTTCATGGTAATTGGTCAGCAGCCCAACTTGGCCTTGGCCTTGGCACCCACCCCTGAAGGTGTCTTGGCATCACCGGCAACATTCTTGGAAATTTTCACCCTTTCTAGGCTACTGTGCACACTGTTCCCAGCCCCTGCATTTTGGACTACTGTGTGATTTTTAGAAGACACATACACTGTCCTAGTCCCAAAGCCCACCGGTAGCAGGTGAATTCCTACACATCTGTCCCATTTCCATATTCATTACAAAGCTGACATTCCAGCAGCATTGAGGGTGAAAATCAATTATACCAACATCAGGAAATGGCAGTGCAGAAGCTCCAAACTCCATCATCAGTAGGCTGGGTAGTGCATGCTGTATACTTTATGGCCTTACCATTACACACAGGAACAAGCATATATTACAGTGGCACATTTAACAAGAGAAAGGGGGAAGAGAATTTCCTTGGTGTGCACAGTTGTGAGTTAATCCTGATTCAGGAGCATAAACTTGGCTGCTCACTGAAAACCTGCCTTTTGAAAATGCCAGTGTTCATTCCACATCCCAACATTTAGAGATTTACCTCCACTGTTTAACCTGGAGGGCGAGGAGGGGGTAGATCCCCAACTGCTTGAAAAACATCGAGCCCTTCCTCCTCTTCCTGGTAAGGGAGATGTCACCACTGGGTGCTGCCCCTGTTTAGCCCTCCCCATCTGCCCAGGTCTCAATTACCAAGCAGGAGATCACTGCTGTGTGCAAAATACTACTTTACATGTTTATAACTAACATTATGCAAAAGGTTTATCCAACTTTATTTTCCTGCCACGCTGAGGAGACTACTGCAGCTTAGCTGGGCTGTATTGTGTATTTATTCTTTTATTTTCTTATAAAGAGTTCAGAGTCCTCCCAAATATCTTACCTTGTTTGGCTCAGAGAATTGCTATACAGTAGAGACTGGATGGATATTTCTAGTCCTTTTATAGTTGTTTGATTTCTGAAAACCAGCATCGACAACTGGAACAAGAATTTTGACACATACACATGTCGTATGCTCTCCCTCATTAGCATGTAAGCTTTTTGAGGATACCAGGCTTTATTTCATCATTGTATTACCAGCTCCTACTATACATAGGGCCTTATACATAGTACCAGCTTCTTAAGTGTTTGCTGAATACTAATAAGTTACATTCATATGACTCTGGATCATCTTTTGAGGCTGTAGAGGAGTTCAAATGCAACTGTGTGTTTAACAAGCTTTGTAAACCTTTTAAGCTCTGTGCGAACATAAGCTATGATTATTGAGCTCACAGTTTAGTGGAGTAAAAAAATCCCTGGATTAGTCATCAACAACCCTGCTTTTCTGTCTCAGCCTCACTACTTAATATCTGTATGATTTATCAGACTCATTGAACCTCAGTTTCCTCATCTATGAAATCGCAATAATATTACCTATTCTACCTAGCTCACATGGCGATGTTGAGGAAATGGCTTTGTAAATCATAAGGAGCTATAGGAAGGTGAACCCTCATCATTACCAATAACTGCATATACAACACCAGATCCTGCTAGCCTGGTTGCTGAGATACCCTCCTCTCTTACTAAGGGGAAGCGCTCTCTGGACTCAAGTGTATATTGAGTTCAGTGCTGGCCTCAAAAGAGAGAGAGAGGTAAAGTTCTTTCTTGAATTCTTTGGCTCTTTTCATCTCCAAGCCAACATCCTAGAAAAAGTCACTAAAAGAATGTTTAGTTTTGGCTCATATTTGGGATCTCCATAAAGGGAATCTTAAAGGTAGTCAAATAGAACAGGAATCATATGGCTGTTTTTTCCCTCCATACAAAAATAATACTTAGCATGCATACTAAGCATACTTGACAGAGATTTAACACATGAAACAATAATCCATAACTCCCATTATACTGTTCTGGAAGGCTGAAACTTAAAACATTAAAACAAAAGATACTTAGTCTCTTGAAGAGATTTGAGAGAATTGAGCCCTTCCTCCTCTTCCTGGTAAGGGAGATGTCACCACTGGCTGCTGTCCCTATTTAGCTCTCCCCATCTGCCCAGGTCTTGATCACCAAGCTACATACAAAACAGTACTTTACATGTTTATAACTAATATTATGCAAAAGGTTCATCAGATTTTATTTCCCAAATGGCCTTTTCACCTTCACCTCAGCTCTGCACTGTCCAAATAACTCCTTTAAGGTTCATATCTTCTGTCAAGCCAGGATATAGCTTGGGTTAATTTTCTCCATAGTGATCATCTTTTCTGAACAAAATGTAGTTGCAGAAGATTCTTCCTGCTACTAGTCAGCTATGAGAGACTCCAAGGCTAGAGATGTCTATCTCAGAATCACTATTTGGTTACCTGTCTTCAAGGAGAGAAATACAAAGTAAAAAAGGCAGTCAAGGTAGAAATTATTGTGAATGTCACTACCTCCCTTCCATCTACCTCTAGTTAGTATCTCTCTGGTTCATGACTTAGAAATACAGGTTTAGTTCTGTCAATCACTGTATTAAGAACAAGACACTGTGCTGATTCAAAGGAATAATACAGAGAAGGCAAAAATGATCCTTTACTCTGAAGGAACTCATGCAAACTATGACAAAAAAAGGTGCATACTGAGTAAATTGGAAATAGTCAATGGAGAGAAGAGGGAGCAGGAATGGCTTCTTGTAGCAGGTGGGATTTAAACTGGAATTTGAAGGAAGCAAAGAAGACTAGAAGGTAAAAATGAGAAGATACAGCATTTCATGCCTAACAGAGAGTAAAACAGCACAGGGTCAAGAGATGGGGTATCTTGTTCAAGGAACAGAATGAAAGACAATGTCACTGGTTCAAAGACTATGTGGGTGAGGGTGGGGATGGGAGCAGTATAAGGTACAAGACTGGAAAGATGTGGGGTGCCAGATGATATAGGGCTTTGAAACCAAAAGATTTTATATTTGATCCTGGAGGTGATAGGGAGTCACTGGAGTTGAATATAGAATTGAGATTGTCAGACTTATGCTTTAAGAAGATCCCTTTGACAGCTGAATAGAGGACAGTCCATGTTTCAAGTACTGGCAAAATTCTAGAGGAGATTATCAGACAGGTGGTTTCTGAGCACTTTGAGAAGAAAGAAATGATTACTAGGAGCCAGCCTAGGTTCCAATAAGAACAAATTATGGCAGACTAACTTTGGTTCATTTTTTTGATAGGTTTGCTGGAATGGCAGCTCAGAGAACACTTTAAACATAATGCTCTGTTGGTTGAAGTTGGGCAGTTGAAAATATTTCTCATGATAGTCTTATGGACAGGTTGAAGAATTAGAGATAATGGTCCAGTTAGTTGAATTTTTAGCTGATGGGAAACTATCTTCAAAGATTGTTGATAGACATGTTTAACTAATTTGAGGATGACACAGAGCTAATATGTTGGATGATAAAATCAGAATTCAAAAGGCTCTTGACAGGCTAGAGTGATGAGCCAGAATCAACAAGAGGAAATTTAATAGGGCTAAATTTAAAGCCCTACATTTAGGCTCCAATAATCAACTCTCCAAGCACAGGGTGGTTGAGATCTAGTTTAATAGCAATTCATGTGGAAAAGACCTGGATGTTTTGGTTGAATGCAAGCAAAGTAGCAGCTGGTAACCACAGGCCTTGGCTCGATGATTATATGAGTAACCGAGGGGTGAAGCCAGCAAGTTCCAAGCTGAGATAAAAGGAGGGGCAGATCAGGGATAGGACAAAGATCCTCACTGGGATGGGTGAGCCAAGCAACAGATGGGGAACAGTGAGAGGCATAGTCAGTAAGCTAAGTCATGATCATATAAGCAGAATAGCAAAACCACTGTCAGTCTGACAACAGTCAGAAGCTCTGTCAAGAGGGTAAATTATGGGGACAAAATTTCTCTTTATAATGTATGCTCAGCGGGGTAGCTCATCCCTTCCTGGTCAGCCACAACCCTCTCATGGGTGCACTCTCTGAGTCTAAAAGGGCCTTGTCCCTGAAGCTCTGTTAATGTGACTCCTTTAGATTCCTCCTAACCAAGTCTTCTTGGTAGGAAGACAAAGTAAGAGAAAGGAACCTCTGAATGTCGTGGGTATGACATTTCTCTACACTATCCCGACATCATCCTTAGGACCACTTCAGTGACTGGACAGCACTGAGTGGCTAGAGATTGGTCACCTGATGGATGGGAATTCATTGTTTCTGCATTTGAGGAGAAAGAGACAATATACTTAAGGGGAACATATTATACGGTATGCCCCTGAGCAATAGAGACCGAAAATTGGGTTTAGATTAATGGCAGTATGTGATGTGGTGTGGCAACAACTAAGGTCAGTATAGATTCAAACAGCAAAATCAGACCCAACCTGTTGGGAAAAAAAGCAAAGAGGAACAATTCTATGCAACATCAGTAGGGATCTTAGTTTTCTCTTAGCCAAGAGAATGTTTGGAACTGGGATATGTTTTGCTTTGAAGTAGAGAATCCCCTGGGAAGCCACTACAGTGGAACTTAGAAAATTATTTCATTTTTAAAAAAACATGTTTAAAAAACATGAATCTCAAAGCCTGCCTCATTTAGAATGGAGGATTACAGAACTGTAGAATAAAGAATGTTAGAATCTTCTATCGTTAGACAAGACCTCTCAGGTTTTCTCTTCCAGACTTCCCACTCAAACAAGAATCCTCTCCATAGAATCCCTGATGGCTGTTTATCCAGTCCTACTTTAATATTCTTAGGGAGGAGAAGTGTACTTTTTGAGAAAGGCAGCCTGTTTCACCTGGGTGTATCTCTGATTTAGACTTTTCTTAAAGGGTTTCTACTTTTTACCCATGAGATGAGAGTGAAATTGAAGTGACTTAAATTATAATAGCACAGTGAAGGCAGCCATACTGAAGCCAAAGTTGGAGGTCTGGTTCAATTTTGGCAGCCTGAAGAACAGGGAGGGGATATTGTACATTGGAAAGAGCACTGATTCTGGGGGTGGTCAGAGGATTTGGGTTCAAATCCCATATCTGGCACATATTACCTATGTGACTCCAGGTAAGTCACTTAACCTCCTTGGGTTTCAGTTTTCTCACCTATAAAATGAGGGCTTTGGACTAGCTAGTCTCTCAGATACTTTTCTGCTCTAAGTCTACAGAAGAAGAGATGAACTGAAAGACATGCATATAACTGAAAAAATATTTGTGTATATGTGAGGAAGAGAAACTGGAGATGGGGGCAGGGGAGCATCAAGAGCATGAAGTATAAGGAAATATTAAAGCATCTAAATTGAGAGAGCATAGCAAAGTGAAAAGTAAGGGGGCATTCTATAAATACAGATAATCAGATCCTATAAATATTTGAAAGATGTCAACATCAGAGCATGCAGGTGTGTAATGGAGGAGTTGGATGAGAGTTAGATGAGAGAAGCTAAGTTGCAAATGGTGGACTGGATGAACAAACTCAAACCTCGAGGAATGCCTTTCTCCCTCTCCCTCAACCATTCCAATTTCCTACCCATAGTTCCCTGGGGTGATAGCCAGATATCCAAAATTGTAGCCAAACTTGGCTTTGGGCCTGTGTCCTGGTGGAGTTATCTATCTATAATTATATATTTTATTTTTCACTTGGACTCTGCCTTAGCTCGATCCCAGTTGAGGCACCCAGGGTAATCCTGTAGCAGTTGTATACTCCTTAATGGCAGGGACTGTACTTAAATTTATCTTAGATCTCTCCCAACCTCAAGCACAGTGGAATTGAGTACTTGAATGTTTATTGAATGAATCAATGAATGAATAAGTGAATCCAGAACTATTTGAGGGAAGCTTCAAGCATCTGAGGGCAGATGACACCTATCAGGCATGTGGTAATAGGATTCTTATTCAAGTTAAAGTTGGACCATATAGCCTCTGACATCCTAACTTTTAGACTGTGATTCTGTGAATATAGCCATTCCTAGAGTCCTATTCTCCATATCTTTTTTTCAACCAAACAGCCTTAATAGGTTCTGTTGCCTTGAACTTAAAATACTCATCACTTCCAGGCTAAAGAACATATATACAGTCATGGAATCAAAGAAAGTTATAATTGCAAGAGACATCAAAGACCATCTTAGCTAATTCTCTGATTTTTTTAGAGAATAAAACTGTGGCCTAAAGAGGGAATTTTCTCAATATCATGTAACGAGTTAGAATCAAAGGATGTTAGATTTTTGAACTAGAAGGAACCTTAGAAATTTTCTAAATCAACCTTTTCATTTTAGAAGTGAGGCCCAGAGAAGTTAGTCAATTTCTCCAAGTCAATTTCTCCACCCAAAGTAAATGACAGAAGTGAGATTTCTACCCTGGTCTTCTGACTGCAAATCCATTGACCTTTCCCTCAATTCATTCTGACCCTCATATTTACTCTTGAAGGGTAGTTGTGAAGAAAAAACTTGGTGAACCTTAAAAGTGCCATGTAAGTGTGAATTATTGTTATTTAAAAGTAGAATTAAGTGTAGGATTAGAAAATGGTGCAGCATGTACAGGGAACAGCAAGTAAAGTCCCATTTGGCTACATCATGGAGGGTATGAAAGAGGAACATATGATGAGCCTGGAAAGATAGCCTGGATCCAAATGTAAAGGGCTTTAAATAGCAAACAGAAGGGTTTGTTACCCGAGAGGCAATTGGGAGTCGCTGAAGATTCCAAGGCATCAGGGTGATGTAATCAGACATGTACTTTAGAAAGATGGTTTTGGCAGGAGTGTGGAAAATGGATTGGAGAGAGAAGAGACTGAAAACTGGCAGTCCAACTATGAGGCTGTTGTAATCGTCTAATTACAACTGCAGTTAGATGGCACAGTGAATAGAGTGCCAAATCTAGAAGTCAGGAAGACTTATCTTCCTGAGTTCAAATCTGACTTCAGACGTTTACTAGCTCTGTGACCCCGGACAAGACAAATTAACACTGTTTGCCTCAGTTTCTTCATCTGTGAAATGAGCTGGAGAAGGAAATGTCAAACCACTCCAGTGTCTCTGCCAAGAAAATCCCAAATGGGGTCATGAAGAGTGGCACATGACTGAAATGATTGAATGACAACAATGCAGTGTAATTGTTCAAGCAAGAGGTGATGAGGGGTGGTGGCCTGGGGTGGTGGCCTTGTGAGTGGAGAGGAGGTGACACTTGGAAGAGATGTGGCAGAATTAGAATTGCCAAGACTTGGTGGTGGATGAAGGAGTGACAATAGTCAAATAAGAATCAGACATGATTGGAACTGGGGTCATTGGAAGGATCCTCTGATCATAACTCTGAGATTTCAGAGATCATTTAATTCTATTTCCTCATTTTGCAAATGAAGGGGCCTTGGAACAGGGTATGTCGGGGCTGGGAGGGCCTTTAGAATAGGGGATGCCAGAGGAAGGACAGAGACACCCTCAAAGATAACATAATTCTCTCATCTCATAGGCAGGAAAACTGAGATTCAAAGACTTGCTCAAGATTACAGAAAGAATTAATAGCAAAATCAGAACTAGAACCCACAACCTATCCAGCTTTTTTGCGTTGGGGAGGGTCAGTCAGGATGAGGCCTGGAGAATAGTTCTGAATGGAAATTGCAGATGGTTATTTCTCTACCAACAAGAGAATCTGAAGTCTCAGAGTGTTTGTTTGCCTATATGGGCTCTAAGCCAGCAGCTGAGAAAGCCTCCCAAAAGGGTCCCTGTCCTTCCATCCCAGCCCTAACCATATGCCAGATTAGGAATGCCCCACACTATTCTTTGCTGACTACTATATCCAGACTTGAGACATTTAGTCAACTTCTCAATAAAATTCATAGATATTAAATGGTTTCAACTGTGCAGAGGATTTTTAGGAGTTATTATACCTTGAGGCCAAATGGCAGAGGATGCAAGGTTAAAAAAAACAAAACATTATCAAAGTAACTGGTGAGTCTTATACTAAACACCCACCAGGTATCTTTATAATG
Organism: Potorous gilbertii; assembly: GCA_028658325.1. Classification (NCBI taxonomy): domain Eukaryota; kingdom Metazoa; phylum Chordata; class Mammalia; order Diprotodontia; family Potoroidae; genus Potorous; species Potorous gilbertii. Next base: position 34,913,321 of record CM053769.1, on the reverse strand, counting down.
CCTTTAAAGCAAATGGGGTGGATGTTGATGCGTGAAAAGCAAATATTTGCCATCCAAGGTTTTTGTGACCAGTGTTAAGACCTCATTTAGCAAACAGATACAAAAGAAGACCACTGAGCTCATCCCTGGGGTAAAGATTGGGAAAAACATACTGGTAATGTTGGACCAACCTGATCAAATCCTTTCTAACAGCACTGACCCAGAGGAACCTGTGTATCAAAGCCAAGTAAACCCTAGAAGGCTATTACTTTTCTCCAGTAAATTTCTTTGGTGAATCAAATTCTCATTGTGCTGGGACCTCAGAGGCCAAGACTTGAGACTGGTGAGAGCATTCTGATTGGTCACAAAACCTCCAAAGAGCCACAGTTTCATTAAAGTGGAACAACGTGGTGCAAACCTCCTCCACATTCTTCATAAGTTTCTAAGACTGAAAAAAAAATGTGTAGCTTGGTGACTGTCATTCTGACAATGAGCATCTCTGCACTGAATTAAACTGGTCTTCACATTGGGTCCTTATCCAAGTCTTCCCAGATTGAGAGGACCTGCCAGTTCCAGCCTTCTGGTTGACATAGCTTTGCAGAACCTAGAATCTCCCCCATTCCATGATGAGGTATTGGTGGAAGATCCAGACATACTGAATAGTCTTTACCTATATTGATGTACTAGAGAGATTTTATTCATACTGACTTATTCATAGAGCAGATTCTGGCTTTTGGTAGGAAGCAATGATTTCCTCAGTGGGGAGAAATCCTATCATGGAAAGGCCTCCACTGGTGCAGTTCTGTTATTTGTCAGTAACAATTCATAGGAGAGTTGCTGGAGACATTGAGGGATGGAGCTTTTTACTGATCTCTTCACCTGCTAGAGCCTCCTTAAACTACATTGTATTCAAGTATTTTGTATTTATTCTATATAAACTTACATTGTCCTTAGCACAGGGCCTGCACATAGTGGGTACTTAATAAATACTTGTTGATATACCTACAAATGTACATGTGGTTTCCCCCATCTAGATATTGAGTTCTTGTAGAGCTTAAACTCAGAGGGTTTCACTTTCATATCTGTATCACTAGTCCCAGGCACACTGCATGACTGGATGATTGCATATGTGAGGAAAGGGAGGGATTTGGCCCTCTCCTCCTCGGCTAAGTTAATGTAGTCACAGAAATTAATGGACTGATAATGAGGTATTAAATTAAGGTCTGGTGATTTCTTAAGGGCAAAAAAAAAGTTCCCTAATTGAATTAGAAAGGGAACCTTGCTACTGGCTAAGAAAAAAATTGTCCCCACCCTAGTCTCCTATTATTTATTCCAGTCTCAGCTGGGAGTATCTGTATGGAAGAGACCTCTTTGTCTAGATCAGAGGGCAATGGGGCAGAAAAAGAAATTTTCTCTCTCCCCTTCCCACCATAGGTCGTGGTGTCTAAAAGCAGAGCTAGGTACCCAGTAGGAGGCATATCCAGTAGTTCATCAGTTTGAGAGAATTTAAGGTGCAGTTGAGGGAAGCACAGACACAGAGAGGAGCAGCTTTAACAAGAATTGTCCCTGGCAGTAGAGAAAAGAGCTAACTAAGAGTTCAAGAGAGAATTACCCCCAAAAATCATGGGTGTCAGAGAGAAACAGACTCTGTGAACCCAGCTGGGCAGCATGCCCAGCAAAAACACAATGCCCAGGAAAGAAAAGACACCAAGTCCTTGCAGTATTAGAAACATGAGTTGCCTTAATAATGAGTGTGTTACATATGTGTGCCTCGGTACCATTGTACTCCAGATGTGCATCCGCTTTTCTCATAAACACCATGTGTATTTGTAGAAGAGTGTGCCTCAAATTTGTGGGGAAAATTTTGTAACCTTTGTTCTTACAGTGAATAATTCTGAATTAATTGTGTCTACTAGCTAACTGTTAAGAAGTTTTCTGGTAGGGCTTCATAAACTGCAGTTTGGGAATTCTAAACTCAGAGAAATACCCCCTTTGAACCCAAAGAGTAGTGGTTATACCTCTTCTCTCCTCCCACCAAAAACACCCCCAATATTCAAATCCATGAAAGTACTGGGTTAGAAAAGTAACTCCAGAGCAGATGCTACAGATTTATTATCAACCAGAAACTCTGAGACTTAATTGTAACACTAGTGGTTTAGAGTATAAACAAAACAAACACCTACATGCTTCAGAGTACCATCATCTAGGGAAGCAGCTCCTGTGGAGTGGGGAGTAGCCATCTCTACCAACTGTCAACCAGCTGCCACCCATAGGGTAGGCACACCAGTCTAGCTAAAGTCACAGGACACCTTGAGGGAGAGGTAGGAGGTGGCATGTGACAGGTGAGTCAAACTATTGCATCCACCTTGACCACCATCCTCCTCAAACTCCAGTGAAGATAGTCCAAGACCCTGAACCCGACAGCCTTGGGAACAGCGATTCTTTGAGCCCAGTGACCCCAGCCCTATGGAGATACAGCCCTGGCAGCTGCACCTGCATGTGTTATGTTACAGTCATAGCTACTAAGAACCCAGAAAAGGTCTTACCACCAAAATCCTTAGCATTATCAAATGGTTCAACATCAGAAATTTATATAATGTGATCATATCAATGGACATAACCTTAAAGATTCAGCATCGCCATGAGCTTTGCTGCCTCATCCTAAGGATCATGAACACTTTCTGTCTGATTTGCTGCTGAAACCTTCCATATACATTGCTTTTCCCTTTCATTGAGGTCAGGGACTGTCTTACTTTTCTATTTATATCCTAAGAACTTAGCACAATGCTTTGCATACAGTAAGGACTTACTAAAGTCTTTTCTCATTCATTCATTCATTCATTTATGGTAAGCTTTTCTGTTATAAAAATATGCATTCTAAGTAGTCATAATTAAAAAGACCCATGGTTATGAATGACTGTATGTTATACCCTCAGTGACATCCTCAGTTTGCCTAGTTCTAGCCCAAGTCCTTACTCTGTTTATGGGGACCCAAGGTCATTAGTTCTATACTGTTTGGGGTCAGGTAAAGGCAGAGAGTGATGCAGTTAGAAGGGACCTCAGAACATAGAAAATAGAATGCTTGACCGGGAGGGAATGTTAGAATATATAACACAGACTCTTAGAGCTAGTCAGTTCCTCTTTTCATGGAACCCACCTTCCTTTTTTTTCTTTCTTTTTGGTAGTTCAGGAAATAGAAGCTAGTTTACTCTGTTCTGTCGTCACAAACCAGTCCTTTAGCAGTGACCAAATGGGTCCTGGTCATGAAAGGGTAAGAATATATATTAAGATTAAGAATATGTAGATTGGTCAAGACAAATCCATCCTTTTTAATTTTTTTATCTGTGATCTCATCAATCAATGACCTCCAGCCACAGGTAGAGATTGCAATCATCCAGGCCTCCTTGATCTGTATAATTCTTACTTATATCCTTCTATAAATCCCCCTCAGTTATGTCAATTTACTCCCCTGTGGAGCCACTGCCTTGGCTCACCATTTCCATAACTTTCCATATCCAATACCCCTTTCTGGCCACCATTTCTTGGTGTGCTTTATATCTTCCACTAGAATATAAGCTCCTTGAAGGTAGGGACTACATTTATCATAATTCTTGGCACATAATAGGTGCTTAATATTCATTATTGTTTATTCCAGTATCTATTCAATGCACTCAAGACTTGCCACTAAGTTTTCCTTTTTTAAACTAGACCAGTATTTAGGCTGTTCATTTTTTATCTCTTACTCTTACTACATGACAAAAACACCTCCTTTGCCAATCGTAAATGTTCTAGATAAAATTTTTATGCCATTTCTGATACACAAGTCATTGTTAGTAATATGCTGCCCTTTCACTCACCCACAGTTCTGATTCTTTGGAGATTGTAGTGTTTCTTCAATGATTTTCAGCAGCATAGAATCGCTGAAAGAATATCGATATTGAGAAGATGAATCTCTGTGTGAAGGATTGTTGTGAACTTGGTATTGTTGAAAGTGTTGTAAAGTTTCCCATATGAGATCCAGACTGTTAATTTCTTCCTAATCACCTCTGGGCCCAGATCATCTCACGTTGTGTGTGTGTGTGTGTGTGTGTGTGTGTGTGTGTGTGTGTGTTTTTGTGTACACCCACACACTATACATACGCACACATAGACACACAGAGGAACTAATTCAGTGGACTGCCCATGTATTCATACACTTGTATACTTGATGTCAGGAGAGACCTGGGTGTGAATCTTGCCTCTGTCATTTACTAATGGTGGAGTATGGGCGAGCCTTTTAAGCTCACTGAACTTGAAATATCTGATCCATAAAATCAGAATAATACTAATTGTGCAATCTTCCTTGTAGGATTGCTGAGAGGTTCTAATAGCAAGGTTAGATTGACTAGAATAAGAGTCAGGGCAGAAGGGAGAAGGGACGTCATTTGAAATCAATCTAGAAGGAGAGACTGGGGCCAGATTGAGGGGCTTTTAAGCACACCAAAACTACTGATACTATATCACAGAGATATTACGGAACTAGTGACATTGCTTGAATAGGGGAGTGACACAGGCATAGCTATGCTTTGGGAACATCAGTTTGGCTGCTATGTGGAGGATGGATTATAGAAGAGAGAGATTAGAGACAAGAGGTTACTGCAATGGATAAGGCAAAAAGTGATGAGGGCCTGAAGTAGGGTCATATGAGTGGAGGGGAGGGGACAAATTCTCTTTTTTTTAAAAATGTAAATAGTATTTTATTTTTTTCCAAATACACATAAAGATACTTTGAGATATTAATTTTTATAAGATTTTGAGTTTCAAATTTTTCTCCCTCCCCAAGACAGCAAGCATTCTGATATAGGTCATACATGAGCATATTTCCACCTTAGTGATATTGTGAAAGAAGAAACAGAACAAAAGGAAAAAAAACCACACACAAAATAGTGAAAATTGTATGCTTTGATCTGCATTCAAACTCTAAAGGTTCTTTCTTGGGTGTAGATAGCATTTTCCATCAGGAGTCCTTTGATATTATCTTGGATCATTGTATTGCTGAGAATAGCTCAGTCATTCATAGACGATCACCATACAATATTGTCTTTACTGTATACAATGTTTTCTTGGTACTGCTCACTTCACTCGACATCAGTTCATGTGGATCTTTCCAGGTTTTTCTGAAATTCACCTGCTCATCATTTCTTATAGCACAATAATATTCCATAACAGTCACATATCACAACTTGTTCAGTCATTCCCTAATTGATGGTCATTCCCTCAATTTCCAATTCTTTGCCACCACAAGAAATATTTTTGTACATATAGGTCATTTACCCTATTTTTATGATCATTTTGGAATACAGTCCTCGTAGTGATATTGCAGGGTCAAAGGGTATACACAATTTAATTGCCCTTTGAGCACAGTTCCAAATTTCTCCCCAGAATGTTTGGATCTATTGACAATTCCACCAACGATGCATCAGGTACCACGTTTGAAGGGAAAAATTCAAGGAAAATATTGGGGAGGTAAAATTGGTAAGATTTGGAAATGTTAGTAGGAGGGAAAAAGGCAAGGGAGAGAGAAAAAAATCAAAGCTGACCAGCAGTCGTGAAACTTGGCGATTAGAAGGATGGTGGTGCCCCTGACTTAAACAGAGAAGGCATGAAAAAGGGTAGATTTGGGGAAATGATAATTTGGATCTCTGTGACATGACCTGTGATTTCCAAGGCAATATTCATAGCACTAGTGGTGACTATGTATTTGCTAGCGTAGTTCTCAATCGCAAAATATAAAACACTCCCCGTATAAAGGGCCGAAGAAAATCATTTATTTAAGCACCAGAAAACCAAATCCCAGAAGCAGAAAGCAAAATCCATCATGGTGACTAAGAAGTTAATAAACATGATCACAGCAGAGGGCAAAGTCATTCTTAAACCTCCCCTCCCTCAGCCAGGGCCTTCTCAACTATCAACTTCACAATGTGTCAGTTAGCCTGCGTTCTTTCCCCTCTGACTTGACCCCACTCACTTACTGTTTCCCAGTTCTGCTCCACCTTTCCTGTTCTGCCTCTTCAGCAAGTTCCTCCCACCACATATGACCCAGGCTTCCAGGGGATCCAAGCAGATCATATGGGCCTATTAATTAATGAAAGAGATCTTTCCATTTTAAATTACTATTACATTCAGCTCCAAATTCTTTCATATTCATTATATAGGTCAGTGGGTCAACTTGTATTACAAGCACCCCCATCATTCCCCCTCAACAAATGGGGCCCCAAATCTTCTTCCACAACTACTTCCTGCTGAGACTGGACATAGACCTGTCCCTGCCCATTCTTTAGCTAGCATCTGGAATTTGGTCAACTTCAGGTCCAGAGGTGACACATCATCACGGATAGGAGGTGACATCTAGCTTAAGGGATCAGGCATCTGCAGGTAGAGAGTACTAAGCCTATATGAAACATACCTTGCAAACAAGTTTAGCAGATGAAAAGACAAAAACAAACCAACAAAACAAGAAACAGTAACCAGAAGCAGGGTAGATATAGGATCAATTGTGGTTCTGGAGTCCATAAACCCACTATCACAACCTCATTCACAGTAGAATATATGAGTTAAGGGTACAATTTGGTAATCATCCTCTCCTGAATAAACAACAGTTATGGTATTATTTTTCCCATGTGCTATAATTTCCACAGTCTTTGGAATGTCGTCTGGATTTTGTTTTACCCATACTTTAGCTCCCAATTTTATTCTAAAAGTAGAACCCAATCCTTCAGTTCCTCTGTTATTTCAGAAGTGGGGTAGATAATTAGAATCTATCACTCCATCCAATACCTGTATTCCTTGAGCTGCTAACCCTAATTTGAGCTGGGGTTCAGCCAATTTCCTATTCTCCCTGAAGGTCCGACAAATTTGGATACAAGGGTTCAGCAGGATCTGTAGGGGCAGTTCTTACTTCTCTATTTCGTCTTGTTACAAGTCCCTTTTCTAGGTATATTCTGTATGGTTCATTAGTTGGAATACCATCTATGCTTCTAAAGTCTACCCCTGATCTCAATAGAGCAGTAAAGAATTCCCTCCTTGTCAATTTTTTCTGATTTTGAATCCACCAGCTATTTACTCTTCTATCTCTAGCAATATTGTTTTTTCCCCAGTCTCCTAAGTCACCTAACTGTGAAATCTTATCCAGCAGCTCTGAAAGGAGGCGCCCTATTTACCCAATTATTAGAGTCAAAATCAAGTGCTTGTAAGTAGGAGGAGCCATCTTCACTATTATATTCCAGTGGTAAACTTCAAAGGGAGTATCATAGCATGCATCTGCATTTCCAGTCATTATGGCAGTCTTCATTACCTCTTCCTTTAACTTTATTATACAGTCCCTAAGTGAATACTAGGGTCTGTCTGCACTAGGCTACATAGAGTCAGTAGAATACTGCCTACTACATCCTTCTGCAGCCAGAGCTAACAGATTAGTTGTATTGTTACATCCTTGCATATTGTAATCTCTAAAAGTTTAATGTACAAAAAGGATTCTGACTAACACCTATAAATTTCAGGTTTAATTTAAATTCAAATTTAAACACCTATAAAATCAGTCAACAGGATCTATGGCTATTCCTCCAGTGCCATCATCACTGATTCTCACCATCCAAGATGGGTGGATTTACTCAAAATTTCTGTGACCTCCTGCTGAGTAAAATCTTCAATTATTTCCCCAAACATTGAGTTACCTCCTTGGTTCACCTGTTTCCACCTCATTATTGGGCATGCTTCTGACTGGGAAACTTCCTCTAAAATTATTTCGCTTACTTTGTCACTGTGGCAACTAGGCTGGCAAAGGTCAGATGTGCATTTCTTTTGTTAGCCTTCAGCTTCTTCTGAACTAAATAAACTAAATAAACAGCCTTTCCTTCTACCTGAGACCCCCCCCCCACCAGACTGCTCATGTACTCTTTTTTCCATCTGAATTTTTTCCCTGAGCAGCTCATCTCTGTTTCTACACATAATATGGTAAACCGTTAGTAAAATCCAGCCCCTGCTACTTACCCCTGCCAGCTCTTTCCCTGGTCTTATTGGTATTCCTTGCAAATACCATTCCAAATCTCCAGATTTCCCCTCTCGTAACCTCTCTTCCCAGCTTTCATAGGGTCCAGTGCTTTTAGCCCATTCCCTTGCTAGTGAGGAAAATGGCAAATTCTCCCATCTTGGGATATTAATGTCTTCCTCTAAATCATTTCTGCCTCCTAATAGAGATTTTTTACTTTGCATTCCTGTTCGTGACACCAAATGTATCCCCACAGCAATATTCACAGCACTGGTGGTGACTATGAATATGCCAGCGTAGTTCTTAGTCACAAAATATAAAAGACTCTCCATATAGAAGGCAGAAGAAAAACATTTATTTAAGCACTGGAAAGCCAAATCCCAGAAGCAGAAAGCAAAATCCTTATGGTAACCAAGAATATAATAAACAAGATCACAGCAGAGGGCAAATTCATTCTCAAGCCTCCCCTCCCCCAGCCAGAGCCTTCTTACTATCAACTGTCACAATGTATCAGTCTTAAACCTCCCCTCCCTCAGCCAGGGCCTTCTCACTATCAACTGTCACAATGTGTCAGTTGGCCCATGTTCTTTCCCTTCCCACTCATTCACTTCTTCCTGATTCTATTCTACCCGTCCTGTTCTGCCTTGTCAACAAGCTCCTCCCACCACATGTGACCCGGACTTCCAGATCATGTGGTCCTATTAATTAATGAGAAAGATCTTTCTATTTTAAATTACTATTACAATTTGGAGCTTAGGAAAAAATATTAGGGACAAAGATAAAGATGTGACAGTGATCTGTATGGAGATGATATTTAAACCCATGAAAGTCAAGATCACTGAGAATACAGAGAGAAGAGGACTCAGAAGAGGACTCTGGGGTACACCTAACACAAAGGTACAATATCAATGATGATCAAGCAGGAGACTGAAGAAAGTTGTTCAGACATATAAGAAGAGAACTAGGAGGAAAGAGCAAGTTTGATAAATTCCCAGGGAGGAAAGAGTATCTATTTAGGAGGAGGGGCAGTCAATAATTTGAAATGCTACAGCTGCAAAGAAGTCAAGAAGAATGATGACAAAGAAATGGCCATTGGATCTAACAATTAAGAGGTTGAAATCCTTGAAAGAGAGCATTTTCAGTCGAGTGATAGGGTCAGAACTAGATTACAAAGGGCTGAGAAGTTAGTGAGAGAAGAGGAAATGGAGTCAATGACTATAAATGGATGTTTCATTAAGTTTGTCTGTGAAAGGAAGAGGCATAGTTTAGCCTGAGGAGATAGTTGGGTCAAGTGAAGGTGTTTTAAGAATGAGAGAGATCTGGGAATATTTGTAGGCAGCGGAAAAGGAATTAGTAAGTAGAGGGAGATTAAAGGATGGGGGGAAAGATGAATAAGGGAAGAATCTCCTAGAGAATATAGGAAGGAACAGGATCAACAGGATCAAGGGTACTTTTGGAGGGTTTCTACTTTCTTTGGAATAGACAACTTTCAGATGAAAAAAATCCCCCCATCACTACAGGTCAGCACCTTCTCTGCAATTTTTAATCTCAAAGAGTTGCCTATAGCACTGAGAAGTGGAAGTAACTTGCCCAAAGTAGAAATAGCACAGCTGGTGTGTGTCAGAGGTAGCTATTGAACTCAAACCTTCTAGCTTTTAGGCCAGTGGTCTATCCATTACACCATGAGGAGATTACAAAAGACAAAAGTAGACAATTTCAATTATATAAAATAAAAACTTCGGTACAATCAGTGCAACTACAATTGGAAGAAATGAACATACTAGGAAATATTTGTATTAAACATGTCTGACAAAAAATATGTCTATTCTTTTTTTGGACTTGGCCAATGCAGGAATGTGTTTTGCTTACATCTTTGGAACAGGAGTTTTGTTTTTCTTGCTTTCTCAGTCAGAGGTGGGAGGAGGTGGGAGGGAAAGAAGGCAGATTTTTATTGACTGAAAAAATTATTTTTTTAAATATGTCTAAAATTTAAAGGGAAGTGACATAAGTCTGTAAGACTAAGAACTATTTTCCAATAGACAGGTGATCAAAGGATGTGAACAAACTCCTCTCAAAAGAGCTATCAACAACTCCTTGAAAAACTGCTTCAAATCACTTATTATCAGATAAACTCAAATAAAAGCAATTCTGAGGAATAACCTGGCAAAGATGGGGAGAGATGGGAAAATTCAGTGTGGGAGTAGCCATGGGGGAAAAAGCATGTTAATTCACTGCGGGTGGAGCTGTGAATTGGGCCAAACATTCTGGAAAATAATTTGCAGTTATTCAAGGAAAGTTACTAAATTATTTATAACCTTTGATCCAAAGTTTTTACTACCTGCTTTATACCCCAAGGAAATTAATGACTGCAAAAAAGATCTATATATGCCCAAATATTGCTTAATGGCTGAAGAAATTGTGATATATGAAAGTAATAGAATATTGCAATATAAAAAACAACATATATAATGAATTCAGAGAAAGTTGGGGAACTTAATACTATGTGATGCAAATTAATGAAGTCAGAGTGAAAAGAAATATCTACATAGAAATATGTACACATTTCTATATAAATTCTATATATATTTTATATATCTCTGTAGATGCATATATGTATGTATATATACATAAGTGTATGTGTATATACATGTAAATACTCACACAATAACAATGTAAAAGCAACAATGAAAGAAGTAGAATACAGGCGAAGGACAATGGACAATGCTAATACCAAATTATTTAAGAAAGAACACACTTTTTATTTGTTACCAATTGTGGAAAAATGAACTGTCCTATTGGTTGCAATCTCTCTGTTAGATGGTTTTGAAGGAATCTTCTTGGTGGGAGGGGGGCATTGTTTTGGCATTTTGGAAGGTTTCTCTTGTGTTAAAATAAAATATATCAGTAAAAAAAAAAAGAGAGCTAGATTTCAAGTCAGAGAAACTGGGTTCAGATATTAGCTCTACTGATTACTTGCTTTGTGACCCCTTCACTCCTCTTCTATAAAACCAAGGAGATAAATTAGATAGACTCTGTGAGGGCTCTTCCAAGTCTACAATAACATTGTGGTTTCCAAGCATGGCCTCTCTAAGAGTGTTGAAGCTCCGTATCAGTTAGCTCACATCATTCAGTACTTTACTCCAAAGAGCACTAGGGGGGGAAGTAACTCAAGCATCATCATCCTCACGTGACAGAAGAGGAAGAGGAAGAAGCTGAGATTTAGAGGGTGAAGTTCCTTGGCAGTGATCAGTAAATCTGTAAAGTGGTCAATAAATGGCAGAGCCAAGACTCAGTCTCAGGTCCCCTAACTCCAAGTCCAGTGAGACCTAGGTGAACCAGAGTGATCCCAAAAGCAATGCAAGAACACTCTCAAGGTTTCTCTTAAGAACTTTGGAATTGTTGTGTGACACGGGAGACATTGGAACAAGACCACTCAGCATGGAGTGCCCATATCAGAAAGGGTGCTGAACAAAGCAGAACTGAAATAGTTCAAAAGAAACACAAGATACCTAAATGTAGAGAATTCACCCCAAATGTTAACATGGACTCTTTGTGCCCCATCTGTGGTAAAACATTACAAGCTCATACTGTTCTGATCATCCACAGATGGACACACTGTAACTGGCTTCTAACATAGTGATGTCATTTTGATCCTCTTAGAGAAGGAAGGACAACCAACCAACAAATCTCCAAATAGAATAAGCTGCCATGGAGTTAGTTAGCTTCTTATCATTACAAGTGTTTAAACAGATGCCAGGCAAGACCATTTATAAAGCATAGAGTTATGAACCTAAAGTCAGGAAGACCTCAGTTCAAATCTGGCCATAGACACTAACTGTGTGTCCTTGGGCAAGTCATTTAACCTCTTTGCCTCAGTTTTGTCATCTGTAAAATGGAGATAATAGCGCTTACCTCCAAGGTTGTTATGAGGATCAGATGACAACATATTTGTAAAGTGTTTTGGAAACCTTAAGGCACTGACTGTATAAATGGTATGGATGATTGGGTCTTCAGGCAAGGGAGTATACTTGATGACATAGACTCTCAAAGTTGCAAGAGACCTGGAGTCACATAATCTAAATCCTGTTAAATGCAGTAATCCTTTATACAGTATTCCCAACAAGAGATTATCCCTCAATATCTGCATCTATGGAGAAGCCAATCTGCCTTTGATGCAGTCTGTCCCATTGTTGAACAACCCTAATTGTTAGAAAGTTCCCCATGTTGAGCTGAAATCTTTCTTCCTACAACTTTCTCTCCTAGACCTGTCCTCTGGGGTCAGTCTAATCTCCTTTAGATGATAGCTGTTCACATGACTGAATAAATAGATCATTTTGGATCCTAAGTTTTCTCCAGGCTTAATCTTCCTACTTCTTTCAGCCATTCCTCAAGCATGATGGTTTTAAGGCATCTCACCTTGCCACTTTGCTAGGCATATCCCCCTGAGCTGTAACTTTCTCAAGTGTAAAATGAGAAGGTTGTACTAGATTAATCCTCAGATTTTTTCCAGCTCAGATGTTCTTTGAATCTAAACTAATATTAATTCATTCTTTTAGCTCCTTGTGACTCTGGGTTTCTATGGTCCTAAGAGTCTGTGACCTTTGGATTTACATAATTTGCATGTAGATAAAATTTCATTGTGAATATTCAAGGCTGTAAGGTTTTCTTTCTCATATGTTCCCTCCAGCAGTGCTACATTATTGCTGCTGGAAGGAATTTAAAGTGGGAGCTACAAATTGGACTAGGTAAGGTAAGCCAGGTTTGGGTGCTCTCTAGTCCTTCCAAAGGGCAATTTCCTATCCCAAACTGAAAGTGGGATGAGAGGTAGCTGACAGTAAAAAGGGAGGAAATGAAGGCATCTTTAAGAAGTTCAGATGTAGAGAATGTTAAAGCTTGAGGTAAGATTCTGGAATCACAGAGCTTAAAAGATCCCTTGAGAACTCATCTAATCTGTTCCTTATTTTCTGGAACACTTGTACTAAAAATGTCCTTGCAAAATAATTTGCCTTTTCTCAACAGTCTTTGAGTAGGAAACCCCACAGCATCTTTTGACCATGTAGTCTGGTATCTCACTATGCTTTTGTTTTAGGTTCATGAAGCCAATTCCACGAATCAAAGAGGTAGTCTGGCTTTGTCACTCATTCAGATTTAACAGTTAATGTTCTCTTCTTTTTCCTTTCCTTTCTTTTCTTTTACTTCATTTCCTTTCTTTTTTGGACATGACTGATACAGGAATTTATTTTGCATGTCTATACATAATTGTAACAGGCTTTGTTTTTCTTGCCTTCTCAGTAGTGGAGGGAGAGAAATTGTAATTGGAGGGAGAGAAATTGTAATTGAAAATAAAATAAAATTGAAAGTACGAAACTGTGTCAGGAGTAGAAAACTAGCAAAAGAAATGGAAGCACCATGTGGAATAAATAGATAATCACAGAAACATAGAACTAGCTTAGCTCCTACATGTCAACTAGCTGGAAGAAGACATAACAGAAATTCTTAGAAAAAGATAGAAAGATAGAAAGATTAAAGCCATTTGGGTTTATGAACTGACCTACCTGCCTAAATCTACAATTTTTGCTTTCATTTTTCAAAATAATAATGGTGAAGGGGAATGAGTTTAGTCATCAGAAAACAAATGATTCTTATGAGGAAGAAAATGAGGAATCACCTCAAAATACCATTGTGGATGCATAGGGAGCTCTCTTCAAATCAGTTTTTTTTTTAATGAAAAATCAAAGCAATTAGAAATAACATCAATAAAAAAATGTAGTTCAGTCCTATAAAAATAATGCCAGTAGCAAAATAAACCATAGCTAGGGATGAATTCTAGGGGCATAAATAAATGCTTTTTTATTGGGGATAAAGGGAAGACCAAAGAAAGGATGGGATCACTACTTAGTAGAGATGAGATGATAAAAGACAACAGAAAAATGAGAGAACTACTTGACTCTTGTTTTGCTTCTATTTTCTGCCAAGAAAAACAAGTTTTGAAATGGGAAATACAGAACAAAAAATGTTAAGAGGTAAGTGAAACTCAAAGTAACTGAGAAGATAATAGGAGGGCACTAAGTCCAAGTCAGCAAGTCTTTATAAATTGCATCCTAGGCCAGGGTCAGCAAACTATGACTCTTGAACCAAATCCATCCCCTGGTCCACCAGATGTTTTTGTACTTCTGGTGAACTAGGAATGGTTTTTATATTTTAAAAATGCAATAAAATTTTATTTTGAATATAGAAATCATTCTTAACTCATAGCCTATACAAAAACAGATAGAGGGCCAGATTTGATCTACAAGCCATAGTCTGCCAACCACTTAGGCAAATGAAAAAGTTGGAAGACATAATTCCCAATGTGATGTTGGTGACCTTTGAAAAATCATGGAGAGCAGATGGGGTTCCAGGGAAATGAAGAAGGGCAAATGTCATTTGGCTTTTAAAAAAACATACTGAGCTTGATTTTGACAAAATTTTAGAATATATTAAAGCATCTATCTAGCATTTAGAAAAGAAATCAGAGATCTCTGAGGACCAGTGTGGTTTTACGAAGAACAGGTCAAGTTCATGCAAGGCTAAATGATAATATATAATTAAGTAGATTGAGAATTGGTTGATTCCCTAGACCTAGAAAATAGCCATTGATGAGTTAGTGCCAATTTGGATTGACTCTAAATGAGAAAATAATAGAAATAAATATAAAGTTGTATGTTTAGATTCAAAAAAATCAACTTTAGAAGTCCAATATAGGAAAGATATAGCTAGATGACTGTGAAAAAGATCTGGGAATGTTAGTGAACTTGAGCTCAAACCAAGTTATTTGTAGGCATATTAGCCAAAAAACCTGACATGATTGTAGGGTATATTAATAGTTGTATAGTCCCTAGAACTCCGATGTAATGATCCCATCTGATCAGATGCCTTCTGTAATATTGTACCCTGTTACAGATATGATATTTAGGAAAGACAGTGGCAAACTGGAGTTCAGCCAGAGGAAGGTGACCAAGCTAATGAAGAGCCTATAGACTAGGAAATGTGAGTTTTAAGTGTACCCAGGGAATGCTTAAACTGGGCAAGAAAAGTATTGGAGTTGGAGGGAGGTAAGGGTGAATTTAGAAGGAATGACATGATAACTGCTTTCAAGTATTTGAAATATGAGAGGGATTCGACTCCTGTTTGGTTGCAGAATACAAAACTAACAGCAGTGGGTGAACACTGAAGAGAGGCAAATGAAGGCTTTGTGTAAGGAAAACAATGGAAACTGACCCAAAGTGCAATGGATTGCTTTGGAAGGTAGTAGATTACCTTTCACTCTGGAGGGGAGTGTAGGAGAAGAATTCTTCATCCTGAGCCTGGATTACCACTTCTTAAGGATGTGTTGTTCAGGCTTGAGTTAGAATAGAGAGCCCTGAAAGACCCTTCTAATGCTAAAATTCTGAAATCTTCCATGGAAGGGCTTCTTATTCAGGTATGAGAGGACTAAGTGACTTCTGAAGTCTTTGTCAACTTTAAGATTCATTGACAATAGAAATAGCAATGGACCAGGAACAAGAGACCTAGCTGTTAGTTCTGATTCTGCCAGTAACTTACTATGTGGCATTGGATCTCTCTGGGTCTCATTTTCCTCAAAGATAAAATCAGAGGAAATAGATTGCCTCTAAGATCCCTTTTAGGTCCAACATTGAAGGACTTGAAGACTTTTCAGCACTTGTCTAAGCTAAATGCTAAATATTTCTGATTGCAACTAACACTTATCTTTAGTTCTGTCCTCAGACCCTACTCACTGTCCTTCATATGACACCCTTCTATCCACTTTTGAAAATCTTTATACATGAGTAGACTTCTGTAAATTTATAGTTCATTATTGATTATTCTAAAGCACAAGTGTATACTTTGTGAATTATCCCGGACCCTTCCTTCTCCTTCACCCTCTTGTCCTCAGCCACTGTTCACTAGCATCTTGATTTTGGGGGATGGTAGTAGCGAATTAAAGACGAGAGCAGTGATAAATCGCAAATTAGTTAGTGTTCTTACTGTTAGCAGTTCTTTCAGAGGAAAGAAGTTAAAACTATAAAATTTCATTATCGATCGCCTTACCATTCCAGGGAATCAGCTACATAAAATCATATACCCCATCTGGGTACAAAGTGAAGTGCAGAGAGACTAACTTATTACAGTATGGTAAACTATTAATGCCCCCTATTACCCTTGGTCTCTGGCACCAACATTATAATGAGATTCTACTCCATTACCTAAACATTAAAAAAAATATTAAATTATTAATTCTTGCTCTGTCATTCATAGAAACATAAAGTTGAGAGGAACTTTAGAGGATGTTTCAATCCAAACCTTACAAAACTGAAATCTACATTATCCACCCCAAAATGGCTAATTAACCTCTGTTTGAAGACTTTCGGTGATGGGAAACTCTATACCTTTCAAGGCAACACAATTTCACTCTCAGATGGTTAATTGTTATGAATATTTTTAATCATTAAGTTATAATTGACTTCCCTGCAACTTCCATCCATCTCTGAGATCAAGTAGAACAATAATCCTTTATTTGTATCAAAATCCTTAAAATATTTGAATGCATCAATCATGTCTCCCCTAACTCCTCACTTCGCCAGATTAATCAACCCCAATTCCTTAACCTCTTCCTCACATGTATGGCTCCAAATTCCCTCACCTTCCTGGTTGCCTGGCTTAGGAAACTGAGGCCCAGAAGGAGAATGATAGGCTACGTGTTCCTCATCCTATACTTAAATAGTTGATTTTTTTTTAAATCCATGTGCAGAGCTTCACATTTATTCTCATTTAATTCATTTTATTAGTTTGACCAATTGTTCTCGGGTGTCAGTCGTTTTATCTTGATTTTTGTTCTCTTGCATATTAGATATCCCATTTACATAAGTATCATCTGCAATTTCAATAAACTCATATCTGTGCATTCATCTAAGTCATTGATAAAGATGTTCAGAAGACGTGTGCTAAGGGCAGAGCTATGAGACAGTATAGTAATCCTTTGCTACTCTTTGGGTTTAGTCATTCAACCAATTACAGATCTGCCAAACTTTATCATTCATCTTACAATTCTCCATCACCTACAAGGAGAGAATGAAAGACTTTGTCAAGTGCTTTGCTGAAATTTAGGTATACCGTGTTAACAGCATTTGTATCTACCCCCTTCAAATCACCTTGCCGAAAAAGGCAGTGTTATTAGTCTGCCCTGACTTGTTTTTTGAGGATTCCATGGTGGCTAAGAGTGATGATCATTTCTCCTTCTTAGGGTGAAGGGTGCTTCTTAGGGTGCTCAAGGTATCTTTTTAGTAATCTTTTGCAGAATTTTTCAATAATCAATTAATAAATATTTACTAAGTGCCTGCTATGTGTCAGGCCCTGTACTAAACACTGGAATTAAGAAACAAGATGAAGACAGTCATTGACCTCAAGGAGCCTACTATCTAATGGGGAGAGACAACATGCAAACAAATATATACTGTATACAGCATATATATGTGTATATATACATATATATGTATGTATACATACACACACAGCATATAGAATAAACTATATACAGGATACATAGGAAATAATGAACAGAGAGAAGGCCCTGGAATTGAGAGGTTAGGGGAAAGTTGGGATTTTATTTAGGACTTAAAGGAAGCCAGGGAGGTCAGTAGTTGGAACAGAGAAAGGAGAGTGTTCTAGGCATAGGGAACAGCCAGAGAGAATGCCCAGAGTGGAGACATGGAGTGTCTTGTTGGTGGAAAAAACAAGAGGCCAGTGTCCCAGGATCAAAGTCTTCCTATCAGAGAGTAAGGTATGAGAGGACTGGAAAGATAGAAGGGGGCTGGGTTATGTAGGGTTTTGAATGCAAAACAGAGCACTTGTAAGAAGAAATAACAGAAAACTCAAACTGAATGTTGTATAATCTTAATGATCAAGAATGGCCCTGGAGAAGAGAGAAGAAAATGTACCAGCCTCCATTCTTTTCAGAGGTAGAAGACTGGGTATAGAACATTGTACATTCTGTCTTCAGCTGGTTAGTTCTGCTGAATTGCTTTTTTTCTCTGCTTTTTTTCCTTTGGTTCATTAGGTAGTGGAGAGGCATCTATTTGAAAATGTAGGTGATATAAAAACAAAAGGTATCAAGTTATCAGTCAGAATATTTTAAAAAATAATTTTGTCTCTAATGGATGTCAAGGTCACCTACTACTAGATTAACTCTGTGCTGGACAGCAATAAAGAGGGCAAAAGATATATAGATCAGGCACCATCTGCAGTGTGGTGAAAAGGACACTGACTTTGGCATCAGAAGATCTGGGTTCCATGCCAACTTCTTATTAGCAGTGTGACCATGCACAAGTCACCATTCCTCTTTGGGCCATGATGGCCTCATTATAAAATGGAGGGTAGAGAAATCAGAGACATCCAACCTACCATTTACTGCAGTCCTAAGGAGTGCAGTAACCAGATTAAAATGCAACTTGGAAATTAAAAAATAAACAAAAATGTAGTAGAACACAGAATGTCAAGATGTGGTTTTCTAAGCTAATATTCAACCTGCAGGGATCCTTATGTACCCTTTAGTGGCCCCATTTCTTTTTGAGTTTGATGACTGGACTAAATGATCCATTGTGGTGGTGGTGGTTGTTTTTCAGCACTTCATGTTTGATACAGTTAATACCTTGTTAGTGAAACTATAGCTCCACGTGCAGTGTAGACTGGGTCTGCCAGTGTACCCATCACCATGCTCTATGCATAGCTAGGAACAAAACAAGATTAAATGTAGACTCGGGTCTGGAAGAACCCTCAGAGATCAATCAAGCAAATTGCAAAAGCAAGGACCCTGACATACACAGGAGAGCCTGCTGTCCAGGTTCTTTGATCTGCTTTTCTAAAAGGAAAGGCAACTTTTGGGGTGTCAACAATCATTTTAATCAAGCACATGTATCATTCACTTAGCTTGGGGGAAAAGTCAGTAATCTGAACTTCAGAGAAAATACAGAGGAATCAAGATCAACAGACAGTGCTTCCAGCTGCCTGATATAAGCAATAGATGCATCATAGATCAATAGACAGATGCAACTGTCTGACCAGACATACATAGTTACCACAGAGAGAAGCACCAACATCTGGGTTTTCAAAGCCAGGGAGTTCCTTAGCAGCTGCCCAAAGTCTTATCTGGCCAAACAAACACTTCCAATGAGTAAGCCCCAAAGTAAAACTCACCTCAGAGTATTTATATATTTTTTAGAGCCAGAGGGCAACCCAAACCTTGAGAACCAGTGCCTCATTAACAAAAGGTGGGGGCCTTCCTACAAATCTTCCCTAATCAAACTCCCCTTAATGGGCAAGGCTGTTCATGAGTTGGGAAGATCTTCCCATTAAGGAGCAAAATTATATTAACAATAAGCAAAAATGCATTATTAATACACCAACCTCCTGATTTTACAGAAGACGGCGAGGGGTGCCCAGAGAGAGGGGGAACAACTTGTCCAACCAAGGTCACATAGTGAATTATTGAGACTAGAATCAAGGCTATTATTTCTCCCAATGGGACATGCTGCCTTTTGATACACATGGAAAAGGATAAGGACTGAGACTAGACGGGCAAGTCTTTGATATAGAGAATTCTCAGATTAGGAAATTCTCACAGACAATGGGGAAGGAAGGGAAGAAGCATTTATTAGATGCCTACTGTATGCCAGGCATTATGCTAAGTGCTTTGCAAATTTAATCTAATTTGACCCTTACAATAATCTTGAGAAATAAGAGTTACTATTATCTTCATCACAGCAGAGGGAACTGTGACTGACCCTGTAAGTGACTTACCTAGGTTCATACCTCTAGGAAGTGTCCGAGGCTGTATATGAACTTGTCATCCTGTCTCCAGTCCCAGTACTGTATACCCTGCAAAGTCTCAGACTTTGAATCTGTATAAGACAGAGCATTGAGTTCAATGCCTATTGACCTGGGTAAGTTGAGAGAACAGAAAAACTATATATAAATTAATTATATACTAAATGTTATATAAAAATAACTTATAAAAATATAAAAGAATATATAAATAAATTACATTAAGTGATACAAATAATCGTGTGGGTCAGCAAAGGGAGTGATTACTGTGGGTTAGAAGAATCAGGGGCAGCTTCTCAACAAGGCAGAATAGGTCCTTGAAGAGTGACTAAGATTTGAACTGTGGCATATTTAAGAAAAAGGTAAGGCAATATACAGTAATTACAGGGTGTCCCAAAAGTGTTAGGACAGTAAAACTGTCCTAAACCCTACATGGGTGAAAATGCACATTGAATATGAAGTCAAAATATCTGACTGAATCTTTGCCCTACTACTAGCTTTGTTTGCAAGTCATATCACTTCTGGGCCTTACTTTCCTTCTATGTACAATGAGGAGGCTGGATCAGGTGATCTCTTAAGTCCTTTCTAGCTCTCATATTCCATGATCCTCTAATATAAAATAGGCAATCCCAAGGCATTTATTTGCATTTGTCTTTGGAATAGAGGGAGCAATGTTGAATGACTATGGCCATAGCTCCAGTTCTGGACAGAGCCCTGCTCTCTTTTCATTTTGGCTTTCTGTGGATGAAAGGTAAAGGGGGAGTGGAAGGGGTGGGGCTGAGGCTCTGAGAAGCCCCAGGTTGCCATGGCAGTGCTCTGTAGAAACAAAATCATATTAGTATAAACTCCTGAAGCAATATTCCTTTCCATCCATGGAATGATAGTGTCGGTGCAGTGAGTAGATAAGCCATTTACATGTAAATGTTATTAAGCAGATTTTTTTCCTTGTTCTTTTGCATTTAAGAAAACACCAGGTTTCGATGCCAGTGGGATAAAAAACAACCTCTGTACCATATTAAGTAATGAAGTGAAATCCTAGGAAAACAGGAGCTATAAGTCTATACAGGTCTACAAGGCTATAACTTCCCTTACCACCCCCACATATACCTAACATCATATATATGAATATAGAATTGAGCTATTTTTTTTTATCATTATTTCTGGAGATAAGTAAATGATGAGCTAAAACAGGAAGAAATGATCTATACAGAGAATTTAAATGTAAATGCCTAGTAGTGTTATAGGATTTCAGGGAAGTGCTGCCTTCTGGGTACCCCAAAGGGAGACAGTTGGCAAGGAGGCAAAGGAGTGGTCAGCCAGGAAGGCAACAACTTTCATCTAGTCAAGGCTAGTTATTTATTGGCTCTGCATGCTTCATTTTTCTTTTCTGACCACCACTTATCTAAAAAGAAAGAAAGAGAATAAAAATTCTAAATAGTGGGAAGGGTGGCTAAATGGATAGAGCACCAGACCAGGAATCAGGAAGACCTGAGTTCAAATGTGACTTAGGACTCTTACTAGCTGTGTGACTCTGGGTAAGTCACTTAGCCCTCTTTGCCTCAGTTTTCTTGTCTGTAAAATGGAGACAGAATGTAAAAATTTCCTGTAGAGAAGGAAACAGCAAACCATTCCAGTATCTTTGCCAAGAAAACATCAAATGGGATCATAAAGAGACAAGACTGAAAAATAACTCAACAAGAAATAGTGGGGAAAGGTTGGGAATGTGGGAAAAGTCTGGGAATGTGGCAAAAGTGGGAAAAAAAACCACCTTTGATGGTTGCCATAGAAGTGATTTCTATTCAGGTACAAGATAGACTGCGATGGCCCTTGAGGTTGCTTCCAGACTGAGAGTCTACAATTCTGTGACTTTCATGGGATCACTGAAGTTAGATTAGCAAGGAACCAAGGACACCATGTTGTCCAATACCCCCACTCCAACTTTTTAGAAGAGGGGCTGAGTCCCAGAAAGGTTCTATGACTTAACTAACATCATGCAGCTAACAAATGGTAGAGCCAGGACTTGTTCCCAAGTCTTCGATTACAAATCCAGTTGCCTTTCCACCACTCAAAGGCAAATATTCAATTCAATAAATGTTTATTAAGTGGCTGCTGTGTACAATTCTGTGTTAAGTATATTAGGAAAAATACAATGTAGCCAAGATGTGTCTGGTATTGTCATGAATCTTAACAGTTTAGGAGAGAGATGTGACATAAACACATATAGTATCTGATACTGTATCAAGAAAAGTACAAAACTTAGTTCTGTACAACATCCTAGGGTTGAGGGAGAAGTCATGATGTACGAGATCAATGGTGGGGAGGATGGGAAGTACAGGTAAGATGGTGCTAATTGTGAAAAGCTTTGAATGCCAGGACAGGGTTTTAACTTTATTCAGTCTGCAATAGGTTTGAATAGATCACCACATCCCTCCCAGCAGAGGACCTTGCTTCTTTCCTGATCTTACTTTCCTGAGGCTATCGAAGCCATCTTCTATGAGCCCCTTTTCTTCTCTACCCCACCCCTAAAAACCCCTTCACATCAACCCCATTTTCTCTTCCTCTGCTCTAGAGTCTTCCATCTCCTTGAGAAGTCTCATATTATTTCCTGTCTCTAATCGTCAGTCTCTCTTTTTGTACTGGCTTCTTCCCAGCTGCGTACATCCTGTTTGCTAAGAGCCCTTCCAACTCTACTGAAAATCTGGGATTCTATAGACAAAATAAAGCAAAGAGATTGGGAGAGAGAGGCTAACAACTTGCCTTATATAGGAGAGGGCACCTGAGCAGTGCTCCTAAGGAAGCGAGGGACACTTAAGAGGCGGAGGTGAAGAGTTAGGATTTTTTTCTCCCTATTCTGCTGTAAACATAGGATTATGTTCCTTCAATTCCTTTTATCTTCCTGTAAGGTGCCCTTGTTCCCGTTGGCTCTCATCCCCTCACCCTCTGATCCTTTCCTCTCATTTGTAGCCCCTTTCCCTTTGGGGTTTTGCTTATTCCTTTTCTCTCCTGCTTTTACCTGGTTATATAATTCTTCCCCCCCTTTTTTTCACTCTCTGTTAGTCAAGTAAATTACCCCTTCCTCTCTTGCCTCTCAATTAGTCCTGTTTAGTTGGTTCTTTTAAAATTTAATTTTTGTCCCTTTTCCAAGATGGATTTCTCCTTCTCTCTTCATTATCCATCCTTTCTTTCTGTCTACTGTAGATCTTCATTATCTGATTCATGATCCCTTTAATTATTTGGTCTCTCTCTCTTTTCATGCAATCAGAGCTTCCAGGGTATCTATTCTAGGCTCTCCTTTCTAGGCAGTCTCTATTCCCACCTTGTAGGGACTCCCCTTTTTCGTTGTGCCTCAATTCCCAAAAAGAGACAATTATTACAGATATCAGAGACGACATTGCTCCATGGTAGTGTCACCTTCCAGGAGGTCCCTGATGATGCAATCCACCTCTGATTTATACCCTCTCTCTGATTACCTTTTTTTCCACATTTGCCTCAAAATCTTTTCCCTTAGTCCATGCTATCCATTCCCTCACATGTCAGTTGCCCTAGAAGCTCTAACTCCACGTTTGCTGATGGAGAATAAATAGACTTTTCAAGCATCAAATCGCTTAGACCAAACCCAGTACAAGGTCCTCATCTCCTTTCATAGACTGTCTCTTTTCAATTCTAGGAGCTTTCATCAGTGCAATCTCTTCCTACTACCAAAGGAATTCTTCCTTCCTTTCCTCCCCTTTCCTTCTTTACCTATTTCCCTGTATGTGCTTTTCTTCTTGAGGCCATAGAGATCCCCTTCCCCTTGATTCCCCAGCATGATACATACTCTGTCTTCTCCCTTTTCATGAATTCTTCCATATTGTAACATAGTCCACCAAAAAGCATCAATTCACCTGTAGTCATGGTGTCACCAGGCTCTGTCCTTGATGCCCTCTGTCTGCCCCTTCACAGTTGTCTCTATTAGATTTCCACCTTCACCCCTTAGGAGAAAATCTCTTCCGATCTCTCTGCTCTCCCTTTTTTGCTCTTTTTGTCCTTGGCTGATGCTTTTATTCATTCCTCCTGCATTTCTGTTGTTTAGAGCTTTGAGAAGCAAATAATCTCTTCAGTTCTGGTTTTTCCTGTATTATTGAACATCTATCTTTTTTAATGTATGGTTAAGCTCAGATTTGTTGGATAGGTCTATCTGGACTGTATCCTGAGCTCCACTGATCCTCAGAACACAATATTCCATTCCCTCCTAATTTTTCTAGTGGGTACAGAACAGTCTTGCATTATTCAAATTTCTTTTCCTTTGTATTTGAAGGTCTTTCTGCTGCTCACGTGCAGAACTTGTTGTTTCTGAATTGAATTGTTAAATTTAACTGCTATGTGTCTAAGAGTTTGTAGCCTTTTTTTTTCCCTCCTGGAAATGATCTGTTAATTTTTTCAATTGATATTTCATTTTCTTTAGTCAGAAATTCTGGGGATTTGTCTTCTACTATTTCCTTCATTATAGTGTTAAGGTTTTCTGTCCTGTTGTGTTCTCCTGAGAGACCTATAATCCTTAAGTTGTCTCTATGCATAATAAAACATAGTATGTTTTGCTTGTATAATGAGCATATTTTCTTTTAACGTTATGGTTTTTTGCTTCTCTTTTTCTAGATTGTCCTTTACTTCTATGTATTTGCATTCCCAATCTGTTGTTCTCTCTTTTACTTCTTGGAGAAAGCTTTGCATTTGATATACTCTGTAATTTATTTTTGCTGTGTAGGCCAATAAACTTTGCTCTCATAATTCTCTATTGAACCACTCAGGGAATAGTGTTGCAATTCCATGCTCTCTTCAAATTTCACAGGCTCTCTGTCCCATCAAGTGTTGCATTATTTTCATTTGTTTTGCAGTATTTATTCATAGACTACTGAACTCATTTACTAGATCTGGAGGCTATTTTTTCTTCTATTGTTCTATTGATTCATCTACTTATGTTCAAGGTGTTAAGAGTTTTCTTTTTCCTAAAATCAGGTAATTTCAGCACCCTCCCACTTCCCATTTATTTTCTCTGTCATTCACTTTCTGACTCCCTCCCCTCTGATTGTCTGTTTTTTTGGGGGGAGGGGTACAGAATCTCAAAGTGTCTGAGCTTCCTCCCACAGTGGGCAAAGCACAATATACTAGCCTAAGTCTCTTCCACAAGTGACCTTTTGGGGAGAGTGCCAGGACTGGACCCAGCTAGATACTGTGTTCTTTCCCTCGGGCTTGGTGGTGTGCTGCACAGTACCCCTCTCCCCCTTCCCCACTTCCTACACACAGTGTCTTGTCCTGGTGTCCTCTCTCACTCCCTCTGTTCCTTAGTTCTTTGATCCTGCACTGGCATTTCAGAATTTTGTAGTGCTATAGGATTGTAGCCACTAGAAGATTTTTTGCTCCTGAAGATCCTGAGCATATTTCTGCAGTTTGTAGCTGGGGTCTCCATAGCACTGGAAAGAGGGAGGAGGTACCAGAGTATGATGATGGATTCTATCTTAAACCTGTGCTGAGTCTTTCACTTCAGTCCCAATGCCAGTTGCATGGAAGCTAGGGGATGGGTATTAAATGAGCTCAGTGAACATAAGTTCATGGGTCTTTTTTAACTTTTGTTTTGATTTGGGGTATCTTAGACCATAGAAATAGATAACGTTGCTTTATCTTTGGCATATAATTTCTGTTTGGGAGAGGTCTGAGATATCATTTGTATCTAAGAAAATGTCTAGTCCTCCATCTTGGTGCTCACATGAAGTCACTCCAATCCAAAAATATTTGTCCAGGAATTTGGAGGAAGAAGGTTTACAGAAAGCTACTAGGAAACTTTATCACCTTCCACCTATATTATTGCAATAATTTCCTAACTGGTCTTCCTACTTCTAATCTCTTGCCCCTCCAATCTATTCTTCATGCAAATTTCAAAATAATCTTTCTTTCTTAGTTGCAAATCTGAGTCATTCCTCTTCTCAAAAATCTTCAGTAGTTCCATGTTGCCTCTAAAACATAAATATATATATACATATATATATATATATATATATATGTATATATATATTTATACGTACACACATATACTTACACACACATATACATATATGTGTATATATATTCATATGTACATATGTATGTGTGTATGTGTGTGTATATGCTCTCTTTCATCTCTACCTCTTATAATCCTTAATTTCTTTCAGGATTCTGCTCACTTTGCCCTGCCCTCTATGAAGACTTTCCTGATTCCCCCAATGGTTAGTGTTCTTTCTGTCTCTGTGTCTGTCTCTGTTTCTCTCTGTTCCTGTGTCTTTCTCTGGCTCCCTTCCTCCCTCTCCTTGTTCTCAGGTTATCTTTGTATTTACTTATTTACTTTTGTGTTTTATATTTATTCCCTTTTTATTTACTTGCCTGTGGTATGCTCCCTGTAGAATGGAAGTTGGGCTACTTTGGGGTGGGGGTTTGAGGCCAAAGACTATTTTATTTTTAATCTTTCCATTCCCAGTATTTTGTACAAGATAGTATATCACGTTTGCTTAATAAGTGTTTGTTGAATTGAAGTTGAGCCCAGAGTGACCTGATAGGAAAGATTGGTCTGGCAACATTGTGAAGGATGGTTTGAAGGAGATAAGGACTGAATATTGGAAGACTAGTTGGAAGTCTGTTGTAATTGGCCAAATGAGCAGTAATTTGAGACCATACTGGAGTAATACTACTGGGAATCAATAAGACAGGAAAATGCAAGAGATATAGTGAAGGAAACCAGTTGGCTAAGAATAGTGAAGGAGATAGAAGAGTTTTTAAAAAATGGTTATAAGAGACTAGAAAATCAGAGGCAATTTTGAGGTTTCTCTCTTTGTGTACTGTGGATACACTTAGTAGAATCTGCTCAGGATACATCATTAAGCATAGGGGAGAATTGTGCCACTAGAGTTTGTGAGTGTGGCTAACTTGTAGAGGGGCAGTCTCAGTCATGACAATTGAAGGGCCTTAGATGGTGGTATGGTTTGCTTATGTTATTTGGACATAGCAAATAGCATAGCCTTAGCTGGAAGATCCTTCTTCCAGATGGTCTTATTTTATCAATCTAGGGTAAATTTGTGGTAGAAGGATATGCATAGTTGTAGTTAGGAAGCATTCTTATCCAGTTAAACCATTGCTGCTTCGTAGACCAATAATATAAATATAGACCTCCATGGTGAAGAAGAAAGTTTCATTTTGCCCCAGGTAAAGACTTCCTACAATGTCCTCAATGTATTGTACTGGGTGTATGTTAGGCATGGTGTTAGGTGTTGGAGATGCAAAGATGTAAAACAACTCAGCACTTTTACTCTCAAAATGCCTAGACTAATGGAATAGTACATGTGGAAGAGTAAGTAACTTACAAAGTGCAATGTGATAAAGATAAAGAAAGTCAGAGAACGTATTCTCTGGAAATTTGAGAAGAAAAAGAGTATTTTCATGGGGGTCAGATTATGGAGCAAGGAGAGCTTTGTGGAGCAGATGGCATCTCATCTTGAGCTTGAAGGATTTCAACCAGCTGAGGTATAGAAGGAATACATTTCAATCATGAGGGATCAGGAATGCACAGAAACAGGTTAGGGAGGGACATAATCAAGAATCACTGAGTATTCCAGTTTGGCAGGAACATAAAATGTGTGAAGGAGAATAGTAGGAAATAAACGTAGGATCCTAAGAACTTAGCATATCAAAATTAGAATTTATCTTCCCTGTTAAACTTGTACCTCCTCCAAACTTCCATTTTTCTATTCTCCTGGTTACTCCAGTTAACTGAAAAAAGAATGTTGTATTTTACCATGCAAAATGTATGGACTCATGGAAATATTTTGAATGGAGTGACATGATCAGATCTATGCATGAGGAGGCTTATTTAGGTAATTGGGTAAAGAATGGATTGGAGAGAGGAAAGTTTGCCGGCAAAGAAACCAAGATGGGCAACAATGGAAAGAGAAAGAAGGGTACACATGCTAGAGATACTGGGGAGGCAAGATTGGCAGGAGTTGGCAGTTCATTGGATATGGATGGTAAAGACAAAGGAGAAATCAAGGATGACAAAAGTTTTTGAGTATGGAGAGTCATGGAGTGGAGCATTGATAGTACGTGATAATACCTTGATAAAATAAGAACATTGAATGTCATGAGGATTCAAGGGAAACTTCTACTCCCGAACTGCACTATCTTCAGTAAGGTTTGTCTGAATGTCCTTTGGGGATTAGAGCCTTTTACACCTTGGTTTTGATTCATTTTCTTGAAAAGCCATCCTCATCTTTTGTCTTTTAAATGATGTAGTCAACAGGGGTCTTGAAGTTAACCACAGAAATGGACCTCCTTCCTCAACCTTGTCTCTGAAACTTACAAGATTGTATGGATGAGTCACTGTCCTTTCCTGCAGGATCATTAAAGAGTTTCTATTTTTCCAGTTCTCTTTCCTTTTCATTATATTTCTAGTGGATATTTATTTCTCTGTGTGTTGTTTGGGGTGGGGGCATGGGGGGCATTCTGGAATTCCAATGCAAATGAGTCCAGCTATCACCACTGAGTTTCTGGAATTGGTTTCTCTCTGTTCCCGGGACTATTTGTAAGGTTTACTAAATTAAGAAAAGAGTGAGATTCTAAATCGTTCATGGTAACACTTAAGTATTCTAGGACTTCTGTTTAGACTTTTGCCTTTTTTAATGCTCTTGTTTGATTTTAGAATTCCAGAATTTAGAATTTTTAGAATTTAGAAACCTAGAGTTTCAACTTTGACTAACCTCCACCCTTGAATAGCCTGTACCCTCAATTCTGATAATTTTCTTATATTGGTAGAAGTACTTAATCATCTAATAAAGAAATGATTTGGCTACAACTTTAGCAAACAATTTTTCATTTTCTACATGTCATATTTCTCAATTCCATTCATGAATTATAAAACTAGTTGGCTCTTGTTGTCATGAGCTCCTGATATATACAACCACATGTTTGGGTGTAGTGTAGGAAGTAAGATAAGGGATGTTTCCCAAATGGGGACTCCCATTTCTAAGTTTGCAACCACACTGAAAATGTGTAAGAATCCTTTGGCTAAAGATAACAGGAATGATTTCATTCTTTATATTTGCATCCCCAGAGTTTAGCACAGGATCTGGCATCATAGCAGGCACTTGATGAATGTTTGTTGATAAATGTTGGTTGATTTCATATATTAAGACATGGAATTAAATATTGTAGAGTTGTTGGAGGTAGAAGAGACCAGGCAACATAGAACATGGAATGTCAGAGTTGGAAGAGATCTTCAAATGTAGCATGTTAGGGCTAGGAGAATGTTCAGAACATAGAATGTCAGAGGTAGAAGGGACTCTAGACCATACAATTTAGAATGTTAGAACTGAAAGGGAACTAAGAACATAGAATCTAGAATGTCAGAACCAGAAATTTCCATGTAGAATATGGAAAGCCATAGCTAGATGAGACGAACTTACCTAATTTAACTACTTTCACTCCTATAGAGGAGAAAACTGAGACCCAGAGGTAGTAGATTGATTTGTACTTAGACAGTGTCTTTCATCCACCTGAAATCATTTCTCAATTATTTGTAGAGAAATAATGAACTTACTCTCTCCACACCCTCCCCACAGCACACACACATACACACACGCACACATGCACACATGCATACACACTAGCAGGTCAAGTTCCCAAGTTTAGTTAGGTACACTCCTCCTCAAGGGTTCTAGGAATACCCATAAGGTACAATGGGGTTCTTCTAATGCTCTTTTGAGCCCTCATTCTGGCAGATCCCCTCCAATATTATCACCAAAGATTAGCACACTAATTTCATTTAAATCATCAATATCTCCTCAATATCTCAGATAACCAATTAACATCATTAGCTTTTACAAAGGGTTACACCAGGAACAGAAATATAAATACGTATTCTAGAACCAAGGGCACATTTATCCCTCTACTACTTTGGTATCTAGGAGAATGGCCTCAAATTTAAGATGGTGGCCACAAATATGCACCCACCAAGTTCAGTTCTATATGAAGCACAGCCAAGGGATGGAATCATTCCCTTGTTTGAAGGACATGGCTCTGCTGCCAGGTTGATTCACTACTCCTCAGGGCAATCCTGATTCCCTGGGAGAGACTGCTGTCAAACTCTGGTATGGATTCTAGATCTTGAATCCTCCGTGGCTCTTCCAACCTTTCACAACTCACAAAGTTAGAGCCTATTCCATTTGGTTACCTACATGTATTTATTTAAGACCAGGACGAACAAATACAAAGAGGCAAAGGAATGGGAACATCATGCCCTGAGGATCACATTTTAGAGAGCAGACCTCTGGTGCCATCAGCTCCCCATCCAAAGGCTTGTGGTTCTTACTGCATTAACCTGCAGGGAACAGAGAGCTCATTTTGACAGGTTCCTGTCTTTCATATGCACCCTCAGTTTCAGCTCAGGAGCCAATTAAAAAGCATTCCTCACTGTGCAGTCAGCAGACAAGAAATAGTCACAGGATCGCTATGCATTCACCGAGGCTCCCTGGATTGGCAGCAGGTTAAAGCCCATCCATTGTCTACACTCCCAGAAATGGGCCCTCATTGTCCTCTCCCCCATAACACACTCTTAGTTGACCCTTCAAGGTGTTTGTTTAGATTTGTAGGTAATTTCCGTCACAGTCATTTTTTAAAAGCCTGCTTCAAAAAGCATAGAATGTTTCCTGCATGTAATTACAGTTCAAATCAGAAGCAATTTTCACATAGTGACATTTGCAACTGCTTCTTTCCATTCAAAACCAAACTAAAAACCATACTTTTGCAGCTACTGGAGCCAGCGCGCTGCAAGCATCAGCCTTAGCCTAAGATGCTCTTCCTTAGTTCTTCTGCCAACCAGCATTGTTTCATTCATCCAGCCACCAACGGGGTCCTGAATATCTTCCCATAATAACATAAAGCACCTGCTGCAGGACCCAGGGGCCTGGGGCAACTATTCTCTACTAAGCAGTCTATCTAAACTCTGGACCCATATACAAGGTCCAGACCAAGCTCAGTCCTGGGGTATCCTGACCTTCAGTTAGAAGGCAGCTAGACTGCCTTTGCTCACATTCTTTGATTCATTAAACCCCACCCCACTCTGCAGGAATGATTTACTTAAAGCTTAGGTTGGGGTTCATGTCCAGGTCTTCCCAATGTAGGAGAATAAGAAGGATGTCAGTGTACAGTTTATATTAGGTATTTCCTACATACAAAGAAATTCTAAAAGACTGTGCATATTGACAGAATGACTCAGAACAGGAAGGAGGAAAGTGAACTTTGTACCTGCTCCATGAAGAAATATGTTGTAGTTTTTCTTCCCTAGCATCATCTATGAAAACCCTTGCCTTGAACAAACTGACCACATTCTCTGTTCATTTGTATGCTCAGACCTTGCTCATAGATTAGAGAGAAGGAACTTAATTTGGTTAAGGAAGCTGGCAGAGTTCTTTCTGCTTCTTTCTACCCCCAAAGGGCAGAGTACACGGCTGCCTCCATGGGAAAGAAGAATATCTGAAAACAAGAACTGAGCACTATGTAATGGAAAGAATAGATTTTGATTCTAGACCCAGCCCTGCCTTTCTTTGTCAGAACTTGTCATATGTTTTAAGCTTTCAGCTCTGACATTCTATGTTCAATGTTCTAAGGTCCCTTCAAATTCTAATATTTGTTGATAACTAATATTCTCTCTCCTGTATAATCTCTAAATTAAACAGATTTCATTAACCCTGTTTCAAACCTGTTTTTTTTTTTAATTTCCACCTCATTTCCTATTGTACTCTATATTTGTCTATTATCAGACCTTATTCCTCTACCCTGGAATGACAGGAAAATCATCTTTACAAAAGCATGACCATCACCCCCACCTCTACCCTCACCCCAGGTGGAAGCAGACACATGTAGCTATTGTAAATATATTGGAATCAATATTTCCCAACTTCTCATGTCCAGATGATAAATAGGTCCCATTATCTCAACCTGAATTCTCCCCATAGCTTCTACAAGTGTAACTAATAGCAGAGTAGAAGATTCCATGGGCAGGCAAAACCTTCTCTCGTCTTATCTATGTTTACCTATGAGTTTGTATGAGGGGAAGGGGCTGCTTGGTTAACTCGGAAACACTATATAAATGTGAGCTCTTGTTATTTCACCATACCTTCCTGACATCCAGACAAAGAAGGTCCGTTAAAACAAAAATGAGGGGCATTTGATCTCAAACGATCTCAAAAATGAGATCACCAGCATCAGAAGCATTTCCAGTGCCACTGAGGATCCCATAATAAATCCTAGCCTCTGAATGAATCATGTGACCTTGGACAAGTCTCCAGTTCTCAGTTTCTTCATTTGTGAAATGAAAGGATTGGGCTAAATGGCTTCTAAAATTCCTTCTAGCTATAATATTCTCTGATTCTATTACTTCTTAGTGCCCAGGCTAGGAAAGGGTAAGAGAGGGAGAGGGACTATGCTTGGAATGACTTGCCCTCACCCTCCACAAAAAAAAGTCAGTGGAATTTTACAGAACCAGGACTTGTTCTTAACATCATTTGTTCATGACAATGGCCCACGTAGTGAGTATTGACATCATAAGCCCCAGGCCATGAATGAGTAAGTCCTCAGCCTTTCTCTGGTGCTGGCTAGAACTGTTCTGCATTGTTAAGTTTCCTAAAGCTTCATTAAAGCCCTTCTTCCTATCAAGGCTTTCATTTCCAAACACCACAAGAGCTCCCAATGTTCATCTCAGAACTATGACCCTTCTGGGGATTTCAGGAGGTAAAATATGGTTCAGGACAAAGGAGACAAATGTGACTGTTGTTTATTGTGACTTGGCTACCTAACCATCTTGCCTGCTGGACTTCTAACCTCATGAAAGAACCTGCGTTATTCATCTTTCGTGGCTATTCATTTAGATGTTATTTAATGATAATTATTAATTACTGCCTATGAATCTGAATCTTTTACTTATTAGCTACATGACCTTGGGCAAGTCACTTGAGGTCTGCCTTTAAAAAGAGGAAGTTAAACTAGATGACATATAAGGCCCCTTGTAGCTTTAAATTCTTTGATCTTATGATCTGTCGGAAGAATGAACTTTGGCCAGATAAGTTACTCTGTTCAGGTAGAGCAAAAGGGATAGGAGAGGCATATATGTGATCAGTGGTGCTTGTAAGTCTTCATCTTTCTAGATTGAAAAATATTCATTTTTTCCAGATGTGTTCACATGGTCGCTCCTCCATTCCAATTGTCCTTTCATTTGCCCTTGTCTGAACCTTCTCCAGTTTCATTATTGCTTTCTAAAATTATGGGAGCCAGAAATGTATATAAGACTTTGGTCTGGAATAGAGGAATTATAATCCATCTGAAGAATTCAAAATTACCAGTGATTGGTTTTTTTTATGTGTTCTGTTGTTTCTCCTGACCCCAGAGTGATAGAAATACCAACTACTGTCCCTTACTTTGTTAAGATCATTGAATTTGGAGCTGGAAAGGACCTGAGAGAAGTCAGATCATCCCACTTTACAGATGAGGAAACTGAGACCCAAATTTTAGAACCTATTTATTCAAGGTCATAGAAGTACTTAGCAACAGTCAGAATCAGAAAGCAAATTTTCTTGACCCAACTTTCCAGCGTTCCTTCCATTAGAGTTGTTATCTCCCACTTTAAATGCTATTAATGCTCAAAGAGAGAAACCTGCTTCACCTTGCCCTCTGTTTAAGTGAACTTGATGGCTCTACCACTTATTAATCATGTGGTTTTGGATACTCATCCTCTCTGGGCCTGTTTTCACATCTCTAAAATGAGGAGTTTGGACTTGATCCTTTCTGACTTGAGATCTCTGCACTTAGGCACATGACTCTGATTCTCTCTGACTCAGTGTGTAAAACTCTCCTTTCTAGGGCACTTCATAGTTTACATAACACTTTCCACACACACACACAAAACAACAACAACACCCCCAGAAGATAACAGTGTAAATCTTGTCCTCATTTTACAGATATAGAAACCGAGAGCCATTCAGTCACACAGCTATCAAGCGTCAGAGCTAAAGTTCAAATGCTGGCCTTTTGCCTCCTGACCTACTGCCCTGATTCACCAATAGATTGAAAAGAAAAAGGAAAACAACAAACATTTCTAGGTTAAGTAGAGTAGAAATATCCGCTCCCTCCCTGAGGAATTAAATTGGACCGTGTCTGCCTGCTGGACATTTCTCCTGCTGTCATCCACCTCAAACTTGGCCTTATCTAAAACTGAACTCATTCTGCTGCTGAACAGCTCCTTGCTCAGACATCCCCATTCATGTCAGTGATTTTACCAGTCTCCATCTGAAAGCCTTCCCCACTTGCTCCCAGCATCTTATCAGTCCCCAAGTCCTGTCATACCTTTCTTCCTAAGATTCTTTACATCTTTCCCCTGTGAATCACCTCTAGCTTATAACTGACCTCTTCCTCTTCAATCCACTCCTAACAAAGCACCAGATCAGTCTTTCTAGAACATTCTGTTCCTCTCTTTGAAAATTTTTAATGATTCCTTCTTGGCTATAGGAAAAAATTCATACTACTCAGCGTGGAGTCCAAGGTTCTTCCTGATCTTACTCCAACCTACTTTTTCCCCTACTATTCCCATCTGTTTGAGAGAGGCTTCTCTACTCAATGTCCCCAGAAGTCCCTTCACGTGTTTCTGTAGTGTCTTTACCTACATTATTTCTTAATCCTAGAAGATTCTAACCTTGCCAAATTCCATTCACTCTCTCCTAAAATATTCTCTAGTCTCACCAGCCCAGCAAAACCATTTCTTCCTCTGAGTTCCTACAACACTAATTACTGTCTCACTCATAAAATCACAGAGTTGGACATTTGGGAGAGATCTCAGTTGGCCACCTGGCCCTACTCATATTTGAACAAGAATCCCCTCTCCAACACTTCCACTCCCCTAACAAGGGGTCATCCAGTCAGTCTGAAGATATCTCCCATTCAAGTGAAGGAGGGGCTTCTTCATGAGGCAGTCTGTTCTACTTTTAAATAAGTTTTTCCTCATATTAAGCCTAAATTTGCCTCTTTGCAATTTCTCTCTCTTTTTCCTAATTCTTCTCTCTGGTGCTAAGTCCAATACTTCTTTGGGAACTTATATAATAACTATCTTGTGACATATCTTATATCATTAGCTTAATTCATGTAGTTGTTTATTTTTTATGTACACATGTGTGATGGTACATAGAGTACGAGGGAAGGAAGAGATCTTAAGGATCATGAGAGTTCAAACCTCTCATATGAATGGGGTGGGGATGGAATATAAATCCAAAAGAAGGTAAGTGACTCATTCAAAGTCACCATACACAGAGTCAGTTAGTGGCAGAACCAGAGTTGGCTTCTGTCCATGCCCTTTCTTCTATGCCATGCTCTCCTTGAAGGTAGAAATTATGTTTGTCATGCTTTGTAGTTTACGCAAAAATCTACTAGCTTAATATTATCTTGTGACTCAGTAAATATTTCTAGAATAGTGTGTGATTGAATCTGGTTTACTTGGTGTACTTGGGGTATGCACACCCTCTTACCATCAAAAACCAACTTGACTTATTTTCAAGGTCAAACACTTCCATTTCCTTCAATTGATCTTTATACGATATGGTTTTGAATCTTCTCCCCAGACTTTTTACCCTCCTATGAATGGGCTGTCATTTGTCACCTTCCTTCCAAAAATATGGTGGCTAGATGTGGTTTGAGGAGAACGAAAGACAGTAGGGTGAGCAGAAATACATGAATATAGAATGGATGCCAAAAGTATAGTCAGAGATGTTATGTACATGTTATCCACACCATGTACAATATTGCTCTAGTTATATTGACAATGAAGGCTTAAGAGAAGCATAGTAAGCTTAGCACAAATATTAACCCTCTTCTTTAAGAGGAAACAAAAAAGCAATAAACATCTCTATTTCTATTTTCAGTTCAGCAAGGACTTAGTAAGTGCCCATGAAGGAGAATACAGAGACAAAGATGAAAAATGTCTGTCCTCAAGCGGTTTATATTCTCCTGGAGAAAAACAGTAATATTCACAGATAAATAAATACAAAATATTCAGAGTTAAGTACCAAGTGATTTCAAAGGAGAAATAATCGGACAGAAAGACCTTCATGTTGGACAGGGCATTTAGGCCAAGCTCTGAAGGGAGCTAGGGATTCTAAGAGTGGAGGTGAAGATGCAGAGCATGACGAGTTTGGAGTATGTCTTGTGCAAAGACGAGATGCCATGTATCATAGATGGGCAATAGCAAGTAAGTCGCTTTGACCGGAATGTGGAATAGTGTGAAATAAGTATCATAATATCATAAATTTAAAGCTGGAAGGAAAGGTAGGACAAATTACACAAGGGGAGCAGCGAGATGGTGCACTGGATACTGTGCTGGACTTGGAGTGAGGAAGACTCATCTTTCTGAGTTCAAATCTGGCCTCAGATATTTACTAGTGGTGTGACTCTGGGCAAGTCACTTAACCCTGTTTTACCTCATCTGTAAAATGAGTTGGAGAAGGAAAAGGCAAACCACTCCAGTATCTTTGCCAAGAAAACCCCAAATCAGATCATGAAGGGTAGAATGTGACTGAACCAGAAGAAAAAAACAACGAAGGAGGAATTTGTAGTTTAGTCTAGAAGCTAGATGCTGAAGACATGGGAGATTTTTGAGCAGAGGAGGGACATGGTCAGGTCAATGCTTTAGGACCATTATTTTGGCAGTTATGTGGAGGGTGTACTGGAGATAGGGAGAGACAGGAAGTAGTGAGACCAATTATAGGTTTCTGTTTAAAAAAAAATCCAAACGAGAGCTAATGAAGGCCTAGACGAGGGTGGTGGAAAGGAGAGGGATTTTTGTGGAGAAAGAAGAAAGAAGACTTGGCAACAGATGGCATGTAAGAGTGATCAGAGGAGCATAGATTTAGATGTTGAAGGAATGTCAGAGGAATGTCTAGCCCACCCCCTTCATTTGCAGTTTTTTCCTACAATTCTCCAAGTCAAGGTGTGAACACTGGGGCCTTTAGGGTAATGGTAGTAGGGTAGGGTTATCCAGAAGAATCTGTCCTCTCAGTGCACATCCCCAGGAAGGGGTAGTTGGGAACCGTAAGTCCTAACTCCATACCCGTCCAACATTCAACTACTTCTCTCCTTCCTCTGCTTTTTTGCCATTAATCTCACACCCAGAATACCTTCCACCTTTCCTCTTCTGAGCTAAATTCAGGACCCAGCTCAAGTTCATTATATACTACAGATATAATGTTTACCAAGGTTTAAGAGAATAGGGATTGAGCATGGCCCAGGGTATCTCCAATGGTAGATGAGAAACAATAGATATTGATATTGATAGTGTCTATGTTACATGTTTTCAGGAAAGTCTGTGTGGCCCTGGACTGCTCAGGAGACAAAGTTATTATCAGTCATCATGGGGTGGGGAAACTGTTAAGCGAATAATCATTCATTCATATGCACAAATGTAATTTACATATACATATACTTTATATGTATGCATACATATGTACATATGTATATGTAATTTTCTTATTGAGTTGTTTGGTCATATACAACTCTTTATGACCCCATGGACCCATAGCATGCCAATACTGTCCATGGAGCTTTCTTGGTAAATATACTGGAGTGGTTTGCCATTTACTTCTCCAGTGGATTAAGGCAAACAGATGTTAAGTGACTTGCCTTGAGTCTCATACCCAGTAAGTGTCTGAGGCCCAGTTTGAACTCAGGTCTTCCTGACTCCAGACCCAGCACTCTCTCCATGGAGTCACCTAGCTGTCTCTTTGCACGATATGTATATGCATGTATATAATATAGGTGTATGTTGTGTGTATACACATCTTCACCAAGTACTTTGCCCACAATTCTTTGAGGTAGTAAGTTGTGTAAGCTTTATCTGCACTTAGCAGATTAAAAAAATTAAAAATTAAAAAAGATTAAAAGAGGGGTCTTTGAGGACTCTGAGTGGCCCCTGATGTTCCATATAGCTCTAGAGCTATGATCCCATAAGATAGGATTCTGACATGTCATGAAACTGAAGTAGTAGCTTAGGGCCAGGTTGTGACAGCTCATTCATTCATTCCAGGTATATTCTTTTTTGCAGGAATGAGAAGGGGGATGGGACTGAGGATGAAGATTTCCGACTGGACTGCCACCACAGTCGATACCCAAATCGTAAGTGATCTCACCTCTAGAATGTCCGTGTGAGTTGACAATGTTCCATGGGTACCTGGTCCCACTGTGCTCCACTCTGGTCAGACACCATCAGGAGTATTTTGTTTAGGTCTGCTGACCACATTTATTGAGGGGGCAGCTAGGTGGCACAGTGGACAGAATGCTAGGCCTGGAGTCAGGAGAACCCAAGTTTAGATCCAGCCTCGGATACTTCCTAGCTGTGTGACCCTGGGTAGGTTACTTAACCCCAATTGCCTCCTCACCCCAACCCCAAAAGAAGGATATTGAGGAATTGAGGCATGTTCAAAGGAGAATGATTGGGCTGGTGAGAGGGTTGGAGACCATACCAAATGAAGATCAAAGAACTGAGGCAATTTTACCTTATAAAGAGAAGGCTGAGAGAGGACAGGAATACTGTCTTTTAAGTATTTTAAGCGATATGGAAGACAGATTAGACATAGGATAGATGTAGGAGTATTGGGCAATGGGTGAAGGAAGGTAGATTTGGAATGTGAAGAAAAACTTGCTAACAATTAGAACTGTCCTAACTTGGACTGGGCTTCCTTGTGAGGTAGGGATCTCTCCATTGCCAGAGGTATTCAAGTGGAGACCAGATGGCTACCTGGAAGCAGTGCTGTAGAGCATTCCTGCTCAGGCTAGACTAAATGATCTCAGATGGCCC
This sequence comes from Potorous gilbertii, assembly GCA_028658325.1. Lineage (NCBI taxonomy): Eukaryota > Metazoa > Chordata > Mammalia > Diprotodontia > Potoroidae > Potorous > Potorous gilbertii. The sequence goes on along the minus strand of CM053769.1, from coordinate 34,874,571 downwards.
TACCAGCCCCTCCAGCCCACAGAGTCACTGCCCAAGTCTTTTTACAGCTCTCTCCACGTGGGCTCCAACTGATTAGCTTCAGCAAAGCTCTACCATTGCACAGTTGTAGCAGAAATCCCCCCCACCCCATCCCCAAGTTGTGCAGTGAATGTTTCAGAACAAGTCCCAGTAAATAAAACAGGGAACTGAGTCCAACTGTGCGGAACAATAGCAGACCCGGGGATAGCATGGTGGTTTAGTTAATGAATGGCTAATGAGTCAGGCCAAGGGCTAGACTCCCCCATGGATGGAATTAACTCCCTACTTAGCCAACTTCTTAGCTGAAATGTCTCAAAGCCTGCTTTGGCAGAGATGAAAGGGGGAAAAATACACACACACACACACACACACACACACACACACACACACACATGCATGCACACACACAGACACTTATATGCATGTGTGTGTGCATGTGTTATAGATACATGTAATATAAAATAACAGTGCCATAATTCATATTACATATATTCATATATACAGGCAGTTCTGATTTTATGTAAATTTGCATTATGCAAATTCAACTTTAAGGGAAGAAATCAGTATTCCAAAAACACACCTATGTTAACTTTACTGTACAGTATTGAGCTCTTTGTCTCTGCTCCTGCCCCTTGAGTGGGCAGGTTTGTACTCGCCCATGCCCCAGCCAAAAAAAGGGAAAAAAACAACCTTTAAAAAAAAATCTTCCACATGAAAGCAAAAGAACAAAGCCAGGGCTGCTGCTGGATTAGGGGACTTGGTTTGAGACTCCTGAGAGAGGAGACCTTTGCCCTGCTCTGCCCATCTGCCCTGTCAGTCCTCTGCCTCTGTCTGTCAGGGCAGCCCCCACCTCGATCTGCCCATCACACTCGCATATTCTTCCTCTTGGTTCCAGCCAGACCCCCATGTGATTTCCTCCTACTCTCGCTTCTCTATCCCAGCACCCAAATGTCCTTGAACCATGATCTGTCTTCACCTCCACTGGCATGAGACCCCCTCCCTGCAGCCCTTCCTCCCTTCCTCAATTCTGTGGACAAATGTGCATTATTAATTTACATAGAGGTCTGACAAATGGTTCACTTATATAAAGGAGAACTGTCTGTATACATATATATGTGCATAATGTATTATATATGTCTGTGTGTATTATATGTGTGTATGTAGATATCATCTATATAATACATATGCATATATATGTAAATAGATAGATAGATGGATGGATGGATGGGTGGATACAGGAGCCCAAGGATATATTCATATGTATGTGTATGTATATAACTAAATTCATGGCAGCCTGTCATACTTCATCCATAGGGTTTTGTTCTTGTTATAAAAAGTTTGACAGGGCCTTTAGGGGGCCGAGCTCCTTGATGATCTTTGGATCAAGTGCTAGTCAAGACTCAGAGACTATAGACTTCATTCCTAGCAAAGGCTCCAAAAGACCGAAGTCTGGATCTCATTGTTTGGGTATCTACTCCTCCATCATACAATATAAACTGTTATAACTTAGTATCTTAGAGTATGAAACACAGAATGTTGGAACTACAAGAAACTTTAGGACATAGAAGAAAGAACCTCAGTAAATTATTTCCTGTCTCTGAGACTCACAAGAGATTTGGTTCCATCTCAACATTCTGTGTTCTAGTATCTGGGGTTGGAGCTGGGAGACACATTTTTTTTGGAGGGGAGAAGGCAGGGCAATTGGAGTTCAGTGACTTGCCCAAGGTCACACAGTAAGTGTTAAGTGTCTGAGGTCAAATTTGAACTCAGGACCTGGGAGACAGATTAGAACCAAAGAATATTGGACAAAGCACCAATGCAAGGAAAGACTTCCTAAGAATCAGAGCTGCCCCAAAGTGGATTGGACTATGATGAAAGGGTCTCTCCATCGCTAGAGGCATTCAGGTAGAGGCTGGATGACCATTTATAGGCAATGCTGTAGAAAGGATTCCTGCCTAAGAGCAGGTTGACATTCAGAGGCATAAGAAATATTAAAACATAGAATGTTAAAAGCTCAAATATAATACGCTAGACATTCAGAGATAGATGGGACATTGAATTATAGAATATTCAAGCTGAAATCTAATCCTCCCTGAGTCTCAGAGACTGGAAATAATACACTGGTGTCAGACAGTGAGTTAATGAGAGAGCTGAGACTGATAGCCATTTCTTATCCTTTTCAATTTTTCTCCCTCTCTTCTTCCACCCTCTCTCATCTTATTATCAGCCATTTCTGGCCACTAAAACATGCCTCTATATGTCAGGCATAGGCTTCATGATCTGCCTTACCTCTTCAGCTTCTCAATTTTCTTTAATGATACTACCATCTTCCTAATCCCTAGGGCAGGGTTAGGGAACCTGCAGCCTCAAGGCCACATGTGACCCTCTATGTCCTTAAGTGTGGCCCTTTGATCAAATCCAACAATCTTAAATTTGGATTTTTCCCATGCCCCCCATTGCTCAATCTGCAGGTATGTCATTACCACCACCACCACCCCCCCAACTAGGAGACTGTAATGGGAACTGCCTAAGGGTAGAGATTATATTATTTTCTACCTTAGCATCCCAGCACTTAGCATTTAGATCTTGGTATGTGCCCATGGTTTAAAAACATGTTTGTTGGTTGGAATGGAATGATGTAGAGCTCAAATGAGGTTGAGTTAGAAGATCTCTAAGATTCTTTCCAGTTCTAGGATTCCAGGAGTCATACATTCAGCAGTCATGAAGAAGTTGCCCAGCAGGTTCTAGGTGCCATGGAAGTAAAAGATACATGTGCTTCTTATAGCTACTCTTTTCCATACATGTGGAAAATACTAAAGAATAACCCCAAGGCCTAACATGGACAAAGGCATGGCAACAAGAGCTCTGGATTGGCATTCTGATGACTCAGATTCAGGTCACAGAATTTTAGAGTTGGAAGGGATCCTAGAAGCCATATAGTGTTCATTTGTACCTGAACAAGAATCCCCTTTACAACATTTCCAACACATGTTCATCTGGCCTATGCTTAAAGGCCTGCAGTGAGGCCCCAGTGCCTCCTCAGGCAGCATATCCCATGTGTGTATAGTTCTAGTTGTTAGGGTGCTTTTCTGTAAATCAAGCCTAAAGTCACTTCTGTATAACTTCCATTCATTGCGTATGCTTCTGCCCTCTGGGACCAAGGAGAACAAGTCAATCCTTATCCACAGGATGACCCTGTGAAATACTTCATGCCAACTACCCAGCCCCTCTAAGTCTTCTCCAGGTTATACATTCCTAGATCCTTCAGTTCTGTGATCCTCCTCTATTTCACTTAACCCCTCTCATTCTTCAAGGCATCGCTCAGACACCAGCTTAAGCCTTTCCTGTTTTTCAAATTGTTAGACTTCCTTCCAAATTAGTTTGTATTTTAACTACCATGTATTTATTTTGTATTTATTCCATGTGTATTCTGTCTATATATATATATGTACTTATGTGTGTTTATGTGCTTGTTGTCTTACATTTTGAATATAAAATACTTGAGAGTAGGAGTTGTTTAATTTTTTTGTATTTGTATCCTTATCACCAGCACAGTGTTTGGCACATGGAAGTCACTTAAATAAGTCCTTGTTGATTGATTGATTAATTGATTAGTTGATTGACTCTTTTTCCTTTCTGATGTCTCTTTCTCAGGCTTTTTTTGTTGGTTCATCATCCATATCACACCCCCTAACTGTGGGTGTATGCCAAAGCTCTGGGTCTTCTACTATTCCACCACATTCTCTCATTTGGTGGCTTTATCAGTTCCCTTGGGTTTAATTATAATCTCTATGCATATGGCTCCCCAATACATACATACATATATATATGTACATACATACATGTCTATACATACATACTGTAATGTTAACAGAATTTGAAGATCTTCCCTACCCCTTAATAGACCCATGTGATCTGCTTTGAGCTTTGACTCAGCCCACATATGACTCATCCACAGCCTGAGTCATATGAAGCCCATGGTGGAGAAACTTGCTGAATGGGTATATCAGGAAGGGTACAGCAGGAAGAGAGAGGTGGAGCTGAGAGAGAGGCAGCAGGCAGAACAAAGTAGAGCAGCTAGCTTGGGTGAGAGAGGCAGTATTTTACCTAAGGGAAATTGTTTGTGGGGAGGCCTGCTAGAAGGAAGACTTGGAGATGACCAAGGACCTTCTATTGGTAATATGTATAAACTTCTTTGTTACCATGGTGGAATTGGCTTTCTAATATCTGAATAAATATTTTAGTTCCATCATTGAAGATGAGACTTTATGTTTTGCAAATTTACCCTGGAAACATGCCTGCATATCCATAGTGGCTACTGTGGGTATCACATTGGCTCTACATTTACATGCATACATACATACACACATACAAATATATATCCACCTCAGTCTCTCTCCTGAGCTCCAGTTATATGTCTCCAACTGCTTATAGAACATTTCAAAGTAGGATTTCCCAAAGGAGTCTGAGTCATGTGTGAAATAGGACTCACTATATACATATATATGTATGTATATATACATATGTGCATGTGTATACATGTACACATAAAAAACTTAATAATTTTTCCCAATTACATGTAAAGATAATTTTCAACATTTATCTCTGTAAGATTTTGAGCTCCAAATTGTTCTCTCTCCCCTCTCCCCAAGACAGCAAGCAATCCAATATATGTACACTGTAACATATAAAATCATGTTAAACATATTTCCACATTAGTCATGTTGTGAAAGAAGACTCAGAACAAAAGGGAAAAACCACGAAAAGAAAAAACAAAAGACAAAAACAGTGATAATCGTATGCTTTAATCTGTATTCATACTCCATAATTCTTTTTTTTGGATGTGGTCAGTATTTTCCATCACAAATCCCTTGGAATTGAACAAACCTATATTTTGTGTATATTTATTTATGTAAGTGTATACCTATCAATCTAAGTGTCCCCTTTGTAGACTGTGAATTCCTTGAGGGCAGGGACTATTTAATTTTTGTCTTTTTATCTCCAGCAACTAGTATAGTACCTAGTGCATATTGGTTGTCTACTGATTGAATTCCTATCTATCTTAAATATCAGATTTTTCTTGGAGATATTTGGTATAAAGATTTTTTTCTTAGTGATAATTTCCCTAGATAATTCCTAGCTGCATTGATTTTTTCATGCAAAAACATTTTAATTTTATGTAGTTGAAATTACTCATTTTATCTTTTATTATGTCATCTAATTCATCTTTGGTTAAAAATTGTCTCCCTCGTTGTAGTTGTTAAATATATCTCTTTCTATCCTTTTGCATTTTTTAAAAATGACATGGCCTTTCAATATTTGTTAGGTATCTATTTGGGCACTTGATGTTATTCATGGTGTGAAATGCTGGTCTAAACCTATTTTCTTACAGAATGCTTTCCAGTTTTCTCAACAATTCATTTGGAATACACTATCTTTTCCCAACTGGGGCTTGTAAGATGCTACCAAATAATATGCAAATTGGTTACATTTTACTTCTGATCTAGAAAATGCCAGAGAAGGTATGACACACAATCCTGGTAGCTGAGCTTTGCTTTCAGCTGCAGCTAGAATTTGGAAATGATTGCAACTGTCAAGTTAATGCTGGAGATGAGACTTTTATTTTTCCAGGTGCAACAGGGTGAGCCTAAGTGAGAGGATGTCAGTTCATCATTTATGAGTAGGGCTTCTTGGATCCAGCTGCAGACTACTCTTTGTTTCTTATCCCCTGAAAATAGTTTGGAAGATTTTAAGGAAAGCTTTTTCAAAGGGTCCAGACCAGCTTGCTGTTTTTATTAGATCAAAATCAAATTCAATATATTGTAGCTGAAGTTGGCTAGTTTATTAAAATGGAAACAGACTGTATTTCTGCATCAGATGTAGATAACTGTCTTGAAGGATACGTACCTTCACCCTTTACAGAGAGGGATAGTACAGTTGAATTAAGACAATATCTCAGGTTCATGTTAGGTGTATTTGTTTCTCTCCCTTTTATATTTCCCCTAGGAGTAAATGTGTATACCTTGGATTAATTGCATTTGACAGTGCAGAGGGGTAAGTGAACTCAGCCTGATCATAGGTGCTAGAAATGTGGAAATTTCAAGGATGAAGGGAGATATAGCATATCCGGAAACCAAACTACCTGATAAACAAAAAGATTAGATCTTGCCTAACCAGCCTTTCAAACCCCCTGGATATGTGAAGCCCCAATTCAGACTTAAAACAGAAGAAAGGAAAAGAAGGGATGAAGGAAAAAAGTATTAAGTGCCCACATACCAGTGGTGGAGGCAGCACATAGAGAAAACCTGTACACCAGGTGGAAAGGCTAGTGGTCCTTAGGGTGCAATGGCAAGTCATATGACAATGCCTCTTCTGTATTTATATTTCTCCTCATAAAACCTCTTTCTGATCTTGAGCCGTTTGGTAGTGTCAAGGCTTTTGCCACCAAAAATTTTCTTTTTCTGGGTCTTCAGAAGCTGAGGCTCCTGTTGAAGCAAGTTTTCTTTGGAAGGATTGCCCCATAGGACTGTGACTATAGGAGCTAGGCTGCGAGGATAGTCACTGGTCTGCCATTTCTAGGGCTCTTGGGTACAGGGTCCATGGGCAGTCTATACCTGGCTCTGAAGAAAGGTAGTAATTTAAGTAGTGACATTCTTCACTGATGAGATACCACAAAGTCTTAGGGGAGGAGGTAGGGAGTACGATGGCTTTTCCAGGACATAGGAATGAATGGTGTGGAGTAGGTACAAAAAGCACTGAATTCAGAGTAGGAATTCTTGGATTTTCTGGGTTTCATTCTCATTTGTAAAATGAGAGGTAATAGTCTATAATCTATGAATCTAATTCTGAGATAATTGGATGGGGGTTCTTTCTAACAGCCAAAGAGCTCTACCTAGAGGGCAGAACAAAATTAGTAGATTTAGGGCTCTGCTGTGCCTGGTCCTGGAGGTCAGTTCCCTGGCCAAGGTCTGAATGAGTGATTGGAGTTTTCAATTCAATTTGTTTGGGGCTATGGTTATTATATTTCTATCTCCTCTAGGGAAACTGCTTTCTCTTTACTTCCCTATAGGCTCATAGAGTCCAAAAGCCAGAAGAGGCCTTAGAGCCCCTTAGAGCAGGAATTCTCACAGAAGTCTTGGAACATAGAATATTTGAGTTAGAAAAGACTTTAGGATATAGAAAGTCAGAGGCAGAAAGGCCTTAGAAGTACTTGAAGACTCCCTGGGTTACTATTCACCTTAGAATGTTTGGGCTGAAAGGGACCTTAGAAAGCATCAAGTCCTGGTACTCTCATCTTGCAGAGAAGCCCAGAGAGGATGTTATTTGCTCACAGTGGCATATCAGGTTGGTTCTGACACTTTATTAACTGCATGACTTACAGGCTAACTACTCCACCTTTCTGAAACTCAGTGTCCTTTTCTATAAAATTGACTAATAATACCTCTATTTTCTACCATTGTAGGGCTATTGTAAGGAAAGTACTTTGTAAACTTCAAAAATGTTGTTGAAATGTCAATTGTCACTATCATTTTCAATAACCTCAGATTACACAGTCACACACAACATACACAGATAATATAAATGGGGACTGTAAAATTATTTTTTTGAATTGTTTCAGTCATGTCCTACTCTCCATGACCCCATTTTGTATTTTCTTGGCAAAGCTATTGGAATGGTTTGTCATTTCTTTCTCCAGTTCATTTTATAGATGAGGAAACTGAGGTAAAACAGGGTTAAGTGACTTGCCCAAGATCATGCAGTTAGTAAGTATCTGAGGCTAGATTTGAACTCAGGAAGATGAGTCTTCCTGACTCTGACCTGGCATTCTATCCACTGAGCCAATAGCTGCCCCAATATAGTTATAGTTAATAGTGGAATATAACTGAACAATGAAATCTCCCAGAGCATTGTCTAAATGGGTTCCTGGAATTCCTTCTGGAATTGCTCTTTTGCACATATTCACCCTCTTTTCCCACATCCCCTTTAAAGCATATCCACACTCTCCCCTGTAAAACCAGCAGGACCCTGAGCTGTTGTCAGATTCCCAGTGGGGCAGAGATACCCTGAAGATTGGCCCTACAGAGTCAAGTGTCTCCAAGTAAGTCTACACTTGGATTTCTCTGCAGGAAAACTTGCAAATAAATCTAAAAGCTCTCTTGCCACTGAACATTGTGAATTATCTAGCGAGAGTCAATCACACACTTACTATGTACGGCACTTAGGACTAGGTGCTGTCTAGTTAATTGATATCAGTTCTTCTTGGACTTTGTTCAACACTTTCACTTTTCCAGTAGTTATTCTTGTCAATATCTCTGCTCAGTCAGAATCATTTTGATTTTATGAGTAAGGCTGCTCAGATTCATGATGTCTTTCGAGGCCTCAGCACAAATTCCACATCTTCTGTGAAGGGTTTAAAATTGTCCTCCATTCTCATCATCCCGTTGATCATGACCACCTTCCAGGATGTCACGTAGCACTTTAAATGGCAACTTTCTAATGTGTTCAATGTGTACAATTAGGGATTTTAGTTATATTTTTATATCTTCTTATTCCACCTTCATATTATACATTTCTTGAGGATAATGACTGTCTTATCTAAACTCTGTGTCCATCTAACATCTAATATGGTGTTGAACAAATGATGCTCCCCAAATGTTTGAATGAATGGGTGAATATGGGCTCTCCTCGCTCAGATCTGTACTCAGTATGTGTCAGGGTCACACAACTTGCCACAGGTCAGTAGGCTACTTAATTGTTTCACACATGTATGCCTCAACTCCCTGCCATCATCGTAAATCAACTGGTATTGATCACCTTCTATATTTAGGACCCTGTTCTAGGCAGTAGAGATCAAGAGACGTCCCGGAGAGGGCTGCTACTTTCAAGGATTCATTGAGATCATATCTGTAGAGTGCTTAATGCAGTCCCTGTCACAGTGTAGGCACTATATAAACACTTATTTTCTTTCCCTCCCTCCTTAAGGGGCTTATCACCTAGAAGGTGACAGGAGCCACACATCTACTTCTTGAATACTCCAGGTGCTATGACTTCCTTGGTATGAATGTTCCTTTTACTTGTGCAGTTCAGAGAAAACCCTGCCCTGCCCCCCCAACACACACACACACACACACACACACACACACCTTAAGAGACCAATCTTCACTAGTGAATGAAAACATTTGCCATCCAGTAGTCCGTTCTCTGGTGATGATGGGCCTCTCCAAGCTTAGCTAGACTGATCCTTATATAGTAGACACAGTCCAGCTGTTCAGTCTACTATTGAAACCTTGAGGACACCTACTAAAACTCACCTACCATTGGCATAGCTTTTAAGGACCCAGGGTCACCTCTGTACCACCCACAGTGGGGCACCAGGGACAGAAAGATGTAAACATATAAATACCATGGGCATGTGGATGCTAGATACCAGATAAGTAGCTATGCCACTTTGTTTCTCTGATACTCAGTTTCCTCATCGATAAAATAGGTATAATAATATTTTCCCCTCCTAACTCATTGGGTTATTGTGAAGAAAGTGTTTTACAGACCTCCAAGTTTTGGAGGAATAGGAACTGTCATACTTTTGATTATTACAGATAGAGCTACAGGATTCAATGGAAGGAAGGATGATTGAGTCCTGGAGCTAGAGTCTTGCCAAGGTCTTGCTACCTCCCTGTGTCTCAGTTTCCTCATCTGTACAATGGGATGATAATCCTTTCCCTGCTTCCCTCATAAGGTGGGGGCAGAGGGGCGCTATCAAAAGACATAATGGGTAAGCAGGTACATTGTAGGCAATAAAATGTAATTCAGATGTCTACTATCCCTATCCCTATTGCTATCATATTGTGGTCATGCATATTGAACTCCCCTCTAGGAGATGAGAAATTAAGAGCTAATTATATCTGCTTCTGTCTTTTCCAGGACTGCAGAACACCCACCTCTAAATGACACAAAATCTCCAAGAAAATTTGGCTCCATGGCCCTAGCAACCATTCCAGTCTCCTCCATCAGACCAAACCCCCAGTACACCATCTCTTCAGGAGCCAGCTGAAAGAGCTCCTCAGAGCAGAGCTAAGTGTCATTAGAAGACTTCTGTATTGTGAGATGTTCCCCTTTGTTCTCCCACCCTTCACGACAAGGTGGCGGAAACCAAGGCCCAGCAGCATCTGACCACTTCAGCTTGGCCCATCCAGAAATCCATGGAGTATCCAGTACCATTTCCTTGAGTTTTTAACTTGTGCCCAGCCCAACTCATCACAAGATGAGCCTCAGTTCCAGCCCAGACAACCCAAGGCCTTACCTGGCAACCAGCCCAACCAACCAGAGGTCCTCCCTTGGATACAGAACAACCAATCCCAAGCTTTTTTTCTGAGGTCCAGCGGTTCAGTGGGGAAATAACCTGGCCCAGCTCAGACTGAGGTCCAAGGAAATGTTAGATTTTCATTTGGATCCTTGAGCGGGCCTTTAGCTCAGTTTTCTCAAGAGGGAGCTCCGTCCCTGAGACCATCACTCAGCACAGGGTAATGGGAAGACTCCTGAATTTGGAGTCTGAATGCATAGGACCAAACACCAGTTCTGCCACTTCCTACCCATGTAACTGTGGGCAAGTCACTCCTTCTCTAGACTTCAGGTTTCTCATGTGTAAAATGAGGGGTTTCAGTTGAGTGTCTCTAAGGTCCCTTCCAGTTCTAAAGCCAATGAGCCCTTTCTCCATCAGAGCCTCGCCCCAATGCTTCTAGTCACTGGGTGACTTTGTGGAGCAAAAGCACAAGGCCCAAAGAGACAAGTTCCTCCAGGGACCCTTCCCAGTGGGCCATGAGGGCCTCTTCTGAAGCAGAGTGGACTGACGCAGAGGCAGAGGAGGCATGGAAGAGGCTGCTGGGTGTAAGAGGTAGGTAGGAAGCAGAAAGCTCTGATCTGAGTTGTGTCATCATTGACAGGAACTGATCACCCCCAGGCTCCCAGCACAGGAGAACACAATCCATCTCCCCAAAAGGAAGTGCTTCCCAACCCCTCATAATTCTGTTGTCCTCCCTCTTTTAGTTATTTCCTAATGACCCTATTCATAGCCGGTTTGTACATATTTATTTGTTTACTCCCCACATCAGATCATGAGCTCTTTGAGGACCAGGACTGTCTTTTGCCTCTTTTGCACTTAGCATAGTGCCTGGCATGCAGTTGGCACTTAATAAATGTTTATTGACCGACTTCATCCCTCAGGCAAAACTAGAAGTCAGTGTGAAAGTTACAAGGGGGTAAATTTCAGTTCTAGGGGAAGAACAAATACTCTCCAGTTAATGCTGGCTCTTTGCAGGGTCTTAGACTTGAGAGGTACCTTAGAGCTAAGTTAGTCCAACACCCTCCTTTCACAGACAGAGAAATAGGTGTAGAGAAGAGAATGGGATTTGTCTGAAGTTACACCAGTAGTAAAGAGTGGAGCTAGGATTAGAACCTATGTTCTCCAACTCTAAATGCAGTGTTCTGGCTGCCAAGCTCTTTATCATTAGAAGGATCTAATAGAGGATGGATGACTGACCCCCTGTCAGAGCTGTTGTAACAGGAATTCCTGCCTTGTGTGGGTGACTGGATCAGAGGAAGGAAGGAGGGAGGGAGGGAAAGAGGAAAGAAGGAAGGAAGGAAGAAGGAAGGAAGAGAGAGAAGGAGGGATCCTCTCTCCATATATCAACTTAGTTTTAATATCTAATAGTATCTATTGCATTTTTATTTATTTTGTTTATTATTTCCCAGTTGTGCTCTAATCTGATCTGGGCTAGCCTCCGTAGTGTTGTAGGCTCACCCCTCTGGGCTGGCATAACTGTTAGTCTAGGATCCACCACCCTGATCCCCCAGCACAGAGACCACCCCACTGTTGATGGGCCTGAGCAATGCCCTGGGCAGATCAGATTGTTCATTCCAAATGTTCCCCTTAAAGTCTCTTGAAATAGAGCGCTCCTCTTTCAATGTCTGCCCATCCCTGTTCCGTTTCCCAGTGAGGAGGAGAGGAGGATACCAAGATACAGTTATGGATCTGGAGTGTAGAGAAATCTAATGCTGAACAGGGTACACTGACCATGGTGTTTCTCAATATAGGATGCTGGTCCCTTTGGGTCAATGCCACGCCTTGGACCAGGAAAGGAAGGAGGAGATCCAAGAAGAGAAGCAGTCTTTAAGAAGCGGTATTGCACCAGGGAGACCCAGAGCCTCTGCCTGTTGCCATGAGAGGTGCTATATCCTAAGCAGAACTCCAGGCAATGAGGACCCCTCCAGCCAGGAAGCACCCACAGTCCTTGCCCCTGCTCTCTGGAGAATCCCTCCCTCCTGCAGCTCCATCTGGGGCAGCCAGCCTGCCGCATCAGCTTCTAGAATCAAAGGGACTGCCAGCTGTAAATCAAGGACTGTGACAGTCTGGGAAACTCCTCTGTGGTCTTGGGGCCTGGCTCTGAGGAAGGAGATGCTCCTGCCTCTGGAAATGACCCTAGAGAGACGCCGATCGTCTGCTCTTCCTGTGGACCATGGGACCTAATTGTCATTTCTTTTCTTTTCTAAAAATAGAGAGTTCTTTATCAGATTCATTTCATTTGTATATGTTTGATACTGGTTTTGTAGGCACCAGCTCTCATCCCTTTCTGGGGATTTTATTCCTGAGTAAGCAGTATCAGATAGAAGAAGGTAGTTCTTTCAGTCAGTCAGTAGGAAACATCTCCGGCCACCCTCCCTCTGTCTCCAAGACATTGTCCACCGAATCTTCAGAGGCTCCCTGAGGATATGAACCATCCCTACCTGCAGGAAACCAGATCCTCACAACCAGATGGGCTGTTACTTCTCACCCTCCCTTGATCCAAACCAGTTTAAAAGGCAGGGCACAGTGAGGCCTCCACTGGAAGGCCTAGTGTCAAATTTAGAGTCCAGGGACCTACTGCAGACCCCTAAATCTGTTGCCCTCTTTCTCTGTGACCAGAAGCCCCCATTTTACAGGTGAAGAAACTGAGACCCAGAAAAGAAAAGTGACTTGCCCACAGTCACACAACTGATCTGTAGAAGAGCCAGGATGGACCTGGAGATGCAATCTGCCCCAGTGGAGAGAGTCCCAGAGATTTGAAGTTGAAGTAAATGATAGCAATAAAAGATTGAAAAAAAAAACAAGAAAATATCATTATTCACTTCAATTTCAATCACATTGTATTATATAAACATAATATGGTAAAGTATAATATAAATATATTGTATATAATATGGTATAGTGGTAATTTGTGGCATTGTTGTTCTATTATGTTCTATTGGTGCAATGAAAAATGTCAGAGGGGTTGGGTTTGGACCCTCCTTCTGATATTTACTCCCTGTGTGACATTGGGTAACTTTGCTGGACTTCAGTTTTCTCATCTGTAAAATGACAGGGTTGGAAACCCTCTGAAGTTCCCAACAACTTATATATATATATATTATATTAGGCTGTGTGGCATAGCAGATAGAGAGCCTGCCTAGGATCCAGGAAGCCCTGGGTTCAAGTCCAGTCTCTGACACATACTATAGTGACCCTGGACAAGTGACTTAACCCTCAGTGCCCTGGGCGACTTGCTAGGACCAAAAGTTGCAGAGAAGCTACTAACCTTCATTAATAGAGTGAGTTTTCTCATCTGAGAGTTTCCTACATTGATGAAATCCCGTCTCCTGTACTTTATTATATTATAGACATCAGCCTCTATGGGGCCTCCTACATCCTCTGACAATGTTTTTGTTATTGTTCTCTTTCACATCCATCATATTATTCTTATTTGCATCAATTTCTAGGACCTGAGATTTTGTCATTGTGGGTTCCTCCCTCGACTGATGCAGAGTGAAACTCCTCTGTGATTTAGTAGATGAGCATTAGGAATTATTGGGGCTGAAAAATTCATCACCCTTAGGCCAAGCTGGTGATGAACCTCCTTGAATTTAGCCAGGCATGTCCTCAGACAGGTTCCTAGATAAATCCATCCCCTGGCTGCTACTCAGAGCTTTGCCAGCCCAAGACCATGCTTGCCTGACATTGCCTATGAGAAATCAGAGCAGCCTCCATCCTAACGTGAAGTTTAGAGAGTTCAGGATTAATATTAATAACTACCTGAACCCTCTTGGAATAGAAAGTAGGGAGGCATCCATAGGCATCATCATGGGAATGATCTATAAGAAGGGGACTGGGGAATCTCAGTGACAAGCCTAAGGAATTTCTGGGATTCAGGAAGGGCCCCTATTGGTCTTGGGCATCCCCAAGGGGCTCCAAGCTAATCCCAAAACTAATCAGAAAGTTAACGAAGCCGCATTATGATCATGTTCCCTTGAGGGAGCCTCCATTTCTCCTCCAAAGGCCATTGATGAAAAAGCAGAAGGAAAGTAGACTGTTGGGACTCTAATTTGCTCAGACAAGGAGTCACTGCTGATTTCCTTCTCTCCAGGCTGTAGGTCCTCTTACATTCTTCTCTCCTCCTCCCTTCCCGTCCCTCCAGCCTTCTTTCTTCCCAGAGATCCCCAGCTCAGAATTGTCCTCAGTTCTCAGGGGAGAGTGACAGAGAATACTCAAAGAAATCATCAAGAAAAATTCAGTTGTCCTGGTTGTGGCTTTAAGCTCCAGAGAGGCCACAGGTTTTCCTAGTTGTGTTGGGGCTGCCTTGGAACCCCAGAGAGGACAAACGTGAGAAGCTGACTTTCAGCCACTGTCGCCCTAGGAGGATGGAGATCACTGTTCTTGGCCAATCTGATGTCTCCCTGCCCTCCCATTGTCTTCACATGAAGCTAGAAGCCAAGGGTCCATTACTGACCCAACAGTATTCATATTCCTTAAAAAGAAATACATCCGTGCCTTTTGTCTTTGCCAACACATTCCTTCATCACATGACACTAACCTTTCTCACTCAGCTCAGGCCTCACTTGCATCCATCACCTGCCCTAATCCATGTTCTTTATTTTACATCTAATACTAACAAAGCACCTAATCCTACAGTGCTTCAAAAACCTTTCCTCATCGCCACACAGGAAGTGTTAAATATTGTTGTCCCCATTTTACAGATGGGAAAACTCAGGCCCACAGAAGTCAAATGACTTGATCAAGGTCGTGTACCTGGGAAGTAGCAGCATTAGGGATTGAGACTAGGTCTTCTGATCGCATAACCAGCATTATTTCCACTATTCCTATGGTATTATATCCCCATATCTCCACTGTTATATGCCTGTTGTCTGAGTATTAGCCTAGCTAAAGTCAGGAAGGCTTATTACTATTCTGGTCTCAGAATGATCACTTTTTTTTTTTATCATAACAACCCTGAAAGACCCTCTGGGAAGTTAGAGAAAGGTCCATAAATGGAGGAAATACCCACAATGACGAGATCATAGATTCTCAAAAGATTGAATTACCCAAGAATTACTCATAGAAAATGATCTTAGTTAGAACTAGGTCAGAAGAGATGTGAAGAAGAGGACTAGATTCCTAGAGTCAAGGGAAGATAGCACTGTGTTTAGGACCCAATCACCCCAGTCACAAGCCCCTACAACACTGGACATTGTCCACCAAGTCCCTTCTCTTGAATTCCTTGTGGTCTGCTGGGCCACCACCTCCCTAACAACAAAGCTCTAAGACTAGCAGTCATTGACACTTTCCTCACCCTCTTTGCTATAGCCAATAGCCTTTGATTCTTTCCTCCAATGTCACATCCATCCTTTACCCTTATGGTCATAGACCTTCAATCAAAGAGGGACCCTAGGACATCAAATGTCAGAACTCCAAGAAACATTAGATATAACCCAATCCAACATTAATTTTATAGAGGAGGAAACCCAGAGAGGGGTAGTCACTTGCCCAAGGCCCAGTGATAGAATTTATAGTAGAACCCACATTTCCTGCCCCCAGACTCTCATCTGTTCACAAAGTTCTTGTGAAGTTTCAGAATACTACAAACAAGTAGTTACAAAATGAATATTTCTAGAGGGTTTGAATATTGACTATATTTAAGCTCTACAAGTAAGTAACTTTTGAAAAATGGTTTTCCTTTCCATTTCAACGTTAATAGAAATCTATGTTAGTACAAATTCTTTACAAAATAAATATAAAATTTGTAAAATAAAAATAAAAAATTGTGGGCTCTTAATAAGCCCAGTTCTTCAACTTGTGAGTCTGAAATGAAGTTGACATAAACCGAGGGAGGAAAGCCTCTTTTATGCGTGTTTGGTGAGGACAATCCCTATCCCTTTTACATAAGAAGAAAAGTGAATGAAGAAAAAACCCCAAAAATATGGAATTTGGATTTAGGACACCTGGTTTTGAATTCTGAGGAAGGGGGAGGGCCCTGGGGAGTCATATCCCCTTTCTGAACCTCAAGTTCCTTCTTGGAAGATGAAAGAGTTGGGCATAATGACCTCTAAGGCATTTATATCTTTAGGTTACAAACCCAATGAAATTTTGAATGGGTCTGCTATTTCTTCCTGAGGTTTCTACAGTGGAATAGCCAACTACAAGCGCTCTTAGGAATTCTCCTAGGAGTACAACAGACCTCTGTACACAGCAGCTACAATAACAATAGCTCATATTCAAGTGTGCTTTAGGGTTTCTACTAGCCCTGTAAGGGTGGCATTATGTAACAATAAATAATCCCATTTTGCAGATGATGAAACTGATGTTCAGAGAAGATAAGTGACTTGCCTGGGGTCACACAACTGGGAAGGGTCTATGGTCTCAGAAGGCATCCTCATGGATGAATGTCAAAAACCATCACTTAAAATTCCAAAATGGACTCTTCAAAGAATTATGACGGCCCCATATTGATTGATTGCCAATTGACAGCCATTGTCATGTCTCTTTTGCATACCTCAAAGCATTTTAAGCCTCCTTCTTTCCATATACCCCAGTCATGTCTGTCTGTCCTGCTATCTCTGTCTCTCTCTCTCTCTCTGTCACTCTCTATTTCTGTCTGTCTGTCTGTCTCTCTCTCTCTCTCTGATACTTTCCTTAAGAGTTTTGCAACCCCTGTTCCTTAACACATGATTAGTTTAGTTGTTACCTTTGCAACACTGGTTCTGATGAAGAGACTCAAGAGAATTCCTAAAAAACATGCTTGTGCCAATGGCATGGCCACAGGGGTTTGTTCACAAGGGCTCCACTTCTGGACAGTCAGAAGCAGTCTTCAGGAGTTTTGGGGGGCCAAAGAATGCACCAATGAGCTAGTGAACTAGTGGTGGACATGTAACCTGTTGTGGGCATGTACTTGAAGGCTTACTATCATAGTCTCTGGGAATCCAGGATCATTTCTACATCACAGAGAGCCACTAAATGAGACAGTAAACAGAGGCAGATATAGGGTGGGGCGTAAATTAATGAGGTTTTCCATGCTCCTGCCTAACCAACTGGGTGACCTCTCAGAATCCTAGGTAGTGGGATATAAGGTAAGAGCAGAACACTGAGTCAAGGTGCCTGGTCCCTGGATTCTAGTCCCAGCTCTGCTAATTCTAGTGTGGCCTTGAAAAGTCACTTGTTCTCTCTGGACCTCCATTTTCTTTTTCTTTTTCTTTCTGGTCAAATTTGACTGATTTCTAAGAAGTTATAATTTCTGTGATTCTTATTGCTACAAATCCTGCCTCAGTCTCTTGTAAGAAATCAACCTCCAACTTTTCTCATCAAAAAAAGAGAATACTGGAATTCAGGCTAGAATCTGAAATGTCCTGAGATGGGAGTGAATTCTACTTGGATTACCACTTAAAAACCCTCATCCCTCTCCCTTAGAATCCACATCAAGAAGTGGGGGTGGGACACACCGAAGATGAGACTTCCTACTGGTCTCTTATCAAACAGAGGGGGGGATCCTGGTATCTTTGAATATGACTTGGAAACCACTTATGAGATCATCTAATCCAACTCAAATTTGAATCATGAATACAATCTATTGTAACTTTTTTGTTACACCTGTACCCCCATGAAAAAGGCAGGGCAAGTATTAGTTTACTCATTTTACAGAAAAGTTAACTAAGACTCAGCATTCTTAAGCCCAAGGTTGTACAGCTCACTAGTGATAGAGGTTGGTATGGCATCCAGATTTTCCATCAAGTATAGCCATGCAGGGACATTTAGGTTTGACTCAATTACATTCGAATAGAGCTCGGGAATATATCTATTACTATAGACTAGCTGTAACTTTCCCATTTGGTTTGTTGTTTTCAGCCCCTAGCCGACTTCCTGTAATTACCAGCAATGAAAACCTCTAGCAAACTTTAAGGTAGAAAATACTGTTTCAAATATAAAAATAAGGATAATTAGAATCCTGTGTTTTCCCCTCATCCCCTTCTTCAAACCTGGAAAAAGAAGTCCCTAGGTGGAAGACAGGGTAGAAGCAAAGCAGGAAGCCTGAGCTCTGGGGCATTCTGGAGAAGACAGTAAGGAGACTTGGAGAGCTGACCTTGGCCCTAGGAATGTCCCTTGGGAAGTTTTCACCAGCTCAAGGCCCTCTTCTTTCAAATCAATCTTGCGAGTCCAACACACACTGCCAAGTTAACCTTCCGAATGCCTAGTTTGGATGGAGTCACTTTTCCCAAACATCTTCAGTGACTTTTCCTTGCTAATAAAATGAATCTCCCAAAATATGACAGTCCGGTGCCAACATATCTCTCCAGTCTTGTCTTCTGATGCAAAAACAGAGGTCTTGCTATAAGGTTTTCAGGCCAGCAGTCAGGGGAGAAACTGGAATGTCAGCTCTGATGCAGTGCAACTTGGAAGGAAGGGAAGAAGTGAGGAAGGAAGGCAATAAGATTTTGTTAAAAAATATTTTATTTTTCCCCAATTACATGTTAAAATGATTTTTACATTTTTTTAAAGTTTTGAGTTCCAAATTCCCCTGCCCTGAGACAGTAAGCAATCTGATATAGGTTATACATGGGCGATCATGTAAAACATGTCCATATCAGTCATTCTGTACAAGAAGACTTGAAAAAGAAAGAAAAGAAGGAAGGAAGGAAGGAAGGAAGGAAGAGAGAGTATGCTTCAGTCTATATTCAGAAAATATCAGTTTTTTCTCTGGAGGTAGATAGTATACTTCATCATGAATCCTTTGGGACATCTCTGGGCATCCCATCACTGGAGGTCTTTGAGTGAAAACTAGATGAGTACTCGTTAGGGATGACATGAGTTAGAAGACACAAGTTCAGGGGTGGGGAACCTGTGGCCTCGAGGCCACATGTGACCCTCTAGGTCCTCAAGTGCAGCCCTTTGACCAAGTCCAAGTTTTACAGAACTAATTCTTTTATTAAGGGGATTTGTTCTGTGAAGTTTGGATTCAGTTAAAGGGCCACACTTGAGGACCTAGAGGGCTATATGTGGTCTTGAGGCTGCAGGCTCCTACTCCTGGAGATGTTCTCTGAGGTTCCCTTCAACTCTCAGAGTCAGCAATTATATGAGAACTTAAGGGGGGCATGACCGCCTTCTTCAAATATCTAAAGGTCTACCAAGGAAAGGAGATGTGAGACTTGGCTTCCTTGGTCTCCCTGGCATCCATATGTAGATGTTCCAAGGAGAGAAATTTTGGCCCACTGCAAGGAAAAGCTTCTTCCCATCTCAGAACAGGACAATAATGGATTTTCACAATGATGATGGAACAGAAGGGAAACCCCAGGCAGAAGGAAACAGCAATTGCAACTGGCTCCTAGCTTACCCTCTGCTGAACTTCCCATAATCCCAGAATTTCAGAGCTCCCAGGGATTCCAAAGACTATCCAATAGAAGCCATTTCAAGGTGGGGAATTTCCCTCTACAACACACCTGACAAGTGGTCACCCAGACTTTGCTTGAGGGTGATGAGACAGACAATTCCACTTCTGAATAGCTCTAATTGTTAGAAAGTTATCCCTTAACAGTAAAACTATTAAATATACCCACTTTGCTATTTTCATTCTTTCTTATTAGTTCTTCTTTTGGGGGAAGAAAAAATCAAATCCATCTTCCATGTGACAGTTATTCAAATACATGAAGAAAGCATCATGTCCCCCCTCACCCTTGCAGGTCTGTTCTTATCCAGGATAAACATCTTCAATTCCTTCAACCAACCAACTTGAATGCCAGGTTGAGGATATTCCTTGTTATTTGTAGGTGATTAGGGTGCCACTGGAGATCCTTCAGCAGAGGAGAGAAATGGTCAGACTTGGATTTTGGGGAGACTGTTTTGGCAATTGTGTGGAATATGAAGAGGAAAGAAACTGAAAACTGGAAATTGAATTGGTGGGGGAGCTATTGTAAGAGACCAGGTAAGAAGGAATGGGAATGGAGAAAAAGGGACACATAGGAGATGTGTTGTGGAGAAGGGCAACTGCATACAGGTGGGCCTTTTGCCATAATAAACTAGCAGCTTCAGAATCCCTGCTCAGGTCTAAGAATCCCTGAGTCTAGGGTTCTATGCTTCCAGCAGGAGGAGAGCCAAGTCCACTTTTGCTAGGCCAGATGACTTTTCTTTGGAGATGGTTGGTCTTCAAGGCATCAGGCTCGTGCTTCTCATTTAACAGCAATACCTTCTTTACTTGCCAGCCAGATGAATTGCAGTCACTAGACAAAGCACTCCATTGCTGCCTACCCTGACTGAATTTTTCCAGGCAGTTTTATTTGGACATGGAGAAGGAGGTTATTATTGGGGCTCATTATTCAAAAATTTCCAAAAGCCTTTTATGAAACAAACCACAAGAAGGACTCCAGGGAGGGGAGTGAGAAAAGACTCAAAGCTGGAGAAAAAAGATGGGTGAGAGAGATTAGCCATGTGGGTGGAACATGGTTTAATTACTATAGATTCTCTGACCTCTTCTCCTCCTCCCGGGAAGATAGGGTCAGGAGTCTGGGAAGGAATGATGGAATGACCCAATTTTTTTTCTTTTGGATCCACCCATATCTTTGCCTAAGTCCAACCTGATTAGAAAAGGAAGACCCACCTGTGAATATTAGAACTGAGAGGAACCTTAGAACATAAGAGTTGCAAGGAATTTTTGGTCTTTAAACCTTAGAGCATGAAATGGTTTGAACTATAAAGGACCTTACAAGTGATCCAATCCAAATTTCTCATTTTACAGATGATGAGAATGCGACCGAAAGGGGAGAAAGGGAATTTTTGAAGCTCATGCAGTTAGAAGATCTAACACTAGAATTCAGATCTTTTGAGTCTGAGACCCTTTCCACTACACCACATTGCCCGTCATCTTCCCAGGTCCCATTCTACTGAACTATCTTGAGATCCAAGCATGGGAAGTGTAGGGCCCAGGGCTCATCTTAAACATTGAAGGGGCTCTAGGGGAACTCTGTTCTATATTCCCTCTCCTTGATATTTTTCTAACAGTGAAATTAGGTTTCAGTGAACATCCAGGGTAGGCTTAAGGGAGAAAAGAAGTCCCAGATGGGCAGTTTGATGGGGGATATAGAATCAAGAAGAGTCATGCGAGCGGGTGGTATAGTGGGTGTTTACATGACCTCTAAATCTCCTAGAATTGAAGCTTCCTTCTCCCCCACCTGTTACCTTCCCGAGTCATTATTCTATCGGCTGATAACATCCCGAGCCCCCTCACGATCAAGGATAATGAAAGTAATATTTGTATCATGCTTTAATGTTTGCAAAGAGCTTTACAAATATTTTCTCATTTGATCCTCTTAGCAACCCTGGGAGGTAGGTACTACTACTTCATTATCCCCATTTGACAGATCAGGAAACTGAGGGTGAGATGAGTTTAAATGGCTTACCTATTGTCCCACAGCTAGTAAGTGTCTGAGGCTAGATTTGAACTCCAATTCTGAACTCTACTTTGAGGACAAGGGTTTGTCTTTCTTTTATCATATTGGTAACCCTAGTACTTAACAAAGTGCTTGGTACATAGTAAGTGCTTAATAAATGTTTTTGTTTTGTGTTCGTCCTTTGTTGCTGAAGAAGACCATGCCATCAGAGAAATGATGACATGACTTGCACTTGACTTTGTTTTGAGTGAAGGAGATCTGCGCTGCTGAAAGGCTCAAATGGAATAATACATGGGAAGTATTCTGCAATCCTTAAAATATTATAAAAATGCTAGCTCTTGTGATCAAGAAAGACAGGGCAGGGCTCATGTTCCCATTGTGCAGAGGAAGAAACTGAGGTTGAAATGACCTGTGCAAGGAAGCAGCAGCGTCCTCTAGTCTTGATTCTTGGCTCATTCTTTGTACCATGTTGTTCACACCTAGAGGTGCTCGCTCCCTCTCTCTCTCTCTCCCTTTCTCTCTCTCTCTCTCTCTCACCTTCCCTCCCTCCCTCCCTCTCTTTCTGTCTCTGTCTCTCTCTTTCTCTCCCCCTCCTCTGTGTAGATATCACTAAGAGCTCTTCTAGCCTGTGGGGTGGCTACCCCTCCCCCCATCCTTTCTGGGTTCCAGGGGGCTGGGTTCCAGGCCTGAGGGGTCTGGGCTACAGCAGAGGAAATCTCATAGTGCTGATTAAACCTTTTTGGAGATTGGGTCAGTGGACAGGGCAGCCAAGAAATTCTTACCCAGGCAGTGGTTAGGATCCAGAGCTGGGAAGACATGAGTTTTATTGGCCTGAGGGCTAGAGATAGGAGCCTGGAGCAGAGTAAAGAAGGAAGAGGCAAGGGCTGAGGTCCCAGTGAGGGTGTGGGGTGATAATAGACAAGGCCAAATGATGCAAAAAGCCACAGATTTGGAGTCAAAGAGCTGGATTCAAATGCTGACTCTATATCTTCCTGCCCATGTGACCTTGGGTCAAGGTCTTCCTTTTTCCTGGCTCAAAAGATCATAGATTAAGGCAAGAAGGGTCTCAGACCATCTAGTTCAACCCCCTCATTGAACAGATGAGGAAACTGAGGCTCAGGAAGGTTAAACCACTTGCTCAAGATCACACAGATAGTAAAAGATAAAGACAGGATTCGAACCCACCTCCCCAACTCCAGTTAGGATTTTTCCATCATGCCACGCTTCCTCCTTAGTAAGAACAAGGTTAGATTAAATGATCTGTGAATGCCCAGCAGCTAACAGTCATGATTCAGCTGTTTCAAACTAGACAGCATGAGCTTTATTTTCTGCAGCCATTTGGCTGAAGGTTCATGTCCAGCCACACTGGGCCAAGTCCCAGCTGACTGAAGTCAGCTCCCAGGTGCCCTAGAACTGTCTTCCATGACAACAGAGGAGACCACACATCTACCCAATCCCTTCCTACCACATAGGCCAGTGGCAGTTTGAGCTCCCTCTGCTCAGCCTCCCAGATTCTGGACCTTGGATCCAGTGCTCACATCTACATGTTCCACTCCCCACCCTTGCCCCCAAATGACCAGAGAATCTGGGACCATCTCCAGTCTATCCCAACAGATGTGTTTAGACTTGAACCTTGGAACCTTTGCTTAAGATCTCCTTCCTTCCTTCCTTCTTTCCTTCCTTTTTTCCCTCCTTTCTTCCTTCCTTCCTTCCTTCTTCCTTCCTTCCTTCCTTCCTTCCTTCCTTCCTTCCTCCCTCCCTTCCTTCCTCCCCACCCCCTTATTTCAGTCCCTCAACTCACCCCTCATATGCCAGCCCCTGCTCAGGGAACCTGGGTGTTCATTCTTCATTCTCCAAACAATGAGGGAAGAGTGGGGAGGGAACTCCTTGACATACACCCTCCTATGGTGCTCTTTCCTGCTGCCCTTCCTGCTCCCCTGGTACCAGAGAACCTGGACTTAAGTCAGTGTTTTCCACCACATCAACTGCCATTTTTTATGACAATTTTCGGTGATAGATCACTCACCTTATAACCACAAAGGATCTAATCTGTAAAACAAAGGAGTTAGATTAAATGATCTTTAAGCTCCTTGCCTGGTCCCAATCCCCTGATCCACCACCCCTATTTCACAAGCACACTCCACAGAAGGAAGCAATGAGAGACCTCAGTGTTTCGTTGACTCAGCTCCACCAGTGGCCAAAGTACTATTGTCAGAGAACCTTGGTCAGAATCAGTTTCCTCATCTGTAAAAACGAGGGCCTAATTGTGATAACCTCTCATGTCCCCTCCAGTTCTACAATCTACAGTATTCTAAAGTGGAGGGATTGGAAGCGGGAAGGCTTTCTTTTCCCAGCAAGGGTCTGTATCTTACAAAAGGACTAAGGGAGGCCAGAGGGCTCTGATAAGATTCTGCGCTAGGCTAATGTTCCCAGATCACTTGCTGTCTTGGGAAGATGAATAATAGAAGTTATTTCATTTCTCTGACAGTGTTAAACATAATAAATAGCCCCAGCAGCGGCCAGCATCGTTCCCCTGCATTTTGACCACACACTGATCTCTAGTTGGTAATGGAAATGTCAGATTGATTCATTCACCTCCTACTTTTTACCAAACTGTCTCTAAAGAGATAGGGGTGTCAGTGATGGTTTTTCCTTTCTCTCCTACTTTGGAGAGGACTGACGTAATCAGGGATGCCAAGCCCCCTGGTGATATTAATTATCACACCAAGGGGAGTTTGCAGGGACATGGAGGGAGGAAAGGAGGGATTCATTTAATTTTGATTCTCTTACCAGAAAAACAGAAACAGAGAGGAACTGGGGGATTGGAAAAGGTGGGGGTAGGAAGGGAGAGGAAGCCAGAGAGGCATGAGAGTTGCCTTGAAATATTTAAAGGGCTGTCATGTTTTGGAAGAGGCATTAGACATCTTCAGCTTCATCCCAGAGCACGTAACTAGAAACAATTAAGTAGAAGCTTCTGATGGGTTGGAAAAAGAATTTTGCAACATTGAGAGCTGTCTAAAAAGAGACAGGGTAGCCAAAAAGGTAGTGAGTTCTTTGTTATTGCAAGTTTTCAAGTATGGACTGGATGAAATGCTTGCCAAACATGATTGAAAGGATTCCCATTTGGATATAGGTCAGAGTAGACAATCTCAAAGGTTCCATCTGGCTTCTTACATGGAAATGAGGGAGACATATATGAATGAAAGGCCCTAAAGCAGCCAACAGAGAGAAGAGGTGGGTCTAATCCATCTTCCCCTTGAGCCTTAGAGGAGGAGAAACAATCTCTTTGGAATCAATCGGGGCAACACAGCCAGAGGCAGAGAGCTGGATGATGAGGCCACTGGAGAGCAATCTATGATCTGTGATTTTTCATCTCTGCCTTTGCCAAGGAACTCACTGACTTCACACAGCCAACTTCAGGGAGCTCTAGACTGCCCTCTGTCCCTTTTGAGTCCACACCTCTTGGCCTGAGAAATGTTCTGATGCTCAGAAATTTCAGCAGGCTGGCTGGGGAGATGGAAACCATCCTCTTTTTCAATGAAGGATTCATTCTCAGAGGGTCCTCCTCTCTTTCTGGTGATGGCCCAAGCCAGGGCCATAATGACAGGTGATAAGCCCTCAGTTTCCAGCTGAAGTTATTCTCACCACAACCACTGAAGTCCTATATGCTGCTCCCTTCTGGGTTTTGCCATTTGGAGCAGAGGAAGCATAAACCCTGTCTTCAAATCCTAGCTCTATAATTTAGTACTATTGTGGTATTCAGCCACTTTCCCTTTCTGGGTCCCAGTTTCTTTATCTTTAAAATGAAGGGATTGGCCATATAAGTTTGCATACCATCTTGGGGAGGGAGGGGGAGAAAATTTAAAACTCAAACTTATGATAGTTGAAAACTGAAAACAAATAAATTAATTTTAAAAAATAAAATAAAATGAAGGCATTAGGAATAGCTCTCTATGATCTCTTCCACATTTAACATTATGTGATTCTATAACTTTATGTATTAGGGGCTTCCTTATTTAAGTACTTCTTTTCTACCAAGAAAAATTCCCCTCTGGTTCAAGAAGAAGAATCTTTTTTGATTAAATCACAAGAACTAGAAATCAAATCTAACACCTCTCATTTTATAAATGGGATCACCTACAGAGAGGAAGTAACTTGCCCAAGGTTACATAGTAAGTTAGTGGAGAGCTGAGAGGATAAAGGGTCTCGCTACCTATCACCCCTTCTATGCCACTTGCTGATCGGATAAATGAATTTATCCAACTATAATAGAATAAGCAAATGACTGAATATCAGAAGACTTGAATTTGAATCCTGGCTTCCATGTTTCCTAACTATGTGACCCTTGGGCAAATCACCTATTCGGCTCCTTCTTCTCTAAAATGGGGGTCAAAGAGTCGGGGTGGGAATGGACCTTAGAAGCCATCCAGTCCAATATCTGTATTTTGCAGATGAAAGAAACTGAGACTTGGAGAGATGAAGTGATCTCCCCGGGTCATTCAGGTAGTAAGTGGAAGAGTTGATCATAGAACTTGTCTTCTAACTCCAAACCCAGCCTTCCCCGGCTCCAATTTCTTTCCCATCGTAGTATTTCATTGGGTTAATGTGAGAAAAGCACTTTGTGAAAAACAGTAAAAATGTGTTATCAACATTGTTACTATCATTTAATAAACATTTATTACCTGCTATGAGCAAGGTAGGCCATGTTGTTAAGTATTTAACTGGGCAGTATTTAAAAGTAGCTTTTTAAGTATTAAAAGTCTTTATCTTTTACTGGGCAGAGGAGGGCAGAAAGAAAGCACTGTTTAATCCAAAGGACTGTCTGACTTATGGGATCATTTGGAGTGGTTGGCTGGAGGAAAAGTTTCCAACATGGAACCTCCCCAAATCACACTACACAGGCAACTGATATCTCCATATGGGAGGTATTGCATACAAAAAACTGCCATGGAGATGAAGGCATGATCTTGGGCATAACTTCTCTGTCTCTGCATCCATCCTTCTTTTCCCTCCTTCTAACTTAGAGAAAGATGTGAGCCCTCCTTCTTGCCAATGCTAACACTTTCTCCACTTTGCCTTTGATTGGAGCCTCCTCTAGTTTTCTCTGGCATCACGCTCTCTTGAAAGACATCAGTAACTTCCTAATGACCCAATCTGCTATCCTTGTAGTCATCTTTAACTCACCTTTGTCATTTTGGGATGGGAAAGGACTTTAGATATTATCTAGTCAAACACTTCCATTGAACAAAGAAGGAAACTGAGACCCATAGAGGGGACTTGACTCATCCAAGATCACCCAGTGAAGGTGTGGCTTAAATCCGGATCTCTTTGCTCCCAGTTAAGTGTGCTTTCCACTTCACTGTTCTGTCTCTCCTTTAATCCTAAGCCTAATCTGTCGTACTCTAGAGCAATAGAATTAGAAGGGACCTCAAATGTCATTTAATCCAACACTTCATTCAGTACAGAAATCCCTTCCACAATCTTCCTGATAAATAGTTATCCATCCATCTATCCTCTGCTTGAATACACCCAGTGATGGGAGAGCTCACTGCTAATAAGACAACCCATTCCATTGTTTACCAGCTCTAATTGTGAAGAAGTCCTTCCTGGCCTTGAACTGGAACCCCTCTAACATTCACCCACTGGTACCACTTCTGCTCTCCGAGCTAACTGTGATAGTTCCCTCTACCATTTGACAACCTTCCAAGTACTTGAAGATAATCATCATGTCCCACCTCCCATTCCAGACTTTTCTTTTACCAGGCTGAACATTCTCATGCGATATGGTGTCAAGTCCTCTCACACTTCCTCTCCCACATGTTTTGATTTACTAGAATCCCTCATAAAACAGAACTGCCCAAACTGGACATAGAACTCTAGATGAGGTCTCAGCAGGGCAGAGTCCAGGTATCATGGCTATGATATTTTGAGCTGGCAGAAACCTTAGTAAGTATTAGTATATTAGGATTAGTAATTAATGATCATTTAGTATAACCCACTCCTCTCATTTTGCATATACTAAACTGATATTCACAAAACTTAATGACATATCCAAGGTGACATAGCTAATGAGGAGAAGCAGGATTTGAACTCAAATACTCTGACTCTCAACTTTTCATCAATACTTTTCCTGCCACACCATGCTTCTTATGGAACTATCAAATCCCTCACCCTTAAAAAATTATTTCTTTGGGTGTATGTCGTATTAAGTTTATTTCTTTATTTTCTTCTGAGTGTTGGAAATGAGCTTTGAGTCTAACACCTCATTTTATTTTATTTTTCTTTAACTTTTTTTCATTTAACCAGCATTTACTTTTTTGGGTGTGGTATACTTTAAGGGTGTGTTCACTCTTCCCACCAATGTGGTGGTAGTTGTGGAAAAGTGTGTTTCATTTTTGTGTGGAAGTGAGAAAGTTTTTGTAGCTATTGTGCCTAGCATGCGTTTGCTTTGAGATACTTTCTCTACCAGCTGACTTGTAAAAGTAAATATGGGGGCTAATGGGGGCTAATGAGTCCACAGAATACCTTAAACTCGGAAGTAATTGCCTGTCACTCCTGGGAGACCAACCTGCAAATATGAATTAGAAGGTAGCTCCAGATACTGGTGTGAGATACTGTCGTTTTCTCATCTCATCTTAAGTTGGTGGTCCAACAAAAATCCTGGGTCATCTTCATAAGAGCTGCTTTCTCTTCCTACCTCTTACTTGCAATTGATTCTCCCTCCTACCCCATCTAGAAGACAAGAAGAACTTCACATAGAAATGTATATTTCATTCTGTGGGTTTCAGACCATCCTTCTAGTCTGTCAAGATCTTTTGGAAATTCAACTCTAATTCTCTTGATTCTGTCTTGGCTAGCCTTCCCAGCTTTGTGTCATCCACAAATTTGACAGTCAGGCCTTCGACATCTTCAGTATGCCACTAGAGATCTCCCTTCAGGCTGACAGCGATGCATTAATCACTGGCATTCTTGGAAGTCCATCTCTTTACCCAGTCTTGAATCTACCTAGCTGTATTTTTCTTCCTTACCCTCAATGATAACATGAAAAACTTTGTCAATTGCTTTGCTAAGATTAAGATACATTCTGTCTACAGCTTTCTCCTGGTCTCCAACTCTAGTCACTCTGTCAAAAAAAGGAAATTGTTTCTTCTTTCAAAATATATTTTTCTCATTTTCAGTGTCTCTTCATAAACCTCAAAGTGCTATATGAATATGAGTTATGATTACACCTTTCCCCTTTCTTTATGCTCTCACTGCCATCAGCCTGGTCTAGGCTCTCATTGTTTTGTGCCTGGATGATTTCAGTAGCCTTTTAACTGGTGTCTATGTTTCTAATCTCTTCCCTTTCTGGCCTGCCCTATATACCCTAAAACTTAAAATCACACAATTTTAGTTAACAAGATCTTTTGAGGCCACCTAGTTCAATTTTCTCATCAGTATCATTTTAATCACATTTTTATAGCACTTTCAGGTTTACAAAGCACTTTTCCCACAGCCCTATGAGGTAGGCATGGAAAGTATCATTCTCTCCATTTCATAAATGAGGAAGCTGAGACCCATAAAGGCTGAGTGACTTGCTCATGGTTGAATAGCCAGGAACAGGTAAAGTCAGAATTTGAACTCAGGTCCTGCCTGGCACTTCCCCCGCTAGACTACTGCCTCTTCTATTTCATAAATGAGAAAACTGAGGTCTAGAAAGGCTGATCACTTGCTTGCTGTCACATAACTAACACATCCCTAGTAATTTCATTGCTATGCTCAAGGCCTTTGGAAGTTTGGAGATGGATATGGACTAAAAGCAGTTTCATATGCATTTAAGATGCTGGGAATTCTGGGATGGATCTGTGGGGTCTTCCCCCACAGGAAGGGCACCTACTGAGGTACTTCATTACCTCTGAGATCAGCAAGAGTCATCTAGCATATCTTATACATAGGAAATTATCTTTGGCACTCTGAGAATGGTGGTGAGGGGACCACAGAAGAAAAGGACAATATTTCCTGACCTCAGGGAATTCATAGGCTCACTAGAGAAGCTAGACATTTAAGCCTGAAGATTTGTATACCATATATGAAAATGTATGTTTAAATATGAAGTGAGCACAGGAAATCCATATTCATTGATATTGTCCTGTTCCTGTTCCCCAGCCTCTGACCCCTACTTAAACTGAACCCCCAATCCTCCATTGCTGCTCCCAGGTTTCCAGCACCAACTGGGCCTGAGCCTCCAGGTCTAGGAAAGGTAGAAGGCTTTATGAAAAGAGGGAAGAAGTTAGGGACAGCTCTTCCCACTCCCCCTCCCAGTTAGTTTAGGTCAGACCCTTTTGGTAGAGTAGCCACGCTCCACTGACGAGAGAGAATGGGACTCAGGCTAGAGACCAGATGTCTTGCCTCCTTACCAGTGCATGTGCCCTCCATTATGAACTCTCCCATGTTCTCTAGGACCTTGCTCTTCTTGCTCTCACTCTTAGAGTGAGTTGGGTGGGATCTCAGAAGTCATCTAGGCTAATCCCTGATGCATTAATCTTCTAAATGACAGATGCATCCCCAGCCACTTCCAGAGGGCCTGCAGTGGGAAGGAGCTCCTGTTCTACCAGCTCATGGTCATGTTAGCTCTTTTGACTGCTGCATCATGGTGCTGACTCTAGAGATGGAAGACACCTTGGAAGGCATTCAATGCAAATTCCCCCCACCCCGAAATTTTACAGATGAGGAAACTGAGACCCAGAGAAATGATCTGCTCAAAATCACACAGCTAGGGTTTTAATTTAGGGTCTCTGACTGCAAATCAAGCATACTTTCTATCATAAAACACTGCCTCTCAAAACCCCTCAAGTCTTTGTTACATGAACTCCAATATGTGTGTGTGTGTGTATATTTATATTCCTTCCTATACTTGTACAATTATCCAAACCCAAAAGAGGGACTGTAATTTTATCCATATTAATTTCCTTATTAGATTTAGCCCATTGCTCCAGTCTGTAGAGATCTTTTAGGATTCCAGTTTGGTCATATTGCTATTCATCTCTATATAATTCATGTCATCAACAAAACTAGTGATCATGTCATCTATATTTTCATCCAGGACATTAATAAAAATACCACAGAACCCTGGGGCACTTCCCTAGAGACAATCCACCTATGATCAATTGACATCCATCCACTGAACCTATTGGTTCTGAGTTACTGTCATCTTGTCCTCAAGGATATTGAGAGTTTCTTTTTCACATGACTTGCTGAAATCCAGATATAGTATATATTTTCTCTCTCTCTCTCTCTCTCTCTCTCTCTCTCTCTCTCTCTCTCTCTCCACTTTATTCACTGCACCATCTAGCTGCCTTAAATAATATTTCAATGGCCCAACTTATAGGATGGTCACAAGGCTCAAATGATAGCACTTTTAAAACCTTAAAGAAGCCTGTAAATGTTAGTTATTATTAGTTGGTAATAGTATTTAAGTTGATATTATTTTATTCACAGATGAATTTATCAGGTTTACTGTAATAGAGTAAGCCCCTTAAAAGCAATGAAGAAAGTATAGGAAGTTTTAACAGTGAAGGAGGGAGAGGAAAGCCCAAGTCAGGGCATCCTTGGTCCTGGAAGCCCACTAAAAAATAAACTCTGCGAATTTCCCTATTGGCCAGGTTCCTCTTCCAGGAACTCCCCAAACACGTGAGCCATGAAGCCATTTGACAACCAAAGTGATGGAGAGGAAATGAGCCCAGAGAAGAAGGACAGTTAGTTAGGGAGAAGAATTGATCCCTCCCCGCCAAGATTTACTAGCCAACCAGACAGGAAATCACTCCAGCCAGGCACTCTGTCCCTATCCTTGAAAGCTTCCCCATCAGCCACCGGATTGACTTGGTAATTGCTTTTCTAGTTCACATTTCATCCTCCGCTGACATGATTGCATTACGGGCAACATGGGCTGTGTGATGAAGTGATGGGTGTTTCTCCCCAGGACTGGAAATCATTCCAGGTATTTCTAAGGAGACTGCTCACACCTTCCTCCTGGGTGAGGAGGAATGAGAGGATGAAAAAACCAAAGTGATGACAACACTTCATACTTTTATCAGCTTTAAGATATATTCAGTGCTTTTTTCCAAACTAACCATGTGAATCAAATCATATAAGGATTCTTACACCCATTTTATAGGTGAGGAAACTGAGACCCAGTGAGTTCAGGTGACTTGCACTTGCTCATCCTGCTAGTAAGTTTCATAGTCAGGACTGGAACGCCCTTTCTACTATGGCAAGACCTTCCAAGGGGTTTCAGGACCATGATCTCTGGAAACAGCTCCAACAGCTCAGTGATGGTTCAGGAATTACTTGGTCATAGATTGACAACTTCATTAGGATATCCCAGTAACTTTAGATGGAGGATCCCAAACGACAAAAGGGACCAATTCTCATAAGTGCAGGGGAGATCCAGCATCCTCTCTACCTGGGACCATTTCTTCCTCTAGTTCTTACTTGAACTTTAGTTGTTTAAAGCCATGTGGGCACAAGCAAGGAGAGTGGAGGTTGTTCCTTCTTTCTACTGCTGACCCCAGTCACTAGTAACTGACCTTACAGCCCCTACTTTTCCCCAGGGGCACTACTGGATGAGGTCATTCTACTACTGACCAAGGAAAGACTCTTTTCTCTTCTCCTATATTACATCTCTTGGCAATCTCATCAGCTCCCATGAATTTAAGCATCTCTATACTGACGTTTCTTACATCTACCTATCCTGTCCTAACCTCTCTGCTGATCTCCAGTCTTTCATCTCCAACTGGTTTTCAGACAGCTCATACTGGATGTCCAGTGGACATATTAAACTCAACATGTCCAAAACTGAACCCATTATCTTTCCCCTTTAAACACTTCCCCCAACTATTGAGAGCAACACCATCAGTTTCCCCCACCCAGGCTCAAAACCTGAATGTCTTCCTTGACTCCTCACTATCCAGCCTGTTGCCAAGACCTGTCAATTTCACCTTTACACATCCCTTCTCTCCTCTGCCACTGCTCTGGTGCAGGCTGTCAACACCTCACCCCAGGACGATTGCAGTAGCTGGTGGGTCTGCCTTCCTTAACTTTCTTCCCATTCCAATTTATCCTCTAGCTACCAAAGTGATTTCCTAAATCATAGGTGTGACCCTGTCACATAGCTACTCAACAAATTCCAGTGGCTCCCTATTACCTCCAGAATCAAATACAAAATTCTCTCTTTGGAGAGTCAAAGCTTTTCATCATCTGGTCATTCCCCAGTTCCCACTTTTCCAATCTTCTTATACATTAGTCCCTCCCTTTACTCTTTGATATAGTAATACTGGCCTCCTGACTGTTCCACACACAAAGAAAAGACACTCTATCTCTCAACTTGAGACATTTTCTTTAACTTTTCTCCATTTCTGGAATGCTCTCCATCTTTATCTCTGTTGGCTCCCTTGTCTTCCTTCAAGTTTCAACCCAAATCCCATCTCTACAGAAAGGCTTTCCAAATCCCTCTTAATTCTGGTGGCGTTTCCCTTTTAACTATTTCCCATTCATCCTGTATATAGTTTGTTTGTATATATGTGTTTACTTGTTGTCAACCCATTAGATTGTCAGCTCCTTGAAGACAGGTGCTTTCTTTTGACTCTTTTTGTATCTCTAGCACTTAGCAGAGTGCCTGGTACATTACTATGTGCACATACTTAACTATTGACTGACTAACTGAACATAGGACATCTAAAAGAGAGATGATTTATTATGTATACAATAAAGGTGGAAATTTGGAACAAAGGATTAAGGTGATTGAGGTAGAGGACAACTGCTGAAGCAGCTCCACTGATGGGTTTCTCCCTCCCATTCATTTCCATGGGAATATACAGAGGATATTAGAATTGAGAAAACTGGTTTGTGGGAGTCAAGGTGGCACACCCTGATTGGTCAGATGGCCATTGGAGATTTGTTTAAAGTGAAACATTTAAAATGAATCTGCACAGACAGACAATTAGACAATGAGTGGGTGTTATAAGGACTTTCTAGCTCTAAATCAGCTACAGGCTTGGGGCAGAGACCCTCCCTGCCTTTGGTGCATAGGAGGTTAAAAGATACACATTGGATTAGTTGACTTGTTACTCTGTATTCCAAGACCTTGTACCTGGAGATAAGGCTCTCCCTTTGGAGAGGAAAAGCCTTTCATAGTCTAGGTTCTGAACACATTCTGAGTTCTGAGCAAGTTGTTCCATAGGAAGATAGCAACTCAGGCTTTTCTCTAGTCTGATATAGGGTGTATGAGGGCTCCACTTTTCTATAAGCTATGCTAAAAGAAAGATGGCACAATCCTCTACACTTCCTCTGATGAGGAAGAGGTAGAATCTTAGCTAAGGCCAGGAGCCATAATCTAGAAGCATAGAGAAACTCTCTATATAATATCATACTTAATGATGCCACATCTAGAACCAACAAGCACCAACCATAGGACAATTGAAGCACTGTTCAGCAGTTGCCATGTGAGACCAGAAGAGAGTAGTGCCCAGCAGACTACATGCTAAGCCATACATCAGGCAGAAACTGCATGCCTGGCAGAGATTGCCCACCATGCCAGACCATCAGGAGCAGCATGGTGACATCATCAGGAAACATCAATGGTCCAGCAACATCAGAAATGTGAATTATTCCTTTGTGCATATGCCCTGGTCAAAAGTGTGTGCCTCTCTATAGGTGTGCTCTGGCAACACATGCTCCTATGTGTGCATCTATATGTGTTCCTAGGTGGATCCAGCCTTCCATTCATAATGTGTGCAGTTATGAGAGAACATGCCCCATGATTTAAGGGTGAAATATTCTATTGCTACTTTTCTTATTATGCGATTTCATTAAATGTCTTTGCTTTAAACTAATTGTGACATTTGACTGACTAGTAGGAGTAAACACAATGGCTGCAAAGAGATCAAAGAGAGAGGAATAGGATCTATACGCATAAAAATATTTATAGAAGCTTTTTTTTGTGGTAGCAAAGCACTGGAAATTAAAGAGATATCCATTAATTAGAGAATGGCTGAACAAATTATGGCATATGAATGTAATAGAATGCTATTGTACAATAAGAAATTATGAAAGGTACAGTTTCAAAGAAACTTGGGAAGATGTGTATGAATAAATAATAGCAAAGTGAACGGAACTAGGAGAATGCTTTATCCAATAATGACAACGTTGTGAAGATAAATCATTTTCATAGTTTTAAGAATTCTGATCAAGGTGATAAGCACCCAGGATTCCAGAAACCCCATGATGAAGCATGTTACCCTCCTCTTTAGGGTGATGTCCCACATTGAGGCATGTTCTTTTGCACATGGGCACTTCTGGAATTGGTTTTGGTTGCCTGGGCATATTTGTTATGGGGGTTTTGTTTTTGTTTCTTTTCAATGTGATGAGAAGTTGGAAAGAGAAAAAATAGATTTTGGTGCTTTAGGGAAAAGTGGGACATTGATCTCCATCAATGAGAAGAGAGTCCCATACCAATGTACTCTGGGACTGGGGTAATAGTTCATCGAAAAAAATAAAAATTTAAAGAGTATTTACACTGGTGGAGGCTCAAATGAATTTCTGATTGGATGCAGACCTATAGAACACTTGAATATGAGGTAACCTATTTAGGGGATCCATATGTGAAAGCCAAAACCCAGAATTATTGAGTAAAGGCATCTTACCCCAGATCTGGCCATCTGGCATAATCTTTTGGGCTAAATAACTTCTTTCTCCCATCTAACTTTTGGTCAGCTAAATAGACTTGGAGGGGACACCATTTCAGTGCACTGGCTCCTCAGGGGATCACAGAATTAGACCAGTTGGAGGCCAATTAGAGGAAGCTAGGCAGTGATCAGAGGAAGATTAGAGCTGGAATTTCACCCCATTGGACTGGCTGACAGCCACAGGCTACAGCCTAAGAGCCACTCAAAGCTGTCTGAGGCTCCCAAAGGGACAGAAAGCTTGTAGAGCCTGACATGCTGGAAAAAATGGGATGAATTGGGGACAGAGAAGGGACTAGATTAATGCAACACTCTCTCCTCTATACTGCACTTCCTCCTTGAGGATGATGTAGGTGCCTTGGAGGAGTCTATGGCTTCTTGTTCTGATCCTAAAACTTGCTGTGACTTTGCAAATCTGTCCTGTCTGGAGTAGCTGGTGTTAGAGTGAATAGGGCACCGAGTCTGGAGTAAGGAAGAACTTACCTCAGATACAAGTTACAATTTACTCAACCTCTCTGACTGCCTCAGTTTCTCAAATGTAAAATGGAGATTAAAGTGGCACCAATTTCTCAGAGTTGTGAGGATGAAATGAGATATTTGTAAAGTGCTTAGCATAGTATGTGTTCAGAGTAGGCTCTTAACAAATACTTATTTCCTTTCTTCCTTCTGGGCACAAGTTACCTCTGTAAAATGAGATTGAATTTGATTAGCCCAGCTCTAACCTTCCATGTTCTGGTCCCTACCATTTCTGAACTTCTACATGCTATGGTCTAAGTTTTAGGTCCCTTTATCCTCTAACATTCTGTTCTAGCCCCTCAGCTAATTTCTTGGCTCCTTGAGATCCCAGATAATAACACTCTAGTGCTTCATCATGCACACAGTAGTTTTTCATGCTTTAGGGCACAGAGTAAGTGATTGTTGACTGAGTGACAGACATTCTCCCATGTGAGCTCTAAAAGGAAGGCAGGGTTACTCTGTAGCATTTGCTGGGGGGCTGTGGTGGTCCAGGTTCCGTGGAGAGAGGCAGAAAGCAGGCTCTGGTCTTGACCCTTAAGGAGATTAGTTTTTGTAGAGGAGTGGGACAAGATCACAGAAACCAAACTGCCAAATCTGTGAAGCAAAGGCTGACTAATGGGGATGGTGAGAGGCCACAAGATGCAGGGCGGTGTGCT
This sequence comes from Potorous gilbertii, assembly GCA_028658325.1. Taxonomy (NCBI): domain Eukaryota; kingdom Metazoa; phylum Chordata; class Mammalia; order Diprotodontia; family Potoroidae; genus Potorous; species Potorous gilbertii. The sequence goes on along the minus strand of CM053769.1, from coordinate 34,837,949 downwards.
GCAGTGTACCATACTCCTCTTCTACTGGGTCTCCCTCCTAGGGCTATCGTAAGGATGAAATCAGACGGTGAGTGTGACAGCATTTTAGAGAAATTTAAAAGTTATTATAAGAGCATAAGTTTTTGCAAGGAAATCTCCATTACCCAAAATTCTGAGGGAAGAATCTATTTTGGATAGCCAAGTTTACAGCTGGAAAAAACCTCTGGAGCCATCTCGTTCAGCCTACTTATTTTTACAGATGACGCCCAGTCAAGGCAAGTTATTTATGAAAGGTCACACAGGTCAGCATTAGAAGCAGGATTGGAACCCAACCTTCTTTATTCCAGAGCTTAGGGCTCCATCCCTATTCTTTGCTACCCCCTAGATAACTGGGCACTTACAGCTTTTTAATGATTCTCCATTATAATTAATATGATTAATTATAGATATTAACTATAATTATATTCTAATAGAAGTGCTTACGTTACATATTATGCATAATGCATTATTTGCATTCTATAATTAACAACTATAATTAATATTAATTATAATTAAAAATACAACACATATTATATATTATATCTGTATATATTATATATCTGTATGTGTTTATATTGTATACAATAAACCATTAATTATCACCATTACTTATAATAAAGATGGTTTTAGAATTTCCATTAAATTTGAAGTTATTATAATTAGTTATAATTAATATTATTACATTTTACCTTTTCTAGTGCTTTACACATGAATCTCATTTGACTCTTACCTCTGCCCTCTGAGTAAATAGTTAAAATGATGTTATTCCCATTTGCCAAATGAACAAACAGAAGCTTCGAGACAAGCTAAGTGGCTTGCCTCAGGTCATACAGAGCCGGTCCTTGGCAAAGCCAGCTCTTGAGCTCAGTTCCTCTGACTATACGGTGCTCTAAACTTTGCATCAGAGTCCATGGAATACAATACTACGCTACCTCATTTACCTGGCACTTCCAAATAAGTGAAGTTTCCAGGTGACTGAAGCTTATTCTTTTGCTCCAGCTTTGATGAAAACACTACCCAAATGGACAAGACGTCTCTTCCTTTAACAACAGGGCGTATTGAACACAGATGAGGTATTTGATGGCTCGAGACTATTATTATGAGTGCTACTGTTGTGCTAGTCAGTAAGCAGTAAGCACATAAGTCAGCTGAGAGAAATAGAAAAGCCTTCCCACAAATATAAGTCTAAGTGCTACACATGATTTTTCAAAGGTATTCATTTTAATTAATACTGTGGTGCCTTGGGGCAGGACTAAGGTGTTTTAGGCCTGTTGGTATCACATTTGGCACTAGGCTTTTAGATTTCCTGCATCTGCTTTTTCAACCGTTTTTTGTCTTCCCCTTCTCCTTTCCTGTTGAGCTGTTGGCTGTCCTTTCTCGATCTTGTACCTCCAGTAGTTTCCCTATCCCCTAGGCTCCTCTAATTTCCTACTTTCAATCTGTTATGGACTAGGAAAGCAGATAATGAAATTAGCTCACACTTGTATGGCAGTTTGCTAAGTACTTTCCTAATAACCACCTTGTAAAACCCCCTTGTGAAAGTGCTACTCTCAGGTTGAGAAATCAAAATGACTGGCCCTTAGTCACACAGTTAACGAGTGGCAGGGCTGAGATTTGAACCCCCCACTCTTTTGGATTCAAGACCTAATGAGCTTTCCACTAAGTCATACTGAAGCAAGTCTCTTTGAATTGTGTGAAAACCAAAGACTTTCCCAGTAAATATAAAATTAAACAGGAATGACTTCTTTCCCCAGTTGTCTCATGTCATCCTGGAAATGCTATAAAAGTTAAAAAGTTATATACAAAGTAAAAATAGTTATGCATTGAGGTTCCCAGAGATTTTACCCATAAGCAAAGTGCCTGGACTTCACGGCATCTACTTAAACTGATTGGAAGCTACTGAAGATCACAGATCATTAGAACTGGAGGGGATCCTTTGAGACCATTAAGTACCTTTTATTTTACAGATTATACATCTGAGGAGCAGAGAAGTTCATTGAGCTACCCAAGGCTGCACAGCTAGTGCCTGAACTGGGATTTAAACCCAAGGGTCCTGATGCCAAGTTCAGTGAACTTGCCACCATCCCCCACTTCTAGGATCTTTGATTCCACATAGAACAGATGGCGCAAGGACTTGGGTTCAAATCCTCATCCAGATGCTTAATAGTTATGTCAACTGAGACATTTTAAACTCTCTAGGTCTTAATTTCCTCATCTGTAAAATGAAAAGTTTGGACTGAATTACTGAAAGCATCTATTCCAGCTCTAGTTTTGATTCTATGACCTCTCTGCGTGATATAGTGGAAAGAGCACGGTGCTTGAAGTTGGAGGGAGCCTCAAATGTGGGATGTGTAACATGCTACATATGTGGGCCCTTACCCTCTTGGAGCCTCAGTTTCTGATCACAGTCTGAGGAATTTCTCTGCCAGAATCCAAAAACTGAGCTAGTGAATCACTCCCTTGTGTGAGGCAGGCTCATCTCCTTCCCCCACTCTGTGCAGGGTTGGCACACTCAAGCCTGTGGTAGGCATTGCCCACATGAAGTGGCACTGATTAGCTTGGCAGAATTAATTACAAAAGGGTTATATGCCTTCCCAGGGGAAAATTCAGGTCATTATCAGCCCCTTGCAGCTGTAGACCCCTGCATGCTGCTGAGGAGATGCTTCAGCTCCTGGAAATGGTTGGTGAGCAGCAGCCTTACTTCAGGTCAGGAGTAAACTCATCGCACTCTATAATGATGATCGGCAAGCACTGCTGGTCTTTCTGTGTGTAGCAAGGCAGGTGAGGAGGCAGAGGTCATCAGACTCATGAAAAGAAGTGGGAAGCCAAACATTATAGGACATCATTTGCATAGGATTTGCATGTCATCCAGACACACTTCAAATAACCTCCAAATCTCCATTGCTCCTTCTGGAAAGTCTTCATACCTACTATTTTTTTCCCTACTAAACCTTCCAGTGTTAGCATTGACAAGACCCAACTAGAAAAATTTCAGACAGGACTGCCTGAGGTGCTGCCCACTCAGATCGCTGTCCAAGGTACTAAAGTTCCCTTCCAGGGCCTGGCAAAAGCTGTAGGTGTGAGTCCAGATGCTGAAGTCATCTTGAAGGTTTCAGCAGCTGTAGAATCAAATTGGATTGGAATGAATAGTTCAGGGTGACCCAAGTTGCTCTCTGTTTTTCAGTCCTGTTTCCTGGCCTAAAACTGAGACTCTAAGTTACTCTCATTTTTAACTCTGGAGCTAAACTTTCCATCCTAGGAGGGCTTTGTAACAATTAAGAATCTGCTATGTGAAGACACTGTGTGGACACAGATTTAAAAAGACAAAACACTGGTTCCTTATGCTTAAGAAGCTTGCACTCTTGGAAGGGGGAGGGAGCAGGGGAGGTCAGGAGGGTGGAAAGAAACTGCAAAATAATCTGTTCTGAAAAATGAGTTAGACCAGTCCATTTCTAAGATAACAGCTAACATTTATATAGCACTTTAAGGTTTGCAAAGTCTTTACAAATATTATCTCATCGATCATCACAACCCTGGGAGGTAGATACTATTATGACCCCCATTTAATATATGAGGAAACTGAGGGAGGCTGAGGCTAAATAACTTGCCCAAGTAGCAAGTGTTTCAGGCTAAGATCTCCCAGCTCTATTTTTCAAGGTTCTGGGGTATTTTCCAGATTTGACATTCTACTGTATCTATGCCTTCACCAGGTTGGGATTTTGACTGAGACCAGCAGTAAAGTCCTGGATCAGGAACTAAGACCACCTAGATTCTGGCTTCCACTTTGCAGTTAACTTGCTGGGTAAGGCACCCTCTTTGAATCTTAGTTTCCCTATCTGTAAAATGGGATTATACTTGAGTATATAGTGGGTATTTTTCTGGGGATGTGCTAAGGCTGTTTCACATGACCACAGGCTTGGAGCAGGAGAGAACCTTAAACATTATCCGAACCAACTCCTTCATTTCACAGATGAAGACATTTTAGCCCAGAAAGGTTGAGTAACTCCCCCAGGTTGCACAAGCAAAGCCAGGATTTAAAAGCAGGTCTTCAGCACCAGGCCTTGCACACTTAATAAATGCTTGCTGAATTAAAAGTCAGACTTAATCTTTATGGTGCTTTCTCATTCTTGAAAAAAAAAAGTTTCCATTCTTCCGGTTGCCATGGGAAGAGTTAACTCTTCCAGGTTAATGGAAGGAGGGGAGTAGATAATACAGAACAATGCAAAATCCAAAAACAATCAAAGTATGTGGTCAGTCACACACACACACACACACACACACACACACACACGTTCATTCATTCATTCTCCATGATTAGTCACCATGGAAAACCCACTGAGTGGAAAACACACTTCCAGGCAACTGTCATCCCTTTCCTGATGCTGTCCAGCTTACTTCCATTTCTGGGAGTTACCTGATCTTTGTTTCAAGCAGAGATGGCTTTTCATGCCCCTCCACAAATTCTCCTGTTGGCTACATGCTTGGTACTTCCACCCCAGAAAGTTCAGAGAGGAATAGTACCAGTGCAGGGGGGGAGTGTGGGTTGTCATGGAGTGATGCCCTCCGAAGCCCCCAGGAAAGGTGACCTTGAAGCATCAGAGCCCCTGGGCTCAGGATTGCAGCAGTATTTCTCTCCTGTTTCCCATGACAGCCTTGAGCTTGCTCAATGATCAGGCAAACAGAGGGAGGCTGCTGTTCTCCATATGTGTTTCCTGGTTGGGAAATGTCAGACCTCAGAATGTGCCCAAAGAGGTCTAACAGATTCTCCTAGCACAATCTGGTTCACCACTGCTTGACAAGCTGGGTAATTTGCCTTGGAAAGCACTGGGGGAGAGGGGGAGGCTCATTTCTTTCTTGGTGAGGCAAGTTTGCTGCATAGTTGGAAATGTCTCCAGTTGAGAAATTCTAATCATTTAGTCTTCCTAGGCTTTGTTGCATATACTGTTGCTGGTAACCATCAAAGCTGTGATTTCTTTAAAACCAAAGGGTAGATTGTTTCCTGTTAATTACACCAAGACAGCTGCCTTTCTCTAAAAACCTGGAACTGCTCTTTAGCTCCCGGTCCTTTCTTAGTGCTCTCTCTCTCTGGCAGTCACTCCACTTAATTTTTAAATTTCTTGTCTAATCTGTGCACACAAAATAAACAAGTCCCTGAGCAGCCCCTCTGACAGCAGCCTTGAACGTGATTTATTCTCACTCGTCACGGTGGGGAGATCAGGGGAAAAAACAGGCCAGAGTTGGAAGTAAGATGCGGAGGGAAATGAACGCCTCATTGGAAACCCTGAGCCAGGACCAAGGTCAAATATTTGTTTGTCAGGCTCAGCGGCCGACTGACAGTGTGCAGCAGCCCCCTCAACGTACTGGAGCATTCTCTCTGTGAGCTGGTCAGGCGTTGGTGGGGCCCACCCTCGAGGGATGTATTAATAAAGTCATGTGGTTATAAGCAGCCTTGTGGACTCTTTTAAAAATTCGTCTGAGCTCAGGCCTCATCTTTGGTGACAAGCTGAAGCTGAAAGGGATGGAAGGGCCATGTTTCTAGAATGCAGGAGGAGGCAGCCCTGGAGGAAGTCAGACAGGTGGGTCCTGAGCAGCAGCCGCTGCCCTTCCTCACTGTCAGAATGCCGAGTTCAGGCAGGTACCTGCCACAGGTCAGCCTCTGGCCCTCCCTTTGAAGGCAGTTTTATGGATAAAGGCCAGAAATGGGAAGGGGACTAGACTGAGGCTCCTGAGAAACCTCAGGGGATTATTTTATGTATTTCTTCTTTATTTCCCCTTCTCCCTTGTTCTTCTTTCCACTTTCTTTTCCTCCTTCCCCATTAGCTGAGAGTGAGAAGACTGCCTTTTAATTAGGAAATATCTTTCGCTGAATCCTTGACCACCACCCCTGCCTCCCAAATAAGACAACATTTTTAGAACATATTTTATTGACTTTTGGAAAAAAATAATATAAATCTCTTTGAAGCTGAATGTCTGTACAATCCTTTTCTAGCCTTGTATGGTCCATACAGTTATAATAATATCAGTAGATACAGAGTGTGTGTGTGTGTGTGTGCGTGTGCGTGTGTGTGTGTGTGTGTGTGTGCGCGCGCACCTGTGCACTTATACAGACAATTCTGACTCATACAAATGGCTGGGGTTAGGCTGGTCATGGAATGGTTTTGTTGTTGTTGTTGTAGTTTTGTCAGATGCCTGTAAATTCACAACAGGGTTTTGGATTGCTAACCTAAAAGATCCATTTGACTTTGCTTCTACTTCTCTCTCCTCTAAGAGCTTGGCCATGGAGGACAGTTCATGTACTATCCCACACACTGGGAGCATTCACCAAGAGCAGAGAAGCTGGGCTTTTTAAAAGCTGAGTAAATGATAAATTGTAGTTAGGAGGGGCAAATCCTGATCTTAATATCATCCACAAGTTACAAATGGAAAGCACATTTGCATAGCTGCTTACGTTTAATCTGCAAATCTTGTAAAATATTTGTTCAGGTTTTCTGTTGCATAGTAACATACTTACAGTACATGGGCTGTCTCCAGGCTGGGTGCCAGAAAAACAACAGATTAATATTTGGAACAAGAAATTACCCACCACTGGGAAACCAATTAGTTCCCTGATAAGAACTTGGTATATAGATGGAAGTAGATGTATTTTGAGCAGCTCATGGCACAGGGGTTGAGGTTCACCTGTTCCCCACTGCGGGGGGATCACGGGGGAGGGGGAGTACTGAATGTGCTGGTGGAAAGAGCAGCTGGGGCCATTATATTGGAGGGACCTGACATTCCAAGTCTAAATGTTTCCAAAGTGTTAAGAGTCCTAGGGTCTTATCCTTCAGGGAGCTTGCAGGGCAATAACAGGAGGAATGAACCCTTGGCAGGTCAAGGTGCAGGGGACTGAGGAGCAGTAAATGAGATGGCAACATCTCCTTTCTTGAGGGAAGTGCTGAAAGCAAACATTTGCCCTTCACGCCCCAGGAGTCTGACTCCAAGGGGAATATCACCGGCTGATCTGTAGCTTTCCCAGGTCTTAGCCCACCTCTCCAAGGACATAATGTCACTAACCTTGGGCTGCCTCTTTGAAGTGAGGAAACTTTGCTTCTGAGTCAATCTACCGGACTTACGTGTCAGGGGCACCCTCTGTCATCATGGGCCAAGGTGGCATCCTCTTTCTGGACATATACCAAGCAGGGAGCTGGAATGGGCTCTGGGAGGCAAATATGGCCTCTAGCCCTCTCCTTACCTCAAGTCAAGGCTGGTCTGTATTCCCTGGGTCAAAGTTCTGGGAGATATGAGGACCCAGGCAGTCTCCAGGATCTCTTCTGTTTGCCTCTTTGCACTGCTTTCAAGAAAGGGATGGAATTTCCCTTTCTATATGACACCTAACATTATGCACTTTCCTTCTTTAGGTTTCAGCCTGGCCTGGAGAGTTAAGAGAGAGTTAAGACCCAAGAACTGTGTATATGTGTATGAGTGTGCACAAACATGCAAACACATGGGTGTGCACATAAAGTGTGGAGATGCTTCTCATTTTTAGCAGCTATCCCAGGGACACTCCTCCACCAAGAATTTGAGAGGAATGATACAAGGATGAGAGTCTGCATGAAACAAGTGGTCTATGTGGAAATTTCCATGGGTATGAGCATGAGATGTTCCACTCTCTGCTCCAAAACTGTCCCATCCAATAATGAAAGGGCGAGTTAAGTTTACCAACAATGGCCATGTCCTCTGATTACATAATGGCCCTCACACTGGCCCTTGGAAGAAGAGTAGGGAGGGAGAGCTTCCCTCACAATCCCCACATGCCTCCCCACCCAAAGAAAGAGCAGCTGTGAGCATGTCCAGCAGCAGTGAGCTCGCCCTTGGCTGTGGCCCCAGGACCTATTTTCTTGTAACTGCTGAGTTCCCACTCTGAGGGCTGGCCCACATGCTGGAGGGAGAAGCTCTCTTGTTCATTTAAGTTCTTCCTTCTCTATACCAGGTTCTTTTCCCTGTAGGCCAATTTCCCATTAGAGACTTTAAACTGGCTTTTCCTGCAGCTGCCTGAGCCTGCCAAGGTACCCAGGAGAGGGCTCAGAGAGAGCAGTAGAGGAACTTGGTAGAATGGCAAGTGAAACAAAACAAAAAACTCAAAATCCATTAGAACAATACAGTTCAAGCGGCCCTTTGTCCTCCAGGTTTGTATACAGCAATGCCTGTATTTTTTTTCCAAGCAGTTTAACCTCTGAATCTCTTCTTCCCCATCCCCAAACAGACTCCAATCCATGCTGTTATCCCAGCCCCCTCTTGATTTGTGGTGTTAACTGGAACTCAGTTCACATCTCTTCTGGATTTTCAGTTGGCAAAGTACCAGACCCAAAAGCAAAGGGAGGGCCACACTTGCCCTGAATTTAACATCCATCAATAAACCTTCCCCTGGCCTGTGAGTGGAAGGATCTCTGCTGGGGGGAGTACTGAGGTGTCAAAGCAAAGAGTTGGCTAGACCACACTTTTTACTCCTCAATCTGTCAGTACCTTCTCCTCCTCACTGTTTCTTTCTCGCTTATGCAGGTCTTGGGGCGTAAAGCTGTTGAAAGACCACAACACATGGCATTACAATTTATCATGATGGACAAGCCCATTAACATCAACAGACTGAGCTGAGTGGGCCTCAGTTTTCCAGTCAGCAATGGGAAAGGGGAGGAAGGATTGAAGGAACCCTTACTAGTTCATGATTAAGTCTTTGATTGATGGGTGGATCTGGGAAGTCCTAGAACCCATGTGTTCCCACCCCTCACACCTCCACTTGTTATAACAAAAGGGGACATGGCCTGGTGAGAGGAAAGGGTACTTTATGGGGAGTCAAGCAACAATGGTTCAGTTCTCAGCTCTGTGAAATTGGGAAGTCAGATCCCTTCTCTGGACCTTAGTTTCCTAATCTGTGAGATCAGGCAGTAAGTTTAGGTCATATTTATAATCTTTTCTAGCTCTATTTAAAAAAAATTTACTTAGAATTCTAACTTTTAATAAATTGGGTTCCAGAAAAGGAATGCTTCCAGAGGCTGTATGAATGTGTGAGAGAGAAAGACAGACAGAGAGAAGGGGGTGAGGAAGGGAAATAGGAAGGCAGAAAAAAAGGAGAGAGTGAGAGAGGAAAAGACAGAGATATGAGGGAGAGAGGAGAGACAAACAGAGACAGAGAGAGACAGTGGCATACACAGGGAAAACACTGGTTGATACTATATTGCACAAGTGCCTGAGACACTGTGAATGTTGTTACCAGGTTAGCTGAAGGTTACACAGTCTCAAGAACCAAATCCAAAGAGGTTAAGAACTATGACTGGGTGAAATCAGGTAACAGGGCAAAGGTGAAGAGGCACAGAATTTGGTCTGAGAACACTCAGTCCAGGATCAGGAACTGGGCTTAAAGGGTTAAATTTGGCAGACACTCCAGGGACTCAGCTGAAGTAGCCAGAAGGTGAAGGCAGTCCCTGCTGAGCCATCTGCCTCAGGTCTTTCTGGTGCACTTCATGTTGGCCCCTTGTTCTTTCTCCTCTGTCCCTAGGACCTTTCAAAGTCAGTCCCCCTGGCTCCTAGGGGGTGGGGCTTAGGTGGGAGAAAGATCAAAGGTATTAGAAGACAGCAGATTCAACAGTGGTAGGTTGTGATGGGGTACCCAAGAAGGCTACTATGTGTGAGGGTGTGTTTTTTGAGTACTGTGATTTCACTGATACAGGGAATTGCCTATGAGGAAACTCTCCATACCAGTCTGGATGGGCATCTGCTCTGCAATTTTATGTCTTAAAGAGTTGCTGGATGGATGGCTGAGACAGTAAATGACTTGCCCAGGGTCATACAGTCAACATGTGTCAGAGGCAGGACTTGACTCCTTGTCTTCTTGACCCCAAGGTCAGCTCTTTCCACCAGAGTGCACTGGCTCTCATGTGGTGTTAAGTTGCACCAACAGGAGGAATAGTGCCTCAAGTAAGGATGATTTTTCTGTTTTCTGCCCAGGTCAGATCTGATCTCAGAGGCTCTCTGTGAGTTGTGGATGCCATATTTGGAGAGGTAAAATAATAAGGTAGAGCGTGTACACTGGAAAGTACTCTAGGAGAAGTGGGCAAGAGAGCGCATCATAAGAGGATCAGCTGAAGAACTGGAGATGTATAGACTAGAAAAGAGAAGTCTCGGGAAAGGCATGGCAGCTGTCTTCAAGTGTCTGTGGCTGTTTTAAGGAGGGAGATTAGGACTCTGAGGAGCGCGCCCCACCCCCCCATCACTCATGTTGTTGGCATGCAGCGGTGTACGGAGGAGGTCATATTACTTTGTCAGATACTTGGAGCCCTGTCTGTTGATCTTTGTGCTAATTTCTCTGCTTTTATTTTCTCTTTCTCTATTTTCTCCACGTTCACTCCGCTTAACTGGTGAGTGACTCATATATGTTTAATTAAAGAAGGACTGTTAACTCCTTTTAAGCTGCTTTTCCTTTATAAAGCAGATCAAAGACCCTGTCATCCTGGGTGTGCTAAGGTGCTTGCTAATACACCTCCCTCTGGGAGTCCTTCAATTCTGTTTTGGATCATTATATTGATCAGAATAGTTAAGTCCTTCACAGTTGATCATCACTACAATATTGCTGTTACTGTGTGCAATGTTCTCCTGGTTCTGCTCACTTCACTCTGCATCAATTTATACAGGTCTTCCCAGGTTTTTCTGAAACCATCTTGCTCATCATTTCTTACAGCACAATAGTATGCCATCACAATGATATGCCACAACTTATTCAGCCATACCCCAATTAATGGGTATCCCCTCAATTTCCAATTCTTTGCCACCATAAAAAGAGTTACTATAAATATTTTTGTACACATAGGTCCTTTTCCTTTTCGTTTGATTTCTTTGGGATACAGACCTAGTGGTGAGATTACTCGGTCAAAGAGTATACAGAGTTTTATAATCTTCTGGGCCTAGTTCCAAAGCACTCTCCAGAATGGATAGACCAGTTCACAACTCCACCAACAGAGCATTAGTGTCCCAATATTTCCACATGCCTTCCAATATTTTTCATTTTTCTTTTCTGTCATATTAATCATTCTGATACGTATGAGGTGGTACCTAAGAGTTGTCTCTAATTAATAGTGATTTAGAAAATTCTTTTTCATATGACTATAGATGGCTTTGATTTCTTCTTCTGAAAAATGCCAGTTCATATTCTTTGACTATCAATTGGGGAATGGATTTTATTTTTTATAAATTTGGCTCAGTTCCCTATAAAATACGTAGTTGCTTACAGAAAGGAAAGGAAGCCAGATTGGCTATCAAGTAAAAAGGTGAGTATCTCCTCACGGTCCAGGTTGTCAGGGACAAGGAAATATAAACTAAAGCAAGATAAAAGTGAAGCAACATAAGGCCTTCGAGAAGGGGGTGAGTGGGAGGGAAATGAACAAACGTGAAACAAGTCCCACACCACGTGAAGTCCTTCTGAGGACGATGGAGCTGCTTCTATTGATATGAAGTAATAATAAAAAGGAGCCATGGAAGCTACTGGGTGAAAGTGATTAGTCAGTGAAAGAGGAAGAACAGGGCCTGCTCAGGACAACTGAGGCAGTTTTATGTTGATCTGACAACCACACAGGTTAGTTGTATTGCTCAGGTCTGAATATGTACATATATGCACATACAGATATGAATGTCTATTTATTTGTATAGAAAACCTAAGATCTATTAAAATAGATAACTACTAGCCACTTGTTGTGATTCCCATGGATACAAAGTATGCTGCCAGCAGGAATTTATAAAGCACTCCCATAGAGGACTAAAGACCTGAGGGGCAAAGGGGACCTTCCTACTGAAAGCAAAGGATTCAGAAAAGTAACTGACCAAGGAAAGGGTTTCTGAGGATGGAATTTGGCTAGACGAGAAGTCACAGCAGCCTTCTGGACAAAGATGGAGGGCAGCTAACAAAGGCCAGAAAAAACCCCTTAGCCAGGGACCTTGCAAATCCAATCCAAAGGGCTTTAAGATGAAAAGAATAGTGGAATATCTTAGGAGAGCAATAGTGAAATAAGAATCACACTTGAGATAACCTGAAGGTCAAAAGGTACAAAACTGAAGAAAGGAGACATTAGTAAAACTTGTGGCCTCAAACACTAACATGAAAATGTCCAACGTTTAGACAACAAGCCAAAGGAACTAGAGATGCTAATCTGAGGAGGCAAATTTGACCTCATGAATATTCATAACACACAGGAGGGATGAGACCCATGCCAGGGAAATGGTAATGTGAACTGGTCTGCCTTATTCAAAAGGAAGTATATATTCTGTATATTCCAGAGCTAAATTCGTGTGAAAAAAATCCAAGAGCCAGAATGGAATAGCAGGGAGCCCAAGGGAAAACAAGCATTGTGGCAAAGCAGAAGCGGTTTGGTCACCAGGAGGGTACACAAGCATCCATCTGGGCACTAGAAGGAGAGAGATGAGGAGTTCAGGAAACAGATTTTGAGTGCAGCATGATATGAGGGCCCTTTAATAATCTCATAGAGGTTCCCTCTCTGTCAAAACCAGATAGCTAACAACTAGAGCTGCTTTAACGATAACTTCATCATTCAAGAAGGGGTGGAAGCAATTTCCAAGGCATCAGAAGAAAGATGGATAGGATCCCAAAGTCTAAAATTCTAAAAGAGATTCCAGGAGGTTGGGAAATTCTAAAGAATGACAGGAAACAATTCTGAAGAAAGGGAAGAAAAGGAACACCATCTGACAAGAGGAATGTGGATGCAAAAGGAGCTCACCCAACAGAAGACAGAAATAAAGAATTACTACAAGGATGCGGCACAGGTCTGTAAAAATCCATGCCTAAAGTGTAGCAGAGGGTGGGTAAGGAAATCCAAAGACAATAAAAAGAGAGTGTGTGTGTGTGTGTGTGTGTGTGTGTGTGTGGGAGAAAAAGGAGAATCAAGGAAGGGTGAGGACCACTGTTTGGGGAGGACAAAGTGGTGGTAACTGACAGCAAAGAGAGGGTGCAGTTGTTCAAGGCATCTTTTGTCTGGTTTTTTCCTCTGTCAAGGAATCTGACCTTTGGACTGGAAAGATGATGTTGAAACTTAAAAGGAGTGAAGAAGGAGATGGTCAGAGGGCACCTAAACTGCTCTTGGTGAATTTGCATCACATGCTCACATGAAGTACACCATCAAGTACTGAAAGAATGCCAGGCTGCTGAGTGATATCTGAATCTGAATGTGATATCTGAAAGATCATAGAAAATGAGAGGAGATAGTCAGAGGAGAAAATGGAGAAGAGCAAATGCTGCTCTGATTTCCAAAAATGGAAAGAGAATAGAGCCTGCAAACTAAAGATCAGTGAAACTGACTTAATTCCTAGAAACCTTTTAGAATGGATCCTTAAAGAGGATCTAGGAAATAACATCTAGAGAGGGCCACAGAAACCACAACAAGTTGCATGGCTTCAAGGACGCTTTGTGAATAAGAATCACTTTGTTTTTTTTTTTTTTTTTGGATGGGGTTATTAGGCTGGTAGATCAGGGATATGTTGTAGATACAATTTGCCTAGATTTTAATAAATCATTTGGTGAAATGTTTCATAGCATTTTTAGGGAAAGGACTGAAAGATGTGGGCTAGATTCTACAGCTGGACGGAGTTGGAGCTGGTTGAATGGCTGGACTCAAAGAACAGTCAGCATTAATGGTTAATGTCAGCTTGCCAGGAGATCTCACTAGTAGTCCCCCAGGGATCTCTGTGCTCTGCTCTCTGCTACTTAAGACTTTTATCAGTGACTTGGATAAAGGTATAGCTGGCACACTCCTCAATTGTTTAGATGACAAAAAGTCAGGAGGGATGGTTAATGTGCTAGACGACGAAGTCCAGATTCAAAATGGTCTGGGCAGGTTAGAACTTTGGGATGAATCTAATAAAATGGAATTCATGAGGGTTAAGTTTAAAGTCTTACACATGGGTTCAAAAAATCAACTTGAAAGGTACAAGATAGGCAAAGTATGATTAGGCGTGGCAGGTTGCCTAAAAAGATCTGGGGGTTTTTAATGAATTACCAGGAACGGCAGCCAAAAAAGCTGATGTAATCTTAGTTTTTATTAGAACATAGAGAATATTCAGGAATAAAAGAGATAGTCTGGTTGCACTTTGCCCTGGCCAGTCTACATCTGGAGGACTATGTTCGGTTCTGGGCACCATAGTTCAAGAGGGGCATTGATAAATTGAGGAATGTCCAGAGGTGGCCAAACAGGATCAGTGGGAGAAATTAGAGATGAGAAACTAGAGAAGACACAGGGGAGACCTGATAACTGTTTTCAAATATCTAAATGGCTGTCAAACCAAAGAATGAATAGGCTTGTTCTATTTGGCCCCAGAAGGCAAAACCAAGAACAATGGTTACAAATTGTGAAGAGACAAATTCAGGCTTTCTAAACAATCAGAGCTGCCTTAAAGAGGAATGCACTGCCTCCAGGGATAGCACCTTCCTTCTCTTTGGAGGTCTTAAAGCAGAGGCTGCATGATCACTTGTCCAGAATACTAGGATGGGGATTCCTTCCGGGACACGGCTTGGGCTAGATGACCATTGAGGTCCCTTCCAACTTTAAAATTCTCCGATTCTGTGGGTGACAAAGAGAGTCTTCTCTCTCAGGTAGATTATTATGTTTTCTGTGATCACTGTCCCTCACCATCACCACCCTTTGTGAGGGTTATGATCTCATAATGGATTCCCCCCTATCCACCCAAACTGGAACAGCTTAGGAAGCTTGGGTCTCCAGGCTCCCTAAAATTATTTTCTCTATTCCAATGCCTGCTGAGAGGTAGCAATCAGCAAGAATAAAGATGAGTGATTCCAAAGGGGGCATGAGAAAAATAAGCACAAAGACCTGCAGAGAGACCCAGAGGGCAGGGGGTGCTGGTGGTCAGGGATTAGTTGGGGAAGTCAAATACAATTAATGAGACTTTTAGAGCCCTGGGAAAGAGATGTGAGTAAAAATATCCACCTTATAATTGTGGCCAGTGTTCAAGGACTTGTTTCCCCTTAAGGTAGACTGTTCCCTTGGGTGAAGGTCTCATACAACTAGGTTACTGTCCAAAATTTAGGAAATTGCTCTGTGCAGAGAATTTCCAGCTGAGTTATTTCACAGAAATGGCAGAAGGATACAAGGTCAATTCATAAAGCAAACTGTCAGAGAATGCCATTGAAATAAACAGGGGACTTATGATAACAGAATGAAATAAACAGGAGACTTATGGTAAGAGAATGAAAGAGAAGTGAACAGAGACCTGGAAAGGCAAGCCTATGATCAGCACAACCAGTGCTGTAGCCTGATCATGGGAGATTCACTTAACAGGTGGTTATTTCTGACCTGAAACCATGCTAACAGGTTCCTAAGTCCTCGATGCTGAAATGTCCCCAGAACTGAGATTTCACTAAGATCCCCAAAATAGACATATGTGAAGAGAGGAAAATTTAGTGAAAGACTAATATCACTGAATCTAGGTCCTACAGTGAGAAGGACTGAGGCATGTACCAAGGCAGGAAGGAATTGATGGAATGCTATTACTGGTGAGGTCACTGTTCTGTCATGGAAAATGGAAGGTATAGAATTCTGGAGCTGGAAGAGACCTTAGAAGTCATTCTAATCCAATCAAGTCCTCTATTGTACAGATGAAAAGATTCATGAATACTGAGGTAAAGTGACCGGCCCAAGGGTCACTCAGTGCATCTGTGCTGGAGCTGGGAGTAAAGTCCAAGCCACGTAACTCTTCAGTCCTTTGCTCCCTTCACCACACCGAAGCTTCTCTCCCTGCCACCTCAGAGTTTTGTGAGGATCAGATTTTTAAAATCCAGGTGAGTTCCTTCTAAAGTGGAAAATGCTATAATGGTAAATTGGAAAGCAACCAAGATGGAGAAATTTCCCCATTTGTAAAATGCCTGGTCTGCCCTCCATGCCACTTAAGGTTCTTTCCGGTTCTCAAGGTCTCTGAGGCTAGATAAATGTTAGTTCTCATTATAGAACCTCATGGTTAGGAGGGCTTGCAAAGGGCTTCAGCTGAACCTCTATCTAAATAGGAATCTACACCTTCCCAAGCAGGTGACCACTCAGCTTCACCTTGAAGGTCATCAGTTATATCGATTATTCGTGCTGTCACAGCAAAGCTAGAGGAGATGTTTGAGGACACTGACTCCAACCCCCGCTTTTTACACATGAGGAACATTAAGTGAGGTACCCAGAACCAGAGAGCTAGTAGGACTCGAACCCACATCCTCTTGACTCCTAGTCCAGGACTTTGTTTACTAAGTCACATTGCCAATTTGAGAATAAGAGCCACTAAAATAGGAATGGAATGTATCTACCTTTGGCCCTCGCAAAGACTGAGAATTGTGTATTTTGGGAAGATTCTCCACGATAAACATTGATGCCAAAGGGCTTTCTGGTTAAGCCTGAGTTATTTAAAAATGTAACTAACCACAACATCCCCTCCCTAATGTGCCGGTTAATCAGGGCTTTGCCTATGATTTAATGCTAAGACATGCTAGAACGTTTCCTTTCCAAAGCACCTGCCAACATCAGCCGATCATGCCCACAGTCGAAGGTTGGCCAGGGTTTTGGATTGAGAAGGGGATGAGACACTTGGGGAATAGAGGCCTTACGTGATGAGCTCTGACTCAATTCAGCCTCAATTCAGCAAACACCAAGTAAGAGATAGAAGGCTCTCTGTGAGAGAAATGAAACTGACCTGGGTCAGCAGTCGTCTGCTTCTTTTTGGAGTTGCTAACAATTTGATTTTCATTCATCATTTGGACATCCTGATCCTCAACATGATTACTGCAGAATTAAGAAAATGGGGAGATTCAATCAGTCTTCTGGGCTAAGACATGGCCATCATCAATCTTCTCCGAGAATCACCATCCGGTCTACTGAAGCCTCCCCTAGAAAGGACTGCCGACAAATGATTTTGCTGTTTCCCATTAGGTCTTGCTCACAAACCTGATAATGGTGTACTTCTCTCGGTGGCAGATCTCCTCATCCTCCGTAAAGAGAATGGTGTGGTACGGGACTATGGGATCACAGGTAGGCAGGATGCCATGTACCACATGGCTGACCATGTCCAGGATACCATTGTATACTAACAAGTCATCAACAAGGAGCTAGAGAAAGAGGCAGAGATAATGTTAATGGTAAATAATGATAAAAGGATGGGATGAGAAAGACCTTTGGTTTACTCCCATGATGCCTCCTCACACAGGACCATTAGAATGGTGTGCCCAGAAAAGTTCCTCATCCCCCTCACCGGGCAGCTTGTCATCTTACCCAAAGCTACCACTTGATTTGAGTCTGGAAACCACAGCTTAAGAGGAATGACTGAGAGAATTGTCATGAAAGGCCATCTGAAAGTCTACCAAGTGGAGAAAGAGGAAGAAATTTGTTTTAACTTGCTCCAGAGGGTTAAACTTGGACCAATAAGGAGCTATTATAGGGAAACCAATTTTGGCTCAATATAATTATGGAGGTGCTATCCAACAATATATAACAGGCTGCCTTAGGAAGTAGTAATCACATCTGTCGAGATTCTGGAGAAGGATGACACTGGATGGGAGGTTAGTATTTCCAACTCTAAAATGTCTGGCAAAGTAGTCAGGGAGACACTCCTTTAGACTGTCCTAAATTAGTAGCCTCTGGGTGGTGACCAGGAGTAGGCTGTTATGGCAGGGAATGTATCCCAGTTGGCCAGAGTAGCTGGGGGGCATTAGTCTCTTTCAAGGACACCATTCTAGTTGGAAGTAGGTGGCCAACCACTCCTCTAAGAGTGGGGGGAACTTGTAACTCTCTGACTGAATCCAAACTTCACAGAACAAATCCCCTGAGGATCTGAATTCAGTCAAAGGGCCTCACTTGAGGGCCAAATGGGGCAGGCACACCACCTCTGGACAAGGGGGATACAAAGGAAAAAATTACTCAGTCCCTGGCCTGTGGGGGAACAACATGGAGAGTTAAGTCAATGTAAAATATATAATTAGTAAGTACACAATAACTGGGGGGGAGGGGACTAGATTTGGAAAGCCCTTGTATGAGAGGTGGCATTTGATGCAGCCCTGAAGGGAGGCAGGGAGTTGGAAAGGCAGAAATAAGAAGGGGAAGCTTATATAAAATCACAGAGGCAGGAGATGCCATGCTGTGTATGGTGAACAGAAAATAGGCCAATCTGGCTAGGATGTAGAGTGCTTGAGGGAGAAGAACATGAAAGTCTCGAAAGTTGGGATGGAAATGCCTGACAGAAGCATTTGTCCCTTCTCCTAGAGGCACCAGGAAATCCCAGAAGGATGCCAAGTAGGGCAGTGACATAGGTTAGATTTATGGAAGAAAAGAGATGGGGGGCACCCCCCCAAGATACCTTTTAAATCTCCAATCACAAAGATAAAGACAGTGATCTGAGGGAGATGGTGTTTAAAGGATGTAACCCTTAAAGGGAAAAGTCTCTACAGACTCTCTGAATAAAGACCACCTCCCAAGAGATGATATGACTTCAAAGGAGCAGAGTACAGAATTCAAGGGCAGGAGGGAAGAGGCTGTGGAGTTAACAGTGTTGGGACTTGAACCCGGGTCATGACTGCAAGTTTGGAATCACATCTTTTGAGAACACAACTATGACTTTCTGATTTTTCACCAGTACCACAGACGCAAAGGGGGAGTATGACAGTGGGTGTGCTGAGGAGGGCTTGGCACCAGGGACCTGTGTCCTGAGAGAAAACTTGCTCTCCTCGTTATGTTTTAAGTTCACAACGGGGAGCATTCATATCCTGGGAGATGAGACATTTGTTTTCAAAGTTGTGACTAAATGAAAAAAAATCATATACTTGCCAAGGGGCAATTAGTAACCAGCATAATAAGCACTTACTCCGAATTCCTTTACTCCTCGATGGGGAGTTTTTGCATAATTCCACAATTTGATCATAGACACAGTGGTAGGCAGATCAAAGATCACATAAACCCGATTCACCTGTCAGAGGAAAGACTGGGTTCAAGCAGACATGTCTGGCAACAGAAAGGAACTGACACAGAGTCAGGAAGGCCAAAGGTGGGCGTGAAGAGATACTATGCTGAGAAAGGGGGAAATAATGCTAAAGTAGGGATTAAACATTTGCAGGCACGATCATAGGACTTAATGTTGGCAAGGTCCTGGAGGATCATAGCCTAACACTCTCACTTTGTAGGAAGAACCTGAAGCCCAGACAGGTCACTTGCAACCACTGGGGTTTGGAAAGGGATTCCCATAAGAGGGAATTCAGCCTTAGAACCAGAATTCAGGTCAGAGCCCTCAGACTCCAAAGTCAGGGGCCTTTCCACTCACAACCCTGATGAATCTCAATGAGGGCAAGTCCCTCTGTGCTCTAGGGTCCCACCAACATACGGTCTATTTACCTGGACAGTCTCCTGACAGCTGAGAGTCAGCCTTGTCCCATGTGGCTGCATTTTGTAACAACAGTCTTAGCAAACAGCAGAATGCTGACGAGGCTCTCCAAGGAGCTGTTTCTTAGGCGCTCACATCACCCTCCTCACTGGGGAGGCTTTGTAATGCCTGGTCGACCCTAGCTTCCCTAGCCCAGTGGCCTGGGGCCCAGGAGAGAGGAGCAGAGCATTCCTAACTAAATGTCTCCGATTTAGCTTTCCTTCCCTTTACCTACAGACCATAAATTAAACACAGATAGGAGAACATGTCTCAAAAAGCAGAACTGCATAGTTGTGGGGGGAGATGGTAAATATCGAGGGAGAGCGTGAGGGAAATCAATTTGAAAATTTCATTCTTGTCACAGGATCATAAGGATTATAGGATTTTGACTTGGAAGGGAACATGTAGATCATCTGGTTCCCTCTCATGACAGTGGTAAATTGAGCCCCAAAGAGGGGAAGAAGAGATCAGGGATGAGAAGCTGGGACTCCCAATTCCCAGGTCAGGTTTGTCTCCATCCTGGGAGCCGCCCTTGGTCTCCACTAGTACTTGGGCAGTGCCTTTTTTTTTTCAGATCCTAGCATCAGTCAGGGTATCCTAGGGTAGGGGAAATAACTCCATATTTGTAGTCATATGAAATGAATTCAAATCCTAGCTGTGCAACGTAGGAGATATGTAGCATTGGGCAGATCACATCTGTCTTGGCCTCAGGGGCCTGGGCTAGATGCTTTTTGAGATCTCTTCTAGCTCTAAATCCTACAATGTGATAACAACCTCATGCTTTCCTTCTGATTTGGAAAAACAAAAATCAAAGGCAACTTGGCACTCTCAAATTTTAAACATCAGGGAGGGTGTGGAGCACAGAGGACAGCTCCTCAGAAAACAGTGGCCAGGGCACAGCCAGTTCTGCTCCTTCCTCTAATCACAGAATCTCCCTCACTTGCTCCCCATCATGCAGAGCCTCAGGAGAAGGTGTAGCCTGGTGATATGGAGAACAGTGGAAACCCTGGGATCCTTTTCTTCCAGATGCTGTGATGGCGATGGAGACTCATTCTTTGGATGGTGAGGGCTACACACAACAGACTTAAGGATAGGCGAGGAACACCAGAGCTGAACCTGAGACCTCAGCTGTCGGTACAGTGACAAGGACTTAGGAGTCCCTCACATGGCTTGAGTGCTTCTCAGTTTACAAAGGACCTTTAACACACAATATGTTGTTTGATCCTCACAATGCCCTGTGAGACAGACTGGACAATAATCTCTTCCCTTGATCAATAGAGAAACTGAGGCTCACAGAGATAAAATGACTTGCCCAAGGTCACAAAGCCATTTGGTGCCAGAGGCAGAATTAAAATCTCATTTTTCCTACTTCCAAATTCAAGGCTTTTTCCATTATCTTTGACATATACTAAATTAAAATAAAAAACATTTTCCACCAAACAGCAGAACGTTTCAATACACAGCATGTGGTATTGGTTAACCCTACCAAGCCAGGAAGAATTGGGGCCAGCCACATGTGTCTGCCATCACTGGTGTCATTCACTTGGTCAATGAGCTTGTCTGGAGTTCGGACATCTCCACATACCCCCTCTAGGGTATTCACACTGTCTGGGAAAGCAGCAATGTCTGAGGTGAACCTTTAAGCTCTAATAACCCAAACGGAAGTACTCAGCACACCATTTTCCAATCTATATCTGCCAACCTACATCAAGATGATGGGAGAACTCAGGGGAGTATGGGGCCAAAGTATCAGGCAGGCAGAAGCTGCTGCATGCTACTCTTGGTAGCTGCTGAAGTGACAGCCAAATTAGGGATGTTCAAGAGAAAATGAGAGTGCATGAAGGCAGAAAGGAACAGGAGCACAGGGGGGTGGGCCAGGCCAGCCTTAAGAAGAATAAAGTAGAGAAGACTGGCCAAAAGGTTGGCTGATAAATCTAAGCTTCCCAGAACTGTTAAAGACGAGGGAAGAAAAAAGACTATTAAATGAGAAAGGGAAACTTAGAAGTGTGAGGTTTTTGGGGGAGGGGTGGGGGGAAGGTGGCATGGGGGAGAAGAGTTGGAAGAGAAATTCAGAGAAGGAGGAAGTACAGTAACTGACAGTAATCACCTAGGCAGAAAAGTGACCTGACAGTTCTGATAACCTGAAACCACTTTCCTAGTCACAGCAGGAACAGGGTGGGAGGAACGCCTCGGGCCCTAATGGGCGTCTCTCCAGCAAGAGTATCACAGTTTGGTGAGGTGGAGGTGGCCAGATGGAGGCTGGGAATTGAATAATTTATGCTGGTCCCACATTTGGACATGAAGTTCTAGCCAATCTCTTAGAGCCTGTGTGACCCATAGCAGCTCTGAACCAGGTGGTAGAGGTTGGCTCTAATCACAAGGGCTGCCTATGGAGATATGACCTGACTCTGATCCAAAAGTTCATGGGGATTTTCAAGAACTAAAGACAGGCTTAAGTCTCCTGTCTCAGAAGCATATTTAACAAAGTGGCAATTTTTAAAAATAAAACTTGACACTAACATGCAATGTAACTGACTTGTTCCCTCCCAACCTCCTACATCCCCTTCCATGTGGGAGGACGGGTCATTCTGTACAATAAAGGATACTGTTTTCAGTCAAAGGAATTCTTTCTCCATGTTCATTATATAGTTCCAGTCCATTCAGGCCAATGTAATATGGATCTCCCCAGCTGGTGAGAAGTTGAAACTGGAAGATGACTGCAATAGACCGTTAAGGTTGTCAACTTAGTTTTTGTGGAGAATAAAATAAAAACAGTAAGGGATGGATGAGTTTCATTGTTCATTTAAAACTGGAGATTGGGGGAAAAAAAGGAATTTTCCTCTCCCCTGGGGCTGAGGCCTCTAAAATATTTCAAAGCTGTAGCTTGTTCAAGAGAGGCAATGAGAAATTGTGGAAAGAAGACTGGATCTTCAATCAGAAGACCCCAGATACTGATATGCAGGTGTGTCTATGCCCTCCCAAGGGGCTTCCCATTGCCACATGCCCATGCCCATCCCAGGTGACTTGTCCAGAGCCCACAAGAAATTCCTCAGGACTGGGTGGGGGAGTGGTGTGGAGGGAGGTTCAGTGGTGCATCTGCCATGCTGAGGACCTTCCTAGAATCCTCTTGAATTCTTCTTAAAGATGTCAGTTGAACACACAGGTTATATTTCTCCCTTACTCTTGCTGAACCAGCCTATCTTCCTTTTCTGTCAAACACATTTCTCTAACTACATTTTTTTACTCTGAACCTCCTTCATAATGCACTGCAGCCCATTCACCCCCACCACATGCTTCTCTAGTGCTCTCTGGGTGATATTCATTTTTAATTTGCCACTTACTAGCTGCGTTTATTTCTTCATTTGTAAAATGGAGAGAGTAATACCTTTACCACATTACCTTAACAACCAAACACTTACTAAGCACCTACTATGTGCCAAGCACTCTGCCAGCTGCTGGAGATACAATAAACAAGGCAGGATGAATACAACACGCCTGTAGACACAAGCACCAATCCTGATTTGGTAACTGATCACTGTGTGACCTCATGGTTTCAATTTCCTTACCTGTAAAATGGAGAGTACAATTGCTCTGCCTTTCCTGCTGGGTACCAAATGAAATTAAATGGATGTCATTTTGACCTTTTCAGAAGTGACCTACTATAAATACTGGAGAAAGTGATATTAGCACAATCACTGTCAGGGTTAATCCTTCCATACAGTTAGAGATTATGAAGCACAGAACAGAGGTTCCTAATGTGGGCAAACCCATCCCCTAAGGGGCACTGGAATGATGCGGGGGTTAGCAGCCTCAGGTGCAATTGAGGGGTGTTGAATAAAAATAAGGGGGCAGTGGAAGTACAAGGAAAGAAGAGAAGATAAGAAATATTTTGAAAAAGCGTTTGTACGTTTCATCTGTTGTGCAACAGAGTTAAAGTTGTAGTGATTACATTATTTTCCAAACAAATACACTAAATGCAAATTATAACTGATCAGTGCTCAAGTCCACCAACAGGTCTTAACAGGCAAGTGTTGGCAGGTGCTCTGCATTGCCAGGAAGTTCAGTGTAAATCAGCAGGAATCTGTCCATGTAATGATTTGTTTACAATATGATAGCATAGGGTTACATGACTCAATATTGTGTCATCAAAATTTCAATGCAGGAAAAACCCTACAAATTTATAATAAATTATTAAATATGAGTCATTTAAAAAATAAATTTTATATTTTTTTGAAATGGCGCAAAAATAAAAAAACTGTTAAAGGGTTAAAGAAGGTAGAGTTCTGTGGGGCCCTGAGTAATTTTTTTTTAAAGGAGGTGGTAGGCCAAATAAGTTTGGGAATCTCTGGCACAAAGGGAAGGCAGGACTTTATTCACTGCCACTTCCCATTCACTCCTCGCTTAGTACAGAAGAGGGATATAGGGTGGGGATAGATCATTTAACAGAATACTATCCTCCAACAGTCAAGAACCTCTGAGAAGTGACCCTTTCGCTAATCCCACTCCCTTCAGTGGGTCTTCCTGACCAACCCAATACGATCCTTTTTAGTCTCTCATATGAAGTCACTAACAGAGATGAAAAATTAAGGCATTATGATGTGTAGTCCACGTGCTTTTCCCCTAGAAGATTGTATATTAAGATGACTTATAAGCTGTAAAAGTAATTGTTTTAAATCAACAGAGGGTTAATAATTCTCCCTGGTAAAATGAAAGTTCCCTGATGGCAGGAACTGTTCTGGTTTTAGCTTTGTATTCCCAGTGTCTAGCACAGTGCTTTACAATAGTAGGTGCTTAATAAATTCTGAGTTATGTTAAATAATAATTCCTTAAAACTCAAGGAACTAGTATAGATACAGCAGCCTGTAACCCCTCTATACCTTAACAGTTTTTATGAACTGTTGTGGTCTAAAATATTCATTAGGCCAACTTCCTGGTAATGAACATCTCTGAAAATGGCTAGACTGGCTATCAAGCTAGACATAATCTATCTCTGGGCTGGTACTGAAAGATTTCGAGCTGAGTGGACCTGTTAGAGCTTGTACTCTGGTGACGTGGATTTCAAGAACCCGGACTAGCTCGACACCACACTGAGGTATCAGGGGAAAATTTTAGTGGAGAAATTATAATAACAATCCTAAGAATTTTAAACTTTATAAAATGTTTTCCTCATAATAGCCCTATGATGTTGGCAGCAACAGCTATTATTTCCCCCATTTTGCAGATGAGAAAAGTAAGGCAAGGAAGTATTAAGTCCTATTCCTGTGGTTGCAAAGCTAGTAAGTAGAAGAGCCAGAATTTTAATTCAGTCTTCTCTTCCAAGATCAGAATTATTTTCACTGTGTAAAATGAATGCAGCATTTTATTTTAGTTAAGTAGAGAAACTGTAAACTTGAGAGCTTCTGGTATGAATGCAATACCCTGAATCATATCTAAAGAATACGCATATATAGGTGCATGAAGTACAATATATTTACAAAACTCTTTCTCTCTCTCTCTCTCTCTCAATTGGGACTTGTGATAGGGCAGACAAAGAATTACTGATAAATAATAAAGTTCTGAAACCCTGTAAGGAGACAATGACTCTCACAATTCGATTCAACTTCCCTTGGTGTAACAGCTTAGTAGAGAAGGATACAGCCACATGGCATTAATGGGGCTTCATAGTCCATGCTAGCTTGTTCTGTATTCTTTAAATTAGCCCTGCTAAAATAGAAAACAGTACATTAAGGATGATTACCATGGCATGTCAGAATAATCAGTACCAAAACAAAGTTGAAGCTATCCAGTCACCTTTATCAATATTTAACAATTCCATTCCCATTAACTCGTCAGTAACTGTCCAGCACATGGTCCTTACCTTCATATGGAGAAACTTTCAGTCCTATCCCAGCTTGGGTCATACTCCAGGTCAGTTATTGACTTATGTGCTGTGTCACCCATCAATAGTCCAATAAAGAAATAGTCTACCATTCCATTTAGGTTGACTTTATTATGAGTCCCCAACAAGTCCATGTTTAAATGAGCAAACTGTTATTTCTCTGTTCGTAACTGTCTGCAGGATAAAGTCTAATCTCTTCAGACCTTCTGTGACCTTTCCAGGCTAACTTTCCAGTGTTTTCCTACATGAAATCATACACTGCAGTCAAACTAAGCTGCTCATTCACCAAAAGCATCCCAGAATTACCCATCTCCAAGCCTCAGTTCATGCTCTTTCCTGTCTGGAATGCACTTCCTTCATGTCTATCCTTTTAAGAAATTTTCCTTGATAATATCAAAAAGAGTGTTAGATACAGATCTACCTGTTATGAATTTACACAGGACTTAAAGGAAGAGAGATGGGACTTAAAGGTGAAAAGTGATCACCCAGTCTGACCCCCTCTATTTGTAGATAAGAAAACTGAGGAGAAGAGAGGGAAAAGGACTTGACTTAGGTCATACAGTAAGCATTAGAGTCAGAATTGAAGCCCAATCCAAAGAATCATGGGATTTAGTGCTATAAGAGTCTCTAGGGATCTAAAGCCCATTCTCTATATTTCTCTTGTAGCACTTCCTGCCTCGAGTCATGTTTACTTGTCTTAGCTCACCTCCACAGCTGTAGGTTCAGTTAGAGCAAGGACTTTGTTCATCTTTCTATCCCTGTATGATTCTGGGTACAGGGCCTTATATACAGCAGGCATTAGTAAACATCTGTTAAATGAATGACTGAGTGTGCCATTTACAAAATGGTCTGAATTTAATGTGCTAAAGAACAAGGACCAAAAACATTTCAGAGGATCTGTGAAATATCCATCTCTCTTCTCAGTAGAACACTGATTTGACAAATGTTCTCAAGTATTTGACTCTGAGTGCTAAACTACAAATATGTGGGAAGGTACATTCTTCTGGTGTCTGCTACAGAAATCTAGTCAATCTCCTGGATTGTCTACCCAGCAGGAAGGGGAGGCGGAGAAAAACCAAAGCCTTCTCAAAACAGGGGGTTATAGTGAGGTATCGATCCCACAGCTTCCAGCAAAGACAAAGGCCCAGCTAAGCTTTAGGAAATAGTAAATTCAAAGGTAAGGCATCTGTAAAACCTTATAGTTGTTGACCACAAAGCAACATATAAGGAAATATGGTTCCCAATCTCCCATTAAGATATATGAGGCAGTGAAAATGTTAATCTCTCTTTGTTTACCTCTGTGATGGTCCCATCGATGTCTGCAGTTGTAAATAGTCAATGAAGAGAATTTCTTGAGCAAAGTCAAAGTGACAGTGGCCGGGTCCTTTTCGCACAAGAAAGCCTGATGGTGGGGAGACACACTGGCCATCCAGGAACACGTGTACTACTTTGGCCTAGTGAGACAACCCATTGTTTCAGAAAATTCATGCCAACTCCACATTCACACCACTATTCACAGAAAGTTGCCTTGCCCATATGCAGAATACTTCCCATAAAGTACTTCATCTTACTTGGGCTTATTCCTGTTTTTCTCACACTGCAGAGATTGCACTTTACATCTAAATTGTCCCTTTAGGGTCGTCCTCATGGCTTAGCAGTGCAGTGTGTAATAGCTGGCATTTACACAGAAGCAGCTTGGCCTGGGAGATCCAAAGCTGGCCCTGGAATCAGGGACACCTGGGTTTGAGCTGGGCTGTGCCTCTGGCACCTCCTGGCCACTAAGGTCCTTAGGACTCCAGCACTTTAGGCAATACTCCAAGGCTCTAGGTTGCAAACCTGAAGGTGCTGACTCGTATTAGAAGAGAGGGTTTCGTCATGTGGGATTCTCTGTATCACTAAGATCACAGGACCAGTCCCCGCCCATGCCTGCCCTTTTAGTTTACAGTATTCTTTTGCACAACTACCTCATTTGACCTTCAACACAACCTTGTGCAGGGTTAGCATTATTATCCCCGACAAATGAGAAAAGCAAAACTTCAGAGAGGTTAGTGACCTGTCCAAGGTCACACAGCTGGGGACTGACAGAGCTGGGATCCAGCCCAGGTCTGCCGATTGCCCCTTGAGTGTTCTTTCCACAGCTCTGTTCATAGCTGAGGCCCTGAATGATGTCTAGCCCTTTGAGCTCAGTGGCCTTCTGGAGGTCATCCAAAGTGATGATACTTGTTAAGCAAATAAAAAACAAAAAACGAAACCCAAGTTAGCCCAGGGGAAGTGATTTGCCAGTCAGACCTCAGGAAAGCTTTCCCCTCAGCATGTAGAGTCAGTTCTCTAAATAATGAGGGACCACCTCTGTAGATCAAGGTCTATTGGTAGATCATTAAACTCAAAGTGGAAGATTTCCAAAATGCTTGTCATCACCTACAATGGCAACTGTCTTCAGTGCCCTCCCAGTTCTCTTTACTTGTACCTTTCTCAGGGACTTCCCCTCCTCACTTTCCCCATAAACCCACCCTTCTTGTTCTAGGATATTAAGCCTTTGGCAAAATGAAAAGCAGAGTCTCCTCCCTAAATGACCTAGGATTCTAGGCCATGTTTCAGAAGCAATGTGTGTGCCACCTCTAGAAACACTTGGATCTATGGTTTTTGTAGAGCAAAGACATTTCATTAGCCTTGTTTCCAATTGTTTGAGGCCACATGCCACTTTCCATCCAGCCTCCTTTGTGTCACTTCCCATGTGTTTCTGAAATGCAAGTGTCACGGGAAACTTGGACAAAATAGGGATTAAAAGAAAGATGAGGGTGGCTGCTTAGTATGTCCTCTTGTAACAATTCTGTCTCAGTTCTCCTATAGCTGTCCTACAGCACCTCTGCTGGGGCTGCCTTCCAAACAGCCCTATTCTCTAATAACCACTGCAGCTCACATTTCCCAAGCGCTCTCCAGGATACCAAGCATTTTATTCACAAAGAAATGCATGAAGGAGGTAGCACAAGTATTAAGATCCCCATTTTATGGCCCAGGAAAACTTAAGACAGGCTCAGAATCACAAAGCTTAAAATCAGTAGAACCAGGACTCAAATCCAGTTCTTCTGCAGCCTGCCAGTCCAGCACCCTTTGAATTGTTCCTCACTAAATGATCAAGTTGTCTTAATAGATCATTCCTAGAAATCTGGTTATTGCAAATATAGAGAATGTCCTATAAAGCAATATATAAGAGAAATGAAATCTCTTTCTCTAACATGTTTCAAATACATAGTTGTGTCTAGGAATTTAGACATATACAAGACAAATTCCACAGAATCATAGTATCTGAGAGTTGGAAAGGATATGAGAAAATGGTTTAGTTCCATCCATACCTAAACAGGAATATTCTTTTATTTTTTAAAAAATTATTTTATTTGTTTTCAGTTTTCTACAATCACTTCCATATATCTTAGATTATTCCCCTCCCTCCCTCTCCTTTCCCCTTCCCTCTCCACTTCCTCCCTGAAAGGGCATGCAACCATATATAGGTTCTACATTCGAACAGGAATATTCTTAAGAAAATTATACACACACACACACACACACACACACACACACACACACACATATACATATATATATATATATATATATATATATTTATATGTATATATGTATGTATGTATTTGACAAATGGCTATCCATCCTTTGTGGAAGACTTAGAAAGGGAGGGAAACCATTATCTCCCAAGGCAACCCATTTTATTTTTGGACAGTTCTGTTAGGAAGCTTTTACTAATAGATGCTTTCCCTGCCTTCAAGTCCAAAATGACCCCTTTGCAATGTCTATACATTGTTCTTGTTCTGTCTTTTGAGCAGAACTAATCTACTCCCTCCCTCTTTGATGCAACACCTGTTCCAATAACTGACATCAGCTATTATGTTGTCTTATAGTCTTCTCTTCCTTAGCCCAAACACTTTCATTCCTCTTTCCTATCATAGTCCCCCTCCCTTGGACACTCTCTAGATTATCAATGTCCTTCCTAAAATGTGATGCCCAGAACTGAACACATTGCTACACGTATGGTGTGACTGGGGCACTGTAGAATGGGACCACCACTGTGCCTCTCAATGCAGCCTGGGACAGCGTTAGGGCTGCCACACTACCTGGGTGATGCCTATTGAGCTTGCAGGCCCCAAAAACAATTCCAGACAAATTTCGTTTTAGCTATTTCTCTCTCATTTTGCACCTGTGGAATTGATTTCTTTTGCACCCAAGTACGAGACTTTACATTTATCTCTATCCCATTTTACCTCCCTAAATGTGGCTCAGTGACCTAGCCTGCTAAGATCCCTGGCTCAGAAGGTGGAAGCAACCTTTAAGTTCATTTAATTCCATTCCCTCATTTTATACAAGGAAACGAAGGCTGAGAGGGGTTAGGTGACTTGTCCCAAGTCCCAGTGAGTAACGGAGCTGGACTATGAACTTCTGACTCCAAATTCTTGGATTTTTCTATATTGTACTCCAGTTACCTATTGGAGCATCTTCACTGATGAAATAATATACCTTTTGGAATAGTTAAGTATTACAAATGTACAGATGTCTCTCAGAATAGCTTGTGTACCAGGAGAGTCTAGTTAATTACCACAATACTACCATGAAGCAAGCTGAGAACAAGTGTCATTAGGCCTACAGTATTTAACAAGAGCAGCAAGATGGCAGAGCTGGTCCACAAACAAAGGCACAACAAGAATCCAAGTCTTCAAAGCGTCTGCGCCAATGTGCAAGCCAATTTGTTCTAGCACGGAGGCAGAGCCAGCCTCAGAAGATCACTGTGATGACAGTCTGACTTCTGACACATACTAGCTGTATGACATTCACCTCTAGGCAGTTCTCCAAGCCTTAGATACTTACCAGCTGGGTGACTCAGGGCAAGTCACTTCTGCCTATCTCAGTTTCCTCAATCTAAAATGGAGATAATGAAAGCACCCACTTCACAGGGTCAAAAGAGACCATGTTTATAAAGTGCTAAGTACAGTACGTGGTATGTAACAGATGCTTAATAAGTGCTTATGCTATCTTATCCATCTAAGGCAAAGAAGGGAGTATCTTAATTAGGGACCTCCCTCTAGCAATGAGATCAAAGGCCAAACAAACAAAAAAATACCAAAAACTAAATTGTAATATATTAGTGGTTTCTTTCTTTTCTTTTTAAAGAGAAAGCATAACAAAACATTAATGGTGGAAAGCAGGGATTCTTAATATAAAGTCCATGGATCTCTAAGATTCTTGAACAGATTTTAGTGGGTCTTGGAATCTATATGGAAAATAGTTCATCTTTATTTTCATGAACTTCTGAAATTCAGCATTTCCTTCAATCACTTTTCTGGGAAGGGTCCCACAAGTTTCACTGCCAGAGGAGACCATGACACAAAAAGGTGAAGAGACCCTAGGCTAAAAAAAGGGACAGGAGCAAGTTTGGATACTTTAATTAATCTAGGTAGCGATCTTTGCTTTTTTCCTGGAAGTACGAAACGATATAATGTAAAAGAAACATTCTCCTTTTGACCTTTCAGAGGATCATAAACCTTAGAGGCCATATGTATACATTCACACATACATATATACATATTTATGTATATCAGATTATATACCAACCTCCTCATTTTCTAGCTGAGGAAAGGTGGGGGGGGGGCAGAGAACTTAAATGATGTGCCAAAGGTCACACAAGGAGTAAATAGGAGACCTGGAATATGAACCCAGGTCTTCTGACACCAAATCCAACACTCTACCTTATTGTTCTTCCCTTAGCTATTCAACCCTAGTTAGATCTACTGGCCTGGAGAATGGGGATGTATTCTTGGAGTCTTTTTCTTCCACAAGGGAAACAAGCCTAAACACACAAAAATCACTTATCTGCGGCAGAAAGACAATCACAACACAGTTTCTATAGGCCGCTACGAAGTTCTCTTTGTTCGCCAAATTTTCTAGAAACAAGAGCTTTAGTCCTTTTCTGTTCTTATTAATAGCTCTTATGACCAACTACAAGGAAGTCTCCTCACCTCAGAGCACCTTCTCACCTCGATGGCAGCCAGACAGCCCCATCCCCTTGCTTTTTCCTTGTTTTATGCACTTCCTTCTCTTCTCCAGGCCTCCCTCTTTCTCAAGTCTCCTTTTTCTTCCTTAAGCCCTCCTTCTTCCTCCTTTTTGCTCAAATTTTCTTCCTCTGTTAGCTTGGGTCCTTCTATGACTTCTCTAACAGCCCTCCCCCCCCCCCCAAATTTCCCTTCCCCAAAGTCAATTTTTGACCTTTTCAAAATTCAAAAGCCCTCTAAATATCACAATTCCTTCTCTTTGTTTAGCTCTTTTTCCTTTTAAAGCTAGAAGAGGTTGTTACATAACCAATCCAAGATTTTGGCACTGGGTAGCCCACCTAAGGTTTGTCTGCCCCTGTTCTGTGGACCTAGTTATGGAGGCTACTATGTTCAAGGAGTCAAGGAGTGTCTGCTAAAGAATCTTCCTGCCACCTGTTGTGAGACATAGCCCCTGCATAGTGCCCAGTTGCTTACGGCATCAGATATGAACCTTGATTATGAGACCTTCCTCTGTACCTGACCGCAATATATAGTCAACCAAACTTCTCAGTACTCTGTAAGGAAAGCCCTTTGTTCTATCAGGAGTCTTCTTACTCTCTCTTAAATGCAGAATGTTCTTCCTTGACTCCGTGCTCTTTCTTCACATTGTACTCTCACCATAACTGCCCTTTAGACCCATTTGAAGTGTTATTTCTTCCATGATGCCCTTCCCAACTACTCTATAGGACATTTCCCCCCTCAAAATCCAGGTATAACAGACCTCCTAAAACCTTTCAAAGGTTTAAGCTGAAAGAAAGGGAGAAGAGAGAAAAATGAATGCATGCACACATTATATATTACACAAACCCAAATACATAGACATATCTCTATAGATAGATACCTACCTATATCCATAAATCAACGCATATATCTGTATATCTACATCTAGATGGATATCTATTTAGATATATAGATATCTACATATCAGATGATGTGTTGGGAAACAGATCTTAAACCTGGAACAGGGGCATGTTACAGTACCAGTAGGGGATTAGTATTATCTGGATATCTGTTGGAGCTCTAATTCTGTCAAAAGCAAAATTCCCTGACTTGACACAATGATAATTTCATCTTTTAAAAGGTGAAGGAACCAATGAAGGGAATTTATACTGAGAATCTGATTCTCCTCAAAGAGGAATTGATTGCTAGGCAGAAATGAAAGGGAAGCTTTTAGGAAAATGACTACTTCATTTTCGACTTTGTGATACAGAAGGTGAGGAAAATTAGGCATAGCCTGTCATACAACAAAGATTTCAGGACAGCAGATTTGAAAGGGTTCAGTAAAAAGGATAAATGGAATTAAAATTCTACAGAGAAAGTCAATGCAAGAAAGGTGGGAAGTTCTTGAGAATGTGGTTTTGAAGCTACAAAGAGAAAACAGAACCTATGATGAAAAAAGGGGAAGTTGTCTAAAGAGAATGATGTGGATGCATCAATCAACTTAAATTTTTTTAAAAACCATTTGTGAAAAATGGAATCAAGAACAGGTTACAAAGCATGAAAAACAAAAAAACTTCAGGAATGCTGAAGTTCTCAATGAGCTAATATTGGTAAGGAAAGCTAAGAACAATAAAATATTTTTGAAAGCTAGGGAAAAAAAGAAGGATCAAAGAAAGGCTAGGACTCTTTTTTGAGGCTTTTGGGACAATGATAATTGATGATGGGGAGTCTATACATCTGCTCAATTATTACTATGTTTCTATTTTTTAGTCAAAGGTGATATGCTTTGGACTGAAAATGATAGAAGAAAAATGGCTAACAGGGAATAGATGCCCAAAATAAGACAGGGGATAGTAAGAGAGAATCTTGCTGTTCTTCATTAGTTCAGTCATTGGCTTTTATGAACTACATTCCAGGTATTAAAAGAAATTGGAGATGTAATTGAAGAGCTATTGTCACTGAATTCTGAATGATCATAGAAAATGAAAGAAATACTACAGAACTGCAGAAAGGCAAATGCACCAATTTTCTCCCAAAAGGAAAGAAAATGGAATTTGCAAACTCTGCCAGTGAACTTAATTTTGATTCCTGAAAATTGAGAAAAGGGAATCAGTGAACACATCAAGAAAGGTCATGCCAAACTAACCTCATTTCCTTTCTGCCAAGGGTTACTAGACTAGCAGATCAGGTAATGCTGTGAATACAGTTTACAATTTTAGCAAAGCATTTTTAAAGTTACTCATGCTGTTTTTGGAGAAATGATGGAGATATGGGCTAAGCCAGTGGTGTCAAACTCAAATAAAAATGGGGAACAGTAATACATACATGAGGATCCCCTGTGGGCCACATAGTGACAGTTTTAAAATATAATACTATCTATGTGTTATTGTATTTTATTAAATATTTTCCAATTACATTTGAACCTAATTCTGACCATACTCACATTTGTGAGTATCATGGGCTACAAGTGGCCAGGCTATGTGTTTTCTCCCTCTGGATTAGAAAATCATAAAGTAAAGCAAATTCAAAATAGGGTAAATGGCTAGATTCAAAGAGTAGTCTCAGTGTCACTCTGGTCAGTAACGGTTCAATGTCATTTTGGAAGCAGGTCTTTACTGGAATGCCTCAAGGATCATTGCTTGGCTTTATGCTATTTACCATGTATATGAATGATATGGAAAAAGACATAGATGGTGTGCCTTATTTAATCTGGTAAGGCCTACAGATCCTCTTCTCAAAATAATGCTTTAAAATGCATATAATAAAATACATAAGGTTACAAAGGAATTTGTATTCTGCAACCCTGGGCAAAATCCAGTAAGGTGACATTTAACAGGGTTATAACTGTTCAGTCTTACACTTGAGTACAAAAAAATCCACTTCACAAGTACAAGAAGAAGGATACACTGCTTGACAGCATTTTGTCTGACAAAGGTCTATGGGTTTTGGTGGACTATAAGCTCAACTTGAATCATTTTAGCTGATACACTGTCAGTAACATATAGCCAAAAAGTCAATAAAATATTAGGCTGTATTATGAAGAGTACAGTGTTCAAGATTAGGTAGGTGATAATCCCAATGACCACATCCAGACTTCTGTGTTGGGTTGTAAATCCCCCAATCTAAGAAAGACATTAATAACAAAAGGGTGTACAGAGAAGAACGATGAGGATAGTGAAGGACCTTGAGAGCTTGACACATGACAGTTAGCTAAAAAAGTTGGCATGTATGGCCTAAAGAAGAGAAAACTTGTAGAAACATGTCAACAGTTTTCAGTTGCACACAGGCAATTTAAACTTGGTATAAAGAAGACTTCCCAATGAGAATTACCTAAAAGTGAAACAGGATGCTCTGAATTCTTTCTCACTGAAGGGCTTCAAACAAAGGTTATATGATTATTTTGCAGGGATGGTGTACAGTAAATTCTTGGTCAGGGTCAGGTAGACTAGCTGGTCTCTGAACAGCTTTCCAACATACAGATTGTGTTTCTGAGAACTGTATACTAGACTACTCCTTGTGGCTTGGGTGACTCTCCCTGCAGTAGGAGTTAGAGCTCTCTTGAAACCCAGAAGGAAAAGAGGGAGTGAACAAAAATGTGCTGACAAATGTTTGCAAGGTGGTTATGGGATTAGTATCCAGAATGGCAGAAAAATGGCTGTGTTGTGGGAATATGGCATCTATGAGCAACATGTGCCCTCTGCCCCTCTCTTCATGCCCTACCTGGACCAATTCATTGATAAAATTGTGAGAGTGACAGTTGTATAGTAAGGACTAGCAGTGTTTATACTCTGGTCAGTCATCCTGGACCCTTCTTTTCTTTTCTCAGAGATTGTACTAGAAAGCCAGGGAATGGCTTATGCAAATTTAGAATGCTAAGGTAGAAAGGTTCTTTATGACCACATTTTACTTGTAAGAAACACTGAACCTTAGAGGAAATGTATGAAACACGGTGTCTCCAAGATCTGTAACAGTCTTTTCACAGGTTAATATTCAGAGTTCTTTTACTCCCTCCAGAAAGTATGAATATTTAGAATCTAATCTAGAGAAGCAAGAAGACCTGTAATTTCTTAAGTTCTTCCTAAAATAAACTGCTTTTAGCACCAGCATACTAGGTCAAAAGGTACCTGGGAAACTGAATTTCCAATATCGTTGCCTGTATGCAAACCTGCCCTAACAAACATCAGAATGTTCTCTCTTGTATCACACTCTTCCATATAAAATGGCAGAAAGCAAAAGAGTCAAGTGACCAGAGATCAGGAGAAACACAATATTATGAAACAGAGGTAACTATGTTGTGCTGTGTGTCCTGGGGGACCTGGGGTACTAAGATGATCTGAATCTATTTGGAGGGAGCTCTTTAAGGCATATTTGCTGTTTGCAAAGGAAAAAAAAACAGCAAGTTATTCTCCCTGCCACAAAATTAGGCATCTGAAAGTTCTAGACGATTTACGCTGCTCTTCTAAGGCTGCTCTGGTCATTTATCAAAGTGCTATTTCCACGACAGAAGATGGAACATTTCTGCTGGCTAGACCGCTTTTCTTTGGCTTACCCCTCGATAGGTGTCCTCAGGAGATTTATTATAGTTCCAGAAGCGCAGCCCCACAATGTTTTCAGCTTTATCAAAATAGATTGTGATCAGGTGATCCTCCCCAGGAGAGAAGGGGATCAGCCACATGTGCTCATCTTCCACTGTGATGTTAGTCCCATCTATTAACCTAAAAATACACAAAAACAATTCCATCAGCTCTTTCCTGACAGGTGTGTGTGTGTGTGTGTGTATGTATGAGTTGTGTTGTGTTTTATTCTGCAACAGGAAAGAAATTGAGATGGAGAGGATCAAAGGCATTCCATGGGAGAGAAAACAGAGAAAAAAATCACCCAAGTAACTCATCTCCTAACCATGGGCCATAAGTCAATTGATGCTTTGAATCTGGGATCATTAGGAAGGTACAATTGACATAAATCTCTTCTTTCCTATAATGCAAGGAGCCTAAAAGGGAGGAGAAGGCTCATGCTTCATCTGGAAGGTCTTAAAGAAGCAATTTAGATAATGGCAACTTTTTGGCTTAAGGATGAGTACAATGTGGTAATGGCTCTGCATGGCCACCCCGACATTCACTGTCGTTTTTAAGTTGTGTATTGCCTTTCATTATTAAGGCTCCTGGTGGTGACTCTGATGAGTTAAATCAGGGGGAAGAAAAAAACTAGGCAAAAAAGTTCCTGATTGGTTAGTGTCAAGTACCACTATCACAGTTTTCTAGAAGCCATAGGGTCAAGAGATAGAAGGTACTGTAGAGGTCATCATTTGATAGATGAGTAACCTGAGGGCCAGAGAAGGGAAATAACTGCCCCAGGTAGCAGAATCAGGATCCAAACCCAGGCTTTCTGACTCCAAATCTAGCACTCTTCCCATTACATCAGAGTCTGCTCATTCAACAGAATGTATGTCTGTAGTTACTCCTTCAGAAATGAATTTATTTGGACATGAGGATAGTTTCCTTGCCATGGGCATTTTAAAAGTGCTATCCACTTATGAATACATGGAAACCTCATACTCATTGATGGCTTAAATGGAACTTATAAATATGCAGAAAATAATTAGCCTGCTTGAAAATGAAGGCACAAAGTTGAGTTGATGTTAGATTCCTGGCACAATGACAGCAAACAGGACAACAGTTAAGAAATCTTAAAGACAGGCTTCCAGTAGCACATTCCCTATTGCTGCCATATTGGGCCCTGGTGTGACTTGAGCTTGGAAGGTAGAATATATCGTCCAAGATCAATATTACCTCTTTTAGGTTCTAATTTTTCTTGATAGGCATCAATACACTTACCTAGCTTAGGAAATCTTACTATTTGAACAACGGAAATTATGCTACTACTGATCTCCTACTACTTAACCTTTAGTTAAGACTAAACTCAAGAAAGAGTCAGTCTTCACTGCCTGTAAGGGGAGTTAGACAGTACTGAATTCAGATCCACCACCTTACTCATCCCATGTACACCAAACCGTTCTAAGTCAGAAGTTGCAATCTATGAGATACTTACTTATCTAAGGTCCTGGAATCATCAGTGTATTCAGGAAGGTCATTTAAATCACTGGGCGAGGCAGTCATCTTATCCACTGTAATTGGCAAAGGCTGACCATCTTTTCCTACCACTTCAAGTCCAGTCAGCCCTAGGTAATGCATGTCGCCCCAAGAGGCTGTGAAATTAAGTTGAAGACCTTAAACACAAATAAAAATTGCCTGTTAGAAACCAGAGGCACCAACAGAAATGTCCCTAAAATGAAAACAGGCAGATTAATGATCTGCAAACTCTATATCCTACTGATTTCTAGAGACAAAATTAGTGAATGCTTATTAAACACCTGACTAGATATGGCACTACAACAGGTGATATATATATATATATACACACACACACACACACACATACATATGTATATGTATATATTGTGAACTCAACATATTCACCCTCAGGAAGTTTAGCATCTGAGCTATGACGGCATAGTCACTAATTCACCCAGAGTCAGTCAGCAAAGAGAGAAGTAGCTTTTCTTCTCTCCGGACCCCTTGACACCATTTAGAACATTACTTCCTTGGTACTGAGGAGAGTCATTAACTAGCCCAGCATGAATACAGCTCAAACCAAGACACTTCTCCTGATATCCGGACTGCACATGACTTCCCTTTAAGACTGCAGTTACATGACTCCTCCACCTCTGGAATAGACACCATTTCCTTACCTGCAAAATAAGGGTAATAACACTGTCTTTCCTACCTCAGAGGGCAGTTGTGAGGGGGTCATGTAAGAAAGCGGATATGAAGTGTTGTAATTACAAACTGTAATACCTATATTTGAGTATATCATACTCAAGTACTCTGCACATTTGTACAATTATTAACAATAATATAAAAATAATGAGAATAATTTTTCATAGATTCACAGAATTCTAGAGATGAACATTCAATTAAAGTTGTCTATCAAGTGCTTACTATGTACTAGGAGCTGTGCTATATGCTGGGGATACAAAGACAAAAACAAAATAGTCCTTGACCTCAAGGAGCTTATATTCTAGCACGCAATTGCAATACGCACACAAATAAATGACTATAAGACAGGGAGTAATACAAGGTAGGATAAAGGAGAAATTAATTGAAGCGCTAGAGGAATATTTGAGGCAGGAGAACACTAACAAATGGAATAAGGGACAGGTCTGGGAAAGTTTCACAGAGGAGGGAACACGTGACTCAGGGTTCTTATATAGTTCAATCTCCCTGGCCATTGTATAGATGAAGAAGGAGCTTAGAGATTAGAAAAGACTTGTCCAAGGTGACAAAAGCTGGGAAAATCTCTTCACCTCTTTGTGTGGTCCCGGTTTCCTCTACTGAGTCTATGCTCCATTCTCCTACACAATTACCGTTATTCTTGGGCTCTCACATTCTTCAGGGTGCCGAAGAATCATAAACAAATACAATGCTTTCACAAGCTCGTTTGGAGAGAATAATGCATCATCCCTACTTTATCACAGGTTACACTATAGGAATTTCTGACCTGCCCATGCTCATAATCACAATCATTTTTTCCCACTGGTAAAATGCTCCTCTGTTTCACACCTAATTTTGTGTCATGCTGTTGAATGTTATTACCTTCCTTTTTCTTTAATATCCAAGTTCCATATTGATTTTACCCTAGTGTATCAATTAGTATTTATTTGAACTGAGATTCATTTTATTATTTCAAGTCTCTTAGGTTCTTTTCTATACTTCATCATCACTAGTATTTGCAAAACTTCCAAAATTAGTATCATCAGCATATTAGCACGTCTTAAGTGTCCTCTTTCAAAATATGAATAGGTCAGATCATTTTTAAAATCCCTAACACCAACCCCCATGTCACCTTATTAAACTACTCTCTCCAACGGAGCAGGACGATAAAGATGATTCAGGACTTAGAAAGCAGAATAAGTGAGGAAAGTCCAAGAGCCTGAAATTGACCTAAAGAAGATACAGTTAGAAGGAACCATCTTCAGGACTCATGTGAGGGGTCTTGTGTAGAAAGAGAGAAGTATCAGACATATTGGGTTTAGGTTAGAAATGGGAAGAGGAAGGGAGGGAGGGAGCAAGATTGAAATTAGACACCAGCGTAAAGGTTCCAAACTGTAAGGTTCTGACCCATTGAAATGAAATAACTGAGGGAGATTGTTAGCCAATTGGCAAGGCTTTCCAGTAGGAAAGAGAATGGACAAGAGAGAGGGGACAGAATAGGTTTTATGGGGCTTTGTTCAATAGAAATCAGAAGCAGAAAGGATGAAGTCTCATGATCTTGGACAAAAAACAGCAGAAACGTTGAGGCCTGTTCCCAACTAAGAGAAAAAGACCTGGCTAGAAGAGTAAACCATACCATGGAAAGGAGGAAACAAGAGAAGGAAAAATGTAGTGTGTTTACTGGAAACTATTAAGAGATCAGTTGAATACTTGTTGGGCAAATGCCAGAAAGCAAGAGCCACGTCTTAGTTATCTTAGCGTTCCATGACGGCCTCATCCTGACTGGGCCTGGCACACAGGAAGTGCTCCTTGTCTCTTTGGTGAATGAATGAATCAATTAATTTCAGTCAACAACTGATTAGTGCTTCAATACTATGCATAGGACACTATACCATCATACCAGATACTGGATGTCATGATGGAAAAACAAACCCCTATCCCTAAGAAGCTTGAAGTCTAATGCAGGGAGTGGGGTGAGATGTGTAACTATAAAACAAGTAAGAAAAATGAGGAAAAAGAAGAATCTGAGGAAATCTGGAGAGATGATTTCTGGATGAGTATGGGGATTGGTGTTGGGAGTGAAAAGAAAAGATCATTTCTAACTTGGGATAGAGAGCTGGCTTTAAGGATAAGGTAAAACTGAGTGGAACCTTGAAGGCTGGGTAGGGTTTCAAGAGCTAGAGACCAGGGGTGGGTGGGAACTAGATAAACTGCAAACATGTATAACATATAAATATAATTACAATAAAATAAAAGCATTGAAATTTGTTTATTGCTATAAAATGCATTTATATGTTCTGTGTGTCTATAATTTATGTCCATTCATTCAAAAAAAACCATGGAATTGCCTATCCAAGGAGTCTTTAAGAATATAGTAGAAAACTATCTGGCATTGACTTCAAGTCAATTTCTAACCCATGGGACAGCATCATATGCTTGCCAAGATGAACTAATTTTTGAAGTGAAAACTTCACTTTACTGTATCAAATCACAAAATCAAACTCCACTCAAGATCACATATATAGTCAACCCCTTCACTTCTTCTCATTATTTTGTAATTCTGGCAAAACACTATGCTGCCAGTGGAGCATGACCATTCCTTTACAGCCCTCCACTGCTCCTTTTTCCAAGTGGTTCTATTATCCAGTAGGTATTTTCACACTATAAACAAAGCCTGAAGCAATAAATATAGATCATTAAAAAATAAAATCTTTAAAGTTGCTCTCCCTCAACAAATATTCACCCATTGTCCACTCTCTATAAAACAAACACTGTGCTAAGTGTTATTGTGAAGAAAATTATCCAAGATATAGTCCCTGTCCTCAAGGAGTTTACAATCTAGTAGGAGAAATGAAATACTCAGGGAAGGCAGAAGCATATTTTACAAAATTAGACAAAATAACAACAAAATTCAGCCAGAGCAACAAAAAGGAAAACATCTTAAGGGAAATAATAAGAAAAGGAGAAATAAAGGGGCTAGGGGTGTGAGGGTGTAGGGGTGGGGGTTATGCTAGCCCTCCTAGATTTTAAACCATATTATAAAGCAGTGATCATAAAAACAATTTGGCCCTGGTTAAAAAATAGAAATGTTGGTAAACAACAAATTAGGGAAATAAGACAGAAACAAGTGAACATGGTACAATATTCAGTGAAGTAGCAACTGCTGGGGTAAAGATTCCCTATTCAATAAAAACTTCTGGGAAAACATAAAGCCTCTGGTAGAAATTAGGCCTAGACCTTTTCCATACTCATTGCCTCTGCTTCTCCCCTTTCCCACTTCTCATTCTCTGTGGTCTGGCTTCTGACCTCATCACTTCACTGTCCAAAGTTACTAGTGATCCCTTAATTACCAAAATTGATGATCTTTTTTTCCAGTTGGCTTCCTTTCTGACCCATCTGCTGCATCTGACCCTCCTAACTACACCCTGGTGCAGGATACTCTCTCCCCTCTGAGTTTATATAACACGGCTCTCACCTGACTCTTCCATCTGACTGACCATTTCTCAGGCTTATTTGCTCTCTCATCCTCCAGATCATGCCCCTTGAGGAGGTTCCCCAAGACTCTGTCCTAGGCATTCTTCTTCTTCTGCTCCATTGTCTTAGTAACCTCATTTGCTCCCCTGGGTTTAGCCATCATCTCTATGCTGATGACTTAGTTATATATACATATATAAATATATGTAATTTTACAACAGCACCATACTATTATGATACTGTGATAATTACATTCAATACCAGTCTCTCGGCTAAGCTTCAGTGCCATACCCAAAACTGCCTATTGGATATTTAAACTATCTAGTTTAAATATCTGTCCTGGAAATACCTTAAAATCAACTTATCTAAAACAACTCATCATTCTCCCACTAAGCCCTTTCTTCTTCCAAACTTTCCTATTTTCACATTTCTTCCAGTCTCTCAGGTCCATAACCTCAGCATTACCCTTGACTCCTAACTGGAAATCAGCTGGAAATCTTGCTGTTTCTCTCACATCCAAATCCTTTACTATCTTAGTTCAGGCCCTCCTCACCTCTCATCTAGATTTACAGGTCCTCCCTGCCTTAAATTTCTCACCTCCTTCCATCTTGCACACTGATGCCAAAGTGATTTTTCTTTAAGTATAGATCTGATGATTGGAGTCCCCTACTCAATCAACTGTAGTGACTCTCTATGGGCTCTATATCACATGTAAATTCCTCAGGCTAGTTTTTAAAGTCTTTCACAACTGGCCCCAATCCATCTTTGCAGCCTCACTGCATATTATTCTGATTCACACACTCCTGGATCCAATCAAGTGGCCTTCTCTCTGTCCCTCCCATATGATACTCCATCTCTCATCTCTGTAC
The DNA here is from genome assembly GCA_028658325.1 of Potorous gilbertii. Lineage (NCBI taxonomy): Eukaryota > Metazoa > Chordata > Mammalia > Diprotodontia > Potoroidae > Potorous > Potorous gilbertii. The sequence goes on along the minus strand of CM053769.1, from coordinate 34,795,474 downwards.
CTTGTCACTAGACATGGCCTGCAACCTACCCTCTCCACCCCTTTACCCCAAAGAGTCTTTTCTCTTTGTTTTGCAGCTCAAACACTACATTCTGGATGATTCTTTTTCTGATCCTTCCCCAACTGCTACTGCCCTTCCTCCCAAACTACCCTGGAAATAACCAAGTCATTTACATTTATATTTATGCTACATATATCTATATACATATTTGTTGCTTCCCCCATTAGAATCTATTGACTTCACTAAGATGTGGTTGTCCCTTAAAAACCCTACCTGCTGGCCCCTCATTTTCACCATTGTTCATCCCCTCTTTTCCTTAAGGACACAACTCTAGCACTACCTTCTACGTGAAACTTTTCCTAATCCTCTCAATGGGTGGAACCTTTTATAGAGTGATGCAAAAGTCTTAGTACAATTTTAGGTAATTCAAGCTGAAAATTGCACTAAGACTTTAGAGATATTCTCTGTTTAGCTACTTTATATTTCTTCTCTTCATATTTATACTGTATGTACTTAAAAACAGCATATATAAAACACAGTCTTTGTCATCTCTCCTGTTAGAACAGAAGCTATTTTGAGTAGGGATTCTTTCATTAATTTTATTTGTAAATTAAATTAAACTAAATTAAATTTATTACTAGTGCCTGGAACAGTGCTAGGTGCTTAATAAATACTTTTTGATTGACTTGTTGATCCAAATGCATACATAACCTAAATAAAAAAGGTCAGATCATTTAAAAAAATTTAGAACAGAGGTATCTGTTCCAACTATAGCTAGAAGAAGAATTCGAAACAAATAAACAAGGGACAGAGGAGATTATAAAAAATAAAATCGGCAATTTTGATTATATAAAACTGAAACACTTTTGCACTAACAAAATCAACTAAGAGTTAGAAGAGGTTAACTGTGAGAAAAATCTTTGTAACAAATATCTCCGATACAGGTTTGATCTTCAAATAATTATGAAATTGATACAAATATATAAGAATACAAGCTATTTCCCAATAGACAAGGGGTCAGAAGACAGGAACAAGAGCAGAAATGTTTCATCAACAACTAGAAAACTTCCTATCTTTAATAAAAGGAAAATGTATATTAAAAACAATTTTGAGATTTCAACTCATATCCATAAGCCTAGCACTCTGACAAACGATGAAAATAGAAAATACTCAAGGGATAGGTAGAAAATAGGTGCCACGGCTAGAGCTGTGAACTGGACCAACCATTTGGGGAAACAATTTGAAGCTATAGCCCCAAATTCACTAAATTAGCTTTTTGACTTTTTGACTCAGTAATAACACTATGAGGCAAATGACCCAAAGAAGTCAAAGACTTAGAGAAAGAATATACTTACAAAAATATTTATAGCAACACTTTGAGGGCAGCAAGGACCTAGAAATATGTGCTTATCAATTTGGGAATGGCTGAAAAAACTGCTGTATATCAATATAATGGACTATTCTTGTATCACAAGAAATGACAAATATAAAGAATTTAGAGAATCTTCAGAAGATATGGATGAATTAGTGCAGAATGAAATAAGCAGGAATGGAACAACTTGCAATATGACCACAAAGATGTCAAGGCATGAGAAAAGATTTCAGAATTCTGACTTATTTAGTGCCAATAACAATTAGAGAAGACTGACAATAAAATGGGCAAGCTTGTGTTTCTTAGAGGAGAGGCGCAGCGCAGAGAAGTGCAGAAAAGGCATGATCAATGTGCTGTTTTGTTTTGTGGGACTGTATGGATTTATTATAAGGGAAGGCTTCTATTGGGATGGGTTTGGGGTAGGGTGAGGTAAGTTAATAAGAAGGTACAGAGATTAAAATAAAAGATGATCAATAAAACAAAAAAACACACAAAAACAAAGCTCAGAAAGTGATAGAAATGGCAATTTTGTGGTTACTTCATTAAATTTACAATACATTTTTCAAAAACAAATGTTACATAGTAGAAGTTCATAATTTCATATACAATCATCCAATCATTTTTCCCTTCCTTTCTATGGTGGAATATATGTGTTTATTGATAATTAAGTTCATAATTAAAAAAAGAAAAACAATAAAGCAGTTCAGAGGAGAAAGGGAAGCACTGAGGACATGGCATATGAGCTGGTGTAAGAGAATGCCAACCCTCAGCCTCTTGGACGGCATTCACTGGTCACGACTCAGGTAAACTGAGGGGAGACTGGTAAGACATGAACAAGATGGTGCTGGGAGGAAGGGTTCCGCCCCTGCTTTGCTCAAGGCTATTTTCCCAGGCTTTTGGAGAACAAAGAAGGCCCAAAATGTTTTTATTTCTAGGGGCTATGTGTCTGCCCTGGGCAGTCCTGGTCATAGGTATATTATTTCCTTATAAGGGCAAACTAATTGTTGATAGGTTCACTTAGGGCGCTAGTGTCAGTAAAGAGATAAAAGCACTGCTCACTGCTTCAATAAACAGAGTTCTTCACTATCTTGTCTTCTACCTTGGTCATTGCTTACAGCTCACTTCACCAAGGCCTGCAGGCCCCTGCTGGTCAGATAAGGCCTGTGGGCCTGAGAGATCAGGCCCAGACTCCTGGGTCTCTAACAAGCTGGGTCTTGAGCTATATGATATGAAGTTTCCTAAGCAAAGGGGATGACAACAACAATGGAGAAAGGGAGCTGAAAACAGTTTTCGGTGATCAGTGAGCAGTTCAGTTTGGCTGAAAGGGAGGATTGATGTGAGGGGGTAGTGAGTGATGAGATGGAAAAGAAAGGTTGGAACCATATTGTGGAGGGCCTTGAAGAGAAATTTGGAAAACTATAATCTATTAGAAACCCATGAATGATTCTGAAAAGCTGCTATCTGGCCTCTTTACTATCTTTTGGGCTAACTCCCAGATGAGAATACTCACAGAGAATAAATTATAGTAGAAAACACTTTTTTAAAGTGACAATCTTACACATATTTCAAAAAACCACAATTACATCTACTCTTAATTCTTTAGGAAAATGCCCCCAAACCAGATGAAATAGCCTAACAATGAAGCAAGGAGACTAACTGCCCTGTGGACAGATGGGTAAAGGACAAGAGGATTTCCATGGCCAGGGATTCAGATACAGGAATAACAGCTGAAATCCCTTGCCATGGATGATCATTCCTTTGCCATGGAGACAGAACTTGAAAAGGTGTCTTAATTCACCAGTTAACAAATTCTGATCAAATATATATTTTGCACCAAGGACTGTTGAAATCATGAATCCAGATGGCCAAAATAATATCACTTTTCAGTTCCTTAGTGGACTGGCAGTAAGTCAACCCTTACCCATTAACCAAGCATTACTCTAGATGCAAGAAGAAGTTATACTTTGCACCACTGAGAAAATGAGTACTCACACATTCCCCTATAAACTCCTGGCTCAGGAGTTGTCAACTCAAGTAGAGGAGGGCTGGAGGCCAACTCTTGCTCTTGAGCCTAATAAATGTAGGAAAAAAGCAGCAAAAAGTTAATTCTCAATGACTTATACCACAATTACCCAGCATGCACGTTATCTACCCTTTTGCTTATCTTTTCCTCCAATTCTTATCACCTCACCCAGACTGTAAGCTCCCCAAGGACAGGGACTATATCTTGCACAATTATGACTCCATAATGTTCAGAACTGAGAGAACATTGAGTAAGTACTTGGTGAATGATGGGGACTCTAATGACTTTCTTTTTAAATTATCTGTACTGGCTAGTATGGTACAATGAATGGTAAGACTGTTGAGTTGAGAGAAGTCTCACGGTTCAAGTCCTAGTTCCAACCCATGTAAAAGTCTAGCAAATTACTTTAACTTCTCTGAGCCTCAGTCTCTTCACCTATAAAAGTGCAATAATACTTGTAGGATCTGTACCTCTCAGAATTTTGTCAATGGCCAAGAATAATCTAAATGAGTGTGCTACTACCACCATCTCCACCACACCATCACCACCATCATCACTACTCTCTGGCTCTGAATTCGCACTACCAGTCAAGGAAAGGAAAGAAAATCCAAATCCATGTATGTATGTGTGTATAAACATAAATATATGTGTATATCTAAATGTATAGATATAGATAAACAATCTTGCTTAGTAGCTACTTTTTGATAATGGAAGAGGTTGACACTAATGTCTATAAATTGGTTTTTGGATCAGCTGTGTATGATCTCTCCTATGCTTGTTCTCCACTGCTCTGAAATAACTGGAAGTGGAAATTGAATCTTTCCTTTAAGAAGTTTAAATGATCCATATGTTTTACAGTCTTCTCTTCACATTTTTCTGCAATGTATGTGGGAAAAATCACAAGTCATGTAATAGGACTTTCCCATTTTGCAGATGGAAAATAAAAGAGCCCAGGGAATTAAGTAATTTGACATGGTGCCCAAGTGTGGCAAAGATTTATCAGAGTAACTGTGCTACTAACTGCTAGGATTCTAAGCTTTAAAGTGAGAAAGGCCCTTATGGGTCATCTTGTTCACTCCCCTGATTTTACAGATGAAACTGAGGCAGAGAGAGGTGAAATGAGCCTCAAGATACCACAGTGAGTAGAATTCAAATCCAGTATTTTTCTACTATGCCCTATCACCTCTATTCTGGCATGGCCCAAGTGCTATTTTCTAGCCTACTGTTGGGTTCCCCCCTCCCATCTACAGTACAATATCTCTTCATTTATATCAAAGATTTTGTTAATAAGGCTTTTGCTTTCTTGCTGTCCAGGTGGTGTTAAGGGTGAAGGTGAAGGAGTGAGACTATACTCAGAGATGGCACTTCCCAGGACATCCAACTATTCCCAATTCCTGACTCTAAGGGGTCTTTTTCATCCTTACATAGCTTTAATGGCTCAGTGTCAACTGGGATGAAGGTTTCCTGTGGAGGCTCCCCCCAAGGACCTGTGCTTGGCCCTATGCTACTCTGGACAACTTGGATAAAAGCACAGGTAGCATGTTTATCAAATAGGCAGATGACCTAAAGCAAGGAGGGATAGCTAGGCATGCTCCACAAAGATCATGGCAAGCTAGAGCACTCGGCTGAATCCAGTAAGAAAAATATAACAGAGCTCAACGTAAGGGTCAAAAGATCTAATTCACAACTACAAGATGGGGTAGGCTTTGCTAGGCAGCAGTATAAAAAAGACTGGAGGGTTTGGAAGATTGCAGGCTTACTAATATTCAGGAGCAGCCAAGGACTGTGATGGTAGCTAAGGAAGCTAATGAAATAGCAGGCCTCATTAAGTGAGGTGTGGAGGTCAGGACAAGGAAGTTCACACATGCTGCCATACTCTGCCTAGTAGTATATACATACTACTGGCATATTTCACAGACAATGATACTAATATGGAGAGTATCCAGGATGACAACAGCAATGGTGAGGAGAATTGCAATTAGGCTGTAGAAGGAAAAGGTGAAGGAAGTGGAAATGTTCATCTTGGAGAAATGAATAGTTGGGACGGGTTTGGGAAGTGGAGGGAGATGACGTAATCTTCTAAGATCTGAAGGGCCATCATCTAGAAAAGAGATTTGCTTGGCCCTGGATGGAAGAACAAGGAGCAATGGATGGAAAGGACAAAGAGGTAGATGAAGGGAATATTGATATATGGGAAAAGTTTCAAACAATTAGCGTTATCCAAAAGTGTAATGGGCAGTCTTGGGAAGTAGTGGGTTTTCCCTTATTGGAGGTCTTTATGCCAAGGTTTATCACCATCTACATTGTAAAAAAAGGATTCTTCTGCAAGTATGGGTTAGACTGAATGGCTTCTGAGATTCATTCTAATACTGGATTTCAATAATTCTGCGAAATCTTATTTTGGAGATATTCTTTCGATGCTTCCAATTTGGTAGGTAGGTCCACTCTAGGCTTTTCAGTACTGTGCTTGGAGTTCAGAAGGCCCATGCTCATATTCTGCCCCCAAACAGCTCTGGTACCATGAGCAAGTCACTTACCCTCTCCGAGCCTCAGTTTCCTTATCTGTAAAATGAGGATAATCAGTATCTACATGACAAGGTTCCTGTAAGGCTCAAGTGAGATAATGTATGCGAGTGCTCTGCCAACTTCAGCGTTCAACATAAGTGTGCATGATGACGGCGATGATGCTAGCAATTCTGTAAGCATAAAGCAGTTCCCACCAAGTTGGAAAGACTTGATGTAAGACTGTGTCTGTTGCCTGAAAACAGGACCCAATGAATCAGAAAAGGCTCACTACTCCAGACTGTGATCGTGGCAGGTGTGGCTCCTGATCTTCCTGGTTACCCACACAGACCGAGTAATGGTTATTTTGAAGTTTTGAAGCATTATCAGGAGACTTGTGACCTTTACCTATTAGTCCTGTACTGTGAGTAACACATAGAAATCATGTCTTTAGAGGTCTGCTACCAACCATCTCCTACCTGATCGTCTATATGTACACCGGCTTGGGTGAACGGCCTTTCATCACCCTCCCCATCTGCTGTCTGTGGTCTCTTGAATTCTTCCTCATATCTCAGATTGCACAGGGTTTCAACATCAACATCAAATGTCTCATCAGCACAGAATATGGCCTCAAGAATGTCATCATCAGTTGTGAATAATATAGTGTCTCCAAAATGCTCTGGGGCTACAAGAGTAATAAGGACTTAGAGAATTAAAAATACAAGGCCAACCCACCCACTATACAAATTCTATATAATTTTTAAAAGAAGGCTATAAAATTGAGAAAAAAATCAAAAGCATTAATGATGTTCCACAGCTCTTCTTAATTCTTGAAAGATCCATCATTCTTCATACTTTGGACAAATAGAATCTACTGATAAGAACAGTAAAAACCAAATAAAATAGGGAAAGGACCACATTTCACTGGAATGTGTCATTAAATATAATATGTGATACTTCTGAATGGATGTACATGTGATACATTTGAAAGTATGAGATTGTTCCATAGAACCCAACTACTTTCAAAATATAGGAGAATAATTTTTAATTAGTATAGGCAGCAAGGAGAATGGAAAAGGATTATGTGTTCTGTATAGGAGCTCTACCATTAACTGATTTCAAAATACTGAGCTAGTCATTAAAACCTCTTGGCCTCAGTTTTATCATCTGTATGGAGAAGTTGAAATAGATGATGCCTAGGGTCTCTTTTGCCTTTAATGTTCTATGTTTTATGTTGTAAGTTTCTGCCTTGCTTCAACATTTCATGTTCTATATTCTATATCCTAAGGTCCCCTGCTAGATTTAACATGGAACAGTCGATAACTAATGGACCTGTGAAAGGGACTGACAATTTTCTCCTATGATATCTTATGCCTTTTTTGCCCAAATTCCCAGGAACAGAAGAGTAGAAGTTTCATTTAATTTTCTTCTGAATATACTATACCTCCAGTCAGCGTTCCTGAAGCCTTGGCAATTTCTCCTTTAAATATGCACTGTTCATCTAATAACATAGTGATGTCTTTTACTCCACGAAAAGAATGTATCCGTGATTTATTATAATTCCAAACTCTAATCATGGCAACTTGGCAAGGCTGTACGAAGTCAATATAAATATAGTGAGATTTGCCAGGGGTAAATGGGGCCAGCCAAAGATGCATATCGTCTTGGGTCCTATGCACACCATCAGTCAGGTTGGTTACTACACGAGGATCTTTGCCATAGACTGGTAAAATATTAATATCAGGGGGTTCAGCTTTTATGTTAGAAATTTGTACAGGCTCTCCTTTGGAACTGAAAATTTCAATTCCATTAAGGCCAACATAGTGTCTGTCTCCCCAGGTTGATTTGATGTCAATAACTAAATGCTGTCCATGAGGCAACACTGGAATTTTAAAATCATTCTCATCATCTATGTCCATGGAATAATCTTCCTGCCCTTTTAACAATTCCTGTTTTCTTTCCTTTGACATTGATGGTTGTTCCCCATGTCTACTAATTTTCTGCTGCTGCAAGAATTCATCAAAGATATCACCCTGAAATTCCATATTGGAGATACGACCCCGGTGAGAACGATTGAAAGCAGTGAGGGAGTTCCAGGACTCCTGGAGAGTGTGTTCTTGTTCACTATGCCACCTGGATCGAGCCATCTTTGTAGATATGACCGGAAAGGCATCCTCTAGAAAACAGAAAAAGTAAGATGTTAAGATCTTCGGCTGAAATGTACTTCTGCAGAAATATACTAACAGAATGGAGATCTTCAGGTACCAAATGGGATCCATTAAAGAGATATGGAAAAGGCACAGATAGCCTTGGAGAAATCTGTGCCTTGAGAAGGCTGCTGCAACTAGCATGCCAGTTTGAGCTGCAGACAAACTAGCTTCAGCTCAGTACATTTGGTACACCCGTCTCAGTAAGGGGTGGCTTTCACTTCTGGAGTGAAGCAAACAGACATTGGGATGGTAGAAATTCAAAAAGATCCAATGGAGCCTCCATGATTCAAAATGAGTAAGAAAATTTCCACCATCCTCCTGCCCGGGGTCTTTACACACATACATATTTCCTACTTGCAAAAAAAAATCTTCATATTTGATCCTTAGGCTGGTACCCGTTAGTTCTTGTTTTATTTTCCTCCTTCCTTCTCAATGGAAATCCTCTTTAACCAGTAATTTACTGCTGCTGCTTTTAGTTCTTCATCATGCACTCTTTCTTTAACCTTCTGTAACCCCACCACCACTTTGCTAAAAGTGCTTAGCAAATCCATACGTACATAGGTACGTGTGTGTGCTTTGCTAAAAACCAACGCAAATGAGTTTTTCTCGGTCCTCATCTTTTTTGAACTGAGCTCAGAACTTTTGTCACTGTTAACTATCCCCTTCCTTGGCTTTTCTAACATATAATCTCATGATTCTGTTCCCTTTCTATCTCTTTTAAAGGTATCTTTCCCTTTACCAACCCATAAACTTAGAAGATCTCAGAAACTAAGTCCCTGGCCATTTCCTCTTTTCCGTATGCGTTCTCATTCACTCCCCTAATTTAAAAGCTCACCTCCATATGAATGGCTCCTAAATCTTTTATCTTCAGTCTTTTTTTTCCAATCCTTTTTTTCACATGACTACTGTTGTTACTGTTGCAAAAAGCTGTCAGCTTCATTCTTTCTTACAGTCACTGAACTCACATGGCAATACAAATGCCAAGGCAACTCTATGACTGCTAAGCATTTTGACACAGATGTCATATTACCACTTCAAACTCAACATGTTGAACATCAAATGCTGAACTTCCCTCTGAAATCCCTATTTCTCTGTTAATTTTTCATTCTTCTATTTTTTCCTTTGGTAAATCTTATCATTTGCCTTGTCTACTCCTAATCCCAAATTGCCAAATGCTGTTGGAAGAATCATGAAATGGCACTGACTGGGGCTACTACAAATTTATGTTATCTAAATTCAATTAGATCTTTCTGCCTACCTGACTCATTCCCCACAAAGACTATTCCAGATCTCACCTTCTCTCTTCTCTCCTAACTCTAGTCTCTCTTATTTTCTTCTCAGCAGATGATTTCGCCTGCTATATTACTGAGATCAAGGCCATCTCACTTCCCCCATTCTAGTCTTCTACCCTTCTCAATATCCTCATCTATTTTCTCCTCCTTCATTCTAGTCCCAAAAGAAGTGATCTTTCCTTCTTGCCAAAGTTGACCCTTCTACTTGCAGTCTATTTTCAGTCTCAACCCTTCACACCTCCTCTGTAACCTTGTTCCAGCAATGACACCTTCTCTCTCATTCATCTTTAATCTCTCTCTCCTTATAGGCAATTTCCTTCTCCTTAGTCTGCTAACCTAGACAGAGGCAGTCAGGTGGTGCAATGTATAAAGTGCAGGATTTAAGAGTCAGGGAGACTGGATTTCAAACCCTGCTAGCTGTGTGACCCTAGGTAAGTCACCTAATCTCTCTCAGGCCCAGTTTCCTGAAATTCCTAAAATGGGAATAATAACTCACATATATAATAATAATCTCACAGAACTGTTTCAAATATCAAATGAGATAACATATTGAAAACTTTAAAGTGCTATTGATATAAATTCTAGCTATTGCTATTAATGTTAAATTATTAATAAAATAAAATTAATAATAACTAATAAGTTGTTTTCTTCTCTGTCAACACACAAAACAAAACCTCCCCTTGATGCTCCCCCCTCTCCTTGGGTTACTGTTACCCTCCCTCTCATGCACTGTAAGCTCATTTGCTTCCCATTTACTTACTCCAGCCTTTTGCGCTATGGATTCAGACTACACCACTCTATGTGAGACAACTCTCCAAGTCACCAAAGACCTCATGACAGCCAAATCCATGGCTCTTTTACTATTGTCAGTTTAGACTCATCAGATCATAGACCTAGAGCCAGAAAGTACCTCAGAGACTGTCTTCCTTAACCACTCGGCAGCATTTAACCCCAGGGACTGTCTCTTTCTTGGTAAGTTCTCTTCCCTTGGCTTCCATGGCATAGTAATCTCATGGTTCTCCCATGCTTCCTCCTACTTCTTCTCTGTCTTCTTTAATAACTTCTTACCTTCCTCCTATATAGGTGCTTCCCTTCGCTTTTGTCTTCGGGTCTTCCTCTTTTCTCTTTGTATTCTTGATGATCCCATGCATGCCTATAGCTTCAATCCTATGCAGAGGACTCTCAAACCTTGACTTCTACTCCCAAACTCCTCACTATAATCCCCCTAAAGCTCTAGTCCTTTAGTTTCAGCCAGGACACTGGATATGGGTGTCCCTGCCTGGATGTCCCTCCCATGAGCACTTCAAACAACATATCCAAAACTTCATTAGTCATCCCTCCTCCCCTGAAACCTTTCTATTTTTGTTGATGGTACCATTATCTTCATACCCATGTCCATAACCTTGGAGTTGCTTTTGAATTCTCTCTCTCTCTCACCAGACACATCCAATCAATTGCCAACAAGCCCCGCTGATTCTATCTCTGTAATACATCTTTTGCTTCTTTTTACTCCCATCATAACCATACTAGTTCAGGTCCTCATTTCTTTTTGCCTAGATTATTATAAAAGCCTCTACACTAGCCTGTCTCTGGTTCTATTTGTAATTTACCTAATACACCACTCTGCTAATCTTACTTCTCTACTCAAACATCTTCAGTGACTGTCCACTGAAGATTATATACTGAAAAAAGTACAGTCTCTCAATTCTGGCATTCAAAGACTTTTACAATCTAAATCCAATCTACTGGTAGTTTTATAATAATTTCTTTCATGTAATCTACATTCCCGTCATCCCCATCCTTATGTTCTTATCCTCTCCTCTTCCTGTCAACGTCATTTTCCTTCCACCATCCTCCTGGAACAGGCTTCCTTCTCTACTGAAGTCTTTCCCTTTTTTCAAGGCCCAATTGAGGTGTCACTTCCTCCATGAAGTCTCTATTCCGTGTTACTCTAGGTCAACATGACCTCTAGCTCCTTCATGTTTCTATAACACTTTGCTTCCACCCTTCCACACTTACTTTGCATTTCCCTACCATTATACTTTTGTACAGACTTCTCTGTGATTATGTGGTCATCTCAATGAAAGCCAAGTATACTTTACTTTTACCTTGGTATCTTCAGGGCTTTGCTTAGAATAGCAACTTAGCGGATGTATGTTGGTTTGTTCATTGAATTCCAGTCACCAAGACTCAAAAATTCACTATCATCTTTAATGATAATTCTGTGTTTTCTCTGTCTTTTCCTCTGTAATCATGCATCCTGATGATTCTTCTGTCATACAAATGTTCTAATCTTTCCATTCCCATTAGCCAGACCCTCACTTAATTTAGGCCCTTATGACTTAAAGTTTGCCGTATGATGACAAATTCATAACTGGTTTCCTTGCCTCCATCCTACAAACCATCAATCAGATTAATAGTTTTTAAAACCCTTCTTTGATAACATCACTCCCTGGCTAAAATAATGCTTCCTACTCCCATTGAAAAAAAGTCTAAATTCCTTAGTATTATATTCAAGGCCCCCCACAATTTGGAACCTACCTTCATAGCTCATATTAATCTCAGACAAAACCTTCCAATTTAAACAGGGTGGTTTATTCAATGTTCCCCAAAACGCATTTTATGCTTTCCTACACCTGTGATTTTTGCATATACTCTTTTCGATACTGAAAATGCCCTACCCTTCCATTTCCACTCATTAAAATTATACTGATTCTACTTGGGCTGGTTTCTTATTATTTAGATCAACTAATCCTGAAGTGATTGCTCTTCCTCTTAACTTTTATTTCGCTTGCGGCACTCAAAGAGCACTTAGCACATATTATTTGGTACAGGAGTTCTTTATAAACATGTCCAAACTCCCCCAACAGCTCACTGGCTCTTAGAAAGTAAAGTCTGAGTCTTCTATATCTTTGTATTCCCCAAGAGTAGTTATTATAATAGCTTGCCGATAAACATGGTCCACAAACATTAGTTTTTCACACCAGAAAACACCATAATTTCTCCATCCTTTGTTTTTCATCACAGAAAAAGCCTTCAAATCTTTGTATCTGGCAGGTTCAACTTCTTATATGGATTTTTGTGATTTACGTTCATTATTTTCAGTTACTATAATTTGATTTCTACTTGCTAAAATGAATGCTACACAAAGAGGACAAGAACATCCAATACCAAGTTCATTATGCATCAATCAAGTGGCCCATGTATTTGGGACATGAAGCTTTAGGTCCCTTTTGCTAGCTTTCTGACCTACTAATAGAATCAGTAATGAACTCCAAGAGTCAGAAGGAACTTTAAACATTTTCAAGGAAGCAACCAACAAGGTTTTATTAAGCATTTTATATACAAGGCATTTACACACACACACGTGTATAAAGAATAAGGAAAAAAATACAGACAAAGACATCTCTACTGTTGTTCAGCCATGTCATGATCCCATTTGGGGTTTCCCTGGCAAAGATACTATAGTGGTCTGACAGTTTCTTAACCAGCTCATTTTACAGATGAGGAAACTGAGGCAAACAGGGTTAAATGACTTGCCCAGGGTTGCACAGATAGTAAATGTCTGAGGCTAGATTTGAACTTAGGTAGGTAAGGCTTCCTGTCTCCAGGTCTAGTACTCTATACACTATGCCACCTAGCTGCTCTAATAAATAAATACCAAGCAGTTAAATACAAGATAGTTTGGGAGGGAAGGCACTATCAGCTGGGAAGGGGAGGTAGGGAGGGGGCACAGATCAGAAAAGTCTTCATTTAGAAGTTGTGCTTGAACTGTGTCTGGAGAGAAGAAAGGGGCTCTATGAGACAGAGGTGATAAGAAGGCACAATGCAGGCACAGGTGATGATGGTCAGTGCAGTCATTCACTTTACAAAGGAACTAAGGTCTGGACCAGGGGTGGGGGATATGCGGCCTCAAGACTACATGTGGTCTTCTAGGTCCTTGCGTGCAGCCTTTTGACTGAGGCCAAGTTTTACAGAACAAATCTTTTTATGACTGGGATTTGTTCAATGAAGTTTGGATTCAGGTTCCCCATTTTTGGCCTGGATTATTTCAGGAACTTGCCCAAGGACACAGAGGTAATAGTATCAAGGCAAGAGTCAATCCCAGGCCTGTTTGACTCCAAATCCAGCGCTCTTTCCACTCCATTCATAAAATGAGTAATCTATAAAGTGTCCTGTTTGGATATCAAGTCTCATGAGTCTATGATTTTGAGAATTTTAATTCCATTATAATGAAACTATTTTAAAGAATATCTCTGTGTAATAAAAAGATGATCAAGTTGCAGCAGAAAGCAGTCTAAAAGCAACAAAATTCTACCTATTTATGGAGGCAGTGAAACAATTACTGGCTCAGGAGTCAGAAAAGTTGGGTTCAAATCTCACCTAAGAAGCTTACTACTGTCATGACTCTGGGCAGGTCAGGAAACGTCTAGGTGTCAGACTCCTCCACTATAAAAGGAAAGAGTTTGATTAGATGGCCTATAGATTCCCTTCCAGTTCTAGAGCAGTAATTCAATGATCTACAATTCTCTGAACATTTGATATGACCCTGTGATCCTAAAAAAAGGAGCAAATTCCTTCCACAATCACTTAGCCCCTGCACTGTGGCACTATTAAGGGATATGACATGTGTGTAATGGGTAATTTATAATTTCTAAATACCTTTCCCTTTTGTTATCATGACCCTTCTAACAAGTGCTAAATCCCAAAGGCTCTTAATATGTCACTGAGCCTTTGAGCAGAAATGACTGAACATAAATTAAAATGAGACAAGGGACCTTGTACCTCATCAGATCAGAATAATAGCAGCCCCCAAGGAAACCTCAAGGCATTCTTGTTTATGTTTACCAGGAAAGCTAATAACTGCCTGGCTCTTTGGGAGGTAGATATAGGCATAAATTAAGCCAGCTCTCACTGGATTTAATACCCTTCTTCTCTCTCAAAAGATCTGAAGTGTGTGTGTGTGTGTGTGTGTGTGTGTGTGTGTGTGTGTGTGTGTGTGTGTGTGTATGTGTGTGTGCGCGCACACGCGCTAATGGTGCTTGAGTCCAGAATGATTCTTTTTTCTTACCTTTATTGGTCAGACCTTCATCTTCATGATTACTATGGAAAGCATCCTTTCTGGAACTCCTCCTCCCACTAATAGGGAGCTCTGGGCCATAGCGATCCTTATTAGAAAGTAGGTCAAAAATGTCTAAGTCATCCACGTTCTCTTTTTCAGTTCTTGCCTGTGGCCTGTCACTTGCAATGGTATTACGGCTACCGGCTCGTCCTTGTTCCCATTGTAGGCATTTGTCATTTTCCTCATTTTCTTCAAGAAATTCTTTAGTGATGCCATCTGACTGTAGTTTGACTTTCAAATGAAGAGGTTCCTCTGGACTCAACCAAGAAGGTTTCTGTTTCCTGCCTTCTGGTTTCTTATCTTTTGTTTTGGAAAAAGACTGTAACCAAGGTGGGGTTTTACTAAGAGTCTCAGAGATTTTTCTGCCTGTGAGTTTTTCTAATTGCTCAGTGACACTAACTTCATCATCAGAAGGGTATTTCACAAGAGAGGATTCTGGAGGATCACTTGGTACATCAACCATAGAGACAGGAGCAGATAACACCTTCAAGTCCTCCTCCAACTTAGACAAATTATCCTTTGTGCAATTAGTAGAGTTCATCTTTATACCTAAGATATGCGATGAGGTTCCATCTGGCTGTGAACAATTGAAACCAAATTCCTTGTCACCATCTGTGCCAATAGTCTGGCATGTGTCTTTGCTTTCCTCCATATTAGGATTAGCAGAGTTTTCCAGTGCATCATTTTTAAGGACAACTATGGTGTTACAATCAGCAACCAGTTCTCCACTGCCTTTTTCTAATTCTCCATCAAATACAAGGTTTTCGTTGATATAAAGTTTCACTTTTTTTGCACCTATGTCAAGATCCTGAAAATACAAAAAGAAATGAAGGTTTGTAGTATCAAGTGTACGTATCACAAAGTTCTAGAAAAATAGGTGATATTGATAATCATCAGAAATGGTTGTTTTTATGAGATATACTGAAGAAGTTAGTTACTGACAAATTTCACTTCTATGTAAACTAATTACTTTGTAAATCAAAGAATTAAAATACCAGAAATATCTGTGGCCTTATTTTTTAAAACTCAGTGTGATGTGATGGAAAGGCCACTCAATTGGGAGTCAGGAAACCCGAATTCTTGTTTTGGTTTTGCCAAAGAGTTGGGTTGACTTTAAGCAAATCATTTACTTTCTCTGAGCCTCATTTTCCTCATCTCCAAAAGAAGGAGATTGGGCTTAGCACCTCCTCCCCCAAAGTCCAAAGTTTTACTATAGCTTTTGGACAGTAAAATATAGCTGGATTAATCTTAAGCCTTTCTCAAAGCTGTACATTCAATCTGCAGAACCCATCCTACATTTCTGGTCCTCTATTGTTACTGTGATTTCTGTAGCAATTTAGAGTGAGAACTTTCAAGCGTGTGTTACTCTAGTTTCAATCAGCGACTGCTATATGATTGCCTGCTTTTTTTTTTTCCGAATGAATATTAGTTTGTCAGAAATGTCAATGATCAAAGTGCTCTTTAAAGTGTTTTTATGGACACATTCTCTCTGTTCAGCTGAGGCAGGGTACAAATAAGTGACCTGAATCAATCAGAAAACAGATATTCAGTAATGATAATATGGACAATGTCAATATCTAGCACTACATGCTTTTTTGATAGTCATTTCAACAGAAAGACTTGGCAAAATGGAAATGCTCCCATTTGAAAATAATGCTGTCTCATGATTAATAGGGCTTGCATTTCCAAAACGACACCCGTATTTTGCTCTACTTCTTTTCAACTAATGAGAAACAAATATGTTACTATTGTAATACATTATTAATGTGAAAATATTAATGTTACTTCACACTAAATAATTTAGAGAGCCAAAAGGACAGCAATTTTGACTACTGCCCTAGGAGTTGAATAATATATTTTATTATATAAGGACACAAATTGGCAATGTGGAATGCTGGTTGTTATGTATTCATTTGTGTATGCTTAGGTTAAACCCTTGATGGTAAAAGATTGTTGATGTACAGTGAGATTCAATTTAACAGACCATTTTTCTTTCATTTCAGCAAACATTTGCTAAGTACTTGCTTTGTTCCTGGCACTGGAGTAATTTGTATTTCTACAGTGCTTTGAGGTTTATGAAGCACTTGGCTCACAATCATACTATGAGACAGGGAGTATAAATATTCTGCTCCCATTTTACAGATGAGCAAGTAAGCACAGCGCCTTGCCCAGAGTCACAGAGGGAACAAACGTCAGGACTGCGAGCCAACCTAGGTCTTCTGACTCTTAGTTCAGAACTCTTTAATTACAGGGGAGAAAATCCTTCTTTTGGATGATCATCCGTAATTCATCCTGCGTATAACTTGTTTGTGCATAGATATTTGCATGTTGTCTCCATGCTATACTGTATGCTATTTGAGGGCAGGGACTTTCTTTTACATTTCTTTGTATCCTCAGTACTTAGCAGAGCCTGGCACGGAATAGTAAGAGTAATAAATACCTACTGACTTGAGATACTCACTTTCCTCATTTTAGATCCTTAAAACAGCAAGGAGGCAGAAACACTTAATCAGGGAAACATTTTATGACATTGTATATATCTGAGAAAGGTAACTATACTACATATAAACTTCTTTCTCACTATGCATCCCCACCTATATCCTCATACAGAAAGGCAGTGTGGTGTGGGGGAAAAAACACTGGATCTAGCATAACACATTCCGGGTTTGAACTCCAAATCTGCTACTTAATAGCTGCGTAACCTTGGCTAGGTCCCTTGACCATTCCAGTACTGATAAAATGAAGGGGTTTGATTAGATGAGCCTCATGTCTCTTCTGGCTCTTAATTCTATGATCTAATATATATGAAATACTAAGCCCCACTGAGCCTACTTTCTGAAATCTACCAATTCTTTAAGGCCTAGCTCAAATGACATTTCTACAAGAAATCTTTCCTGCTTGGTTCAGTAATGTTTCTTCATCCCCCTTTAGATCTCAAATAACACTAGATAAATGCAAGGCAGGTACAAACTATGTGTCATTTTGTAGCATGATCATTTATGTATGCAGCATGATACTCTCCTATACTGTGAGCTCCATGAGAGAAGGGATAATATACAGAGTATTATTTAATCTTAGAGAGAGAGAGAGAAAAGCTAGAAAGCTGGCTTCAAAACAAGGAAGACTTGGATTCAAGTCTGGTCTTTGACTGGCTGTGTTGACCCTGGGTGGGTCATTTAAGCTCTGAGGGCTCTAGGCAACTCGCTAATACCATAAGGAGTCAGTAAGGTTCCTAACAGCATTAGGAGAGGGAGTTAAGTTCCCTATAACAATTAAATCATAGATCCAGTCCCTACTTCTACCCTCATCTCCTACAATTCCTCTAACTACCCAATATGCTTTATGAACAAAATGAAAATGAAACCTAAGAAGATGAATTTGGGAAGAGTGGCTGGACTTGGCCAAATATGTATAAAAGGAGTCAAGCTGGATAAAGTATAAACTTAAAGTGCTCAGGGAAGGACTTTGAAGACACCTGAGAGCGTGGATGATTCCAAAAGAATTGAGAAAATTATTAGAAAAAACAGGTGCCCAAGAAGACATCATCAACTACGAACTAATACGCCTAATTACTCATCTCTATACGAACTTTACAAGAATGGTTTACATACACAGCAAGGGGATCCTTGAAGAAAACACAAGAAGGGAAGAGCAGGCTTTCACAGATGACTTTCTATAGCAGAGTCACACAACTGACTGCAGAATACAGAGAACAGTAATAATTCAAACGTTCTATATAGTGCTTTAGGGCTTACAAAGCACTTCACATACATTATCTCATTTGACTTTTTTACATTTGAGGATGTAAGGTTCTGACCCCTGCTTCTCTGGGCCTTTTGCCAGATGATTTTCCACATCAGTCCTTAGTTTTATTCTGGGACCTCCTTTCCCCCCAACTCTCTCTCTCTCTCTCTCCTCCTCCTCCTCTCTCTCTCTCTCTATATAGACAGAGAAATATAGAGTTTCTCTTTTGGTGACCTCATTGGCCCCCCCCCCCAGGCTTCAATATCTTTATGACAATGACTCTCAAATCTATATATCCAACCCTAGAATTTCCCCTGAGTTCCAGTCTTGTATCACCAAATGCCTAGTGAACATTTTGAACTGGATGTTCTGTAGGCAACTGAATGATAGATTCATCTGTTCATAGATCATAGCTCTAGAACTGAAAGGGATTCTCAGACATTTAGTCCAATCACTTCATTTTGTCAATGGGGAAAATTGGTTCCACAGAGGTTAGGTGGCTTTCAAGGTGTCTATCAGAAGTAGGATTTGAATCTATGGCCTCAAACTCTAAAGCCAAAACTCTGTTTAAGTCGGAGTTTATTTATTATCCTTCTCCCTGAACCTACTCCTCTCCCTAACTTCCTTTCTGCTGAAGTTCTGCTGAAGGCACAACCATACTTTTGTGACTCAGAGTTCCACCATAGGTGTCAATCTTACATCTTCATCCTCATTCACCCCACAGACCCATTCCTGGAATGTATTCCCTTGATCAACTCTGCCTTTTAGAGTCAATCCCTAGATTCCTTTAAGACTCATGTCAAATGCCACCTTCTATATGAAGCTTTTCTTGACTCTCCCTCAATTATCTTGTATCTTTTTTTTAATCTATCCTATGTATATATGCATATACAGTGTCTTTTCTTGTTATGTTGCAAGTTCCTCAAGGACAGAGTCTGTTGTACTTAGTCCTGGTATCCCAGGGCCTAGCACAGTGCCTAACTCGTAGTAGGCTCTTAATAAAGGCTTGTTAATTGATGACTTTAAAAAAATCTGACATCGCAGAACATAAGGCAGCATTAAATCTCTCTCCCATCAAGTGACCTCCCATAATATGTTAAGATCACGTTACGATCCCTTAGCACATCCACAGAGACTTTATTCTGAAGTGGTAGTGAAGAACTAATAAAGATATCTGAGCCAAAGAAGGATGCGGTGATATTGCTGTTTCAAGAAGATAAACCGGGTGTCAGTGTATAGGACTGATCAGAGCTCACTGGAGGCCGGGAAGCCAATAAGGACATTATTGTAATTTAGGAGCAATGTGATAAGGGACTGAACACAGGCGATGGCAGTGGGAATAGAAACAAAGGGACAGATTTGGAAGGGGACCTGTTTCTAAGGTATAAATGACAGGACAATAGCTGATTTGATGTGAGAGGGAAATGAGAAAGATCAGTCTGATGATTTAAGATTCCAAAGGTGATAGACTGGTGTTATGTGGCTATTTAAAGAAATAAGGAAGTTAAGAGGGGGAATTGTTGTCAGGAAGGAAGATAAACTCTGTTTCTGAAATGCTGAGTTTGAGGTGACAGTAGAACCTCCAAGGGGACCCGTCTAGTAGACAGATGTATACGCAGAGATATATGACTTAAATGGAAAATAGGATCAAAATTGAAGATAAGATCTAGGAGGCATGTGTATAGAAATGATAGCTGAAATTCATTCAATAGCAAATTGTGAAGCTGTTCTAAAAGGAGATGAAAATTTAACCTTTTAAAGTAGGTTTATTGACAAATCACATTTCTGCATTTGTAGCTGCATTCACATCTGTATGAGAAATACTTAGCAGAATTTACTTTAGGGTACATCCTACAGAGAGAATTTTCCTGCAGATTCTGTCAGTAAAGATGGGCTTCTTTGCCTTGCAAAGCTAGACTTCTCATCTGCATTTAGTTTTGCTACAGGAGTCTCACTTTCTGCTAGAACCCCCAGTACTGGTGTTCTTGTTGGGTCATGAGAAGCTGTGATTTACCATGATGAGCACACTAAAGCGAAATGGACGGGCAAGGTTTCGCCATTTTGATGCACTTCAGGAAACAAATTCTTTGAAGTAAGTTCTCCACACAGAACTTCCCTGATTTCTTAACAGTCTTCTTTACTTCCCCTTCTTATCCTTCCGTTTCCCTTCTTCTGTGCTCATCTCACCCATCTCTGCTTTGGGGCCTCACTAATGCCTGAAGCAAATATTTCATTTGACCTACAAACCTGTTAAAATTTGTGTTTGAGTGAGTGATAATAACAAAAATGATTCTGATTTCTATGTGCTCAAAGGCTTATCAAGCGCTGTCCTCAGCATCATCAGCCACACTTGTTACAAGCCCATGTCCACAAAGCGCAGAACCGTAGACAAGAGTTCCTGGTCTTGCTTGAGTCTTTTTTTTTGTTTGTTTTTCAGTCATTTCAGTCATGTCTGACTCTTCATGGCCCCATTTGGAGTTTTCTTGGCAAGATCCTGGAGTGGTTTGCCATTTCCTTCTCCAGTTTATTTGACAGATAAGGAAACTGAGGCAAACAGGACTAAATGACTTACCTGGGGTCACACAGCTAGTAAGTGACAGAGGCCTGGTACTCTATGCACCTAATGCCAATAATTTAAGATTCCTAAGTGTCTGACAAAACCCCAACCTCAATGCCTCTTAATCTTAATTAAGAATAAATCTTAATTCATTCTAAAGCTTGCTTTCTGAAGGCATAAAGATATGCACTCCAAGTCCATTTCTAATTTTAATCACCCAAGACAGCATGACTTTCTATCCACCGTCAAGAGATCATAGATCTAAATTTGGAAAGAAACTCAACAGTCATCTCATTCAACCCTTTCATTTTACATAGAACCCCCTCTCCAAAGATGGCAAGAGCTGGAAAAGAGGCATGGATAAGACGAAGCTTTTGGGAAGTCCTACCCCAATAACCCCACAAAGAAGAGTTTGACTTTGGAGGATGCATGTGATCCAGGAAAAGGTAATGGCAAGAGATGGTGGCACCAGAGGCAACCATGTGGGGAGGAACAAAGCACAACTTACTTTTTGACCTTGAGATAGAAACAGAGTAAACAACAGAAGCTAAACAGTTAGCTTTTGAGTGTGGCTTAGTAGAACCAGGACAGGATATGGGACAAGAAATGATCCACAGCAGAGTCAACATGAGCCTGGGGGTGAGGGGACCATTATAGCCCACTGCACAAAGTTGTCCCTCCCCACTTTCAATTCCACTTTTCCATAATACCCAAGAAGAAAGTTAAGCTTTCTGTCTCTCAGCAGCTTGCTAAACCAGAAATCTCTGTAAGTTTCTTTCGTCAAAATACTCTTTAATCTTTTCTTTTCTTCTCTTGGAAAGGATCTACTTCTACTTCACAGACTCTGGGTGCAAATTTTTTCTATGGTGCATTTGGTGGGGTTTTTTTTAACTTTTATGGGACTACTGCTACTGTTAGAAGTCAACGTTTCAACCTACAGTAGGGTCTTTCTCTAAGAAGATCTGCCTAATGTGGCTGAAGACGAAATAGACCAGACTGAGTGTTGACATACTGGGACCCACTTAAATAAGTGACTATGGCACAGAGGTTGTATCTGTAGCAAAAATGCTATGAATGAATCATCTCTGTTCAGTGTTCTCTCCTCTTTCATTGGTTCATCATTCATCAGCGCCACTGAAATCTTGTACATGTTGACTTTCCTTTTAAAATCTTGAAAGTGGTTAATTTCCTTAGGAAATGGAGATTACTCCATCTGGAATGTTAGTTTTTTCTCAAAAATAAGTTTTGACCGACATTTTTTTACATGATCATAATTATCCTAAATATTCTACCGCCTCCTCCTCCTCCCTGAGAGCCATTCCTTATAATACGATTTTGAAAGAAGAAAAAAAATCAACACAACTGATCAATATATTGAAAAAGCATGAAAACATGCACAATGTGTAACATCTGCGGGTCTGTGGGAGTGTCCTCTCACATCTCTGAATCCTGCCTGATCTTTACAATTTTGTTATATTCACTTTTGCCTTTTTTTGGTACGCAATTCTTCTTTTCATTGACACTGCTGTAGTTATGATGTATATTGTTTTCCTGGTTCTGCTTCCTTTGTTCTGCATCAGCTCATACAGATCTCACTAAGCTTCGACGTATTCATTACACATATAATTTCTTAGAGCACAGTAATATTCCAGTACATTTATATGTCACAATTTATTTGGCCATTCCTCAACAGATGGGATTGTTTCCAATTCTCTGCCATCACAAAATGGGCAAGCTAAGGTATTTTGGTGCATATGGGGACTTTCCATCTCTTGTAGTTTCAGTACTCCTTTTGGCATGGTTTTAGCAATAGTACTGCAATCTGAGATGAGATTGATTGATAACTTTTAATGTGTCACTCAGTGTTTTCATGAACGATGACACCCTTATGATAGGATTCTTGTAGGCCTTTTAAGAATATGATTATTGATTTTCCTGTCTGACATGAAATCTGAAGTTCTTCATACTTCATACGTATCAATAATATCAGCTTTGGTTTTCATTTTTAAAAATGTATTCATCTTGTATTTCTTCAGGGTCTACATTTCTCAATATCTCTCATATCCTACTTAAAAGCTACCCCTTTTAGCAAATAATATTTTTAAAGTTCAACAAAACTAACACACCAACCAAGTTTGAAATTGAAATTTATATCCATGATCCTTCACCTCTGCAAAGAATGGAGAAAAGGTCTTCTTTGAGGTAGAGCTTGGTCACTGTAATTTCAGAACATTTGGTTTTGATTGTTTTGTATTGTCCTTTCCAGCCATTATGCACATTTTCCCCTCCACCTCTGTTTATTTTATATCAACTTCCATCAGCCTTCCCACGCTATTCCCACATAGTCATCATAGTCATTGTTTCCTACAGACTCCATCCTCTTCACATACCATGATTTGTTGAGACACCTCTAAAATGATGCACATTCTACTTTGTTTCCAGTTCTTGATTTTAGAAAGGAGCTCAGTATGAGATTCATCTCAAAGACTGAAGAGAAGCAGAGTTGAAATCAGCTGACCAGAAGGAGAGTTTGAGAAAGAAGAAAAAGATTTTGGACTAAAGTTGTGCAAACAGACTAGTCACACTAAGAGAGGAAAAAAGTAATAAGCATGTGTGTATTGCCCGTGAATGAGGGGCATATGTTCATCAAGGAATTGTGATTTCATTGGTATTCATCCATTCTTCAACTTTCCCTAGCACTGGTCATAGAAAGAGAGGTGACATTTCTTCCTTACTCAGGCTAATATGCCCTTTATCTCATTCTTTCTCACCATCACCAGGACATTTTGACCCAATTATTTCTTCTCTTTCAAACATCTCCAATCACTTCTGCTTCACTGGACACTTCCCCTCTCTCTGTAAACATATTCAAGTTTCTTTCTACTTATAAAAATTACAATTTAGTTATGCCTTGGTAGACTAGTCTTCATGAGTTGTTATGATCAAAAAAAATTTTTTTTGGTCAAATATGGCCAGTCTTCAGATATTTAAAAAAATGGTATCATTGAATTATAATAATGTTATCTATCTTATATCCACAAGACTCCTCATATCAACGGAGAGGGTATTCTCTATGTTATGTAGGATGGAATGATGGTAGTTAAACTTATATAAAGGAAAGAAAAAATTCCCAGGAAATGAAAGAGTTTATTCTAAATATTTCAAAGAAAATGCAAATGTATTAAATAAGGCATTCAAGAAGAGGTTATGCCTCACCTTGTAGGCTACCAGGTCTCTTTTAGATATAGGAACTGTCAAGAACTGTCCTGCTTCTGAAAAAAAGGTGATGAGGAAAATTCAGGCTACTATTATTCTCTGACTCCCCTGCAAATCTACAAACTATTCATGTGAATCAAACACTCCTGTAAGACTAACAATATCACCAGTAGTCCAGTTTTTGTTCTAGGATTTCCAGTAAAAAAAAAAATCATAAAATGAATTATTGCCAAATCAAAAAGTGTAAATATTATTATGAGGTCCACTTGCGTATTGCAAAAGATAGTTAAAAAACCCTCAACAGCAGCACTCAACATGCCCCCAAAATAGCAGGGTAAATCAAAGAAGAAATAAACACTGACTGAAAAACTGAAATGAAGTTCTATGTTGAGTCATTCCAAATCATTATCTGCAGAGAAGTTCAACAAAAGGGTATGATCCCCTCAATACTATTCAAGGTCAACTTGGATGCAGTATTTTAGTACCTTAATTACACAAATAGAATGATTAAGAGCAAGTGCTTTATGCCAGTCAGTCACTTAATAAACATTTATTAAGTACCTACTGTGCTAAGCCATGTGCTAAGGGCTGGGAATATAAAGAAAGACAAAAAACAATCTTAATCTTAAGGAAATCACAGTCTAATAGGGAATACAACATGCAGGCAGGTGGGGAAATACGTTATAAAGGAATTTAAAAGACAAAGGGAGGATTTGATATTTTATTCTGAAGATGATAGGAATGTACTACTTACTGAGTGGGAGGAGGGGAGGGGAGATATGGTTAGACCTTTGCTTTAAGAAGATCATGTGAGCAGCTGAGTGCACGACAGACTAGAGTGGGGAGAGAGCTGTGGCTGACTAGTGCAGTACTCTAGTGTTAAGGTAAGAGCCTGGCTCAGGGCGGTGGCAGCATCAGAAGAGATAAGGGGGGGGGGAATGCAAAATATGGTGAAATCAATATGCCTTGGCAACAGATTAGGAATGGGAGGTGAGAGGAGTTGAGGATGATACTGAGGTTGTGAGCTTGGGTGACTGGTAGGATGATGATGATATCCTAAACGTTAATAGGGAAATTTGGAAAAGGAGGAGGTTTGGGGGGAAAGATAATGAAGTCAGGTTTGGGAAGTGTTGAGGTAGCTATAACCAAAGGCAATTGGTTGCCAAAAACTGGAAGTCAAGGGGATACCCATCAATTGGGGAATGGCTGAATAAATTATGGTATGTGAATGTAATGGAATACTATTGCACCATAAGAAATGATGAACAAGAAGACTTCAGAGAGGGCTGGAAAGACTTATATGATCTGATGCTGAGCGAAAGGAGCAGAACCAGAAGAATTCTGTGCACAGCAACGACCACAGTGTACGAGAATTTTTTCTGGTTGACTTGCAACAACTTAAAAAAAAAAATTCCCAAAGGTTTTCTAAGGCAAAATGCCTTCCACACTCAGAGAAAGAATTATGGAATTTATTCACAGAATGTAGCAGATCATGTGTGTGTGTGTGTATTATATTTTGATTTGTTATATGATTTCTTCCATTTATTTTAGTTTGTCTACATAGCATGACTATAGTGAAAACGTATTCAATAGGAAAGTAAATGCAGATCCTATGTAGAATTATATGCCATCTTGGGGAGGGAGGGGTGTGGTGGGGATAGGTGTGGGGGGGTAAAAAAAAATCTAAGTTTTATGGTAGTGATTGTAGAACATTAAAAAAATAAAATAAAATAAAAAAAATAGGCAGTTGGAGTTACAAGACAGGAAGTGAGGGCTGGAAAAGTAGATCTGGGAGTCAGTATTATTGAGGTGATGATCCAAAGTCGTTGGGATAATCAAGTGAAGGAGAAGGAAGCTCAGAGGATAGTTAGTCTGACATACATGAAGAAGAATCCTTTTTACAAAGTCATCAAGGCTTGGTTTAAAGATGTGTGGCGAAGGGAAGCCCTTGCCTCTTAGAATAGCTCTAATTTTTAAAAGGACTTTCCCAAAATCAAGTCCACCTTCTCCTTTTTTACTTACACCAAGCATTCCTAGCTTTACCCTCTGAGTCTAAACAGTACAACTTTAAATTCTCTCCTACATGATAGCCCTGCAAATGTTTGAAGGCAACTAACATGTCCCTTCTGAGTCTTCTCACCCTCAGAGATGCTGTCCCAAAGCTCCAAGCAAGGCTACAAGACCTGGAAGTCAAGTAGGTATCTAAGCTTAGAGATGATCCTTGATAAAAACAAATGAAACAAACATGCCATACAACACAAGACTGCGTCAGTCCTTCCCCGCTAAAGGGCCCTACCATGGGCTATGGCTGAGAGACTTCCAGGGCCTAGGCTGAAGTCTTGCAGACCGAGAAGCAAAGAACGAAAATGACTGTAAGGTTTCTGCTCAGGAAAGGGGTCAGAAACACCAGATTCGTTGTGAAGAGCCAGAATCTGCTGCTAGAGATTCAGGATAATGAGCTAAGGGACTGGAAATAGGAGGAAGTGAATGGATCTGAACTTAAACTGGTGCTGGTACTGGACAGGAGTTTGAGGAACAACTATGAGACCCAGTCTACTGAAGGGCTCAAGAGCAGGATGATAGAGAGGGTTTTAGTTCTACGTAGGGCTCACAGAATTTACAGCACCTAATTTCTTATGGGTTCACATGTGTTTTTATGCCTTGCTACATGAAACTCGTCCTGCCTTGAAGTTTCACCAAAACCAGCTACATATGGAGGTCTTCCATTTCATTTTATTTCACTTCAACAAGCATTTATTATGTGCAAAGTGCCAGGGACTGAAGATAAAAATGAAATGATCCCACTCTCAAGGACTGACTCTGAACCCTCTATGGAAATGGTCATCCTTACATGGCAGTGGACACACTTATGTGTAAATGGCTTGGAGACTAAGGAGGCAGTCAAATGCCAGAGGAATCTATATTTAATCCTACAGATCACAAACACTGCCCTGCTGGAGTTCATCATGAAGAGAAGTTTCTTGGTCACACCTGCATTTTAGGAAAATCACTTTGGCAGCTATGTGGAGGATGGGTTAGAGTGGGAAGATAACCCAGGGAAACCAATTAGGAGATTCCTGCAACAGTTCAGGAGAGAGGTGAACTGAACTAGAGGGTTAACTGCATGAGTCATGTGGAGGGGACATGTGTGAGACGATGCAGAGCAAGAAGTGACAAGATTTTTCAGATGACTGGGCCATGTAGGTGAAAATACAGAAGGAGGATGACCCTGAGGTTATGCATCTGGGTGACCAAGAAAACAGTGGTGCATTAGACTGTAGGAGGGAAGTTCAGGAAAGGAGTGGATTTGGGGTGGGAGGTAAATAATGAGCTCTGTTTTATGCATTTTGAGTTTGAGGTGCTCATGAAATATCCAGTCCAAAATTTCCAATAGGCAGTGAACTCAGAGAGAAACTAGGACTGACTATATATATATCTGGGAGTAATCAGCATAGAGATGATAATTGAACCCTTGAGAACTGATGAGGTCATCAAGTGAATTTGGGGAAGAAAAAGAGTCCAGGACAGTGCCTGGGCAGAAGGACACAGTTAGTGGGCATGGCATGGATGATAATTCAACAAGGGAGACTAAAGAATATCAGACAAATAGTAGATCTGAGAGACAGACAAAGACACACACAAACACATACATGTGAGGTGGGGGGGGAGGACAGAGAGAGTGAGAGAGAGAGAGAGAGAGAGAGAGAGAGAGCGCACAGTATCATGAAAACCCACAGTACAGTGAATATTATTGCAGAAAAATAAAGAATGATGAGAACTGGAAAGATATTAGATTTGACAAAAGAGATCATTGGTAACTGTGGGGAGACTAGTTTCAGTTGAGTGATGAGGTCAGAGGCCAAAATGCAGGGGGTTCAGAAGAGAGAGAAGCAAAGAACAAGCACCTGGTAGAGATAAACAGCTTTTGGAGGGATCTTGGCTGAGAAAGGGCAGATATAGGACAGCTATGAGGGATGATAGGAGCTAATGAGGATGGGAGTGCTTAAAGATGGGGAGACGTGAGTGTATTTGAAGGCAGCAGAGAAAGGGTCTGTAAACAGGGATTACAAATTTGAGAGAGAAGGAAATAAAGGAAGCAATCTTTTGGAGAAGAGTACATGTGTTGAAGTTAGCCTTAGCGGGGAGAAGGACTTGCATCATCATCCAGGAGGAGACTGGGACTGGGGAGGAGGTGGCAGGGATGATGTCAAGGAGGTGATAGAAGGAGGTGGGATTGTCACATGGGACACAGTCAAGAAAAGAGAGTGAACGGTTTTGGGGTTTGGTTTTGTAGGCCAGGACCTAAGCCAAGAGGGTTGGGGGAAGAAATATTATGAGATGCTTGATGAGAGAAGAGAAACCTGGGAATAGCCCTTGAAGACAGCAGGGTACAGAATCAGGGAGGAGTAAAAGTATTGCCGTGTTTCAGTGAGGAAGCAGTTGATATTGGACTGTTTTTTGTTCTTTGTTTTCAAAGACTACCAGTGACATTTTTTATGAGTGATGTCTTGACTTATGCGTGAAGTAGACTTAAGTGAGGCAGAGTTGCACCAACTTGTCAGTCTTTCTCTTCCTGAGAAGAGGTCAGTGGAAGGACAAAAGTCTAGATGACTGGCAATGGCTTAGGATGCAGTGGTTGACTTTGGTGTCTTTGATGCCTGACCTGCTTCAGCTGCCTTTATGACCATTG
The DNA here is from genome assembly GCA_028658325.1 of Potorous gilbertii. Lineage (NCBI taxonomy): Eukaryota > Metazoa > Chordata > Mammalia > Diprotodontia > Potoroidae > Potorous > Potorous gilbertii. The sequence continues at coordinate 34,766,746 of CM053769.1, read as the reverse complement.
GAACAAATTGTTATTAACTGCCTGTTCAGCAGGGGGATGTCTTCAAATGCTTCAAGTACATCTATCTCCCTAACCTCTCTACTTCTGGGATAGTGTTCTCATGGTTAGGTCACATTCATAAGACATGTCTTGCTTCCCTAGATTCACAGCTATGTCCACAAGGCCTTGCCACTAAACTAGAGAAATGTAACAGGTTCCCAATAATGTATATATATTCAGTATACTATACCATCCATATAACACATTTTATCACAATAAGCAAAGGGCCATGTCTTCAAGGTACTTTAAAAAACAGAAACATCAGTCAGGAGAACCAGGTAAAATTTAAATTAGAGAAGAAATAATACTAGGCCACAAAATAAAAAACCAAGGCCTGCTCAAAAAAGCAGCATATCTTAAAATAAATGATTCTCACTTTTTCCATTACTGATTTTATCACTTTCTAAGCAGGTTAAATCAGCTATCCAAATTTAATTTTTTCTTCTCTGTATTTTAAATGGAGAAAATACTGTATTAACAAGACTCATATACTCTACAATGCTACATTTCTAATAAACTCTAGTTTCTTTTATTGACAAATTTGCAATAATATCTTGATACCGAAAATATCAAACCAAATAAATCTCTAGTAGGATCTGTTTGTGTTTTTCTTCCCTCAGTAAATTCTGAAAACAGATGGGTTATTATTTCATAAGCAGTAGCCCTTGTTAAGTAGCTCAAATCCTCTAGATTCTGTTTTGTATTTTAAAAATACTACCCAAATGTTTAATCTTTGCAGGAAACGTCTCTGGATATACATGCAATGAAACAAAGCTGTTGTGCAGAGCCTTGTTCTTAAGACCACCTCTCCAATCTGAGTTTGCCTGTTTTCTTGGCATTGGCATGGCTGGACAGAAAAGAGAACCAGGCATAAAGATTGAAGCTAATCTTCCTCTGTAATCCAGTACATAAAATCCTCTTTTACTCAGTGTGTGCAATACTGTGGCAGCAAGAAGCCACATTACGGTGAACTATGGTATCATCATTTCATCACCCATTTCAGAATGGGCGCAGCACCAGAGCTGATGGACCAGATCAATGGGGGTCTACAATGTAAGGACATTTGTATGCCAGTAACATATGATGTCCTGCAGCCAGTATCCAATGTGGACCAAGTCTGAGGAACAAAATTTGAACCAGTGAAGCACTTGATTTTACCAGGAAGTAGCTAATGAAACCATCACACTCTTATGCAAATGTTCTTTCTACAACAGGACTCTTACACCATGGACTAGGATAAAAAGACACACTTTGTAGCATCTTATTTTGACCCTTTATTAGAACACTTGAATATTCTTTTCATGCCTCAGGTAAGGATATTCTAATAACAGTAAAACCAAATTCCAAAATATGAGGACACCAGACCATAAGAATGAATATAACACACAATGACCTGACATACCTTCCTTTCTTCCACTATTGTCAGGTTAGATAAGGAGGCACTTCCCTATATCTATTTAACACTTCAAAGAACTGAGCAAACCCCCAATTAACTGGGTACTTTAATCAACTGGGTACACAGCAAGGAACAGAGTCATTACTTACATTGTAAGTTGTCCAGTAATTCCAAATCTTGATTTTGGAGATGCCAAATTCATAAGATTGTCTAGTATTGCGGATGATAAAGAAAAGCTGAACTGGAGGGTGGAAAGGACAGGTCCACAAAGAGAGCTCTTTAGTACTCTGAAAACCGAGCAAAGAAAGCCATGAGTACATCTTCCCTTTTCCCCAAAGTAAATATCTGTGATTAATTCTTCATCTAATTAAAAAGAGCAGAGGGCATGAACCATCATAAAAAGCTGGCTCCCATGCCACTTCTATATATAGCTGCAGGCTCCTGACCCTTGAATCTGGCAGGAAGTCAGCTCACTCCCCTCTGATTTGTCATCCATGATGAATTGGGAAGGCAGGGTCACCATTTGGTCTATTTTAATCAACTTAATCAGCTTTGTGCAGTCCAGGGAAAATGGGGGAGGGAAGGGGATGAGAAAGAGGCTATTATTCAACTGACATGTGAAGACTTTTAAGGCTTTTTTTAAGTCTTATAAAATAAAAAGAAAAATTTAATGACATATTCAACCCATTCTCGAGATGAGAGCAGTGCATTATATCTTGGGGTCTATTTCCCTTTTTTCAATAGGTCTTCACCCTGCAGGATGTCTTACCTCCCAATGAGCCTGACTGGTCCTCTATGCCAAGTACCCCTCGCAGACAAATCTAAGTTGTTCTTCTGAATAAATTTGCATCAGCAATATTTCATACTATTAATAGCATTTGCTTTGGACAGAGAAGGAAAAAACCCCTGCAAACTACAGACATCGGGAAACTTTTCTCAAATAAGTATTTAATAACTTCATTCAAGTTTCCATCCTACAGTCTTCAGAGGATTATCTTCATCATCATCATCATCAATTCCTATTTGTCCATAGCTCAACGATGTGCTTGGCACTGTACTCCTTGAGAACTTCAGTTTTATTTAAGAAGAGGAACATCCTGTACTCCAGCATGTCTCAACTGGGCTTTCCTTGTCATTGAAAATGGGCCTAGTACTTGCCCAAGTCTTGTGAAAGAGGTGAATGGCAGCATCTGAACCTCTTCAGGACCCCAGGAATTTGGATGCCTGGGACTCCAGCTGCCACTGAGAACAAAGATGGTCTCTTACTTGTGACAATGGTGCCTTTCAGATGAGAGAGAAAATTTTTTTTACAAGAGAGAGGAAGAGACAGTTTTGAGGGCTTATGACTAATTTGGGCAAGTTCCATAAGCCGCACATGAACTTTTTCTATTCTGGGAAGTTTGGATGGAGTAGACAAGGTACTAAAAAGTCCAGGGGAGGGGTGGGAGTGATGAGGCCGTGGCTCATCCCTAGTTCTACAATTCTGATTCTGAAATGGATCTTTATGGCTATTGGACAAATAGAAATCGAATGAATCCCAACCCTGAAATGAGGCTTTGGTCTGGCAACTGATCATCCTTCTCATTTCTGTCTGTTAGAGGCATGAAAAGGGGTTAGCAGGAACAATCATGTAGAAAGTCAAAGAATAATAATCTATGTGTAACTGAAGTCCTTATTAGCAACTAAGACTTTTGAGATTTAGTTCCCACAAATGCCATCTTTTAGGGGTTGAAGTGCCTGTAAAAGTCAGGCCAGAAAAGTTCCCATAATACCCTGCCAGTAGGCATAATTTCCAATGATAGTTCCCTCCTTATAAAAAAGCACAAAAAAAACACAGGTTACTCTTCAGGACCCTGGACAAGTGCCAAGTAGCCCTTTGAAATAGCTTTAC